>JARHVA010000128.1:3502500-4207500 GCA_037957365.1 Torreya grandis | reverse complement strand
ATGGGACTAATGTCCCTCACATGGGGTATTACATACTCCCATATTATAAAATCATCATCCTTTATGAATTTAACCAATACAAAGGGTTGAAGAACCAAACATTACTAGAGCACATACTAGGTTACAAATAGTGTAATCCAAACTAACCATAATACAACACATTTTAGACTTATCAACATATTTTAATATTATTGTAAAATTATCTTTATTTAAATTAAGAAGGTATTTTGGTCAATATAATTATTAATTTTATTAAGGCATAACCCATAGTGTCAAACTGCCATACTATCATTTAAATCTGTCTCAACTAAATGAAATCTAAGATATTTTGCTGATGTATAATTTTGTAAGCAAATATGAAAAAATAATATTGATCTCTATTGTAATATATTAATTAATTTATGCACCATTCCATGGTAGGAGTGTAATCACTATTATTAGAAACATTCTATGACCAAGCCATATTGAGCAATACTAAGCACATCAAACAATACTATCCAGTATTAATAACCACTATCTATCACAAATCGACTGATATCATAAACTGTTTCTATCAAAAAAATTTAAGGAGTCTTTTTACAAGTATACATAATTGTAAGATCATATATAACATACTATGTGTCATCTTATGTCAAACATACAAGGTGAAGAACAAGTAGCAAATCATGGCAGAACCACATAAATCAATACTGAGCAATAACATCAACTATCATATGAATTGAGTAATATCAAAGATAAAGTAGCCAAACAATCATTGTGTTCTATAAATAACTTCCTTAGAACTCCTAATAAATAATGAACATAATATATATCCAAAAAAATTATTATATCATATGACGTCCTTAGACCTTCCAAGAAATAATGAACATAAGTTATAGTCAAATCATTTATAAGATCATATAACTTCCTTAGACCTTCCAGTAAATAATGAACATAATCTATAGCCAAATCATGTATAAGATCATATAACTTTATTATACCTCCCAATAAATATTTTACTTAGACATCCTAAAAATAGGATAACAAGTGCTTTAGCTATATCATGTATGAAATAACCATGTCTAGTGGGCATGAGTATGGATCAAAACTTGACCTCATAAGCTAGCTCATTATACCATCTATCTATATTCCAAGCTACTTCTTCTCCCATATACATACAAAATGCATACAATAATCAAATCACAACATTCACAAAATTAATGTTCAAACATAAAAACAATAAAACCTAACCAACATAATCCAATAACTAAATCAAATGCCAAATGACCTTTAAGAAATATTTCAAAAGAAACACTAAATATCAACAGATCACACACTAAATATCAATAGATCACCTCAATTATTAATAAGTGAAAGAGTTAAGAGTACTCTTCAACCAAGATCTCTCCATGAATCCAGTATCATAGCCATGAAAGCTTATACATTGCACACAAAGAATAAATTAACTATATTCCATTATATGCTCTATATCCCACATAGTTTACAATAGAGATGTATAAATAGGTAAAATATCGGAGATTATGAATTATCCCATGCATGTGGGATAAACATATCAAAAGGAAATAACACCTAAGTAAGCTAAAGAGTAGGAAAGTAATATCCTACACCAACACCCCCTCTTAAATGTAATTTAGGTGGGTATAATAAAAGATTTAGTGTGAATCCAAATGTCCTTATGGATTCCAATCCATCTTGATAGAATACATGGATGTCAAGTTGCTATAACCACCAAGTGAAATTAAGAATGGTATTAAATACGAGGATCACTCAACACGAACACTGTGTTCTAAAATACTGGGTAGAGTGATAAATCCTAAGAATCATTACTTGAACACCCTCCAATAAGATGGTGAGAAGTGAACACAAAGACTCATAGGACTACCACACTAATGTCATTAGTGGGTATACCACATTGGTGTCATTATAAAAATCACTAAGAAGGCCATAGAGACAAGTAAAAAATCCTCATATGAGTTCTAGAAAATAAATTAATTGAGTAAAATACCCATGTACAAAGGAGGAATCTAGAAAAAACTCAAAAACATACAACACACACACACACACACACACACACACACACACACACACACACACACACACACAACTCTCATAAAGTGGATAAAAGAGAGAAAAACCATAGTAAAAACTCCTTCCAAAAAGAGAAAAAAGAAGAAAAGAGAGCTATAGATCCCCCCAAATATGAAGTTGAAGTAGGTCATGCTCCAAGTACTCAAAATTGACCAAGGAACTCAATCTGCATGAGTTGTTTGACTCCACTAATCGATCACAAAAATAACTGACACTAAGCTTTACAAGAATAGCTTCAATCAAGAAGACTATTACTGGTGATGAAAGAAAAAAAGAGTATTTTATGTGCAAGGAATGCTCAACATCTAAGAATTAGAATATACACCACACCCCCAGTACTACTGACTAGGTAAAGTGATGACAAAAATATGTATACGCCCCCCCCATAATTTTATATGGGTGGAGTGGATGAAAAAGGTCTATACTAGTGGTCTAAATCCACTACTCAAACATCAAACATGTTGACACTGTATGCACCAAAATAACTCCATATCACGTTAAAAGAGACTGTCCAACTATCGAAGAAGACAATATGACATTGGTATTCACTAGAATAGCTACACTTCAAGCTATGGGATACTTTGAACTATTGAAAAAGTAGTGTTGAAAATATAGATAAATTTTCTTAAAGAAAATGGCTCTAGCAGTGATGGAAGAGACAAGCAACTAAAGAAGTGGAAAGGTGCTTAGAATAAAATACAAAAATACATGAAGGTAGACAAGGCTGAATCAACAAATCCCCCATGGCACTTTATAAATTAGTGTGCATATAATATATCTCATACACAAAAAAATATTAAATATAAATAAGGAAGACACTTAGATTAACCAGAATAACTCCAAATAAAGAGACTATGAACCTATCATAAAAGCCATCAAATATCATGAGAGATGCTTCAAAAGATAAGGGAGTAAAAAATCATCTCCACAGAAGAAGGCAAGGTGATAAGAAAGGGGCCTTGATGGAGACATGACATAAACTATAAGTGTGTCAAAGTGCTAATATGAAACTAGAATAGAGCATGTCGTGGGATGATGGAAGAGTATGGAAAATGGAGAAAAAGCCATTATGATTGTAGCAACACACCTGAAATGATCAACTCCCAAAAAATGACAATCAATAAAAGACATGCAAAGGATGTCAGACTCAGTCAAAAATATATTTGAGATAGTGCAAAGTGAAATAGTGGTATAATTTGTACAATGTTGTCCAAGAAAGAGAAATGTGGGATAAATCTCATGCAAATAGAACATCTATTGTAGCCAAAAATTCATCTAAAATTGTAATGAGATCAAAATTGAAAGAAGGATAGAAAATGAGTTTTGTTTACTTGTAAGGGGGTCTAGACACCTGCCAGACTAAATCTCACCCACCGGTCTTTGACAAACATGATGTAATACATGTAAATAATAATAAATTAAATCCCCTCACAATACATGTTTTTAAATTAAAAAAAAATAAAAAAAATCAAATTACCATATGATGAAAAAAATGCCACCATGTAAAATGACAAGCACTCACTTGGGATTGCCCCCACTAGCAAATTAGTTGCCCACAATATTATTTTTTTATAATTAAAAAATAATAAAAAATTTAACCCCACATGACAAAGTATTGTTTTAATTAAAAATAATTAAAAAAAACTTTTCCACCATTTAATCAATAATCCCTACATGGAAATTTGCTTCCCACTAATCAAGCTTAGCCCCTCCATTAAATTTTACCCCACCAAAATAAAATCTCCACATAACAAAATTAAAAAGCACCCCACTTTAAAATATATCATAACAAATTTACCCATCCACTTTAATAAATTTGGTTGTTTAATGCCAAAAATGTGGGTGGAGGTGGTCAAATCAAAATGACTGTGCAAAAGAGAGACTGGAGGCATATGACAAAAAACATCTCCATCCACTGATGTCCTCATCAAGGCCAATGTTTTCTAGTTTTTATGCTTCCATTCTTGAATATCCTTTACATTCCCTATTGGTTCAAATAGTTATTTATCTCCATCACAAATATCAAACCATATATCATTGAAGATAAGTGTGTTCTCCAATTTCTGAGACCATTCTAGCCAATTATCTTTGCTAGTTAATGTAGTGCCAACAATAGATTTTATGGAATGCATGGTTTTTGTTTGAGTTTTTGGAGTTTTGAGTTTTGGAGGTTTTTAGTTTTTAGTTTAACCCCAATTGGTTCCTTATTAATCTAAAATGGTCCCTTTTTTTATATACACAGTAGTACTGAAAAGGATTTGCCTTATCATTAACACTAGCTTAAAAAGAAAACCTCATACATCAATATACTTAGTTTTTCTTAATTTTTAGATTTACGCCTTTTGATAATAATGATGGGTAAAAAAGTAACTCTCCTTATTTCTTCTTTAATTTCATGATTTGGTTGTTTTTAATCTAAATATGCTGAGTAGCTTGCTCAAGGCAATTTGAATGAAAAAAATGCTTCAAATTTTAAATGTTTTAAAAATTTATATGATTTTTAAAATTTGAATAAGAGCATTTAAAAAAGTGAAATTTAATTTTCAAATAAAAATCTTAATTTTTTTATACCTCCTCTCCTCTTATTTGGTAGATAATTCCAACATTGGAATGAAAGAGATGTATGGCCTCTAACATAGTAGATATTTTGGTAGCCAACTTTGCCTTGAACTAATTATCTTAAAGCACCACTTAGAAAATAGAAAATCTACACAAATTTTAGAATATTATGTAGTTCAAATTGATTAATCAAGAGATTAAACTGAACAATACATAGCCAATAAATTTCAATAGGTTAGTTGGCAAAATCAACCAAATAAAAAGCTTTATTAGATTATCCATGCAGCTCTATGCCAAGGTCAGAATGCTAATAGAAACTACATAGTTAAAAATAATATTTTCATAGTAAAAAAACCATACAATAAAGATAATTAATGCTACTATAGGATAAATGAATGCTTCCATGATACTCTAAATATTCTTTGCTACTCTAAGATAAGTGAATGCTACCATGTTGTAATAGACCAAAAAGACTAAAATGACTCTTACACTACAAATAGGGATAAAACAAACTGAATTATATAAAAATATGATGAAACGTGGACCTCATAATTCCCAATTTAGTTCTGAGCAAGCTAATAGACTATGGTTATCAGCTAGGAGAAAATAACAGGTCATATAACTAAGAAAGAGGAGAAATTTTTAAAAAAGCATTTTTTTTTCCAGACTCTGATACCAATGACAAGCTAGAAATAATATTTATGAAATGACAATGCAATATTAATTTCATGATTCAATTTGGAAATGAGAAAGAATTACAATAAAAAATCCAAATAATGACTTATCACTTCATCTACCAAGAATTCCTTTCAACTACCTATGTGACTCTTGAGCTACACACTACAAGATAAAAGTTAGACACCTAAGCTAGACACCTAGGATTAATAACAAATGTATACAATATTATCACTTTAGTAGCTTCTTCTTCCATCCAAGCATAGAGTTAACTATGGTTACCTAAGGGTTTTGTATATAATTGTAAATTTCCCTTTAATTTAAAGTGGTAGTATAATTTTAGTCATAAGAATTTTGATTCTTTCATTTAGATATTATTCTTGTCATGACGTTGAAAAAAAATGTATTTACACTTTGAAATTTACCTTCCAAAAGGATGAAGATTTTCTCAATATCAACATGAACTTTATAATTATTAAGAAAGTCTAAATAGCTTATGTTTTTGTTCTCTCTCTTAAAATTTTGTGTACATATGAATGAATTTTGATTAAGTTTATTTAATTCATTAGATTTATGTAGGTGTTCAATTTTCAAAAAATAGTCTGAGCAATTAGTTATTCTAATTATTTTGTATTGAATGACCTTGATTTAATTTTCTAACTTTATGATGAATGTGCATGTTATAAAGTTATTAGTTCATTTGGTATTTATTTGGTTTATTCTAATAAAAATTATTTGCAAATAATTTCCTTTGAATCTTTGATTGTGTCTATTTAAATTACTCCAATTAATAACTAGAAAATGATAGACATTCTAATTATACTTACATGTTTGATCTTAATGAATTATGTTGCTCAAACAATATTTCAGCTTGTACATCCATAGGACAACTTTATCTTCTACCTTACATTTCCTTCCCTTTTACTTTATTTTAAAAAAAGCCATATTTATTTATTATAGTCTTCATGTGAATATATCCACATTAGGCTTAGAAGTAACTCATCATTTATAGATCGTAGTAACCTTTCAAAAATCCTTAGGTGACATGGTAAATTATTTTAATACAATAAAATTCAATTTCATCAAAATAATCAACTTACACTTAAATATTTGAACAATTTTTTCTTTTTTTATTTGATTGGGTAAAATACTTGGTTTTATAGGGACCAAGAACCATAATAAAGAGTTATAAAAAAGATTTGTAGGCCCCTAGGACCGTAACAACAAAAATAAATAAACACTAGCTAATTATCCCCATGGGAGGTAAAACAAAACACAAAAAATAAAATAGATCAAGAGGGGGGACCTTTGATGGTTCCTTCTCTTCTTTAGTCTTCTTCTCTAGTAAACCCTGCTTATTATTAGAAACTTTGGCCCTCATTCTATTATCACATCCTTTAGTGTCATCTCTTAGAAGGATCATCTGTGTATTTTTTTGCCCCTATTCATGCGGTGGGGTTCTCTTGATGGGATTAATGCTAGGGATCTTGGGGGGGTGGTCTTTGTCACCTTTAAGTGTTGCTTTATGGGAGTCCTATTCACCTTGTTAGAATTGTTGAAAGATTGGATAGTCATGTATGATTCTCTATTTAATGCATTTAATTCTTGTATGAGTCTTGCCAAATTCATCATGGCCTCATGAAACTTACTGTTGAAAATTTCCACTTATTCTTTATTATTTTTCATTTCTTCTAATAGGAAATTTTTTCCTTTTCTAATGACCTCCCCAAAGGTGCCGTATATTATAGGTACAAACCATTGAGGGAGGGGGGGTGACTCAGTGATGGAAAACAATCCAATTCAATTTACAAACCCTTCAAACACTTAATCATTCAATACAACCATTCATTAAGCAATCAAGATGTTTATAACAATGAACAAATAGATAATGAAAGATTACATACACAACACAAGATTTATATGGGAAACCCTCTTGGGGAATAAAACCCACTCTCAAACTTGCAAACACATGGATTAATTTTACCATAATATGATAATAAACATGAGATTGGTCAAGTCTTTTTTACCAAAATTTAGTGAAACACCTATTTCAAAAGGAGCACCTACCCTTAGGATGATCAAGTCCTTCTGACCACCTATTAGGCAAGTCTTTCTCATCAAATTTAGTGAAAAGACCTATTTTACAAGGAGAACTTGCCCTTAAGATGATCAATTCCTTCTGACCACCTATTGGTCAAGCCCTTCTTGCCTATATGTTGAACACCCTCCCAACACCTATGAAATGAACATATCCTAATCATTGATTTCCTACCAATTTGATAGAGATACAATGTAAATCAGCTCTCTTCAACTCTACACACTATACAGTCCACACTCTAATGTGCCTCTCAAATAAACTACCAAGATCACATAGATATCATATATCCTTCAATCATCCTAAATTTTTAAACATGTAAGAGCACCTTTATTTTGCTCCACAACTCTCACACACCCAACATCTCTCAGGTCTCTAATATATAGAAATCACCACATTTTATTTCACCTTTTATAGAGCCTTCATGATTATAATCTTCTTATTCAGCCTTTAGACTTGCCTTAACCCTTAAGAAATATTAAATATCTTCATAGGTCAGCCATAACAACTATGGGTCACACTTAAGTAGCTACACATTTCAATTAGGCCTTATTATCACTTATAGGTCTCACAGAGACCTATTCCCCCATTTATCACTCCATTGAGCAAATTAGAAACACATGACCACTTCCAAATGCATATGTCCACTCTACATGACCCCTTAAACATTTTCAAGTGATCATAATCATCATAACACTCATCTGTTAAAGCCAAATTAGCCAAAACATCATTCTATACATAATATGGATTGGTTAAACCTTCATAATTGACACATATGGTTATTATGAAGTATACAACATGATACAACACTTAATTCATCTTAAAACATTGAAATACCATCAAGAATAACTCAATTACCCTTCTTGGGTTACTTGCAGAGCATGAACACATACATAATTAATATTTTGAGATCCATATCTTCAAATGTAAAAATAATTAGACCTTATAACTAGGTTATATGTATTCATCATGAAGTCCTCTACAAATTTTGTTTTCAAATCATGGTCAAATTTTGCATATATTAAAAGTTATAGCACACAAACTATAGACTAGTCTTCCCTCACAAATTCAATTATTTGAATTCGAATGGTTAGTGAGCAAATATTAAAATTTGAACACTTTTACATCATATCATGTATTTTCATATTTGATAAAATAAACACCATCAATCTCTTTTAGAGTAGCCTAATCTTTAACTATGCTAAATAGTTAAACATCTAACGTGTTGACCTCATCTCATGCACCTTTACAATATTGACCAAATATGCACCATTGTTCTTTGCAAATTAAATATTTTAACACTCACCATTATATATTTATAAAAAACTTCATTATTATGACACTTTAAACCCTTGTGTGACTTATACACATTTGAATCATTGACTTTAATGTGCACTATTGATCTTATGACTGCATGATCATACGCTTATCATTGATCTTCTATCCAAGCTCCATGAATGTGACACATGTCCCTAGCACATTCATTATTTAACACATTGAATCTTACACAAAAAACCTGATCAAGATCATGAATTAATGTGAACCATTATATATACCGACTATATGACCTCAGACTTCAACATAGTTTATCTTGATGGTCTCTGGCCTTTCACAGTCTGTAAATGCAACTTTAAAGATTTATACCTTGATCTAAAAAACACTTCAAGACTCCAAATGTTTAGGGTAAATTATTTGAACTACAGAAAAAATATCCATAAAATTATTTTCATAATTTTTAATTATTAATTACCTACAATAAATGCACAAACTTTCTAGATCATACATGTTTGCATGTCGTGCAGTGACAGTTTGGCTAAGTATAGGAACTTAGTGAACTTCTTTTTGAGAGGCCAAATTTTCACCTACATATATTTATATATGATCAACCTCATGATTTGAAATTTAAACCACAATAACTTGATACTAATGTAATCACACCCATATGACCAACTCCCCCTGACTCATCCATATATGGTAATGGTGATGTCATCAAACTGCCTCCTCAGATTTTTTTACCACTAGACTCAAAATGACAAGATAAACATAATGAAGAATCAAATTAATTATATTCACTTTAAAAATATATCAAATCATCCTTGAACTCTGATGTGACCCCTCACACATGCCTAATACTTTATACCCATCCCTAATCATGCCAAATTTGAAGATTAACTAAGCCTACTTCAAACATACTAGAACAAACACACTATACACTTTGTCATTGACACTTAGAATATCAATAAAATTCATCCACTCACTTTGAAACCTACATGAAATCATTGAAAACTATCCAATAATCTCCCCCTTTGTCATTAATGTTAACACCCATCATACAACTCGCTTTCCTTCTTTCTCTTTAAGCACTCTCATAATAGGAACCTTCTCCCCCTTTGACACAATGAAAAAGTGGGCATAAAATAAATTATAATACCTAAAAATACCAATAATCATGAGATGACCACCTTGTAAATATGATACAAACTCCCCCTTACCATGAGCCTACCTCTTCTTGCCTTGACAACTTCCTCTTGCTACATGCTAACACTCTCTTCAACTAAACACTGCAACCAATGAAGAAAGAATGCACAAAAGCACTAAAATATAGTTTAACTCACCAATAAAAATATAAGAGGGACTACCCCTAAGATATATATTCCATTTTTCTGATTAATCATCTTCATATCTCTACACACCATGAAGAACCACCACACAGGCTCACTAGCCTTCTCTCTCAAGCCACCTCAAGAACCACCAATAAAACTTAATTTCACTCACAAAATAGGAAAAATTATATAAATAAACCTAAAAACTCGCCTTGAAATACTCATACCTTTATCTTTTGGATAAACTAAGAAAAAACATCAAATCTTCACATTAGGCATGTCTAGATTCCTTGTAGCCCTATCTAGAACTTGAAAATCCCACAAATTTTAGTATACATATTGTCAAGACCTAAAACTTCATATATATAGCACTATTATATTCCCCCTTAATCATACCAATTTTAATCACCTATCTTCTTGTTTGAAACATACTTCCTTCATAAATCTACTAGCTAATTAGGCCTCCATTTTGACAAAAACTTGAATAATTTGAAAAAACACAAAACTTGAAATATCTATGAAGATTTATTTAAAAACCCATTTGGTTGATTAAACATTTTAATAATACTCAGACCTCAAATCATAAGGAAAATCACTTTTCTAGCATAGCCCAAAACTCTAGCATCTCAAAGCAAAAAAGGTCAACAAACCTCCTTCTGATCAACGCCCACCTCTAAAACTTCTTACACACTTAGAGACAACCATCACACACTTTTTGACTAACATTAGAGATTTCAAAACTTTTGGAACCTTGAATTCCTCTACCATGGCTTTGATTTGCAATAAGAAAGATAAACTTGGGAGCACACAAAAACCTCCAAAAGGCACAAATAGGATCATCAAGACACAAAACCACTTGAAACAAATCACAAAGAAGTGAACAAAACTTTATGAGCACAAAAATCTTCTTGATATTACATCGATCTCATTATGCCACCTAAAAACACCCATTCTAATCTTGTAGACATTGCATACACATAAAAAACACCTTATGACATCACTCTGACGTTATCAAGGCACTTATCCCATATTTACACGCAAAATTTAATTGGAAACACTCATATCTTGACTTCTAGTACCTTATAAATAACACAAAAACAACACTTTCTTATCCACTAAAAGGAGTCTCTTAAGAAGCATAGACAAAGACCTCCTACTTCACATGGTTCCTTAGAACAATGTGAAATTCAAAGTTGTCCACAACTCCTCATATTCCTTCTCCTCCTTGTTCATTTGATACGGATAGTTCTTCTTCTTCTTCTTCTTCTTCTTCTTCTTCTTCTTCTTAATCTTAAGAGAAACAACTTTCTCATCCACTACAACATTCTCCTTTTCTTCTAATATTGTATTGATAACACAAGGGGATAACATAGATTCATGACATACCTTTTTGGTTGAAGAATCTTATTTATATTTTGGAACCTCATCACTAGGTATTGACAACTAATTTTATTTGCATTAAACTTTCTCAACAACAACAAGATGTTCACTTGAATCCATACAAACCTAAGAACTAGCCTCAACCAACACCTTGGTCTTCTCCTTGATCTTGTTCTCTTCATTCACAACATGAGCAAACAATGAGATATATTGGCACTCTCTAACTTCTGTAGCAATCTCCACCATAGCAAACATATTATTTAGACCTACAGACTCATCATGACTCACACTTACATCATCTCTTACTTTGGATTTAATATTATACATATCAATGAAGTCATATTTAAATTTTTAGTTATTTATATTGTATTGGTATCTCCATAAAGATTAAAATAGGGGATGCATCTATTATGCATCTTGATATCATGCATTACCAAAAATTTATAGATATTTCATACTAGAATGAATGTTCTGATAAGACAATCCCAATACTAATTGGCCTTACAATATTCATTGTGTGACCAAGTTGTATTTCCACTTCTTCATCTAGCTTATTTTTTGAATTATGGACACCATAAATGCTAAAATTCACCAATAGTCCCTCAAACCCACCTTTCTCATTTATAATCTTGTTACATCCTTCAAAAATGATTTCATTCTTATTTTTGGCCTTTTCTATGTAGATGTATAAAAAATATATGAAACGAGTAAACTTTAACCACTAGAAAAAAAAAGATGCACAAGAAATTCATTGTTCTACACCCAATATAGAAGACTAGATCTATAATATCAGTTTGTGAGATAATAGTCATAACATTGAAAAAAATTAGTAATAACCACCTTGTGAGATATATAGAACATGTGTAGTGATTATAAAGTATCTAGCTTCATAAAAATTAGGTCTTCATAAATTTTGTTCAAAATTTGACCTTCAGTATTTTTGGAACCTTCACACCTATGTTAAACCTTGATGAAAAATGTTCTTTAAAACTTTTGTTCACAGGTTTTGTTCATAGGTTTTATTCACACATTTGGTCTTTAACATTCACATTTATCATAAAATCTATTTGTAACTATGATACTTCACAACTTTTTCACTTTGGTAAAAGTGTTTGGAAAATTAAATCTTTGAGGATCATGGTCTACACTTTTGATTTGACTAGCATTAGTCTTCAACAAAGATGTTCAACAAAAATGTTTAGCAAAATTAATCAGAGAAATCATTTGGAACTTGGTCTTAAAAAATTTTGGTTTGGAATGTCTTGACCAACATTAGGTATTCATAAAAAATGTTTGGTGAATGTGTTTGAAACTTTTGATTTGGAACTTGGCCTTCAAAAAAGGAAACCTTTGTAGACTGCACAAAAGACATCCACCATAGGCCTTCAAAACTTTTATTCACAAGATGTGTTCAGTTCGTAAAAATTCAATATGACCATATTTTAATGGAAGATCTAACTCTTAAATATTAAAAGCCTCCATGGCATAACTAAATTAGATAAAAAGAGTGATAAAGGTAATGATGCGGCATTCCTCTAAACATATATAATGTCTATATGCCATACCCACTAAATAAAGTGGCAAAATTCAAATTGAACAAGTAAAGAAAGTTTAGAGACATTGGACATTAATGGTGCATGAAATGTAATTAAATACAAAAATATATATCAAAGAATTGAAATCAAACATCATGCCCATTGATCATAAATGATCTTGAGTGAACTTGCATCCTTGAGAATTCAAAACCCTAGCTACTTGTGTTTGAATTATGAAGTGATTCTAGAATATCCAGGCCATTAAATTGAAGAACTTGAACTATATGAGAATAAAAAATTAACAATAGCTTCTTCATCCAATACATTTAAGGGATTCCAACCACTATCTAAGTTTTTTATCAAAGACTCTATCGAGTACATAGATATCATTTTTGATTCAGCAGTGTTTAATGATGAGTATTTTAATTAATCAACTCTATAAGACATAATACAGAAGATAGACTCTTTTTGAAACAAAAGGCCTGAATTGAATGGCTTAGAGAAGGGGATAAAAACATAGCCTTCTTCTTCAATTCAGTTTGGGCTAGACAACATGGCATGGGGATTACTTCTTTGGTGTTGGACAATGGGGAGACTGTTTCTTCTACGTAGGGTATCATTAATGAGGTAGTATAGTATTTTGCTTCATTATTCAAAGAGGAAGCACAGGGGGACTCGGCTGAAGAGGTCCAGATCCTGTCTTGTATTCCCTCTTTGATGACCAGGGATATGAATGAGCATTTGATAAGGGATATATCCTTGGAGGAGTTAAGAAGGATAGTCTTTATGATGTAGAAAGGAAAGGCACCTGGTCTAGATGGCTTCCCAATTGAGTTCTTCCAAGAATTTTAGGAAATTATTAAATTTGACCTCCTGGCTATTGTTCAAGAATCCTAGAGGAACAAGCAAATGATTTAGGCCTTGAACTCCACCTTCCTAACTCTCATTCCTAAGGGTGTAGGGGCTGATAGGCTGAGTCTTTTTAGGCCCATTTCTCTCTGCAATGTCGCTTATAAAATTATTTCTAAGCTGATAGCTAAGAGGTTAAAAAAGTGGCTACCTATGCTTATCTCGGAGGAACAAGGTGGCTTTGTAGAGGGCCGATAGATTTTGGATGGGGTGGTGATGGCTACTGAGACTATACATTCCATGACCCAGTCCAATGAGAAGGTAATGTTTATCAAGTTGTATATGTCAAAGGCCTATGATAGAGTTCGGTGGTCCTTCCTCTAGAAGGTCTTGGGTGCCTTTGGTTTTGCCGAGGATTGGATTCATTGGGTTTTGAGTTGTGTAAACTCAACCTCCTTTTTAGTTCTGATTAATGGTGAGCACTCTAATCTCTTTGGGGCTTCTCATGGATTGAGGCAAGGTGATCCTCTTTCTCCTTACTTGTTTCTTTTGTTGGCAGAAGGCTTGGGTCAATTAATCAAAAGAAATGTGGGTGATGGTGCTATTCAGGGTTGGCAGTGGGGAGAGGAAATCCTTGTACAATCCCATCTCTAGTTTGTAGATGATGTGGCTTTGATGGGCAAGGCCACTATTAGGGAGGCATCTAACATACACAAGAGCCTGGATGTTTACCTTGCTGCCTCTAGACAGGTAATTAATGAGGGAAAATCATCTATTTTTTTATTTAACACTCCTCTAGCCATATAGTGAAGAGTGGTTCTTATCCTCAGGTTCTAAATTGGGAGTCTCCCACTGCTTTATCTCAGGATTCCTATCTCTGCTAGCCGGCTGGCTAAGGAGTCATGGTGGGTGATCCTAGACAAATTCTAGGACAAGGTGAATCATTAGACCCATCGTTGGTTATCCTTTGTGGGTTGGGTTCAACTGATTCAATCAGTGTTGTAAGCTCTTCCTATCTACAGGTGTATGATCTAGTGGCACCGATGATCTTTGTTAAGGACTTGGACTCCTTAACAAGATAGTTTTTATGGTATAGGAATTTATCTTTGACCAAGTGGATCCTAATTAAGTGGGAGATGGTTTATAGCCCAAAGAGGTTTGGCAAGCTGGGATTACGGTAGTCTGTGCTATCTAGTACTGCTTTGGTTGCCAAACTATATTGGCATTGGTGCATGGAGCAAGATCAGCTGTGGGCTAGAGTATTGTCCCACAAGTATTTTTTTGGGATTCCCAAGAGGGATATTCCATGGTATGATTTGGTTAGTAAAGGCTCAATGATTTTGGTGACTCTCAAGAAAGGAGCCACGCTGATTAAGAGGGGTCTTTTCTAGATATGCAAGAGTGGGGTGGAGGTCTAGTTTTGGCATGACTCGTGGGACAGTTTCCCTCCTATAATTAGCCAATATCCTTAGCTGAGTACTCTAACCCAGAGGTTTTGTGAAGCTAGCTAGAAAAGGGTGTGCAAATTTAAATCCCTTTCCTTTTAGGGGAAGGTGGCGATTGATAGATGAATGTCCCTGAAAGAGTGGTTGATTCTTGGTTTGGAGGTAGAGTGCACAGACTTGCAAAATATTCTATCCCAATGTAGTTGCAATGCACTTATGGATAGTAATGTGTTAGCCTGGTCCTCGAACCCCAAGGGGAAGTATACAGTGTCCTATGGCTATCAAGAGTTGATTTCCCAATAGTATGAGGATAGAGGGGAAGTTCAGTGGTGGAAGAAAGTTTGGATTGGTTTCTCATGGCTGAAGTGTAACTGTTTTGCATGGACTTTAGTGTGAAATAGATGTTTGACATGGGACAATATTCATAAGCGGGGATTTGTTGGTCCTTCAAGGTGTGTGCTCTATAATAGAGAGGAGGAAGACTCCTCTCAAATTTTATTTTGCTATCCCTTCACTCTTAAACTATGGCACTTCTAGTGGGACGTGTGGTGGTGCCAGTGCATCCACATTATCTCTTTGGCAGATTTTTGGTCTAGAGTGGGTCGTCCCCCTTCTTTGACTTCCTTCTTGTAGGATGCATGGTACGCTGGCCCTATTTTCCTACTCTGGCAAGTTTGGCTGGAAAAAAATCAAAGGATTTTTAAGGGGGAAAAATTGGTGACTTAGCAAGTCTGGAGCAGAATTAAGGGAATGATTCAAGAATCTATTGAAGCAAAGAGTGAGGTTATGATGCCATTGAAGAAAGGGGATACTGAGGTGCTAGAATGATTTGGCATAAGAGATTTATCTTTGATCTTAGCTTGTGTCAGACATGGTACACAAGGGCAATGGAAAGTTCAATGGTTGGGGAAGTGGATGCCTCCACCTGCTGGGCTTTTGAAAATTAATACGGATGGGTCGTCCAGGGGCAACCCAGGGGCAGCTGGGATTGGTGAAATTGCTAGGGATTTTTTGAGATCTATGGTTTTTCTTTTCTTGACATATCAGGGAGTGCAGACAGTTAATAAGATGGAAGGTTTGGATATCCTATATGCTTTGAGGAGAGCTTATTCTTTGGGTTGGAGGAGGGTGATCTGCAAAGCTAATTCTCAGGTCTTGATTAAATTGATCCTGGAAAGGAAAATTTATGATGTGAGCTAGCAATTGGCCATGATAGTGTAATAGATTTTATAGGTGAGTTCTTGCATGGAGTCGGTATCCTATGCCCACATTCCACGGGAGTGGAATAGGGCGGTTAACTGTTTGGCGAAATGGGCGTCGAAAGAGGGAGAAGGCTACAAGGCAGATGAATGGAAGCAACTGCCTGGCAATTTATGTCAGGAACTTGAACTCATTCTTGCTAGAGATATTGGTGGAGTTGAGGTTTGAGGCTGTTGTTTTTGGTTTGCTTGTCTTATGGGCTGTCTGGATGCTTTTGTAATATGATGTTTTAAGTTTAATAAAGTTTTTACCCCTTTTTTAAAAAAAAATACAGAAGATAGATGCCCATACATGTGAAGTTAATTTAACACCAGCACAAAGGCAATTAGCTATAGATTTAATCCCCCTTAATCGACAAAGATTTGATTTTATAATAGCCAATCCTAAGGTAATGTCATACATTGATCTACTATAGGACTTTTTATTTACAGGCAAGAGAACTAGGGGTACTTTTCTAAACTACATAGAGCATAAAACTATCATCACATGTATTTTGGGAGATGCCTTATAAAGGTAATTATCCTTGTCTATTGTAAATTTTAAATTTTCTTTGCATAGAGTGGTAACATGGAAGAAGAAAAAATGAGTTGATAAAACACTAAGCAAGAGGATTATCCCTAGAGAAATCATCATCCTTAAGGAGATGTTATTGGTACCTATAACCAAGTTTCAAATGGGAGTCTAAATTAGAATGGCCTTGCTGAACATGTTATATGGCCACCCTAGAATCTAGTTCTTTCACCTTGAGTAGGTTCCATTGCTATATTTATTTATGACCTTAGAGCTAACCTTTGCTCTAGGAAAGATAATTAGTGCCAGGCTGTAGGAACAAATGTTGTGTAAAGACAAGAGGTCCATCGAAGGCCATTTATATATGATGTCATACCTCTTAGATGTAGTGATGGGCATAATATATGTGCATAATATATCACTCTAGATCCCAAATCTAGATTACATCAAAAATTAAATATGTGATTCTTACTCATTCATGCACATCTACGCATAAAAAAGAAATATGGTCAAAATTGTTGAGGACATGCATCCTTAGGTTTGGAGGGCTATCCATGAGGCACCACTATGTAGAGTATAAAAAGACATCACTAATACATTTATTACCAAAGAGGACTACTAGTTCTACCATTATTATATGATGATCATAGTTGTAGGTTATAAGGTTACCCCACTGCATCTATTAAAGTATATGCCAGACAAATTAGTTGAATATGAGATAACATAATTTTTATGGTGAGGGATATATGAGGATTTGAAGAAGAAGAGTGCATTTTATGGCTATAATTTTATTATTATCATAATGTGTTATGTCAACCATAAGCATTTTGAAAAGTTTGGCAAGTTCAAGGAATATTATTCAATGTTCACCCTTATGAATAGAGATTGGGACCCTCATGGTCAAATTTAAAAACATATCCAAGGTCTTGGTATTCCATACCAACATGAACCTTAAGACCATGAATTTCTATTTTTTAATGCTAAGAGTGATGCCTAGGTCCTAGAGAAGGCACAAATGTATGGATTGATTGAAGAAATTTTGAAAATAATACAAGGGGATCCCTCGATTTCAATTAAAAATGCACATTTCAGCCTTCCACCTTCAAGTGGATGTGTTGCAAAAAACTTATGGAATAATAGGCCCTATTAATAATCATTAGAAAATGGGGAATTATCTCAAACACCACCCATTATGATGAAGACTATAAAGCAAGATCCTAGGGTGAAATAGGTTCCCAACACTATAAGTTTCGTTGGAAGAGAGGAGGAGCCAATTTTCATAAAATCTTCTAATTTAGAAGACCATACTCTTCCTACTACCACTTCAACTCATGTGACTAAAATCATGGAAGTCCCAACTTCCCTAACTCAAATGGCTTCCCCATCAATAAAAAAGGTAACTCTTTTCTATAAGAGGAAACCTAGAACCCAAGGACCTCTTATGAGCACAACTATTGATACATCACCTATAGAAGGACCTAGTGGGCATGAGTATCCATCTACAAGAGGTGAGAACATTGATGAGAATGAAGAGGAAGAGTTAAAAAGAGAATGTCTTGAGCCTCCAAGAAACTAAAATAAAAGTAACACTTGAATTATATAAATCAGGTGAGGGTGTGGTCCCAACTATCTTTTTAGTTCCTCTTATTTTTATAGTACCAGTTTTGTCAATTATTTATCCTCCATATGTTAATTCATTTGATCTTATTTATCTTAGTCACATTGTCCTACCTTCCCTAGTCATTCTAAAAGTGGAAGTTATTTATTCCCGTCCTGCTAAATCCACAATCCCCATTATTCCTACAATTCTAGTTGTGTCTTCAACATCTCTTGTTCCCACTTCCACAATTGTTACCTCCACTAATCCCTCAAATTTCCCTAAGCCTAAAAATGTCATACTAAGAAAACTAGGGTAACATTAGAAAGTGCACAACTACATGTATCATCCACCCAATTTGGCTTACCAATGTTTTATTCTAGTCCTACCCATAATGTTACGTGCTATCCTCTACGAATATTGGGAAGAAGAAGATGGTATACATAGTCCACCCTATACCCCAATATAGTAGTGTTGACTATTCAAATATCATTTGGACATCACTATCAGACCCCTTACATGAAAAATCCTTGAGTTAATCTTCAAGGTACTTATTGGCTAAGACTACAGCCAAGGACACTCAACCAACTGACTCAACTTAATTGGTGATCCCATAGTATGTAACAAACTTAGAATCTCAAGCCTCTCAAAGGAAAAATCTCATAATAAATGATCTACCCATTATAAGCTAAATATTTTATAAATCTACTAGGAGTTTCTAAAGAATAAATAAGAGGAAGATTGAAGATGATGCTAGCAGAGACATAATTTTAGAAGAGAGAGAAGATGTCTTCTCTCTCTAAAAGAGAAAGAATAGGAGGCTAGGATAGTCTCCTTACAAAAAATATTTTATATCTTAGTTTGAAATGTATAATTATGGTTTTCTCTAGATTCATGAGATGATAGAGTGAGCGAGAAGAGATCTCAAGTGAGAATTGGAGTAAGTATAAGAATAACAACAAACTTTTCATGTTTCTAGACAAATTAAGATAGATGTACAAAGTGTAGCCTCAAGGCTATAAAATATTTTGGATGTTATTTCTTCAATGAGGGATGAATTATCTCCTCATACCATTGAAACAAAAAAATTATTTAATTTTTTGAAAGAAGATGAGAACAAATTGAAATTCCTTGTTTTGTACTCAACAAATAAGTCTTACATCCATCTAAACATAATGACACCATTGGAAGCATCCAATGCCCTCAATTTGGTTTTCATTCAAATACAAGAGGCAAGAGAGTGGGTAGTAAGTGTAAAGGTGATAATTCAAAAATTTATTGAGTATGAAAACTTAATTTTACATATTCTAGATTAGTTGAATCTTTTTTAAGCAAGGGACTCTATAGGGCAATTAATAAGTAGAGCCGATTTTGATCAAATCCTCTAAAAGGCTTCAAAAATTTTCAAAAATAATCTTCAAGTACTAGAATTGGAATGAATTTAGGTTGAGATCAATTTTCCAAGGAAGAAGGTTACTAAAGTTGAAATCTTTCAGATTAATTTTAGGAGTACCAAGGCTGAGCATGCATAGAGAAATCAAGTAGGGTACATTAACCCCCACTTTTAACATGAACATAATTAGATATAGACATGGGTTTAGTTTCATTTATTATCAATAATTAGAGGCAAGAAATAGGGCTAAGTTTTTACCTTCCAACTCAACACCACCTCCTAGCTTAGCTCCATTGACAACTTCAATGCCTCCTATTATGTCAAGTGCAGGCATGTAATCATAAAGTTTGAATAATTATAAAAAGTTAATTTTGTATGTAATTTTACATTTTAATATTAGTCAATGTAATTATAGTTTACTCATACTTTATGTATGTATGTATTAGTTATCCTGAGCAATTTGTAAGCATCATGCAGGCAAATCTATTTTTGGATACAATTATGAGCAACTATTATTGTACATTCAAGTTTTGGCATTAAATTAGAACTAAGGTTCTAATTAATAACATGTAATTTAAAGTTTTTCATGAATTTTGAGGATGAGGTGACCCCTCCCCAAGTCTATTTATACATGTAAATCCCTCATTTCAAAAGGTTGGAAAATTATCATTATAGAAAATAGTCATCTTAGATTGTCATGCAACTATGTAAATGTCTTTAAATTACATTTCTATGTAATTAAGTGTTTATTTTATTTGGTTGTTTTAATTCAGTAATTTGAAGTGTGTAATAGCTATGGATAATTCATTTTAACATTAATGTTTACTGATTTTAGATGTGTAATAGCTATTGAATAATTAGCAAGTGTTATTGATTTTAAGTAAATAGGTTGACTATTTGAATTTTTTAAGTGTGTAGAAGTGTTTCCCTTTGATATATTCTTCTAGGTTTAATCCATAGATATCCTAGATACCTCTCTGATCTAAGCTATAATCTCCTGAGTAGGTGTAATATAGTTTCTCTAAAAGGAGCAACCTTCAGCTGATATCTTTGAGTTTCCTATATTGTATCTTCCTAAACTACATAACTATGTTTGTATGTGAGTGTGTAATAGTGACCAAAAATAAGAAAGAGTTTGAAAACACTTATCCACAAAGAAAGAAACCTTGAAATTAATTTCTTGAGACCATAGAGAAGTATTTTCTTCTCCACCCTTCCCTCTTTTTGAAGTTTATTTGATTGAGATTTACCCACTTTAGAGTAAGGTCCATCCATACAACTCAACTAGGTTTTAATTTTTTAATTAAGTTTCATCTCACCCACAAATACACTCACTAATAACTTGCATGGTTAACCTGTTGTTCCATCATCCAGTTGTTTATCCATACCTTCAACTCATTATTTAGAGTGGATTTTACCTCCATTAAGCTCCTAAAACATTAAAGGATACCTCATTAAATTTGGAGGTGTGTACAAGACCCATATCAACAAGAAAACATTGATGCTAGGAGGGCCACTTGTGTGCCTTCCCTAGTGAGAGATTATCCCCTACATTTGAGTTGCACTAGAAACCCCCAAGAGAATTATTAGATCTAGGGCCCTAGCCAATATTTTGGTTTCACCTTTGTTAGTACATCAAAGGATTAGATCTATAATAGTTAGTCATGTGTTACCTCAGGCTAGGACACCTTTTCCAGTAATAAATATCTAGCATATTAATCATTTTATGGCCCGACCACCTTGGTTAGTCAGACTAGATATTATCATCCCAGGGGATTACATAATTTACCAAGGGATCTAGAGAACTGTCTACCTTATTTCTCCCCCTCAGGAGGGATAATGATAGAGGAACATATCAAGTCTTTCAAGGCTACTTTGAGGTTTAAAAATGTCACTGATGAAGATGTTGCATGCAGAGTTTTTTTATTTACATTGCAAGATGTTGCTTATGATTGGTCCTCAATCTTCAAGAAAACTCAATTACTTCCTAGAATACATGTCAAATCACTTTTCTTGCCCAATTTGGATAAGTTACCATTCTTGGTCTGGTGTATCAACATTTCACCAGTATGAAGAGAGAGGCTAATAAGTCAAATTTAGATTTTAATGCAAGATTTTAGAAGATGCATACCTGACTGAGTCCAACATATAAACTGCATCAAGTTTTAGTATTGGAGATGTTTAAGAATGCTTTAGATACAATAACTATAGTGTTTCTGTGAATAGCCACTACTACCAACACTCTAGTGTTAGCATATGAATAAGTTATCAATATTGATAGGAAACTCAATCCTCACATATCAGGCACCCCTAATATCATTGCTAGTTTCTTAACTCTAAATCAAGTGCCTCATGTAAATCAAAATGTTCTTACATTTAGTAGAATCAATTGTGTGAACTTCCCTCTCTAATATAATAAACACCAAATCAAAATTATGATTATATGAATAATCATGTATAGATTAATGGCCATCAACATAACCAACATTCAATCCCATCCAATACTATAATTTCCCAAGGTGTGGATTCTACCAAAGTAAAATTGGATTCTATACAAAGAATGGTCTATAAATTGAGAAATGACTTCTTGAGCATGCAAAGGAATATGGGTAATGCTACTAGATAGAATAATAATCATAATTATGGGTTTTAAATATATAACAAACATTTTAATTGGTCTGTAGGTAATTTATATCAACAACAACCCAATAAATTATCATAAATCAATATAGTGGAAACAAATCTACCTAATTGGTGTAGAGTTCATAATACATCACAACATGGTGAACTTGAATGTTTTGAATTTTCTACAACATTTGAGATCTTCTAAAGAGAGATAGTGAACAATCCACCAGAGTTCTATCCTAAATCTGGTTCTGTAAACACTACTATGGTATTTGAAACTCATGAGTCTCCTTTCCTAAGAGGATGATAATGAACTTAAGGATAATTCTAATGTGATACATGACTTATAAAAATACAAAAATGGAAAGTATAATATAGGGAACAATCAACCCTTTATAATGTCTACTCCAAATAATACCACTATTCTACCTAACCCAAATGATGATAATAATCCACATCCCTCAAAAGGGGATGATCAATCCTAAAATAAGGAGGAATAGAGTAAGGGAGGATACACCATTTTTTAAGACATGAATAAGATTAAATAAAACATCAATCTTTATTAATTGGCTTAGATCACTGAACATAAAAAGCTCCTATGGAGGTATATTATAGGAAAGTCTATTAAAGAGAAGACAAAGGCTACTCATACAAACATTATATATAAGAGTAAGATAAAAGTTCCTCCTTTCTTATTGAATATCAAATTATTTTGAAATAATATTCACAATTTTTTAGTTGATTGTGAATCTTTGGCTACTATATGCTGACTTCTGTTTGTCAAAATCTTGGATTGACTCTAAGCCCATCGAAGAGGATAGTTTTATAGCTATAAAAAATAGTGGTGCCTATAATTGGAGAACTAAATAATGTATGCATTCAAGTGGAATATGAGCCATATATATAGATTACCATTGACATACTCATGGTTGATATACCAAAAGGATACCGACTTCTCCTAAGTAGAGGTTGGTTGAAGATGTTAAATATATATGTAGTAATAAACTTCTCTCATATTTGGTTTCCATGGAGAGGTATTAAAAACTAAATTCTAATTAATTAGGAACCAAAAATAAAGTACCCCACCATAAAGTATAACAATAATAATGAAGAGGTAATTTAAAAATCTCCTAACCTCAGAACTTATACCTTTACCACAAAGTATGAGGTGTAGGAACTGGAAGTCTAGGGACCTTCCCAATTTTGGACTCTCCATTTTGATGGTGTAAGATCCAAG
This sequence comes from Torreya grandis, assembly GCA_037957365.1. Lineage (NCBI taxonomy): Eukaryota > Viridiplantae > Streptophyta > Pinopsida > Cupressales > Taxaceae > Torreya > Torreya grandis. Next base: position 4,183,649 of record JARHVA010000128.1, on the reverse strand, counting down.
CAAGGATTAGGTGTTGGTGTTGAATTAGTTGATACATAAGGTAATAAATACTTAGTGGCATACTAGAACATTTCCCTTACACCAATAATAGATCAAAGTACAAGGTACTAATTTTGGGATTGTAGTTTTCTCTAAAAAATAAAGTCAAGTAGTTGCTAATTTATGGAGATTTAGAGCTTGTAATTAATCAGGGTAAGAACAAATACTAATGAAATTTACCTTACCTAAAGAGGTACAAACATAGATCTTGGGATTTTATTGAGTTATTTGAGGCCTTTAATATATTGGTTGTTCTTCGAGATCAAAATCATGTCATTGATTCACTGGATGCTTCAGGTACCAATTTAACACCAATACAGGATTCCAAGGTACATAGGTTTTCCATTGAATTAGTACCTTATCTGTTTGTTCTTGATAATGTATAAAATTTTCATGTCTTTGAAGATGAACAATAGATAGTCCAATTTTTTACGAATTTGGGACAATTTGAGTCTCAAATCATTGATGATAAGGAGATCAGTTATTTATACTAGGAGGAATTGGGAGAAGGAGTCATTCAATTGAGAAAACTAACTTCCTTTAAGAATGGTTTCTTTGGATTGGGAATTTGATTTAGATCCCCAAGAACAATAACAAAGATATCCTAAAGTAAATGAATTTAATTTGAATAAGGATAATCTAAAAGATGAGTATGATCTACACTATGCCAACATTGGCCTCAGGTGTACTTTAGAAGAAATACAAAGGGTGAAGAATTTACTCACCTAGTATAAATATGTGATTTCATAGATGTATGAGGAATTGAAGGTTTTCAATCCAAGGGTCATCACCCATACAATCTTGTTGAATCCAAACCACAATCTATTTAGACAAAGACATAGGCTAGTAAATCTCATCCTAAAGCCTCTTATTTAGAAAGAAATGGAAAAGCTACTAAATTAAAAAATAGTTTTCCCTATTAGACATTATACCTAGGTTACCAACTTAGTTTTAGTCTTAAATAAGAATGGGTAAATTAGATTGTGTTTATTTCAAAACCCTGAATAATGCTTCTAAGAAAAATAACTATCCTTTACTTTCCTTAGATGAGGTGATCTAGATAGTAAGTGGTTTAGGAATGATGCTATTATTAGATAGATTATTAGGATATAACCAAGTGTTGGTTGAATTTTAATTCATAATAAAGACAACATTTTCCATGAAGTGGGGTACATATGTATACAATAAGATGCTAGTGGGCATAATTAACATAGGATATACATTTTAATGGGTAATAAACCATGCATTTTAAGGGATAATAGGTAAATTCATAATAATTTACATGGATGACCTCATTATTTTCTCAAAGACTAGAACTAATCATGTAGGCCATGAATAATCAATCTTTGAAAGATGTAGAAGGTTTTCCATTTTGATAAACCTTGAGAAGAGTATATTTAGTGTTATTGAGGGAAAAATCTTAGGTGAAATCATCCCCAAAGAAGGAATTACAATCAACCCATATAGAGTTTAGGGGATTTCAAATATTGCCTCTATAAACAACAAGAAGGATCTCAATTCTTTCGTTAGAAAGATAAATTTCATTCAGAATTTTATATCAGGCTTTGCATAAATAATTAGACCTTTAAATGTAATGTTTAATCAAGATGTTAAAGTTGAATAGACATTGGAGGCCTGAAAGTCTTTTCAAGACATTAAATATGTAATATATTAATCCTTAATTTTGATAAGATCAGACTTCACTAAATAATTCTTATTGTATTCATTCACTTCAGAACATACCATTATCATTATATTTACCCAAAAGAAGGATGAAAGTGAGCACCCTATTGCATTTATAAGAACAAACTTAAAATAAGCAAAGCTCAAGTATTCCATGATAGATAAGCAAATATTTGTCCTTGTTAAACTAGTAAATAAATTTCAATATTACATATTAAGGAATAATACCTCACCATCTTATCAAACCCTTCTATCAAGCTCAATGTGGGGAAAAAATAATTGTGAGAGCACAGAGGAAAATGCATGGAAAAATTGTAGGAGTTTGACATAGAAATCAAGCATACAAAAATTGTTAGAGGATAAAATATCATTCAACTCATGACTGACCTTGACCCAGAGGTTTATAAAACCCAGGTATCTAGAGGATATTAGTATACTGATATCATACAATATATATCATAGGTACTTATTTTATATAACTCAATAGATAACAAAGGAGATCTTTAAGGCTCAAATATTCTCACTACATTATTATAAATGGAATTATCTGTAAAAAGAATTATGAAGGAATATGCCTAAGTTGCATATCATGAAAAGAAGCTAAAGAAAATTTTGAAAACTTACACCAGAAGTTAATCAATGGTCATCTATTTAGAAATACCATAGCCCATAAAATCTTCCAAATGGGATATTACTAGATGATAGTCTTCAAAGATGCACATGTTCACATAAGAACATGTCATGAATGTAAATTATTGGTGAAAATAGAGGTACATGCATCAATTTTGTTACAACATATTATTGAAGGAAGACCATTTAATCAATGGGACTTAGACTTCATTGGTGTCATTAACCCTAATTCTTTGGTAGGCCATAAATTTATACTCACTGTCACATATTATTATGCATAATGGACTAAAATAGTAATAGTACAATATGTAATCAAATTTCTATATTAAAACATCACAGCTAGATTTGGTACCTCCCATTTTCTTAGTTTGTGACAATGGGCCAACATTCCAATTAGTTGAATTCACTGAATGAGCCCATAATAATAAAATCACCATTAGTTCATCTTCCAAACATTACCCAAAAGGAAATGGATTGGTTGAATCAACAAACAAAAACCTGATTGATGCCATTAAAAATTTTAGTAGTAGATAAACGTAGAGAGTGGCATAATCTACTAAAATATGCACTATGAGTTGATCGAATAAGATACAAGCAGGACCTCAAGTTTCACCTTACTTGTTGGTATATAGACAACCATTTTTTCTAATTATAATTAAATTAAAAAATATTAATTTATGCAGGAGTATATGGAACTAGGTGAAACAAGTGGAGTCTCAATTATTAGATATAATAGAGATGAAATATTTAACGACTGGAGTCTTAAAAAAATTTAGTAAACATCAAGACATAGTCAAAAGGTGGTTTGACAAAAGATCAAAATTTAAAACATTCAATATATTTGACCTAGTGCTTATATGGGACAAACCCCATAAAAATAAAGGATAGCATGACAAGTTTACCCCACTATAGATTGGACCTTATTAAATTTGAGAGATCCTAGGTAACAATGTTTTTAGTTTGAGGGACCTCCAAGGTAATGAATTAACATATCCAGTCAATGGATAATTTTTGAAGCACTACTTCATGGTTTTACCTTTTGAACATGTCTTTGAGGAACAACAAATGTTATGATAAAGGTATGAGTAGAATATATTTACTACTTTCATAGTTAATTTCCCTACTTTTTAGGTTAGTGTTTCCTATTTTCAACATTTTATTTTCCCTTGTTTAGTTCCCTTTTTTTAGATTAGATGTCTTTTATTTTTTATAAATATGATTGACTTATCTTAATATACTCAATCACGTACCTAATCCATTTAACTTATTATCCGTGTTTAAGGCTAAAAGTTTAATCTATGAGAACGGTTCCAAAATAAAGAACTAGTGTGAGAAGGACATTAAACAAAGCATGAAAATCAATTTGCTTGGAGGTTTTACACCCTTGTATTTAAGATTTCTAGAGTTCAGGTATGTAATAAAAAATAAATCATGGTCATGCTACTATTGAATACTTATAACAGGTACTACTCTCATTACTCCATACAATTTTAAAAAGTTTTCTCATTTTAACTAGATTAAATGCACTTCCCATGTTAATACTTGTTTACGGTAATAACCATTGATACGGATGTAGTGGGTAGGAAAAAATGGTAAAATTATGCCCTCATATATACTATCTCACTATGGTTTTTATTCTCCTTCTTCTAGCCATATTATAAAAAAAAGGAAAATGAGGACCAATGCATCTTAAAAGAGTGATCAATAAAACCTAAAGAAAATCCAAAGGTGATTAAAATCTCACATGATGAAATAATATCAATTTATCATGTATCATGAAAGAATACATGAGGAGGAAAGAAGAGGACCCAAAGGTATTTCTATTGGGATTATTGATGCCTGGTTGGCAGTGGAACAATGCTCGAGGTCCTCCAATTTTAAATATATTTTCAAAGAAACTAAAATGAAACATACAATTATCCCAAGTCTTTGTTAAAATAATCACAATAAGGGGTAAAAATAAAATCACTTTCTCACACACAAATCTAGGGTATGAGCAAGACAAGTATTTTGTATGCACTTGTTTGGATTCTCTTTCATATTTTTGATTCAATTATTTTCTTATGAAATGGTTTATGTTTGATTTGGAATTGCTAACCAAAAGGTTTTGTGTTCTTGAATACTCAATTATTCCCCTTGTGAGTCATATTTGTTGTACTTGTAGACACCTAAATCTAGCCACCAATGACCTCCAACTAGGCTTTTGACTAATTTCCACCAAAATGCACAATTTGGCTTAAACACACTAAAACACATTAAATTAGTTGAAATTGATATATTCAAATGCTGATTTTGGCCAGAGTATCATTAAATGGGGCACTATAATTTATGGTCCAACGAACTTTGATTAGATCATTTCGAGTCAAACTACCAATTTTGCACTTAGGTGCTTGGATTGCTCTTTTCTATCAAATTTATTGTATGAGATGTGTGTCTTTGTTAGTTTGTATTTACAACATCCTAAATGGGAATATGGATCCAATGCATCTGACATTGACTTTCAATTCTAATCTAGTCAAATTTTGGACCAATAATAAGGCATTCTGATCAATTTGAGTAATTTGTGCACAAAGTGCTTAATCATGTTTAAGAGATAATTAGTCCAAATCAAGGACTAATTAATAACTCCATGGAAATTTTTGAAAACTTATTTTTAGAAATGAATATTGAATATCTGCATCATCCTTTGACATCATTTCTTGGGAAGACATCCCTAGGCCATAAATGCCACAAATATCAAGATTATGGGTGTCTCATGCCTTTTTATTACCTCCCATTACTCATTAATGTCCCTTCTTAAAAATTTAGTATGAGGATAATTATGGATTTTAAGTACACAATTAAATTAATCCATAATCACACATCTCAATCTTGAGATGGATGGTCAAGGTTGATTCTGTTCATTCTTGAAAATCTATAAATAGAGAGGCCATGAACATCATTTTTAAGCTTTATTTGTACAAAGTTACAATGTCAAATTGATTCTAAGAGATCTCACATTCCAAATTTATGATCCCAAAATATTGAGCCAAGCCTAGCTAAAGCCACAAGGTGCCAAGGAGAAGAGGAGATAGCCAAGCCTCCTTTGATGAAGACTTCATGAACACAAGCCAAGAAAGCTACTACAACAAGCATTTAGAGAATCTAAGGAAGGTGAAGGATTCTTATTTTTCTTTAATTTTTAGTCGTTATTTTCATTTATTTTTATTATTAAGCTCACCCTAGTAACTCGGCCTAGAGATGTATGCTAATTAGTGTATTTTCATCAATTTATTTGCATTTGTGGACTAACACAATACTAATCACCTCTCTTAAGTCAAATTCCTAGTTCACAATACTCAACATACCCCAATTATTTTTTTTAAAAGGAAACCCATTATATTCTAAAAGGTTCAGGCCTATTTTAAAAATATTCTTTTGTAGATATTTCTATGTGCATCTAACTTCACTATTCGATAAAAATTTAAGAGAGAATTTTTATATGCTTAGTTTATTTAGGATTAAATTATTAATACCCTTTAGAATATTTGGATATACATATGTTTTTAGAACATGCACAATGACTGGAAAGTCTCAGGCTTCACAAAAAATAGGCTTTCCAAACTTTTATTTTGAAGTGAACCTTAGGTATTATTCGACCCTTCACACCTATGTTAAACCTTTGGAAAAAAAGTTATTCAAAACTCTTGTTCATAGGTTTTGTTCACAAGTTTTATTTTTAGGTTTTGTTTGAATTTTGGTCTTTGAAATTCACATTTATCATAGAATCTATTCATAACTCTAATAATTAATTTTACACTTTAGTGAAAGTGTTTGGAATTTACATATTCAGGGATCATGGTTGGCACTTTTAATTTGGCCAGTATTTGGTCTTCATAAATATGTTTGGTAAATTTTTTTGGAAAAATTAATTAGAGAAATCATTTGAAACCTGGTCTTTAGAATTTTTGGTTGAAAAGGTCTCAACCAACATTTGGCCTTTCGAAAAAATGTTTGGTAAAGGTGTTCAACACTTTTTATTTATAACTTGGCCTTCAAAAAAGGCAACATTCTCATCCTTCATAAAAAACATCCACCGTTGGCCTTCAAAAAATTTGTTTGCAAGATGTGTTCACTTTACAAGAATTCAAGATGGCCATGTTTTAACACAACATCTGACCGTCGACTACCAAAATCCTCCATAGCATAACTAAATTAGATAAAAAGAAAGACAAGGCAACACTTGTCAAAGGCCATAACATGGCATTCCTTCAAGTGTCTATATGGCATACCTACCAAAATAAAGTGGAAAAGTTTAAATTGAATGAGTAGAACAAGTTTAGAGACATTGGACATTACTGGAACATGAATTAGAATTCAATACCAAAATATATATCAATTAATTTAAAGTGAACTTCATGCCTGTTAATCATAAATGACCCTGATCAAACTTGCATCATTGATAAATCAAAGCCGTAGTTACCTACGTTTGAATTGTGAAGTGCTTCTAGAATAACCAAGCCATTAAAGTGAATAACTTAAACTTTATGAGCATACAAAATTAACAATGGCTTCTTCATCCAAGGCATATAGGGGAGTCCAAACACCATCCAAGTTTTTTATCAAAGACTCTATCAAGTGCACAAACAATATTTTTGATTCAATAGTGTTTAATGACAAGTATCCCAACTACTCAACTATATGGGATGTAATTAGGAAGGTATATGTCCATACATGTGAAGAGAATTTAACACCATCATAGATGTAATTGGATACATATTTACTCCACCTTAAGTGATAAAGATTAAATTTTGAAGTATCCAAGCCTAAGGTAATGCCATGTATTGACCTACTACATGACTTATTCTTTATGAGTAAGGTAACTAGGGGCACATTTCTACATCACATAGAGCACAAAACCATCATCAAATATATTTAAAAATATACCTTCCAAATTTACATATCCTTGCATATTGTAGACACTATATTTGATTTACATAGAGTGGTAAGATGGAAGAAGAACAACTCAATTTATAAAACATTAAGCAAGTGGACTATCCCTAGAGAGACTATCATCCTTAAAAATAAGCTATTGATACTTATAACCAAGTTTTGGATGGGATTCCACATTCGAATGGCCCTATTAAATAGGTTATATGGCCACCTTATCATCCACTTACTTCACCTTGAATTAGTTACATTGATAGATTTATTGATGACCTTAGAGCTAACCTTTGCTCTAGGAGAGATAATTAGTGCTACAATACAATAGAAAATATTATGTAAAGATAAGAGGCTTATGAGAGACCATTTTTATATATGTAGTTATGGGCATAATATATGTACATAATGGATCACTCTAGATCCTAGCTCCAAATCACATCAAGAATCAAATATGTGATTCTTACTCATTTATACACATCTATGCCTATACAATAAATATGGTCAAAATTGTAGAGGATGTGTATCCTCAAGTTTGGAGGGATATCCATGAGGCACCACTACTTAGAATATAGAAACTAATAAACAATATATTAATTCCCAAAGGGGAATACTAGATATACCTTATATACAGTGATCATGGTTGTAGGGCACAAGGTTACCCCACTGTGTCTCTCGATGTATGTGCCAAATAAATTAGTTGAACATGAGATAACATACTAGTTATGGTGGGGGATTGATGAGGGTTTAAATAAGAAGAATTAGAGTGAATTTAATGAATCTCATTTTATGATTGATATAATGTGTTATATCAACTTTAATTATTTTTTATGGAATGTTATTTATTATCCACCCTGTTTCACAAGGATTGGGACCCTCATGATCGAATTCAATAACATATCTAAGGTATTGTTATTCCATACCAACATGAACCTTAAAACCATGAATTTTTATTTTTGAATTCTAAGAGTGATTCCAAGGTCCCAAAGAGGGCATAAATGGATGGATTGAGTGAAGAAAATTTTAAAATAATACAAGGGGAGCCCTTAGTTTCGATTATAGATGCACATGTTAGTCTTCCACCTTTAGGTGGATGAGCTGAAATAGAAATTTAGAATAATAGGCCCTATCAGTTATAATTGGAAAATGGGGAACCATCTCAAACACTAACCATTATGATTAAGATTGTAAAGTAAGATCCTGAGGTGAAATAGGTTCCCAGTATTATAAGTTCCCTTGGAAGAGAGGAGGAGCCAATTTGAATAGAATCATCTAATTTAGAAGACCATACTCTTCCTAATTACAGTTTAGCTCATTTGAATACAAGTGTGGAAGTCTGAATTTCCCCCACTCAAATTACTTCCCCCTCAATATAAAAGGTAACTCTTAGCTACAAGAGGAAACCTAGATCCCATGTACCTCCTATGAGCATAAATATTGATATATTGCCTATAGAAGGAACTAGTGAGCATTAACAACCATCTACAAGAGGTGAGCACATTTATGAATATGAAGAGGAATATTTGAAAAGATTAAAATTCTTAAGCCTCCAATAAATTGAAGGAAAAGTACCACTTGAAGTAGACAAATTAGCTGAGGGTGTCATCCCAATTATGTTTTTAGTTCCTCTTGTTTCTACAGTACTAGTTGTGTCAATTTTTCTCATATGTTTTTTGCTTCATTTGATCCTATTTCTCTTAGTCTTGGTGTCTTACCTTATCTAGTTATTCCAAAAGTGGAAGTTATTTCTTCTAGTCTTTTTATTTCCATAATCCCCACTATTCCTGCAATTCTAATTATGCTTTTAGCATATGTTATTCCCAATTTTTGGTCCCTCAACTACTCCTAATCCTTAAAAAAATAATACTAATAAAAATAAGAGAGCATTTATAAGTGAAAAACTACATTTATCATCCACCCAATTGGTCTTTCCAATGCCTTCTTCTATTTCTACCCAGACTACTATTATAGTATCATCTAATAAGATTGGGAAGAAGAAGTTAGTATATACAATCCACCTTATGCCCCAATATGATGGTGTTGATTGGTCAAATATCATTTATTTACCACTACTAGACCTCTTACATGTAGAAGCCTTGAGGCAATATGTAGGGGAATTCTTGGTTAAGACTATAGACAAGGAAACTTATCTGACTGACTCAATTCAATTGGTGATCCCATAATGGGAAATAGGCTTAGAATCTCAAGCCTCTCAAAATCCAAATCTCACAATAACTAAATTTCCCACTATATGCTCAATATTTAATAAATATATAGGTAATATCTAAAGATTAAAGAAGAGGAAGATTGAAGATGATGCTAATAGAGGCATAATTTTGGAAGAGAGACAAGATGTCTTCTCTCTCTCAAAGATAAAGAATAGGAGGTTGGGACAATCTCCTTACAATGAAGATTTTAAATATTATTTTGAAATGCATAAAAATACTTTGCTCAAGCTTCATGAAGGGATAGAGCAAGTGAGAAGAGATCTTGATTAAGAATTAGAGCAAGTCTAAGAACAAAACAAAATGTTCATATTCCTATTTAAATTAAGACTGCTGTAAAAAGTGTGGCCTTAAGGTTATACAATATTTTGGATGTTATTACTTTAATAATGATAAATTATTCCCTCATATCATTAAAATAACAACATTATTTAATTATTTAAAAGAATATGAGAATAAATTAAAATGCCTTATTTTGTGCACAAAAAAAAATGGATTCCAACCATATGAACTTAATGACACCATTAGAGCTATCCAATCCCCTCAATTTAGTTGTCATTTGAATGCAAGAGTTAAATGAGTGGGGAACAAGTGGAGATGCAATAATGCCAAAATTTATAGAAAATGATAACTTAATTTTGTAGATTATGGATGATTTGAAGCTTTCTTGGGTAAGGGACTCTACAGGGAAATTAATAAGTAAAGTTGGTTTTAATCAACTCCTCCAATAGTCTTCAAAAAAATTAAAACATAATCTTCAAGGGATGGAATTAGAATAAATTGAGGTTGAGCTCAATTTTTCAAGGAAGAAGTTTAATTAAGTTGAAATATTTTAGATTAATTTTAGGAGCACTGAGGCTGAGCATGCACATTTAATGGAATAATCAAGTAGGCTACACCAACCCCCAATTTTGAACATGGACATCATTAGATATTAGCATGGGGTTAGTTTTAAGTATTATAAGGAATTGGATGTGAGAAAGAATGTTAAGGCTGCACATTCCAACTCAACTCCAACTTTTATCTCAACACCACCTCCCAACTCAACTCCATTGACAACTTCATTGCCTTATACTACGTCAAGTGTAGCCATGTAATCACCAAGTTTGAATAAGCCTGAATTATCAAAAGGTAATTTTATATGTAAATTTGCATGAAAGATTAGTCAATGTAACTATAGTTTACTCATACCTCATGTATGCATGCTTTAGTTATCATGAACAATTTTATAATAATGCACATGTTTCATGGCATCATGCAAGTAAATATATTTTTGGATACATTTACGAGCAATTGTTATTATAATGTAATCTTTGGCATTAAATTAGAACTAAGGTTATGATTACTCACATGTAACTTATATTTTCTTATGAACTAATAGGATGAGGCAACCCCTCCCAAAGTCTATTTATACATGTAAATCCCTCATTTCAAAGGGTTGGAAAATTATCAATACAGGAAGAAGTCATTTTTTATTGTCGTGTAACTATGTAGATGTCTTTCCATTCCATTCATATGTAATTAAGTGTTTATTTTCTTTGGTTGTTTTGATTCAGTAATTAAAAATGTGTAATATCTATGGATAATTCTTTTTGTTATCGTTAATGTCTATTGATTCTAGATGTGCAATAAATATTGAATAATTAACATGTTATTGATTTTAAGTAAATAGGATGATTGTCTCTATTTTAAAAGTGTACATAAGTGTTATTTGATATTATCTTCTACATGTGAGTTATAGCTACCCTAAATACCTCTCTGGTCCAAGATATAATCTACTAAGGGTGTGAAATAGCCACTCTAAAAGGATCAAGCTTCAGTTGAAATCTTTGAGTTTTCTATATTGCATCTTCCCAGACTATATAACTTTGTTTGTATGTGAATGTGCAATAGCTAAAAACAACAAACATTAGTTTGAAAATAATTTTTCACAAAGAAAGCAACATTGGAAGTAATCTCTTAAGACCATAAAGCCTTATTTTTTACTCTACCCCTCCCTCTTTTTAAATTTTCTTTTATTAAGATCTACCCAATTTAGAATAACATCCATCTAACCAAATTAACTAGGTTTTAATTTCTTTATTAAGTTTCATCTCACCCAAGAGCACTCCTAGTTAACAACCTACATACTTAGTGTGATATTTCACCACCCAATTATTTAACCCATACCTTCAACTCATGCCTTGGAGTGGACTTTATCTCAATTGAGATCCTAAAATTTTAGAGGCTACCTCCTTAGATTTGGGGGTGTGCACAACACCCACATAAATAGGTTTGTTATCCATTGATAATGTAGAAGTGATTCTTATAATCCAATAATTCATACTCAAAATCAATCTTTTAGATATCACTAGTTGATTTTAAAGGGAAACAACATTTCATCCCATTGAACAGGTAAAATATTACATAAAGTAGAGCTAACCATCAGATCAACATTGGATGAATCAAGGGATTGGTACTAGTATTTAGAAAGAGATTGATGGAAACATTGACTATGAAAAGTTGAATCTTTTGAGATGTTGAATATTAAATTTTATTAAATTATTTTTCATTTTGTTTCAATATATTTTTTTCCCTTGCAGATGCTCGTAGCTCTTGGAAGTGTGATATTTAAGTATATTATTCTAGCTTAGACAATATTTGCCTCTTCATATATCAAAATATTTTTGAATCAATTTTTTTCTTGAATTCTTTATCCATTTTCAAGTAGTAGGTGATGAAGTGAATACATATTGATAAAATTTTTTAATGTTATTATAATTCTATTACAAATAATTTGATTTTTTTCCACTTCAGTAGTGTCTCCATGTGTATATGATTCTAGTTTCTAACCATAATAATAACAAGAATTTTTTTAATGTTTTCCTACACAAATCATGCCACTTTTTATATATAATGGAACATCCAACTTCATTTGAATAATTTGGCATGAGCATTCATTTTTTTTATTTTCTCCACCTTAAAAATTAATACATTCTTTGAATTTATTTCATCTTTAATGTTATCCTAATTATTTGATGTTTCTCTGACAATGAATGAAACAATCAAAGGTCATTTTGATATTCATATGAAAAATATATCTCTAAAAACCATTCTTCATCTCTTTTCTCTTAGTGAAATACATCTTTAATAAATGAAATATCTATTAAAGTAAGAATGTTTAAAGCCTACTTTCAAACCTGGTCCAACATGAAAGCAACCTTAAGCTATGGGTCACCTATGATGGGGTTGAACTTCTAAGGTTTTTAATGAGGTTTGTTCCCTAGATTGATCATTATAGTGCTCACCTAAGATCTAAATGGATTTGGGATGAAAAGGGAGAAGGAGATGCATAAATTGAAACCTACTCTAAGTATGGTGATGCACCATGAATTCCACCATCTACTCTTTTGGACTCAAATGACACTAATGGATGGAGTATATGACTAATACACTATCTCTAATGGTTTCTAATCAATAGTGTTTCATCTAAAGGGTAGATTGACTGATTAAAATAGGAGGCCAATGAGAATGAATCCTAGTTAGAGGGCACTTATAGTCATACAACCACTTCAAGCTTAAGCCACCAATCACCAAGACACATTAAATGACCTGCAAGGAAAATTATTAGCACTTAGGTAATACTTGGACCTATAGAAGGGAAGAATCATCCACTGAAGAATATTTAAACTAATAATAAAAACTAAGTACATATCATGAAAATATATGCAATTATTCTATTCATTCATCTAAGAGGTCTACGAGTACAAAACTTGGCAGAGTCTAGTCATACCATGCTGAGAGACCAAAATCAAGGCTTAGAAGCCCAAATATATAGAAGAATGGAAAGAGAGAGAGGGAGAAATTTTGGCATTGAAAGGGGTCATAATTAATCATAAATCCACTATCTAAAATAGTTAAAACCACCTTTATCAATTGGTCATGGCCACCTCGATAAATGGTTACAGCGGTCATTCATTCCTTCTACTTCTTTCTATAATGATGCTTATTGACAATTTTAACCCCACAGATCAAATTTTAACCTCTGCCATTCAAAGATCTATAGGAAAAAGACTTCAAGTTCTCAAGGAAGAAGACTTTGGGTTTTTCTTACAAATTGATTGAATAATTCATTATTTTGGGAAAGTCTTTTCCAAAAGCTCGAAGGGTAATTTGAAATAGTTCCTATATAAAAATTCCTTTAGACTTTTATAAAAAATAATTGTCCATTTTAAAAGGAGAAGTCAAAGATAGATTTTGTTTAGACTTTTTGTCTGAAGGAAATGACCAAAAGAAGCTAAAGGGGACACTTTGTAGAAATCCAAAGGGCATATTCACAAAAATGCCATTTATAAAATGTCAAAGGGTTTTTTCCTTTCAAGAGGGTGCATTTACAAAAGTCCAAAAAGTTATTTCAAGAAGCTGAAGGGTCTATTTCATTCTTTTGAAGGGCATTTGTACAAGTTTGAAGGGTCTTTTCCTTTTGGGAGGAGGCATTTCAAGGGACCAATCAAGAAACCTAAAGGGTATGTTCCCTTCAGAAGAAGGCAATTTCAAAATTTTGAGGGACACCTTCAAAACTATGAAGGGTACTTTCCCTTCAGAGAGTTAATTTTCAAAATCCAAGACAATTCCTTTAGGCTTTTTGTCTAAAGGAGAAGTGTATAAAGTAGAGCTTCAGACATTTTGTTTTAGAGATAAGTAGTCAAAAGAAAGAGACCAAGTTGAAAATATTGAAGGAATTTTTAGTAGAAAGTGTACCATTTCATCTTTCCAGAGGGTCACTTGGAGAAAAGCCAAAGGGCACATTTATGAAAATCCCAAGGGTCACTTTGCAAAAGCTTGAAGGGCATTTTCAAGTTTTTGAAGGTTATGTTTGGAAAAGGTCCTTTACAAAATCTGAAGGGGTCAATTTAACTTTCTTGAGGGACAATTTTGAGGAATGATTTTCAAGGGATCCGAGTGGAACATTTCATATTTTTAAGGGTATGTGCCCTTTGGGAAAGTCACTTTGGAAGGAATTCTGAAGGGTAGAATCCCATAAAAAAAGGATCAATTACAAAAATCTTGAAAGGTATATGCCCTTTGAGAAAGTTCAAAACAAAAAATACGAAGGGTTATTAGCCCTTCAGAAAAGGACTTAGTAGAAAGCCCAAAGGTCTACTTGGAAATTCGAAGGGCCATTTAGCCCTTCGAAAAAGGATGTTTCAAAAAGCCTGAAGGACATTCTCAAAAAGAGGAAAGGCTCCATTCTTTTGGGAAAGGGACATTTTAAAAGCCTGAAGGGAAGTTTGAAAGAAGGAATTCCTTTGAAATTTTTGTCTGAAGGAAATTTACAAAGAAAATGATCATTGTCATAAGCTCAAAAGATAGATTTCCTTAACACCTTTTATCTGAAGGAAATAGACTTAACATAATAGCCAAAGGAGATGAAGAGACAATTCTCATAGACAATATATCCATAGGAAAATGAAAAAGTGACAAAAGACAAAAATCCCAAAGATATGATTCCTTCAAACTTTTTATCCGAGGGAGTTGTTCAAACCAAAGGAAAGATATAAGCCACAAGAAATAAGTCTAAAGGAAATGAGCATGAAGGAATAAGCCCAAGATAATTTCAAAGGGACAAAATAAATAAATGATAGAGAAATACATGCATAAAAATGAAGAGCCATAAACCAAAATGCAAGAGATTTCAATAGCCAATAAAAAAATTAATATGTTCTACAACATGCAAAGTGGCCTAAAATAAGATTAGACACGTCTAAGATGTGTAACCATTTCAAACATGACATCTGTAGTTATAAAATAGAGACTCATTTGCATGAAGGACTCAATGATTTTAACATTGGAGAGCTTAACATAGATTTCATGCATGCACTCTTATTAATCTAACCCTTTCAAACATTCCAGTAGCTCAAGAGGAGTTCCATATTTGGAGATTGGTGTTGCACCATGCATGTTGGAGGTTTTGACTCAAGCTTGGGCTCACCGTCCATTTTCAATGCCAAAGAGCTTTCATGCAAGGAATAAGACAAAAATAGATTTTATTTGAAGGTTATAATAACACAAGTTGGATAGATTTGACCTCATTTTATATTTTTAATGCCAACCTCTTGGTTGTTTTATCTTTTCTATATAAGTTGGCTTTTTAGCCTTGAATTGTATCCCTCTTTTGGCAAGATAAAATTTTGCCAAAGACTAAGTTTGTAGCCTTTTTTTAGATTAATAGGACTATTTTTACTTTTTCAAAATGTTGGTATAGAGTATTCATGTCAGTGATTTACATAAGTGATAAAATTTCTCTTCCTTGTCAAGTATTGATTCTTACCTAGCAGCATAGTTGATCAATTTATGTAGGTCATGTTCTATGTTTGATGTATCTTGGTTGAGTTTAGAGTGGATATAAGTGGCTGGTTAGTGCCTTAAATTAGGCCTATTCTTTCATTTCCCTCAAGATTGGATCATTAGATAAAGCCTTTTCATGAAATACTTATGCATATTGGTTAATTGGAGTTGAAATTTCAGCTCTTTTTCTTATCTAAATTAGTGTTCTTAGGATCTCAAATTGATTGGATCAATAAAAAAATACAGGTGTATCACCATCATTAGATAAGATTTTCATTCAAATTTCTATCTCTTTTCTTGATAGTTTGTAGCATAGAGAAAATATCCTAATTGATACACCAAAGGGAGCTAGCCCTTAGAATATAGAGACTTAATCCACTGATTAGGTAACCCACAGCCTAGGATTGTTTCCATGTTTTAGCAGACTGTGAAGGCCTAAAACTGCCTTCACAGGGGTGCAAGTTTGATTGACAACAATGTTATTTTTAGTTACAATGGTGGGATCAAGTCATTTTCAAGTGAGTGCTAGTGTCGATGTAGTTACAATAGCTAGATCCATCTGGTATGCTCCCATTTCAGCACTAATTTCTCCTTACTAGTTTATTTGATCATGAGAGAATGGAGGAAAGGGTCATAATCATGTCCTTGGTAATGAAACTTAACATGTCTGCCTACATGGTCTTATTTCAAAACATAAAATTGGGTCCACTATAGATAAAACCAACTTATATTACCTTTTAATATAAGCTCAACACTTTTTCTTGTTGACCTTTGCCATATATTAGGTTTGAAAGACCTATTTTATCGTTGTGGAGCTTTAATGGCAATACTAGATTCTACAATGTCCATCTAGTTCAAGTTGAATCAAGCTTAAGCTAGGTTCCTTTATTTTTATACTAGCTCAAGTCAAAAACTAGATCATCAACCTTCACTAAAAGCTCCCTATGCTTTCTTTTACTTGATTGGCTGTTGAAAGCTAACGCAACTCATTGACTCATTGACCACCTCACATCATTGATCCTTCTCAATACGAATGTCCTTTGATCATCAATCCTCTACCAGTTGAATATGCTATTGACACTTATCATGCATGTATTTGATCTTGATATTTACTAGCCCTTTGACCTTCACTCACTGTTATATCTAAATGTATAATTGAATGCATGCCATTAGATCAAATAGGACCCACTGTTTAAAAGATAACAGCTACTTCATGACCTTAAAATTAACATCCACATAATTGTCACTTGACATCTATGCAAACATATTTGACATCCTATAGACCATCAAATTTGATCCCTAAATTATTTTTGTTGTGGATTAAATTTGACGTCTACATGAATATATCTCATTATTTTACCAAATTTATAGATTTATATCTTGAAGTGAGAGAATCATTGATGCCTCAAACTTTTAGGAGATGTTCTTGATGCTAAAAGGGATGAATCCATTTGATATGTTAGTCTTAGGATATTTCTAGGTGAAGATATTAAATGTACAATTTGGATGGTTCATTTTCTCATATGTGACGTCTTGTTTCATTTTGCTAAATATGGGAAACTTGGCAAAATCTGACTAAGGATCCAACTTTAAAAATGCATAGCTTTTTTTTTATTTGGTGGATGTCCTAAAACTTAGCATATAGTAACTAGGGACCAAGATAAACAAACCAATGTGATTATTTCCTCATAAAACTACCACATGTGTGAGATATAGCCTCATCAATATGCTCACTTATATGTATTTGAGCTTCTTCAAAAATGGCTAAGTATGGAAACTTAGTGGATTTTGCTTGAGAGGCCATTTTTGGATATTCATATCTTATACTATACTTTGGTGGATGACCTAAAAATTGGCACATATGTTCTTAGGACTAAAATAAACAAATCCATATGATCAATTCTTCCTAACTCATATGTATGTGGCAATGACAATGTTAGCAAAGTGCCTACTCAAAATTTCTGCCACTAGACCCAAGTGTCTCAATAAACACAATGAAGAACTAAATGGATACCATGCATTTCCATACTCATTCCAAGGAATTTTGACACCCAATGAGGTCTCTATAACTCTAGTCTTATCTTTAAAAAATGAAAAATTACACTCCAAGTGAACTTGAATTGTTTCAAAAGTCTTACAATTTGCATGATCCCTTAGGTCTACTCATTCCATCTAAAACTTGATCTGCTCTTTCTCCATTATTTGGTCTTCAAAACATTAAAATGAATCTAGATAGAAAATTGGTATGTGGGCCAAAATGGCCAACATTTCTAGTAAATCAATTGGGTTGACTAGCATGTTGGTCATGGAACCTAGACATTGTGTTAGCTTTGCTTATGATGGTTGAATGAATAAATCATGCTTGTGAAAGGAATATTCTTTATTATTGAAAAAAATGGAATAAATGGAGACAATAGAAATAAAAAAGTAATGAAACAAACTAGACAAATAACTAAACAATAAAAGAGCCATCTGCAAAAGCACTTGGAGGAAATAAAGACCTATCTAACTATGTACAAAGATTAGTAGCTACAACTAGTAATAGAACTTGAGATACCTCCCATTGATAGGGATGTGAAGGCTCTCTCCATTTAATCTAGTGATCTCAAAGGAATTTCTCTCCTTAAAACTTATGATGACATAAGGTCTACTCTAAAGATTTTCAAACTTGGAGTTTTTTCCTAGTTTTGCATGGTCCTTATCCCATTTGAGGACTATATCACCTTGCTATAAATTCCTTAAGGAATCCCTCTTGTCAAAATAATTCTTCACTTTATTCTATTTAGACCACATGAAATGCATAACAGTGTATCTTTTTTCTTCCATTCGCCTCAGTTCATTTAATCTCACTTGCATAGTATCATCTTCAAAGAGTTCACGTTGATGTGCAAGCTCTAATGCAGGAAGTTCAAGAGATATAAGGAGCTTGGATTCTTTCTCATAGACAAGAAGATATGGGGATTTTATATTAGACTTATTAGATGTCACTCTATCTACCCATGGGGCAGTCTTTAATCTAGTTGTCATTCCCTTTAGCTATTCTCCATAGTCCTCTTGATGATCTTCAATAAATTCTTATTTGTGGACTCTACTAGTTCATTTCCCTATGGGTAATAGTTGGAGGATGATTTTAGATAAATCCCATGTGAAAGGGCCCATTCACACACCTTATTACTACTAAAAGCCAATATATTATCATAAATGATTGTAAATAGCACACCAAATCTAGTTACAATATTATCATAAAATTCCAAAATAGAAACTTCATTGGCATCCTTGAGGGTAGTTATTTCGACCTATCTTGTAAAGTAATATGTAGCTATAATTATCCAATTCTACCCTTTTATTTTGTTAGGTCTTGTTCCAAATTCTTAACATTAGGTTAGATTTTTGGTAGGTTAATAGATAAATATTGTTAATGGGGTATGCATCTTTTAGTTAAGACACCTCCATAAAATAAAGTTACTTAGTTTTAATTTTAGGTAGTTTTCATGTTTTATATTTATTAATTAGAACTACCTTACGGGTTGATTTCCTGTAAATAGTTGGTTATAGGATTAGTTGGTTTTACCAATCATTGGTAAAATCTATATAATCCATGTTTGCAATGTAAAAGGGTTAATGGAGTAAAGGCACCATTATGTACTTATTTTTTTGAAAATTAATAAAATACTTGTGCACTCACACTAAGCGGGGATAGGTTCAATCTATTTGTTCAAGGAGTTATCAGTGGTATCAGAGCATGGTTTTGTCCAGCATGGTGAATTTTGGGAGCATTGGTGAATTTGAAAGGAAGGCTAGGTGAAAAGTCAAATTCACATGAAATCAATTGGCATGACATAAAGTATGCCACATAATGCAAATATTTTATTGGTTTAAATGTTTGAAAAATTATTAAATTATTTTAATTTTAATTTTTTTTAAACATTTAAACCTATGTATTTCTCATATACCACAATCTGGTCATTTTGGCCATTTGTTACTCCATTTTTTTATGTTCAAACTCCTCATTTGACATAAAAAAATGATTTTTTTATCATTTAAATGTTATTAAATTCATTGTTTTTTTACAAAAATGGAATTATACGGCATGTTTGCATTGTGAAAAACATTTGTAATTTTCATTCATGGTTTTCATTGTTATTTTCATTCATCTTAGCCCTCTTGAATCCAAAAACACCTGCAAATTTTGTTAAAACCCCTATTTTTCATACTCAAAGAAAATTTTGGGAAATTTTTGAGTTGTACATCCTATGGTATGGCCTTCTAACACCCTGGCTACAATTTAAATTCATTTCTAACAAAAATCTACTTCAAAAATTTGCAAAATCTCAGCCAAATTCATTTTTATCCTATCTATATGGATTTGTATGACCTCTAACAGTGAGAGCAGGTGCGGAGAAATTCCAGGAGTAGCCATGGCATCCCAGGAAAACATGGCTTAGGTTTGAACTCAGGGATATATATTTTTTCATGTTTCTAAAGTTTGGATTCAAATATTTGTTTTGGATGGGTCCCACATGAGGAAGCTTAGTTGAGAAGACTGAAAAAGGAAAAAGTTTGAATTTATTTACACACATGTAATTTTTTTTTTAAATTTTCCCTCATAGACAAAATCCAAAATAAGTACAAATTTTTGAGTGTTATATTCTAAAAATGCTCTTAGAGTAATTGGTTAAACTTATTTTGTAAAGAAACTTGCAAGGAGAAGGTCAAGGGTTCAAATCCCTTCTTTTTGGAAGAAGATTTTTTGCTGTAGAATATACTTTTGTAAAAGGAATATTCCCTTTTAAATCTACTTTTTATATGCCTTGAAGTTGTAAAATGCATACTTATTGTATTGTGTTGTTTTAAAAATTGAAAAAGGGGAATTAAATTCTATTTCTTTTATATTGTTGTGGTCATATAAGGGTGTAATTGGTGGAATAAGGATGTAATTTGGAAAAATAAGGGTGTAATCATTGATTTTTGGTGAGGTTAAGTGCAAAACCCATCAAAAATTCTTACTTTTTTTTTTTTTTGCTTTACGTGGAGGTTAAGTGAAAAACCCCATAGAAGCAGTGTCTTGTGTAGTGAGTGTGATATTTGTTTCATCTCTTTTGCATTTTGTCGCACTTTTACCTACTTCACTTGCTTTTATTTCAAGTTGCCGAAGATTCAAAATTTTCTTTCAGATGGTGATAGATTAACAATTTCCAATTATTCTGATTTGAAACGATTGATGGAGTCTTCACTATTTTTTAATGAGTTATGGGATATTGTCAAGAATGAAAATCCCACATTGCCAACAGAATAGGCTAAATTAGATGTATTCAATTTACATGATTCTTAGGCCTTATCTCTCATTAAATTTTTTTTTACTCGTGATACTTATATTCATATTGAAAATTCTCCTCATAGTTACACTACATGGAAAACATTGTCAGATTTGTATGATAAGAAACCCAAGCATAAAAAGATAGATATTCATATGTAGTTATTTACTTTGTCATTAGATGAAGATGGGGATATGGGAGAATATATGTCTAAATTGAAAAATATCACTACTGAGTACACTAAGGCTGGTTTTGGAAAACTAGATGATGACCTCATAGTCACTGCTGCATTGAAAGTACTACCAGGGTCTTATAGAAATTTTGTTGAAATGTTGCATGTCTCTGACAAGATCATAGGCATCACCTTTGATAATTTGGCTAAGTTTCTCATCTAACATGACCTCTCTCTACCCAAGAAATCCAAGAAAACTGAAGAAGCCCATGTTTTAGAGTCAAAGCCTAGTTCATATTCATCTAGGCATCAAAATAATAGAGGAAACAATTATATAGGGAGTCGAGGTTACAGAAGATGCATATATCAAAATAGAGGTAGGGGTCATTCAAATAACCAACAATCTAACCAATCACATTCACATGAAACAAGTGATCAAGGACATGGTTAAAACTCATATAGGGGTAGAGGTCGAGGTAGATCATACATTTAGTGTCATAGATGTGGAAAATTTGGTCACATTGCCTCACAATTTAGGATTCCTTTTGATAAAATTTAGAGGCCAAAAAAAGTGACTAAGTCTAAATCTACTCAATATGCCGATCATGACTATGATGAGTCTAGTAATGTTGCCCATGAATATGCATTCACTACTTTTGGGCACATTGATTATATTGAATATGAAGCTAGAGATAAGCTCATAGATGTATGGGTTTTAGACACAGGAGCAGCCAAACACATGACATTTAGGAGATATTTTTTTTGGTCTTTTAAGGAAGCTTCTCTCTCTCTAGTTGCCTTAGAAGATAAGTCTATGCATACACCATTAGGACTTGGATCTATTCAGAATGGGTCTATAAAATACTTGGAGGATGTTTGGTATGTTCCCATATTGAAGAAACACTTACTTTCTTTGGTAACTATTTGAAAGAAAGGATATCAAATAGTGCTTAAAAATGGGCTCATTTACATTAATTCAGTGAAGGATGATTATAAAACAATGTATACAGTTTATGAAGATGGAAACTTGGTTAGATTTCATTGTAAAATGCTTTCTCCCACTATAAAACTTGTGGCAATTGTTGAAACAGGTATAGGTACTATGTCTACACAATGGTTATGGTATCTCCGCTATGGACATTTGAATATCCACTCTTTAGTGGATTTACAGAGATATGGTATGGTGAGTGGGTTGCCCACTTTTTGCAAAGATAGTATTCTTTGTGAGTCATGTGTTTTGGGCAAACAAAATCGAGAAAATTTTCCTAAACAGTCATCTTGGAGAGCTAACAGATGTTTACAGTTAGTTCATAGTGATGTATGTGACATAAAAAAGTCATCCATTGGTGGGTGTAGATACTTTGTCTTGTTTATTGATGACTTTTCTCAGATGACTTTGGTATTTTTTATGAAAAACAAATCTGAAGTTTTCGCTAAGTTTGTTGATTGGTTACACTTAGTTGAAAAAGAAAATGTTCTCATTTGACCACTCTTTGTTTAGATAATAGAGGTGAGTATACCTCAAATGAATTTTAAGATTATTATTGAGAACATGGCATTCATCAACAATATAGTAATGCTTATACTCCATAGCAAAATGGAGTATTTGAATGGATGGATAGAACTTTAAAGGGCACAACATGTGCCATGTTACACTATAAACAACTTGATGATAAATTTTGGGAAGAAGCCATTGGTACTGTAGTGTATTTGAGAAATAGGTCCCCCACAATAGCACTTTTAGGACAAACTCCATATGAGGCATGGTATGGGTTTAAACCAAAAGTTAAACACTTGAAAGTGTTTGGATGTCTTTGTTTTGCTTTGGTTCCTATTAAACATAGAACTAAGTTGGAACCATGAAGTCAAAAATGCATCTTTCTTGGTTATTCTTGTTGTCCCCCAAAAATATCACTAATTTTTGGGACAAAATTTGGACTATTTTGGTCCTGTAGACTAAAATTGTCTCTTCGCTTTTTGAAATTTGTCTTGGGCATTCAAATTCCTCATTTTTCAAGCTTCTCAGAAATCTACGAACTCTGCAAGCTTAAATCTATGGACTCTGCAGGCTTAAATCTATGGACTCAGTAGAAAGAGAAATCTACAGACTCTACAAGAAAAGAAAATATACAGACTCTACAGGCCAAGTTCAATGGGCTTTATAGGCTTGAATCTACGGACTCTATAAGAAAGAAGTAAGATCTCAATACTTAGGTGATCTCAAAGTTGGTTAAATGACCAAGTTCAACCAAAAGAGTTCATTGACAAGTTTCTAAGCAAGAATTGAACCGTTGAACTTTGAACCATTTTGGTTCAATGCGCTCAATAGGTTCAAAGGCTTCCACAAGAAAATTCAATCAAAAGAACAAGTTTCTGAGGCTTGAACCATTGAACCACTTTGGTTCAAAGGTTCAACGGGTTCAAGGTTCAATAGGTTCAACACATTTGGTTTAGTAAGGATCAAAAGGACTTAGCCAAATCAAAGGGAATGAACCATTGAACTATTGAACCAAATTTGGTTCAATGGTTAGTTTAACGAAATGGATTAATGTTTCAGTTTACTCATTCAGTTCATCAAATAGTTCAATGGCTTTTGGTTCAATCAAAGGGTTCATTGGCTTGAACCATCTTGGTTCAAAGCTTGGTTCAACGGTTTGTTCAAAGGAGTGGTTTAATTCAAAAGTTTAAGAGAGCCTCCCAAAGGACAAGTGCCCTTGCGAAGGCCACTTGGTTGACAAAAGCACCCTTTGGAAGGGTCATTTTCAAGGAAGTTGCAAAGGTAAGTTCTTTTAGAATTTTGTTTGAGACAGTTGAAGGCAAAGGCATAATTCCTTCAGACTTTTTGTCTAAAGGAATTTGGGAAAGAATCTGTGGGAGGAAAGCCTAAAGGAATTTCCAAAAGCCAAAGACAAAGCAATTGAAACAATTCTTGCAGACTTTTTGTCTGCTAGAAAATGTCTGCAGACCTTTTCTCCATGGGAAAATGTTCATGGGAAAGCTCCAAAGGATTCCAAAGAAAAAATGCCATCGAAGGACCCCAAAGGGCAGGTGCCCTTGTGGGAGACTCTTGGCTACCAAATTAAAGGACACTTCCCAAAGCTGAAGGGTTACCTTCCCTTTAAGAGGATGCAAAACAAGAAAGTTGAAGAAAGTCCAAGGGGTGACGTGACCAAAGACGTCAAAGTCAAGAATGATGAACTAGCTGTTGGAATTTCAAACGTATTGATTGGTGCACGAATGTCAATTTTAAGGTTCGTAAAATAGCCATTGATTTTGAAAAGCCTTAAACAAGAGCCAAAGAACTTAGCCCAAAGGCCATTTGAGGACTACTCAAAGGGCAGATACCCTTGTGGGGGGGCTCTTCCCAACCTAAAATGGATCATTTCTCAAGGCTCGAAGGGCAGGACCCCTCTGAGAAAGCTCAAATGACAAAGCCAAATGAATTATTGAGGAAAGTGACGTGCCCGTGGACATCAAAGTCATGATGATGGAATAGCCGTTGATCCTTGTAGGTTTAAATCTATGGACCCAAATTCATTCAAAGGCTTTAAGGCCAAGATCAATAGGAAGTGACTAAGGAATAAAGCATCAAATCGAATCAAGGACCCAATTTAATTAACTAGAAAAGGAGGAACGATGAAGAAGGATTAGATTGCCAGGTGGACATTGAAAGATGTAAACTTTCAATAGCATGAATTATTTCTCTGCATTCAAAAAAGTAAATGGGTAGATGCCCCTAAATTCTAGCCTGTCTTCTTAACAAAATTCAATGAAATATGATGTGTTACTATTCCCAAGTCTGTCTTGAAGAAGCTATATAAGGGACTCTCTTGTTAGTGTAAAAAGATATCTCTCTGAGAATCAGAAACAAAACTCTGCCCAAATTGGAAGGCATTACTGAGACTTTGAGCTCAGATTGTTGATCATATTCTATTATTGGAATAAGAAAGCAAGTGATTTTTCAGACTTTGTGCTGTGATATCTTTGTTGTTGGGGAAATTTTTCTTATGTCTTTTTCCTTAATATATTTTCTATTCCTTTAATTCAACAAGCAAAATTAGTGAAAGTAGTCAGAAAGTTGTCCTGAAGTCAACTGTGGAGAGACTTTGTGCCCCCATAATTGCCTTTAGTGTGTTTTATTTTTATTTTTATGTAAATGACCTTGGGATGACTTTGTGCCCCCATTTTTCTTCGTATCTCACTCTTGGGAAATTTAGGTGGAGACTTTGTGCTACATCTCAGTTTGTTGGTTACTACGTCCTTGGTTACATTTTGCATTTACTACCAAGAGTATTCTTGTGGTTTGTTGAATAGTACTTCTAAAAGAAGAGGAGTGCTTTTTGTCATTTCCCTTGAGACTTTTTCTTTGATTTGCATGCATCATCTCTGAAGAAAGAGAGATGGATGGTTTATCTTACCCTTGAGTATTATTTTCTATATATATATAACATATTTATAGGGAACCTCCCCTTGATGAGAGGAGAGATTAGTCCCCTTTTGATGTGGTAAACCTACACATTTGGACGACCAATCTTCCTACTTTGGTTGATCAGACTTATTTTATTTATCAGTTCGCTGATAAACAAAATAATCAACCAACAATTTTTGGTGACTCCACTGGGGATATACATAATTTTGTGCAATTTAGAACCTCAAGTTTTAGATTGAAACATCACCTGTGTCTTACCCATTATCATTATAACCCTTATCCATTATAGACTCTGGTGATTCCATTTCTTGTCTTACCCATTATCCATTTATATCCTTACCATTTATCTCCACACTAACTGGGAAAGAGTGCGCAGTTTAAAGCCTCAAGCTTCAAACTGAAGCAAGGTCAATTCTTTTCCATTTTTGTTTTACAATCTGGAAGATTCAAAGTACACATGAAGCCAAAGGGCTAAAGGTATTGTTGATCCTGTATTCGAGTTGGTATAGCAAAGTAATTTTGATCTGTTTCTTTCACCATCTTACCTCCAACGAACCAAAAGCTTTCCTCCTACTAAAGTCAGATCTCCATTGCCAGATGAAGTATCCACTTCTACTGTTGATAAAGCTTTGCCAATAATTAACCCTCTGAGATTATTTATTCTTCCTTTTCATATTCATATAATGGCAGTTCAAGGCCCCTAGGGTAATGCTTTTGGTCCTCTCAACTTGACTCCACCTCTACATGAGCGTCCACGTAGTTCAAGGAATAATTTCCCAAAATTCTATGGTGATGGTAAAGTTCATCCTAATGAACACATTACAGCCTTTAGCATAGCCTGTGGTGTAATTGGAGTAGAATTTGAAGATGTAGCAGTTAGGCTATTTGTAGAAACATTACAAGGTGTTGCTATAGATTGGTTTTATCATCTATAAACTTAGTCAGTAACTAATTGGAATACCCTCAAAGATAAGTTTGAAGCCAGATTCAAACCTATAAAAGATGCACATGCACTCCTAGCTCAAATCACACAGATGAAGAAAGAGCCTCATGAACCAATGAGAGACTTCATAGCCAAATTTGACAAATTGAGGAACAAAATTCCTATAATTGCTCGACCCACAGCTAAGAATCTCAAATGCTTCTTCATTAATTCTCAGTTACCTGAAGTAAGTTTTCTTTTGAGACATGCTGGTCAAATAGATCTTGCTACAGCTCAACATTTGGCCACTGAGGTAGAAGATGATCTCATCTTAGCAGGGAAGATAAGAAGAGATCCAAATATAAATAGACCTTCATCATCTTCTAAATATGCATCTACAAGCACCACAGATCCAATGGTGCAAAAGTTGGCAAATGAGTTGATTGCTCTCAAAAAGTAAATGGCATAAGGAATGTCTTCTATTCGTTCATATAGAGATATGCCAAGAAGGACATTTCTAAATCAGTCATATCAGGGCAATGTTGTCGAGAATCAAGGGCAACAAAATCATCTTCCTCCCCCACAAGGGAAACTTGCCCTGAAGCTCCTCCAACCAATTCAATAATGGGATATCTGGAAGTAGAATCTAAGTTCTCTTTCTAGCCTGAATTGAATCAAAAAAATTATGCTGATATCCTTGTATAAAATCAAGAAGAATCAGCTGGAGACTCCCACATTGGTTTCCTAAACTACTAGGATGAACCCAGAAGTGAAGGAGAAGCTTTTGATGGATCATATGCAATGTTTCCTAGATCTAAGAACCAATCAATCCAACAAGCTGATAAAAAGAAGATAGAAGAACAAAATCAACCAACAATTACAATTACTAAGTGTGGAACCAATCTGCCTTTCTAGTCAAAGGATCCAGTGATCACCCAAAAGACAAGTACATCAATTCACCTTCACCTTCTACTTCAATTTCACAAACCAACCCTCCTCCCATCCCTCCTAAAACCCAAAAGTTTGAAATACCTTCCTCTGTACCTAGCTCATTTTAGCCATTTGACATAATAGATCATGTCAAAAAGAAAAAATACAGATGTCTAAATTCAAATATTTGCAGTCTAATCTTGATCAATTAGATAAGTTGGTCCAATGTGTCAAAAACCAAACTGTCCCTGTAGGACAAAAACCTTAAAAGGTAATTCCTAATTCACCAAAGAACATGCCCATTCTGAATAATCTTGTCATTACCCCTCCAGTTGCCCTTGGGAAAATAGAACCTTTATATGATTCCCTGTTAATAAATGGTCACAAGCTAAGTAATTATATTATAGACTTAGGCACATCTGAAAATGTCATGCCTAAAAAAGTAGCTGAGTCTCTTGGCCTCACACTGACCAAGACATTTGGGAGATGTTTCTCCATGGAAAACAAGCAAGTACCATTGCTGGGGCAAATCAAAGATGCCCAATTTGCATTTGCAACCTTTCTAGATACGAGAATCAAGATGACTATCTTGGTGGCTGACGTCCCAACATCCTATGGCATTTTTCTTGGACAAAATTTCTATAAGGATGTGGGAGGAGAACTAGGCATGGACCTGTCTGAAGCAAGGATACTTGTCCAAGGTGTAATAAAGAGGTTGCTCCCTAAAAAGGAGGTAAAATATGTGGTCATCTAAACATCAGCCCCTGAAGCTCAAATTCTTTTTGAATCCTCAGGTATGGGTAACTACTTTTTATCTACAGATAAAGTGCATGAAACACTTGATAAAATTCTTGAAAGTGTCAACCCAAAAATCAGTTCAACTAAAATAGCAGAAGAGCTAGTAGGCTGTAATACAAATGAAGGATCCTCCCTCTCTAATGAAGGATAGTCTAAAGAAAAATCAGTATCTGATGGGGTATGGACTCTGGAATTTGATGGTAGTTGTTCCTCTACTGGTTTGGGAGATAGAATTGTATTGATATCTTCTCAAGGAAATATGTTTCCTTCATCTTACAAATTATAATTTAGCAACACTAACAATATAGCTGAATATGAATCTTTGCTACTTGGATTGAAGGTTGCTCAAGACAAAGGCATCAAGTTTCTTCATACCAAAGGGGATGCTAAATTAGTGGTTTTTCAAGTGAGAAATCTATACCAAACCAAGAATTAAATATTACACCACTATCGCAACCTGGTTTGGGACCAAATTGAAAGCTTTGAGGCTTTCAACATTTCAGCCATACCCAGGGAATCTAATTACAAAGCTGATGCACTTGCTATTTCAGGAACTCTCTTAGTTCCTCACTCAGATTTCAAAGAAGACATGTATATTATTGAGCTAGTCTATAGACCAAGTGTTCCTGATAATACTGATCATTGGAAAGTATTCAATGATGATCATCAAATCATTGCCTTCCTGGAATGAAAAGACAATTTTGAATAACTACATTTTAGAGGCAGTGAACCTCAGAAGTATGAATCTAGTTTAGACATAAATAAAGAATTATTACAACTGAAAGGAAATAAAATTCCCAAAGGCCTAGTTTCTCTTGAGAAACTATTTGACAAGCATGATAGATTCATCAAACAACAGCAAATAGATTCAAGTTTCTCTCAGGGATTTGATCAAGTAAATCCGACTACTAAAGAAAATCCCAAGATGGTTAACATTGGTAAGTGTTGCACCCTTGAAGAAAGATTCAAATTCACCACTTTAATCCATCAATAAATTGATGTCTTAACATATTCTTATGAAGACCTGAAGTCTCTCAGACCTAATGAAATCTGCCATGACATTTCTCTCAAGGCTAATTCAATGCCCTATAAGCAAAAATCTAGACAGTACAATCCAAAAATATTAGGTACTATTTTGTTTGAGATACAAAAAATGTTGAATGCTAGAATCATCTTCCCAATCCATCATTCCACATGGATCTCAAACATAGTACCTGTGAGGAAGAAGAATGGAAAAATTTGCATTTGTGTAAATTTCAGGAATCTGAATCAGGCATCTTTGAAAGATAATTACCCTTTACCAATTATGGATCAAGTGCTTCAAATAGTGACATGTTCAGAGATGTTATCAATGTTGGATGGCTTCTCAGGATATAATCAAGTTGAATTTGGTGAAGCAAACCAACACAAGATTGCATTCACCACACCTTGGGGTACATTTACATATAAAAGGATGCCTTTTGGCTTGATGAATGCTGGTGCTACCTTTCAGAGAGTAATGGACCTAGATTTCAAAGATGAGATACGTAAATTCATAATGGTATACCTTGATGACTTAACCATCTTTTTAAAGTGTTGTTCTTATCATGTACACCACTTACAACAAGTGATGGAGCGCTGCCGCCAGAATGGTATTTCCTTGAACCCCAAGAAGTCTATTTTTGGAGTAATAGAGGGGAAACTCCTCAGACACATTGTGTCTCAAGAAGGCATAAAGATTGACTCAAATAGAGTCAAGTCTATTCAAGTGCTTAATTTGCCTACAAATAAAAATGTTGTTCACTCTTTCATTGGAAAGGTGAATTTCTTATGGAGGTTCATCCCCAAATTTGTTGAAAAGACTAGACACATTGTGAACATGATGAAAGGGAAGACCACCTTCAGTTAGACTAAAGAAGGCAAGTTATCATTTCAAGATATCAAGACTGCCATTGCCCACGCCCCTACCTTGGTTTATCCAGATTACAACAAAGATTTTATCATATACAACTATGCTTCTGAACACACACTTTCAATAATTCTTGTTCAACAAGACAAGGAAGGTATGGAATTTCCTTTTCTTTCATGAGTTGCCCTCTCAAAACCCATTAGATGAAGTATTCAAACATATAAAATCATGCTTATGCATTAGTGAAAGTAGTCAAACATTTCCATTTCTATATCCTGAATTCACACACTACTGCCTTAGTTCTTGACACCACAACCAAGTCAATATTAACTCAGCAGGAGTTTGACATAAAAGGAGGCAATTGGATTGCAAAGATCCAAGATTTAGATCTAGACATCAAGCCAACAAAGCTGGTCAGGGGAAAAGGTCTATGCCAATTAATTGTTGACAATAAGCTAGAAGATACACAACATGAAGAAGCTGAAGTGGAAGATACTCTAACAGTCCTTTTTATCTCCACTACCAATGAGTGGTATTTAGGTATTGCTCATTTCCTTATTTATGGTGAATGTCTTGCTCATTTGTCTTATAAATAAAGGAGGACTATCAAGTTGAAAGCTGCCAATTTGTCCTTTGGGAAAATGGCTTGTACAAAAGAAGCATAGATGGAGTATTCCTTTGCTGTGTAGATAAAGAGCATCAAAGCTAAATTTTTAAATCCTTCCATAATTTAGCCTGTGGAGGACATTTTTTTCTCCTGTAACTACTCACAAGATTCTACGAGCCAAGTATTATTGGCCAACTCTTTTTCAAGATGCATATAAGTGGGTGAGAAAATGTGAACCTTGCCAGCAATTTGTTGGAAGACCCTAGGTAGCTACCCTACCTCTCAAGCCAATAATCACAGAAGAACCTTTTCAGCAATGGGGGATTTATTTTATTGGGACTATAAACCTATCTTCAATTGCTGGATATGATTATGTCATTATAACAACTGACTATTTCACCAAGTGGGTAGAAGCAATCCCAACTAAGCATGCTACTTCAGAAGTTGTATGCAATTTCCTCAAGGAGAATATCATTTCCAGGTTTGGAGTTCTAACCAAAATTGTTATTGACAATGCAGCTTGTTTCACCTCCCAGGAGATTACACAATTCTATTTCCATTATGGAATTACACTCCTCCATTCTTCTGATTATTTTCCACAAGGGAATGGACAAGCTAAATCAAGAAATAAGAACCTGGTAACTATCATCAAGAAGCTAGCAGATGACAATCAAAGGACATGGAATAAAGCATTGATTGATGCTCTATGGGTAGACAAAATCACACTAAAGAGGGTAATTATTATGTCTCCTTTTCAACTTCTTTATGGTATCAATGCCGAGATTCCAATCACCTTAGAAATGCTAGCCTTGAAATTGGTGAAGGCAATTGAAGATCAGACATTCTCTTGATAAGAGAATCATGTGCCTGACTAAGATGGATGAATAGAGAACCATGGTGGTGGACCGAATTACTACTCATCAAAGTTTGGTAAAGAAATTCTTTGACTAGAAGGCCAAAAATTATGATTTCTAGGTTAGGGATCAAGACCTGTTGTGGGACAAAAGGAGAGAACCAAAGGGGATGCATGGAAAGTTTGACTCCCTTTGGAGAGGTCCATTTATAATTCATTAACATAATGGTGAAAACAAATTTCTAATAAAATATCAATATGGCACACTCTTTTCTCTTCCTCACAATGGGCAGCATCTGAAACACTTCAACTCTTGAAGTATCAGATCACTGCATCTATATATATGTATATTTGTATAGTTTTTAATTCTATTTTGTTTTATTATTTTTTTTTTGATGCCTTCCATTTCTGGGTAACATGACTCTTTAGCCCAATGGTACACATGAAAACACTGGAGATTCTGGATTCTACTCCCTTCAATTATTTTTACAATTGATAGATGTTCCCCAACTGGAGCCAGTTATTGTCCCCCAAAAATATCACTCATTTTTGGGACAATATTTAAACTATTTTGGTCCTATAGACTAAAATTGTCTCTTCCTTTTTTGAAATTTGTCTTGGGCATTCAAATTACTCATTTTTCAAGCTTCTTATAAATCTATGGATTCTACAAGCTTAAATCTACAGACTCTATAGGCTTGAATCTACGAACTCGGTAGGAAGAGAAATCTACAGACTTTACAGGAAAAGAAAATCTATGGAATCTATAGGCCAAGTTCAACAGGCTTCACAAGCTTGAATCTATGGACTCTATAGGAAAGAAGAAAGCTCTCAACACTTAGGTGATCTCAAAGTTGGTTCAATGACCAGGTTCAACCAAAAGATTTCATCGGCAAGCTTCTAAGCAAGAATTGAACTGTTGAACCTTCAACCATTTTGGTTCAATGAGCTCAACAGGTTCAAAGGCTTCCACAAGTAGATTTAATCAAAAGAAAAAGTTTCCAAGGCTTTAACCATTGAAGAATTGAAGCATTAAACCACTTTGGTTCAAAGGTTCAATGGGTTCAAGGTTCAACAGGTTCAATGCATTTGGTTCAACAAGGATCAAAAGGACTTACCCAAATCAAAGGGAATGAACCATTGAACCATTGAACCAAAGTTGGTTCAATGGTTGGTTCAATAGAATGGTTCAATGCTTCAGTTCACTCAGTCGGTTCATCAAATAGTTCAATGGATTTTGGTTCAATTAAAGGGTTCATTAGCTTGAACCATCTTGGTTAAAATCTTGGTTCAACGATTGGTTCAAAGGAGTGGTTCAATGCAAAAGTTTAAGAGAGCCTCTCGAAGGACAAGTGTCCTTACAGAGGGCACTTGGTCGACAAAAGCACCCTTCGAAAGGGTCATTTTCAAGGAAGCTGCAAAGGTAAGTTATTTCAGAATTTTGTTTAAGACAGTTGAAAGGCAAAGGCATAATTCCTTCAAAAAAATTTATCTGAAGGAATTTCTTCAGATAAAAAGTCTGAAGGAATTTGGGAAAGAAGCTGCAAGAGGAAAGCTCAAAGGAATTTCCAAAGGCCAAAGACAAAGCAATCAGAACAATTCTTGCAGACTTTTTATCTACAGGAAAATGTCTATGGACTTTTTTCTGTGGGAAAATGTCTGCAGAAAAAGTCTACAAGAAAATGTTCACAAGAAATCTCCGAAGGATTCCAAAGACAAAAGGCCACCGAAGGACCCTGAAGGGTAGGTGCCCTTGTGGGAGACTCTCAGCTGCCAAATTAAAGGACACTTCCCAAAGATGAAGGGTCACCTTCCCTTCAAGAGGATGTAAAATAAGAAAGCTGAAGAAAGTCCAAGGGGTGACACGCCTGAAGATGTCAAAGTCAAGAATGGTGAACTAGATGTTGAAATTTCAAACATATTGATCGGTGCACGAACGTCAATTTTAAGGTTCATAAAATAGCCGTTGATTTTGAAAAGCCTTAAAGAAGAGCCAAATAACTTAGCCTGAAGGCCATCTGAAGACTACCTGAAGGGTAGATACCCTTGTGTGGGGGCTCTTCTTGACCCAAAATGGATCATTTCTCAAGGCCCGAAGGGCAGGACCCCTATGAGAAAGCTCAAACAACAAAGCCAAAGGAATTGCTGAGGAAAGTGATGTGCCCATGGATGTCAAACTCACGATGATGGAATAGCCATTGATCTTTGTAAGTTTAAATCTATGAACCCAAATTCATTCAAAGGCTTTAAGGCCAAGATCAGTAGGAAGTGACTAAGGAATAGAGCATCAAATTGAATCAAGGACCTGATTCAATTAACCAGAAAAGGAGGAATGATGAAGAAGGATTAGATTTCCAGGTGGACATTGAAAGATGTAAACTTTTAATAACATGACTTGTTTCTCTGCATTCAGAAAAGCAATTGGGTAGATGCCCCTAAATTCCAACCTATCTTCTTAACAAAATTCAATGCAACATGATGTGTTACTATTCCCAAGTCTATTTTGAATAAGCTATATAAGGGACTCTCTTTTTAGTGTAAAAAGATCTCTCTCTGAGAATCAGAAACAAAACTCTACCCAAATTGGAAGGCATTACTGAGACTTTGAGCTCAAATTGTTGATCACATTTTGTTATTGGAATAAGAAAGCAAGTGACTTTTCAGACTTTGTGTTGTGATATCTTTGTTGTTGGGAAAACTGTTCTTATGTCTTTTTCCTTAATATATTTTCTATTCCTTTAATTCAACAAGTAGAATTAGTGAAAGTAGTCAAGAAGTTGTCCTGAAGTCAACTTTGGAGACACTTTGTGCCCCCATAATTGCCTTTAGTGTGTTTTCTTTTTATTTTTGTGTAAAGGACCTTGGGACAACTTTGTGCCCCCATTGTTCTTCGTATCTCACTCTTGGGCAATTCAAGTGGAGACTTTGTGCTACATCTCAATTTTGTAGTTACTACATCCTTGGTTACATTTTGCATTTACTACCAGGAGTATTCTTGTGGTTTGTTGAATAGTACTTCTGAAAGAAGAGGAGTGATTTCTGTCATTTCCCTTGAGACTTTTCCTTTGATTTACACATATCATCTCTAAAGAAAGAGATATGGGTGGTTTATCCTACCCTTGAGTATTATTTTTTGTTTATATATATATATATATATGGAACCTCCCCTTGATGAGAGGAGAGATTAGTCCCCTTTTGATGTGGTAAACCTACACATTTGGACGACCAATCTTCCTATTTTGGCTAATCGGACCTATTTTATTTATTAGTATGTTGATCAATAAATAATCAACCAACAATTCTGAAGATAAAAAAGGGTTTCATTTGCTTGCATAAGATACAAGCAAATTTATAGTGAGTCGAGATGTTATATTTGATGAGTTTGGGACTATCAACACTGTAGAGATTGATTCTCAACTTGATAAATTAGATAGGAAAAATACAAAAAGAGATAAGGGTTTGAATAATGGGGATAACTCTTCAAAGTTGTGGTATGAAACTCAAATTCCTTCACTTTCCTCTCCTTCATCTACAAGTTCACAGGTTGATGACTTAGAAATTTGTTGAAAATTATCTAAGTCCCCCTTCGAATGATGCACATGATGAGAATTCTAGAGTCCTTGATTTGAATAATTTGACTAAGTATCCAAAATGGGCTCAAAATACTTTTTCTGACTTGAAAGCAAATGAAGTTGGTTTAACAGGGCTCAAGAATTCTCAAAAATAGGTAAACTATGCTATGGTTGTTACTACTTCTTCCTCAAAGACATCCACTTTTGAGGAGGCATCTACTAAACATGTTTGGCAATAAGCAATGAAAAATGAGTATGATGCCATACTTATCAATAATACATGGGTTTTAGTTGATCCTCCTCCACATGTTAAACCCATCGGTTACAAATGGGTTTATAGGACTAATTATAAATTAGATGGTTCCATTGATAAACATAAGGCATGACTTATTGCAAAAGGATATGTGTAACAAGAAGGTATTGACTATGAGGAAACATTTTCACCAATTTCCAAATGGCACACTATTCATATGGTACTTGCCTTAGCAGCACAAAATGGTTGGAAAGTACATCAATTGGATGTTAAAAGTGCTTTTTTAAATGGTGATTTATAAGAAGAATTATATATGAAACAACCTCAAGGTTTTGGACAGGTGGGTGCTGAACACAAAGTGTGTAAATTTATAAAAGCTTTGTATGGGCTCAAACAAGCACCCAAGGCTTGGTATGAGAAAATGGATTCATACTTGAAATCCATTGATTTTCATTGTAATGAATCTGATGATACTCTCTATTTTTAAGTGCAAGGTAGGAAAATGGTGATACCTGTTCTCTATGTCGATGACTTGTTTATCATAGATAATGATGAAAATCATAAAAATTCTATGAAGAAGGAATTAAAAGATGGGTTTGAGATGACAGATCTTGGACTTCTTCACTACTATCTAGGCATATAGGTAATTCAAAAAGAGCATAGTATTTTCATTTCACAAACTAAGTATATTTTTGAGTTATTAGATAGGTTTGACATGAGTGATTGCAAACCTTCCCTCACTCCCATGGAAAGTAATTTGAAATTGTCTAAGGATGATACTAGTGCCTTTTTTGATGGCACCACATATAGACAATTGGTGGGAGTTTGATATACTTGATGACTACTAGGCTCGATATTTCATTTTCAATTGGAATTTTATCTAGGTTTATGCATGAGCCTAGAGAAATTCATTAGCATACATCAAAATGAGTGCTTCATTACCTTTATGAAATGAAAACATATGGCCTTGAATATCACCACAATAAGAACTTCAAACTTGTTGGATATTGTGATGCAAATTTTGGCAGATGTGTGGATGACAAAGTGTCAACCATAAGATAGACTATGCATATGGGTTCAGCTACCATTGCTTGGTGTTGTAAGAAGCAGGATATAGTGGCAAATTCATCAACAGAATCAGAGTATATTGTAGCATGGGATGCTTCTAGATAAATTATTTACCTTCATCATATTCTTGAAGATCTTCAGGTTTCTCAGTTTGCTCCTACACAGTTATACATTGATAATCAAAGTGCAATCAAGATGCCCAAGAATCTAGTGTTTCATGCCAAAACAAAACATATTGATGTCAAATACCATTATCTGTGAATGTTGGTGGCAAAGAAAGCTCTTGATCCAATATATTGCCCAACTACCGATTAGACAGTTGATATCTTCACAAAACCCCTTGATAGAATCAAATTTGAAAATTTTATAAAAATGCTTGGTGTGTGTCCAAAGACTTGACTTTGGATCATAAGGGGTTTTGTTAG
Organism: Torreya grandis; assembly: GCA_037957365.1. Lineage (NCBI taxonomy): Eukaryota > Viridiplantae > Streptophyta > Pinopsida > Cupressales > Taxaceae > Torreya > Torreya grandis. The sequence continues at coordinate 4,146,593 of JARHVA010000128.1, read as the reverse complement.
GACTTGTTCCAAAGCATTAACATTAGGTTAGATTTTTAGTAGGTTAATAAATAAATATTGTTAATGGGGCATGCATCTTTTAGTAAAGACACCCCCATACAATAAAGTTAGTTTTAATTTTAGGTAGTTTTCATGTTTTATATTTATTAATTAGAACTAATTTATGGGTTGATTTATTGTAAATAGTTGATTATACGATTAGTTGGTTTTACCGGTCATTGGTAAAATCTATATAATCCATGTTTGCAATGTAAAAGGGATAATGGAGTAAAGGCACCCTTATGTACTTGTTTTTTTGAAAATTAATAAAATACTTGTGCACTCACACTAAGTGGGGACAAGGTTCAATCTATTTGTTTAATGAGTTATCATATTTAAGTGAGGTGTATCATACCTATGAAATCTAGGCCCCATTGCATGAAAGGTTGCTCTATTTGTATACAATGGCTACAAGGGGAGGGTAGCTAATCTATGTTTGCTAATAAACATTACACATTTTTTGCATTTCCTTACCCAAGAGTATGCATCTATAAACATAGTGGGAATAAATTACCCAAGTATAATTATATTGGAGACTATGGTCTTGGTATCAAAGTGCCCACTAGCTAGACCATCATGAAATTGCTTGAGAAGTTTATCAAATTGGCTAGTTTCAACACATCTTAAAAACATACCTCTAATGTATTTTTTGACCAACACTCCATCAATAAAAATGTATGGCACTAATTACATCCTAAAGTGTCTTATTTTTGATGAATTCAAACCCATTGGACACACTCTTGTTTGAATAAATCTAGCAATATGTCCAACTTGTAGGAGTATTTTCATATCCATGTTGAGTGTCCTGAATTACCAAAACTATCTCCTTTTCTTTTCTCACATCTACAAGATGTTCACATAATCCTTTACCTCAGACTAGCTTTGTGAATTTAAATTAAATTTCATACTCCATGCACTTAGTATCACATCCATCTCTTTTTTTGTTTAAGTCTCTATTGAGGATAAAATCCTTCACACTTGGATGACCTACCTATTGACCAAATTTGACTTTTAGGCCAAATTGGGACCCCTAGAAGTAGAAAATTGACTTTTAAATATTTTAATTGTCTAATAAATATGTCACAAGGTGTTTCATAGGTTAATTAATGTCATTTAATGTTTTATTATCCTTGGTCCTTAGTCATTTTAGTCAATTTGAGTCATTTTGAGGTAAAAAATGGGGCATTTGATGACTTGTATAGATTATTTAGGAAGTGTGAAGGTTCAAAAATGTTATTTAAGATTCCATGTGTCCTCACATGTCTTAATCAATTATTTTTAAGTAAAATTGGTAGGTGCTTCAGAAGAAAGAGCAATTTTCTTGGGAAAAGGGTGAGTTTGGCATTTATATGACCCATGGGGAAGTGTTCTACATGAGAGATGATAATATAATTCATATTAAAATTATTCAATCTTATTTACACATTTTAATTACTTTATAAGTTCCATTTGAGTTCTAAAACCATTCTATTCATTTTTTACCCTTCTTGGCAAGCAAAAGTAGTCTTCAAGTTTGTACTTGGTACAACCAACAAAAGAGGTTTCAAATAAAATGCCTTGGGGAGGTGAAATTAAACTCATATAAATTCATTTAAATATAAATATATTAATTTTTTTTTCTTTTTCTTCATGAACCATCCTCATGAAGTTGACTATACTTTTTTGCTTGTTATTTCATGCACCCTATAGGTTTTGCTCTATTTTGGATAAGTATATATGAACCAATTGGTGATATTAACAATAGAGTATGTTTTATACCTTATAAAATTATTTCAATTATTATTTTAATGTTTTAAAGTTTTTTGATAGGTCAAGCACATCAAGGTTGCAAGAAAAGCATCACTCTGTGTTACAGGCAATTTTTCACCATTCTCAAGATCTTTAGGTTTTGATCATGGTTTTAGAGAGTGTAGATAATTCCATAAACATGTATTAATTAAAAATTTATCATATCCTTTCATGTTTTATTTCATAACATCATGCTTGGAACAAACTTGCAATCCACTATCATATTCAATTAACTTCTTGCTCACTCCTACTTGTAGTTATGGTGAAGTACATGCATAAGGAATATAAAACATGTTCACAAGGGTGTATTGAAGGTTTTTAATTCTTGGTGTATCATTTAAAATCATTAATTTTTGATTCAACCTTCATTTTATGTAATAAAGAGGACTTTTGCAGTCATATGCAACATTTTTAGTTAGGCAGTCATGAACATGCTTACCTACAGGTGCTTGTTTGAAGAAAACCATGTGGAAAATATGAAAATAGATATTTTAATCCATTTATAGGTTTTTAAAATTAATTTTGAGGTATTATTTTGGTTCAAAACTCATTGAAGGATAAATAATTCTCATTTTACACACTTTCACACACTCTACTTGCATACCTTTCAAGGTGCACCTACAAGGGTTTCCATGATGACATCATGCTATGTTAAGAGTTTTAGTAGTTGTGTAAATATATTTGAGACATTATGAGTGAATTTTTTAGTTTATTTTTTCTCAAAACTCAATAAATAGTCAAATAAATGCACATTATTCACACTTGCATATATTATCTGCAGACTTGACAATGTCTACCTATATGATTTGTTGGTAGAGAGTAGAAGTACTTGTATATAGGTGTACAAAAAAATAATGAGATAATTATTGAAGTTATAAAATTAAAAAATTATCATAACATAAATAATAATAATTCTAAATTGATAAACAAGTTGAAAACCATATTCAAGAGTGATGACTGCAAGTTTAGGGATCAAATCCCTAAATGGGCAAAATAAAGTCCCTTGGGGTTTTGTTAATATCTTGTAACATTATTTAAAATATTTAAAATTATTATAAATGAACTAAAATTTCAACCTATAGAATGTATAATACCTATAAAAATTTTTAATGTCATAAATTAAGTGGAGGATGGTGATTGAGAAGCTTAAATTTGCTCATAAAAACATTGAATTCAGGCATTGGTGTCTACAGGATTTTGGTCAAAAAGTGACCTTACACTCCATGTTGAATTTATACATCATGAAAACATGTGATTTTGATTAAAAAATTTTAAAGTGGAATATATTACCAAAATATCATCATAAAGAGGTGATAAAGTATGTTTTGCTTCCCATCTACACCTACAAGTCCCTTGTTCACCATAATGAAGCTTACAAGTTGGTTGTAGGGTTGTCAAAGGGACTGATCTTGATAACCTTGGTTATATACCTTATTAAAAGAATTAAAATAATTAATATAGTTATTTCATGGTATATAAAGTTTAAATGAGGTCATAAATCATACTTTAAGGATCAAAATCATACGATTAACACCTATGGGTCTTGATAATAACACACAGTCAACTATAAGTAACTGTATGTTGATAGTGACTTGGTTGAGAGTTATTATAAGTATTTTATATGTTAGTTATATATAAAAATTGACTCAAGGATACTTAATGTATTTTGGGGATTCAATAGGACCTCATACCAATGAAATCCCCTACCCCCAAGAAGGTAATTTGCACCTACAAGCAAGGTAACATAGTCAACTAGTCTTGACTAGTCTTGAGAGATTTTCAACCTCCAAAATGTGAAATAAGAAAGGTAATATATGGAATAATCATTATAATATTATAATATAGTATTTTTCAATTAATATCAAGGCATAATACATACACACACCTATAGGGGCACTACAGAATAGGTCAATGCAGTCAAATATGTATATACAGTCTGGACTAGGCAGAGAATATGAAGAACATGTAAAGTTTGGAGGGATGATTTAAGGGTAGAAAATATTCATATAATTTAAAAAATCCTCATGAAACTATAATAATGTATTGTGATCATATAAAGTGTTTTTCAAATTGAATAAATAGTCAACCTATTATTGTCATACACAGTCCATCTTGGAGATTGGTAGAGCTGGGAAGCTTTATTGACCTAACTAGAGGCTATTTTTTTTTAAGAGGGTATCCATAATATGGAGAACCCTTTTAAATATTCACATTTTTTGATAAAAAAAAGTGGGTTCCCTCTATTTTGTTTCAGATAGAGGACACTCCCCTCATACATAAAACCTATAACCTAGGAAGGAAAGGTAAAAGATGAGACTAGGAGTTGAATAAACACTTTATGAAGGTGTGGAGAGTTGGAAAAAATTTAGGTGAATATTTTAAAACATGCACAAAATTATGGAGTTAACATGGTGCCATACACTCTTAAGTTTGTAGGCAGGATCATGAAGCAAGGGTATGCTTAAAGGCCAAACAAGAGGTCACTTTCAATTATTTATCTAAGTGAAATTTATAATGGATTGGAACATGTATATGGAGGAATTATATATGTGTATGAGGTTTTGTAAATTAGGGAATCTATTAATAAAGTCATTTTGAGCTTTAGGTTTTAGATAGGCCTATTGAACACACTTAGACCTAAAGCAAAATGGAGAACCATTTGCACTTCTAGCTTTAGATATGAGTTATAACCTATTAGATCATGTTAATAAGGTAATTAAAGATGTGTTTCATCTCCTAACTTGTATATAAAGTACAATAACTCCTTTTTAAAGCTCAAAACTCTCTCAGGCTTGGAAGAAATGGAAGGAAGAGCTCGATAGGCTATTTTTGGTTGCTTATATATTTTTTGAGGTTGTGCATTGGGGTATAAGGAGTTAGGGTAAGTTTATCAAGGTATTTAAATATGTTATAGTGAATTTTTTTTTTAGATTCAACATCCCATCTTTATGATTGAACCTTAAGAGGGTAAAATAGGCCTAAAACCCTTACAAACCCTCAGTCAAGACCCAATGGATAAAATGATGTTGGAGAGATAATATAATGACATATTTTTACTATAAAATATATTAGAGGTTATATATTACTAACTCCAGATACACCCCATCCTATTGGACTGTATGAAATTGTATGGACAAGGTGAAAAATAGTGTGTTTTTTTACCATTTTATGTGTTTTGTAGGTTCTAAAAGGAGTCTGAGGATGAAATAAAGTTTGGGAGGAAGATATATAATTATTTTAACTCCATATGGAAATTTAATTCTTTTAAAATAATCGTAAGTGTGTAAATAATTAGCTTTATCTTAACTAGTCAAAATTGACATAGTGAACATGAGGGTGAGAAGTGTGAAAACTCTAACTGGAAGTGATTTTAAGGTGTCCTTGGTGATTATAAGTCCATGGATGGTCTTGAAAGGTTTCATCCACTCCATCACATGTATTTTCATAGAAAATTTATGCCTTTTTTGAGGCCAAGTGTGCAGGGTGCATGAAGGAAGAGTTTTTTAAATTGTAGATGATGATGGCTCATTCTTTGATGATTTTAAATGACCAAGACTATAACCAATGCATATAGAGGAATGTATAAAATCCTTACCATTAATTCCAATCATCACACATATACCTAATCAGTTATGGGATGTTAAAATAGGGATAATCATGAAGGTAATTTTTTTGAGCCAGAATAAGGAGTTTTGTGCCACTTTGCAAGAGTTTCATGCCTCATATGGAAACTTGTGCTTCCTAACCTTGTATGGTTAATCAAAAATAATATTTTCATAAAAAATTAAATGATTATCTTAGATTTAAAATTTTCCTTGTGACCCTTGGACTTCTCTCTTCTCTCTCTCTCTCTCTCTCAAGTTCTATAAAAACTAGCCATTTTGGCCATTGTAACTTATGCTCCACCTAAGTATGGCAAAGCCCTAATCATTTTCATTCCATTTTATTGATAATACAAGTGATTTTTACCTCTTCATAATTGTTCATAAGTGTTTTATACTTAGATTATGAACCTTACTTAGTGAAAACTATGGATTCCTTAGCATGTTATCTCATTCTTTCACCCTATTTGCAGTTGGAAAGCTTCTTCTTGTAGGGTGTGTGAAGTGTTCTAGGAAATTTCAAGGATTTAGTGAGTTATTATATCCATTAGTTCCATTAAATGCCTCTTATCTAGTCCTCCTAGATTTTCACATTCATCCATTACCTCATAATGTAACATTTATGTGAGAAGACGCAGATTGAAGGAGTGTATGCTTGGTTAATCCTTTGTTCTCATGTGTAAATGTTACTGGTTGGAAGTCATAATATTATTTGTTGTATCACCTCCCTTAGAATATTTTTATTTTATTTATCTCTCTCCCTCACCCCCCCCCTAGCAAATTTTAGGTGTATTTGTAATCCAAAGTGGTACATTAAGGGAGCTATCCCTATCTAGAGATTCACCTCATCCTTAGACTATCCACAAGCCTAGAGGTGTCTACATTGTGCCACTTGGATGATGAGATCTTAGGTATCTCCTCAAAGGGTGAAAATACAAGTGATAACACTACCATTATTATAATCTTATTTTTTGAAACTAGATGTCTAAATTTATTCAAACTTCTTATAATAAAAAGTACATGTTTTTCAACAAAGCTATATCTTTCCTCATAATATTCTAACTCTTGAATGAAGAAAGCAATATTTTGATCTAGACCTTAATTATTCTATTGCATAAGCATAGATGAAATTTAATCTAATGTAGATAAGGCATATAAATATAATTCCTTATTGAAATATGTATTTAGAAGTGTGGGGGCATGAGATATGGCTTCCTTGATGGCCTTAAAGCTTATCTTACCTTCTCTTGTCCATGTGAACTATTTTCCTTTTCTCAACATATGAGTGAGAGAATTGACCATCTCTACAAATCCTAGAATGAACCTCCTAATGAAGTTGATCTTGCCTAAGAAGTTCTACAATCCTTTATATGTTTGGGAAATGATAGAGCAAGGATTTCCTCTACTCCCTCTGGATCAATGGAAAGTCCATATCTGGACACCACATTCCCAATAAGTCTTCCTTAATGCATTAAAAAATTCATTTCTTTGGATTCAAAGAAACTCCAAATTGTTTGCATCTATGAAACATAGCTCTCAATTTTGTTAAATGATCATTAGGATTCTTTGAAAAAATTGTTATGTCATCAAGATAAATTACAACCATATCATTCAAAAGACCATGAAAAACAACATCCATTATTCTTTAGAAGGTGGATCATGCATTAGAGAGTCCAAAGGGCATTTTGAAATATACATAGGTGCCCCATTATATAGTGAAGTTATTCTTGTGCCTATCTTCTTCTTTGACCATGATCTGATTATAACCATAATAACCATCAAGTAATGAGAACCTTTGAGAACCTACTACCATTTGAATAATTTTATACATGGAAGGTAGTGGGTAATGGTCCTTTAGGGACACCTTACTGAGGTCCTTAAAGTCAACACATAAATGAATTTCTCCATTATTTTTCCTCACTGGCACAAGATTTTCCATCCATGGTGAATACTTAATTGGAAATATTATCTTTGATTCAATGAATTTATAAATTTATCTTCTCATGATGTCCTCCATTCTTGGATTATAGACCTTTGTTTTCTACTTGGTTGGCTTGGAAATTCTTTATAATTCAATGGTGTGTTGTGTAAGATTGGGGTCTTTATACTCTTAAGCAAATATATCAAAAAATTCTTGGCACAAAGTAACAAATGTGGCTCATCCCTCAGGCTGGTATGACTAGACTCTGCCAAGCTTTGTACTTGTAGACCTCTTGGATGAATGAATAGAACATTTGTATCTATTTTCATGATCTATAATTAGTTTTTTTTTTTTTTTTTTGGTTATTTAGTTAGTTGTTTGGTCTGTTTCATTGCTTTCTTATTTTTTTGGTATCCATTTATTCCAAAAGTTTCTAAGGAATCAAGTAGAGTCTTTTCTCAAGTATGTTTTATTCATTTAGGCATCATAAGTAAAGCTAGAGCAATGTCTAGGTTACATGACCATCAAGCTGGTCAACCCAGCTGAGTCATTATTGTAGCTTGGAATTGAACCCTTTGTGGGAGAATTTTTCAAGCTCTCTAACTTCCAACTACAAGCATGGGAATAACCTTAGGATGTGGGTATATTATGTTGAGGTGGAACCTCTAGGATTTTTAATGAGGCTAATTCCTCAGATGCTTCACTTTAGCTCTTGATTCCCACACTAAAATCTATTGTTGTCTAAGTAAAAGGGATAAGAGGATAACATGAAAGGAAATCTAAGCTAAGAGAGGTGATGTACCAAAATAAATTATCCACTTATTTTGGGAATAAACACTAATTTAGCATAAGATAAATTTTGCTTACACAACCTCACAACTAGTTAATTTACATAAGTATTTCATAAACTTGGCTCAATGGACCATACATGAAGCAAAGAGGAATTTTTAAATCCACACCAAGAATCTATTAGTGGTGGAAATATCTCAAGTTTAGACTTGTAATTAACTTGAAAACACCTAAAAATAGGCAAGAAAGAACAATGGGCATGAAAGAACACTTCTTCACAAGCTTGCTCAATGCAATTTTTAGACAAGAGATAGGTAAAAATTAATATTTATTACTTTAAAAGGTATTTTCCAAAGTAATTTTTAAAGAGTAACTTTATCACTAGTCCAAAGATAATTTCTTGGCTCTAAGGCCTCTATTTATAACATAAAAGGGGGAAGAGAAGATGGGAATACATAAGCAACTAGGAAGGAAACCATAAATTCCTAAAATCACCACCATCATCCTCCTTTTGCCATAAAATTAATTGTACAATCTCTTCAAGCCATTCACATATTCAAGTCACTCCCTTGGTGGATTTTGAGAAGCCATGTCATGGGCAGCTGGAACATCACTTCTTGGCATGACTGCATTGATCTCTATATTAAAGATGGCATGGTGAACTTCCACTTTAGGTGTCTTATTAAAAAGGGATACAGGTCTCCATGTGTTGAAAAATCTAGTTTAACCATGCTACTTTTAGGTTAGATGGTCATTTTTCATGAGTGAGCCATATTAAAGGATGAAAACCTTCATAAATTCCTAGCTACCAGTTGCTTGGACTCCCTTTTTTGTTGATTGGTTGTTAGAAGTTGCCTTAGACCCTTGACCTACATCATAGATTTTTCTATCATGGATGCCTATAGTTCATTGATCTCTCTGCCAATTAGATGCCTTTGTGCTACTTTACAACCTCTCATTTATTTGATCATGACTTTCATGCACTATCAATCCTTAGAAAATACCATTGGACTAAGCTTCTTAAGTCAAGTAGCATTGGAAACTCAATCTACTCATTTTTGTGTAATTAGGGTTTTCAAAGCTACTTGACTTATAAAGCTTTTCAAGTTAATTCATTGAATAATCTTGATTTACTCTCTGTATAGTAACTTAGGCTTTTTGATCTCTCTAACTTTAGACTCTATCTACTCCTTTACTTATAAGGCATTTTAAGTAAAGTACTTGAAGAATCTTGATTTACTATATATAGAGTAATTTAGGTTTTCCTAACTTACTCGCTCCTTGGATTCTCTTAGCTTGATGACTTTGGGCTCTAAGTCTTTGGACTTTTCTATTTCCACTTGAAGTCTTCATTTTTTCTATGGGCTTCTTTGTTCTTTGGTATTTCTTTTCTTTGGACACTTGGTCTTGCATCTGTCTCCTTCAAGAGTAATTTCTTGAAGTTATCTCTTTTCACCGTTTCCCTTTGGCAAAATGTCTGCAAGAATTATCTTTTTTCCTCGAGCCTATTTCTTTTAGGATCTATTTATCTCAGGAAAATCTCTCAAAGGAATTCCTTGGGATAATTTATTTCAAGGAATTCCTTCAAAGTTATTTTTTTTCCTTCCCTCAAAGGATCTTTCTTTTTTGGTTGCCTTTTGGATTTTTCAAAATGGACTTTCTCGAAGAGTGAGAAACCCTTCGAGCTTCCTGGATGTCCCTTCAGACTTAGGTAAATGGTCCTCCCATCAATAAAAGTGCCCTTAATCCTTTGAAAATGGTCCTCTTAAAGGGAAAGATACCCTTATGGAATTTTGAAATGGCCCTCTTTCTTTTGAAATTGTCCTTTGGAATAATTGAAAATGGCCTCTCAAAACTTTGTCAATGGCACCTTCCAAAGGGTAACATACCCTTCAAAATTTTATTTTTATTCCTTTCCTTCAAAATTATTTTCTATGGACTTTTGTAAGGACTCTCTTGAAGGGTAAGGGACCCTTCAGGATTCTACAAATGGTCTTTTACAAAAGGAAATATACCCTTCAAAATTTTTGAAATGGTCCTCCCAAATCTCAAAAGATCCTTTGATAAACTTACAACTATCCACTTGGAGAAGGAAAATCCTTTCAAATTTGTCAATGACCCTTGGAGTATTCTTTAGAGAAGACTTGTCCTTTCAATAACTCAAGAAGCACCTTTAAAGACCAAATCAGGCTTTTGATGTCTCATTACTTATAACTTAGGAAGTTATTCACTTCCAAAAACTTGATTTGTACTACCCATGACCAATTTAGGGCTTTTTGAGCTTCTAACTTTGAGTTTCTCATTATTGATTACTTATGAAGTGAAAAAATTATGTTTCCCCAAAAACCCAAAGTTTTCCCCTTTGGAAAACCTGAAGACTTGCTAATGAGATAATTCAAAGCCTTCTGTTTAAGACCATTTCAGGTCTTTAACACCTTGTTACTTACTACTTCAGATCTTTATAAATCTACAACTTAAAAATCCATTTAATGCATGGGCTAATGAAAATATGAAGTCTTCTAAAGGCTCATCATTTCCTACTTGAAAGTCTATCTTCTCAAACTTAGGCAAACAATGGTATGTGAGCCAAGAAATGGCCAACATTTTTGGTGACTTGTAGGGAAGCATGCCTATTATGATTTAAATAACCCAGCTCATTTGATTCATCTGATCCATTGGACATGGATTCACTACTTTTGTACAAGGTTGGCTCTATCTGTAAATTTATCTTAAAGCAATAAGAATAACTGAAACATAACAAACTATGCCCAAGGCACTTAGGGAAGGGAAAACACTCAACTAAATTGGATGTGCACAAGGCACTTAGAAGAAAACATAAAAAAACTAAATGAAATATATAAAAACATATATAATGAATACAAACTCTTGATAGTAGGGCTTCAAATGAATCCCATTGATTGGGATGGGTAATACCTCTCCATCTAATTGGGTGAGTTAGAAGGTGTTATGTTATTTGCATCGATGGATCAAATAAGGGCCACTCCACAAGCTATCAAACTTGGTGTGGTTGCCTAGTTTGGCCCTATTTGAATCCCATTTGAAGACCAAGTCTCCCTCCTTGAATTCCCTTATTGTGTCTCTCTTGTCAAAAGCTTTCTTGACCTAAGCTTTATGTGACTCTAGCATCTTCATGGTAAGGTCTTTTAGCTCCTCAAGTTTTGTGAGTTCTGCCAATCTAACATTCATGGGTTCATCTTCTAGTGACTCCAACTGATGGGGTAGTTATAATATAGGTAGCTCAAAAGAAATGGGTAACTTGGCCTCCCTTCCATATACTAGAACATATGGATAATTTCCAATAATAGCTTTAAGAGTTACCTTGTCAGCCCACAAGGATATCTTTAATTAGTGTGCCATGTCCTCTGGTTCTCCTCCATAGTCTTCTTGATGATCCTCAACAATTTTTTATTTGTGGACTTAGCCAACCCATTTCCTTGAGAATAATAATTGGAGGAAGTGCTGAGGTAGATACCCATCTTGAGATCCCATTCACTTATTTTTAGACTGAGAAAATATAATGCATTATTAGATATGATAGTGGATGGAACACCAAACCTAGTCACGATGCTATCATATAAATATAAGACTACACTTTCATTGGCTTCCTTCAATGCAATGGCTTCCACCCATCTAGTGAAGTAACCAGTTATGGTAAGCACCCACTTATGCCTTGCACTTGATGGAGGGTTGATCACTCTAATGAAATCCAAACCCCACTACATGAATGGTTGCTCTACCTAAGTTAGATTGAGAGGAAAAGTTTTCAATCTTTACTTACCCATAAAAAGAGAACATTTCTAACACTTCTTCACCCATGCATAAGCATCTTTGAAGAGGCTAGCCAGTAATAACCAGCCCTCCTTATATTTATTAATGTAGTCTTAGGTACAAAATGACCTCTTACCAGTCTATCATGGAAATGATCCAAAATCTTGGCTACTTGGACATTGTCTATGCATCTTAGGTGTACTCCATTGAGGTCCTTTCTAAATAAAATCCCATCAACAAATGCATAAGGTATAGACTAAAGTCTAAAATACCTTATTTTTTCTTTGTCCATACCTTGACGACACTCACCTATTAGCATAAAATGCATCATATCATGGAGCCAACTATTGTGAGGTGGAGGTACATCTATTAATGGGTTATCTTGTGTTACCACGATGACCTCTTTGTATTCATGAAGTTCATTAACCATATGCTCACATAAGCCTTTACCTCTTAATATCTTAGTGACCTTGATATTCACATCGTACTCCATGACCTTGGTAATCCAACAAGCTCTCTTTTCATTCAAGTCTTTGTTAAGAAGGAAGTCTCTCACTCTAGGATGAGACACCATAAGATAGATTTTACTATTAGAGAGCAATCACCTGAACCTTTTGAGGCTTCTTACTGCTGTAAGGACTTACTTTTCTACAAAATTATACCTCACCTCATACCCCTCAAGCCCCTAACTAAAAAATGCTATTGGCTGCTCAAGTCCTTTACCATTCTTTTGCATCAGCATAGTTGATATATTATCAATATTGGCAAAAGCATATAATATGAAATATCTTGAGAAATTAGTATTCATGAGTGTTGGTGCTTGAGCAATGGATTTATTAATAGCCTCAAATGCCAATTTACATTCATTTGACCAAGTGAACACTTGGTTATTCTTCAACATAGAAGTGATGGGCTTGACCAAGTTTAAAAAACTAGGTATAAATCTCCTCACAATGCTTATTTTCCCAAGGAAGCTTTGGAGTCCCTTCTTATTCTTGGGTGAGGATAGGGATAAGATGGCACTTATATCAAGATCAATGGACAACCCTTATTTTGAAATGATGTGGCCCAATAACTTACCTTCATGGATGGAAAACATGCACTTCTTGGGATTTAATGAGATTCCATACTCCTTGCATCTCTAAAAAATCAGCCCTAAGTGGTCCATGTGTTTACTGGCATTCTCGGAGAAAATTATGATTTCATCCGAGTATACTAGCACCATTTGATTTAGTATGCCTTGGAAATCCATGTCCATGGCTCTTTAGAAAGTTGTGCCAACATTTTACAAACCAAAAGGCATCTTTTGTTACATATATGTGCCCCATTTGGTGTTGAAGGTAGTCTTGTACCAATCTTCCTCTTTTGCCCATACTTGGTTGGAGCCTGAATAACCATCTAATAGAGAAAAATGTTCTAAACCTGAAACTACTTGGAGAATCTATTCCATAGATGGTAAAGGGTAGTTATCCTTTAAGGAGACTTTGTTCAAATCTCTGAAGTCAACACATAGCCTAATCTCCCCACTCTTCTTCCTTATAGGCACCAATTCAGCTACCCATGATGAGTGTTTGATGGGAAAGATGACCCTAGATTTGATCAACTTGGTTAGCTCTTTCCTCATAATCTCTTATATCTTGGGGTTGACAGGCCTTTGATTTTGCCTTACATGCTTAGCATCAACCTCTAATTCTATGGCATGTTGGGCTAACTTCATATCAAAACCTTTCAGGTCATTATACTCCCAAGTAAAAATGTCTATGTATTCCTGGCAAAGTGCTATGAAAGCATGCCTCTTAGCCTTATTCCTTATCTTCCTAAGCTTGAGAAGCTTATCCTTAAAGATGAGGACTCTTTCATAGTTTTCTTCATTAGTAGACATTACTTCCTTTTCTTTTCTCATATGGTCCCCCTCATGAAAAAGGCCTTCAAGTGTAACTAACCCCTTAGTAAGTTTGTTCAACCTTAGTTAAACAATTTGATCTTCATATTGATGATGGAATTTACATTTATTAGTGGAGGAGAACTCAGCTTCCCACTGTAAAAAATAAGCAATTTTCTCATCAATTTTGAAAACCTACTTGTGGGCTTCATTATTCAGTACTGATGGCCTTGCCACCACCTTGATGTGTGGCTAAACCTTGGCTTCTTTCAACTCACTTAAAATGTCAAACTGAGCTCCCATGGCTACCAACTTGTTAGTATGTTGGTTCTAATTTCTTGGGATAGCTTGAATGTCAAAGGATTCAAAACATTCAATTAGGTCCCATACTCTATTTTTTTAGGACCTCGTTAAAGGATTTTTTATAATGTTCAACCCTCTGACCTAGTTCACTATGAGCTCACTATCCCCATATGCTTATAGTATTTTGATTCCTCTTTTGTTGGCCCATTGAAGGCCACACATTAAGCCTTCATATTCTACTACATTTTAAGAGCAACTAAAATGGAACTTATAAGAAGAGAAAATATTATTACATAAAGGAGAAACCAACATTGTCCTAACACCTATGCCATTTTTGCTCCTTGAGCCTTCAAAGAATAACTTCCACATATCATTGGGGTCTTCTTTAGGTCCAATAAGAGAAGGAATGAGTTGATTCTCTTCATGCAATAAATAGACACCCATGTCTCTTTCCTCAACACCTTCCAAAAGGTTGATAAATTGATTATCTTCCCATAGCTCATCTAAGAACAAGTCTAGAGCCTCTTCAGGATGAGTGTTTAGCTCCTGACTAATTGTTAACTCATCCTCATCCAGGATAGTATAATTGAGGTTTATGTTTTCTGGCTGATGGGGTTGAATTTGGAATTATGACATGGGTTTAACCTTGATTAAGACTTTAGTCCCATACCTTATTCTAAATTCCTTGTAAGACTAATCTACTACAAGATAACCCCTAATTTTAGCTATGAATTCTCTAGAAAGACACAATGTAAATTGGGGAGTGATGTCAAAGATCAATAGGTCCTACACCACCAAAACACTAGGACAAGCATGTAGGGTTAAGCTCAAATCCTTGATGATACCTAATCTCTTTGTAGAAATATCAAGCTACAAGACTCACTTGGTATGTAGCTCATATTTAAGATGGAGTTGATTAGTTATAAACTTTGGCATGACTGATGTGCTAGCCCCACTATCTACCAAGAAATTGTGCACCAAGGAATTGTCAATGATTAATGAAATGTAGAATGGAGGGGGCTTGGTCACACTATTTTAACTTTCTCCCAAAGGACCCTTCGCTACATTAGCGAAGACCTCAGCTTCCTTGCTTAGTTTTTTACTTGTAGTTATCATAACAGTCATCATGGACAAACCTTCCTAAAGGATGTCTACTTGGTCGAGCATGGAAAGCATATCCCACACTAGTATGCTCACATTAGATTTCTTCATTTTCTCCATAATGTTGATTGGCATACCACCAACCTTTGTCTAGGTTTTGGGAGCTACTACCACTGGCTTTGTCAATAAAAGAGTGCTGACAAGAGGTTATTTGAAATAGTCTTGGTTATCACCTATATTCATTCTCTTAAATCTTATGTTTGTTGAGATTTGGATGTGAGACAGACTGGGGATGGCCTACTGATTATATGCATAGCACTCCTCTTGTTCATTGATGACCATTGTGGTCTCTAGCTAGTTTGACACCTGATCTAAGCCTTATTCTTGTGGAGGTTTCTCTTACTTTGTTATCATGGGAACCTCCATGCTTTGGGCCATAATATCTTGGTTGTACCCATAATAAATAGCCTACTACCATTAGTCATTGAATGATTAGTTAGAGCCATTATTTGGGATAATGGATTGCCTAAAATAATGATTCCAAGGTATTGTCCCTTTAGCCTCCTGAGCCATATTGTTTTGAAACAAAACTAAGGAATTGGAAGGGCCTACAACATTTGGATTATAATTATGTTGTCTAACATAGTTAGGCTGCCCCTGTCTTTGGAAATTTCCTTTGTAGGGTGGCCTATTTTCCTGATAAGGTTGTTGTTGATGCTGATATGGAGCTTGATATGGCTTATTGTAAGCTTGCTACCTCTTGACATTGACCACATCATTCCCTAAAGATTGGAGAATGTTTTTCAATTCTAAGTAATTATTTTGCTCTTGGGAGTCACTAGATCCACTAGTGGAGGCCTCCTCTTACTTTGGTGAAGGCATAATATCAATCATTAGAGTTGGAAGTATAACATCAAGTGGAGGAAAAATTGTAGGGGGTGGTCTGATCTTAAGGAAAAGAATCATTGGGGGTCTAAGAGTAAGCTTACTTTCCTGAACTAGGCAATTTTATACTTTAATGGCCACCTTGTATGCATTTGGTAGTATGTACCCTCCCATGGATTGGATCATTACAGCTATATCATTATTTATATCCTTTAAATAATATAAGAAAGAAAATTTTTGGGGATGGTCTAACAGTGGATGGAATTCTATCCTAAGCCTTCTGGAATCTCGTGTTGAAGTCTTAAATGACTTCATGGGGAGCTTTCTTGATTTTGGTCAACTATTTTGCAAGTGATAGATGATCACTCTTATCTACAAAGCTCTTACACAAGGTTGTTCCCATTTGGTCCCATGATTGGATAGAGTTAGGAGCTAGACCCCTATACCAATGTAATGGCTTTCCCTTAAAGGATACAACCAATATCCTAATAGCTAAATTTTCTATTGTGACATTATGGATGTTTTAGAAATTGGCTATCTCTATTATGTGTTTAGTAAGAGTTACAACATGGTCTCCTATGTAATATGGGACACTTTTGAGGATTGATACTAGCATAGGGTCATACTGTGGTAAGTTTAAAGGAATTTGGATACTAAAACCCACAAAATCTCTTTGGGAAATCATAGTAGCAAGAGGGGCTAATAGGGACCTTCTTGTGTAGGTATGCCTTATGATTGGTTTAGGAAGAGGATGCCCTACATATGGATGAGTATGGGTAAACCTTAACCTTCTTACTAAGTTCGAAGGCAATTTGATGAATTTAGAAGGAAAACCTCTAGTCATTGATCTTGTAGTTAATTTTGGCATGAAAATGGCTAATGCTCTACCACTAGATAATTAGGTGTTCCTTAGAGTCACTAGATGCTGGAAGATGAAAGCTACCACTAATACATATTGATCAAAATAGCATCAAACTTGACAAATCTTATTAAAAAATGGAAATGAAAATGGTAGTGAGTCCCATTGGGTGTGCCAAAACTATTATAGCTTAGAATTATACCCTTTGTGGGAGAGTTTTTCAAGCTCTCTCACTTCCAGCTACAAGCATGGGAACAACCTCAAGATGTGTGTATCTTATGTTGAGGTTAAACCTCTAAGATTTTTAATGAGGCTAGTTCCTTAGATGCTTCACTTCATCTCTTGATTCCCACACTAAAATATATTATTGGCTAAGGAAAAGGGATAGGAGGATAACATGAAAGGAAATCTAAGCTAAGGGAGGTGATTAACCAAAATAAATGATCCACTTAGCCTAAGAATCAACACTAATTTAGCATAAGATAAATTTTGCTTACATAACCTCACAACCAATTAATTTACATAAGTATTTCATAAACTAGGCTCACTGGACCATACATGAAGTAAAGAGGAATTTATAAATCCAAACCAAATATTTATTAATGATGGAAAGAGCTCAAGTTCAAACCTACAATTAACTTAAAAACACCTAAAAATAGGCAAGAAACAAGGACAATGGGCATGGAAGAATACATCTTCACAAATCCATCGTGTACAAGCTTGCTTGACATAATTTTTAGACAAGAGATGGGTAAAAATTAATCTTTATTGGTTCAAAAGGTATTTTAAAAAGAAATTTTGGTAGAGTAACTTTATCACCAGTCCATAGATAATTTATTGGCTTCAATGACTCTAATTATAACAAAAAATGGGGAAAAGAATATGAGAATGCATGAGAAACTCGGAAGGAAACCATAAATTCTTGCAACCACCACCATCATCCTCTTTTATCCATGAAATTCACCATTCCAAGTTTACCACACACCATCCTCAAGCCATTCCTGCATTTAAGTCATTCCCTTGGTGGATTTTGAGAAGCCATATCATAGGTAATTAGAACATAACTTCTTGGCATGACTACATTAATCTTTGTATTAAATAGGATATGGTGACCTTCCCCTTTATGTATCCTATTGAAAATGCATGTAGATCTCCATGTGTTGAAAAATATGGCCAAACCATGCCACTTTTACACTAAATAGTAATTTGTTAGGAGTGAGTCATATTGAAGGATGAGAACCTTCATAAATTCCTAGCTACCAGCCACTTAGACTCCCTTTTGCACTGATTGGTTATTGGAATCTGCCTCAGACCCTTGACCTACATCATGGATTTTTCTATCATGGATCCTTATGGATCATTGATCTCCCTACCAACTCGATGCCTTTATGCCACTTAGTATCCTCTCATTTATTTGATCATGAATCTTGTGCACTGTCAATCCTTAAAAAATGCCACTGGATCAAACTTATTAAATCAAGTAGCATTGGAAACTTGATCTACTCTTTTTTGTGTAATTTAGGTTTTCAAAGCTACTTAACTTATAAAGCTTTTCAAGCTAAGTCATTGAAGAATCTCGATTTACTCTATGTAGAGTGACTTGGGCTTTCTGATCTCTCCAACTTGAGACTCTATATGCTCCTTTGCTTATAAATATTTTAAATTAAAGTACTTAGAGAATCCTAATTTACTCTGTGCATAGTAATTTGGGTTATCTAATCTTACTTACTCCTTAGACTTTCTCATCTTGATGACTTCAGGCTCTAAGGCTTTGGAATTTTGTATTTCCACTTGAAGTATTCATTTTTCTATGAGATCTTTCATTATTCAACATTTATTTTGTTCAGAAACTTGGTCTCACATCTTTCTCCTTTGGGAATACTTTCCTGAAGCTATCTCTTTTCACCATTTCCCATGGGCAAAATGTCTATGAGAATTATCTTTTTTCCTTGGGACTATTTCTTTCAGGATCTATTTATCTCAGGAAAATCTCTTAAAGGAATTCCTTGGGACAATTTTTCTAAAGGAATTCCTTCAGACTTCTTTTTGTTCCTTCCCTTGAAGGATATTTCTTTTTTGGTTGCCTTTCAGGCTTCCTGCATGTCCCTTCAGACTTCTGTAAATGGTCCTCTCACTAAGAAAAGTGCCCTTCAACATTTGAAAATGGTTCTTTTGAAGGGAAATATACCCTTTGGGAATTTTGAAATGGTCCTCTTTCTTTGGAAATTTTCCTTCAAAACAATTGAAAATATCCCTTCAGAATTTTGTCAATGGCACCTTCCGAAGGGTAACATACCCTTCAAACTTTTATTTTTATTCCTTTCCTTCAGAATTATTTTTGTAAGGACTCTCCTAAAGGGTAAGGGACCTTTTGAGATTCTATAAATGGTATTTTCTAAAGGGAAATATACCCTTCAAAAAAATTTAAATGGTCCTCTCGAAGCTCAAAAGAGCCTTTGGCAAACTTGCAACTATCCACTTGGAGAAGGAAAAGCCTTTCAGATTTATCAATGACCCTTAGAGTATTATTTGGAGAAGACTTGTCCTTTTAAAAACTTGAGAAGCACCTTTAAAGACCAAATCAGGATTTTGATTTCTCATTACTTGAAACTTAGGAAGTCACTCACTTTTGAAAACTTGATTTTTACTGCCCATGACTAATTTGGGGATTTTAGAACTTCTTACTTTGGGTTTCTCATTACTGATTACTTATGAAGTGAAAAAGTTATGTTTCCCTAAAAAACCAAAGTTGTCCCCTTTGTAAAACCCAAAGACTTGATAATGAGATAACTCAAAGCCTTCTGTTTAAAACCATTTCAGGTCCTTAACACCTTGTTACTTACTACTTCAGAGCTTTGTAACTATGTAACTTAAAAAGCTATTTAAGTAATGGTTTGCCAAAAATATGAAGTCTTCTAAAGACTCACCATTTATTGATTGAAATTCTATCTTCTCATACTTAGGAAAACAATGGTATGTGGGCCATAAAATGGCCAATAGTCACCAACAATGTTAGCCATTTTGACCCACATACCAAGTTTTTGCCTAGATGTAGTGTAGTGTCTTGACGAACAAAGAATGGAGTAAGAACAAAGCAAGTTTTAGATGGAATGAGTGGACCTAAGGGATCATGCATCTTGAAAGACTCTTGAAACACTTCAAGTTCACTTGGAGTGTATTTTGTCATTTTTTGAAGATAAGACTAGAGTTGCAGAGACCTCATTGGGTGTTAAAAGTGCTTGGAATGAGTATGGAAATGCATGGGATCCATTTAGTTATTTATTATGCTCATTGAGACACTTGAGTCTAGTGGCAAAAATTGTGAATAAGCACTTTTTTGACATTGTCATTGCTACGTGTAGATGAATTAGGGATTATTGATTATATGGATTTTTTTAGTTTAGTCCCAAGAATATATGCACCAATTTTTAGGTCATCTATTGAAATGCAGTAGAAGATATGAAGGTCCAAAATTGGCCTCTCAATAAAAATACACTAAGTTTCCATACTTATCCATTTTTTAAGAAGTTCAAATAAATCTGAGTGAGCATATTGGTGAGGCCATATCTTACACATGTGAAATTTGTAGGATGAAATTATCACATGGGTTTGTTCAGCTTAGCCCCTAGGTACTACATGATAAGTTTTAGGTTATCCATTAAAACACAAAATAAGTTTGCATGTTCCTCAGTAATATTTTGTTAAGTTTCTTAAACTTAGCCAAATGAACTAGGACATCATGCAAGAGCAAATGGACCAGCCAACTTGTGCATTTAATATCCTCACTTAGAAATCTCTTAATACTAGTGAATCAAATGGGTTCATCCCTTTTAGCATCAAGAACATCTCTTGAAATTTTAGGGCATCCATGATTCTCATGCTTCAAGATATAAATCTACAAAGTTGGTTAAATAATGAGATACATTCACACAAATATCAAATTTAATCCACTACAAAAATCCTATAGGGCTTAAATTTGATGGTTTATGGGATGTCAAATACGTCTACATAGATGTCAAGTGACAGTCACATAGACATCAATTTTAAGGTCATGAAGTAAATATTGGCTTTCAAATAGTAGGTCCTAGTTTATCTAATAGCACATTTTTGATCATACATTTAGATCTAACAGGGATTAGAGGTCAAATGGGATAGCAAATATCAAGAGCAATTATGTGCATGAGAAGTATCAATAATGTGTTCAATTGGTAGAATATCGATGATCAACAAACATTCATACTGAGTAGGATAAATAGTGTGAGATGGTCAATGGGTTAATGAGCTGAGTTAGCTTTTGAAAACCAATCAAGCAAAGGAAAGCCTAAGGAGCTTCTAACAAAGGTCAATGAACTAGTTTTTGACCTGAGCTAGTGAAAAAAAAGGAACCTAGTTGGATCTCTATCTGAGCTGAACTAGATGGACATTACAAGATCTAAAATCACCATTAAAGCTCTACAAGGACAAGATATGTCTTTCAAACCTAATATAGAGTAAAGGTTGAAAATAAAAAGTGTTGAGATTATAGTAAAAGGAAATATAGGTTTGTTTTTTCTATGGTGGACCCATTTCTATGTTTTAAGACAAGGCCATGCAGGAAAACATGCCATGTTTCATTACCAAGGATGTGATTATGACCATTTCCTCCACTCTCTCATGATCAAAAAAACTAGTAAGGAGCAATCAATGCCAAAATGGGAGCATAACAGATGTATATATCTATTGTAACTACATAAATGTTGACACTCACTTGAAAGTGACTTGATGCCACCATTATAACTAAAAAGAACATCATTAAAGAATGAAGTGGGAGAAGGAATGAGTGACTGTGGTAACCATTTGTCGAGGTGTCCATAACTAATTGAGAAAAGTGGTTTAAAATACTATGGAGAGTGGATTTATGATCAATTATGACCCCTTTTAGTGTCAAAAAATATTCCTCTTTCTCTTTTCATTCTTCTATATATTTGGGTTCATAAGCCTTGAGTTTGATCCCTTGGGCTGGTATGACTAGACTCTACCAAGATTTTTATTCGCATACCTCTTGGATGAATTAATAGAACATTTATAACTATTTTTATGATCTTTACTTAGTGTTTTTTACTAGTTTAAATATGTTTAAGTGGATGAATCTTCCTTCTATAGGTCTAGGTCTTACCTAAGTACTAATAATTTTCCTTGTAGGTCATCTAATGTATCTTGGTGATTGGTGGCTTAAGCTTGAAGTGGTTATTTGACTATAAGTGCCCTCTAAATAGGCCTCATTCTCATTTACCTCTTACTATAATTGGTCAATCTAATCTCTAGATGAAACACTGTTGCTTGGAAACCATTAGAGATAGTGCATTTGTCCTATATTCCATCCATTAGTGTCATTTGAGTCCAAAAGAGTGGATGGCCGAATTCATGGTCCATCACCACACTTAGAGTAGGTTTACATTTATACAATTCCTACATTTTCATCCCAAGTCCATTTAGATCTTATATGATCACTATAACAAGTAATTTGAAGAGCTAGCCTCATTAAAAACCCTAGAGGTTCAACCCCATCATAGGTGACCCACAACCTATAGTTGCTCCCATGTTGGACCAAGTTTGAAATTAGGATTTGAACATTCCTATTTTTAGCTAGGGTGAAACCTAAGTCTAAAATAATATCTCCATATGGGGTAGTTCCCACATGATCCATTATTTTTTGTTGTAAATAATTAGTCATATTTTTTAAATTAAAATATGATTGTCAAAAAATAAATATATGTTGAATCATGTTTTTAAACCATGTAAAAACAAAATATTTAGATAGAATAGTTTGGAAAACTATTATAACCAATAAATTCTCATAGGATTGATATAATAATATAAACATCCATATTGGCCTCTATTGATTTAATTATTATCTTGTATAAAATTGGCACATGTTAAGTCATACACGAATCAATTGAAGTCTAAAGAATTATTTTTAATAACTTCTTTGGGGCAAGAAATCAATGCAATCTCAAATGAATTTTCATTATTTATGTTCTTATCATCTAGGTTTAGCTAATATAAATTATATTTTGATAGAATATAATGATAATTATAATAATATCAGTCTCTATTATTCATATTCATCTCTTGTTTAGAATGGGCATCTACCCATTATAAACAATATAAGAATAATATAAGCAACAAAGGCTAATATTCTTATCTTTTGTATAATGGACACATGTTCATTATACACAAGATAATAATATAGGTATTAGCTACTCATTCTAAACAAGATGAGAATATTATCAATTAATAGGTCATTATTCATATCTTGTATAGAATGAATATATGCCGACTCACATATAAATTAATTAAAGTCTACAAATTTTTTTAATAACTTTTTTGGGGCATGAAATCAATGTGATCACAAATTAAGTTTCCTTATCCATGTTCTTATCATATCAATTAAAAAAATATGTCAAAATTATTTTTGATAGAAGATAATGCCAATTATAAAAATATTGCTCTTATTGTTCATATTCTTATCTATGTTCATAATGGGTAGTTGACCATTCTAACGAAGGTAGAAATAATATGAAAAATAATAGCTAATATTATTATATTATGTATAATGGACACATGTCCATTATACACAAGATAAGATTATAGGTATTTGGATCTCATATTCTTTATATCTTGTTCAGAATGGACACGTACCCATTCTATATAATATAAGAATTTTAGTCTTTGTTGTTCATATTATCTATATCTTATTAAAAATAAGAAACTACCCATTTTGAATAAGATATGAATAATATGAGCAATAAAATCCTATATTCTTATATTGTGTATAATCCACAGATGCCTCTTCTTAACAATATAATAATATTATCAATTAAGAAGTCAATATTATTATCTTGTGTAAAATGGGCATGTACCCATTCTACACAAGATAATAATATAGGTCTTTATTTTTCATATTATCAACTAAAAAGTTAATATTCTTATCATGTAGAATAAGCACATACACAATATAATTATATAGGTTTTGTTACACATATTATTCTTATATCTTTTAGAATGGTCGTGTGTTTATTATACATAAGATATTAGTATAATTTTATGTTCCTCATATTATTCATATCTAATTTGTTTAGAATCGGTAGATGCTCATTCTAAACAAGATAGGAATATTATCAATTAAGAGTCTTGAATTCTTATATTTTTTATAATGGACATGTGCCTGTTTTATATAAGAAAAGAATATAGATATCTATTGCTCATATTATTAAATAATTGGTCACTATTATTATCATGTGTAGAATGAACTTATTCTATATGATAATAATATAGACCTTTGTTGATTACATTATCAATTAGTAATCTAATATTCTTAACTTGTGTAGAATATGAATGTGTCCATTCTATTCAAGATAATAATAGAGATTTTTGTTTCTCATTTTATTATTATCTTATTCAGAATTGCCATATGCTCATATTATAAATTAAGACATCATTATTCTTATATTACATAGAATGGATCCATTCTACACAAGATAATAATATAGGGCTTTGTTGTTCATATTATCAATTAAGAAGTCAATATTCTTATTTTTTATAGAATAAAATGTACCCATTATATACATGATAATAATATTATATTTTGTTGCTTATATTATTCCTATCTTGTTCAAAATGGTTACGTACCCATTATGCACAAGAATATGGACCTTCGTTTCTCATATTATTGTTATCTATTTTTATAAAAAAAGACACGTGCCTATTTTATAAAAAATAAATACATTGGCCTCTATTACTCATATTATTCCTATGTTGTTTAGAATATTTTAATTAAAATGTCATTATACTTGTGTAGAATGGACATGTGTCCATTATACATAAGATAAGAATATAAACCTTTATGACTAATATTTTTAATTAAGACGCCATTATTTTTATCTTGTGTCGAATGAACATGTGTCTATTATACATAAAATAAGAATATAAACCTCTATTCTCATATTAGTTTTATATTTTGTAGAATGGCCACATGCCAGTTCTACATAAGATAAAAATAATAATTTTTTAATTGATAACATTCATACATTATTTAGGATGGGTAGTTTCTCATTCTAAACAAGATAGGAATATTATTAATTGTGAGGTCATTATTCTTATCTTATGTAGAATAGGAATAATAATATGAGAATCAGAGGTCTATATTATTATCTTGTGTATAATAGGTATATTTTTATCTTGTGTAAAATGAGCATGTATTTTATCTTGTTCATAATGGGAAGCTACCCATTTTGAACAAGATGAAAATATTAGCAATTAAGAGGTCATTATTCTTATATTTTGTATAACAAGAATAAGAATATGAGAATCAAAGGTTTATATTATTATATTTTGTATAATTTGCATGTGTTTATTTTACATAAGATAATAATATTAGCATATATTACTCATATTATTCCTACCTTGTTTAGAATGGGTAGTTTTTTTATTTTGAACATGATAAGAATATAATAAATAGAGGCCAATATTATTATAATTGGCATTATATTCTATCAAAATGTAATTTGGCATGTTTTTGGAACTTAGATGATAAGAACATAGACAAGGTAACTTCATTTTAGATGACATTGATTTTCATGCCCCAAAACAATTGTTTAAAAAAATATATAGAATTTGATTGATTCATATGTGACTCAACTAATACTAATCAGTCTACCAGCCACATCTAAATCTGTTTCCACATTACTTTATATATATATATATATATATATATATATATATATATATATATATATATATATAATTTTTTCTATCTAAAGGAAACAAGTGTCCGTCAAATCTTAACCCTAATCCTATAATCGAGGTTAGTGATAGTTCATTAATATCAAATCTTCAATAGCATTATTCAAGAAAAAATAAGTTCACATTCTTCATAACTCTCTTATGTGAAGATATTTGATGACCACCTATTTTTAATGGTTCAATTTTACATAATATACCTTATAATATTGTAATAGTGGCATATAAATTATTTTGAATACTAGTTAAATGTTGATCATATTTTCTTGAATGTCCACAAATAAAGTTTAATTTCTATTAATAGTTTATACATTAATATATCAATAAACATAAAGGGATTACTATTAATTTCAACACAAATAAAAGTAATAATTTTATCTATACAAAATGGTAAAAAAACTATTTATTTTATTCATATTTAATTGTCAAAGCAATTTAATGGTCAGAGTAAATTATACCAAATATTTATATTATTAGAAATATTTCTTTCAATATTAAAAAATATAATTATAATTTTGAGTTACGTTACCATCAATTCTATTTATATTAATATGCTTTTAATTTTCTAACTTTTGACATTGACATGTCTTTTATTAAGATAATGTTCCACTAGATTTGATGTATTTTATATACATTTCAAATAGATTTGATGTACTTTCTATATGTTCAATAACATAACTCAGAAAAGTAAAATATCATGTAAGTTGACATAAGTTTTGTCTGATAGGCTAGTAACTTGACATCATGTAAAAAGATGATATTTTCAAATTTATAAAAAAGTACTCATTTTTCAAATTGCCAACATTTATTAATTGTTTGGTAGGTTTTATCTAGAGTTTTTTAATTTCATAAGTTTAAGGGAGGGTGTTTTTAAATTTAAAAAAATAATGTACTAATTAATGCCTTATGTATTTTTCAAACTTTAAAAAGGGTACACTTATATTTTTTGCATCATTTGTTAATAGTCAAATACGTTATATTTTTTACTATTGAATGATTTGGATTTCTTTCCTTCATTTATTCTAAAGCAAGTGATATAGGTCAACAATGTGATAATCTTACTATTAAAAGGTTAGCTAAGTTACCCAACAAAAGGAGAGCACAATATTCTCACAAAAAATAGATTTAATTTCAAGGAAGTAACTCAAGAGAAAAATATTAGCATCGATTGGTACTATTTATATGACATGAAACTTAGAGAGGGTGTTCACATGAAGTATGGACTCAATTTTAAGGAATCAGAATAGTTACATCAATATCATTAAGTTACTTGTAATATTACATGAAAATTTCTGAGAATTTTATTACAAAGCACAAATTTTATTTTAAAGAGGAAGAAATACAAGCATCGAAGTCTAAAGTGGCTTAATAAATAAATAAATAAATAAATAAATATATATATATATATATATATATATATATACATATATATATATATATATATATATATATACATATATATATATATATATATACATATACATATACATATATATATATATATATATATATATATATATATATATATATATATATATATATATATATATATATATATATTCTTGTTTGTTTATTTTCAATATAAACAAAAATGATAAAAGAACTATTTTCGATTTCTCATTTCAAATGATTTTGATAATTTGGTTTCCTTTTCTACATTAGTATAAAAATAACAATAAATGACTAAAAAAACTACTAAAAATTGCATATGAATTATTAAGCTTGGTCACATGACCATTAGTAGTTTATTGTCGATCATTTATAAAATGACCAAATTTATGACTAAACCATTTTTAGTCATTTATTAGTTGCTTTGATTGATCAATTTGGTAGTATATTTAGTTATTTAATGTAGTCATTGATTGTTGTTAATTGGTTATTTGTTTAGTCATGGTAGTCATTTATTTAGTCATTATAATTATTAATTGCCATCAATTGGTAGTATATTTAGTCATTTTTATTCACTGATTTCCATCCATTGGTAGTATATTTAATCATTTGTATTAACTAATTTCCATCCATTGGTATTATATTTAGTCATTTTAATCATTATTTTTCCATCAATTAGTCATATATTTAATCATATTTATTCACAAATTTTTGTCAATTGGTAGTATATTTAGTCAATTTAATTATTAATTGACATTAATTAGTAGTATATTTAGTCATTTGAATTGATTGATTTATATTAATTGATAGTAAATTTAGTCATTTTAATTTTTAATTACCATCATTTGGTAGTTTATTTAATTATTTTTGTTCACTGATTTTTGTCAGTAGTAGTATATTGATACATTGTTTATTAATTACATAATCATTATATTTACTACTAGTTTAGTAGTAAATTTTCATTTATATGAGATGAATAATTTATTAAATACCATAAATTTTATAATGTAGAAATAAACATATAATTTTTGTTTCAATGCTCGAGAATTATAAGGGTCCTAGGTCCTTTGACAAAAAAAATTCAACAAAAATAAAATAGTCTATCACGCTCAACATCCTTCCTTGTCGAGGCATATGACTGATCTATTAATAAAATAAAATACTACCAAAGAATCCTTAGATAAATACATATTTATATTACTATCTTATTACTTTAATGATTATTAACAACCAAAATCTAACAAACTAACCAACTATTCCAAAATTACCAATTTCATAAGCTTCCCTTGATTTGTGTAAATTTTCTTCTTCTCTAGCTCCTTAATCGAACTACTTGTTGTTGCACCCAAAGCCACCAGATTCTCACTTGCTTTCAAATGATTCAAATCCACCATCTTGCTATCCTTCTAAATACCTAAAAATTGCTCATAGACTAAAAAAATAATCTTTTTTTAACTTTACCAATTGCCTCTCCATGTTCCTTCTGCTTGTCTTTCTACTAGGGTGGAGACTTCAAAGAGCCTCTCACCACTCCTTTACCTAATATTTTAATTGCATTGACCTTATATTTATCATGCCTCATCACCCTCCATTCTGCCAAGCTAAGAATGGGTTTCACAATATCTTCAATAGAAGGCAAATTAACTCCATATATTTCTTCCAACTTCAACTGCACTTTGCAAGCTATATTTCTAGATCCTTAGAAAAATCAACTAAAACTAGGAATCAAAACTCAAGCTCTTAAAACATTTCTAGCAGGAAAAACCCCAAATAGTCTCTCTCTAAAGAAGAAATATCCCAAGTGGCAAAGATGCCAAAGCCTCTACCAACTCAAACCTATATTCTTGCCATATGAAAAATTTCATCATTACTTGAACCTGGGTTCTATCTATCATAACCAAGCAAAGATTATAATCAAACAGAGAGGCCAAGTTAGAATTGAATCTAACTTGATGACTCTATGATAAAAAATCCATGCCTAAAACCAAATCAATATATGTCACTACTTTAGGAGGAGGAGTCCAAAAAACATTCAATAAACGCATTTTAAAGAACATTATAGCAAAGCCCATCTCATGAATTTTGGCTTTGCCAAAATCCAATGACCAACCAATCAATTCTAAACAAAAATTTTCCATCTTTGCTACACCCCAAACTTGAACACCTCCAAATCAAGAAGCCTATCAACCATCCTACTAAAATACCACTCCAAAACCACCATAAGGCATAAATATCCAAAACATGAGAAAAGAGATGACATAAATGCTCCAAATCATGAATGATCCACATCTCAACACTTCCAAAAAATAATTTTTCTAGTTTTAAAATACATCATCCTTCACACTTGGGAAAAACCAAAGAATGATTGCCCTGACAACTAATCACTTTCTCATAAATTCACAATCTTTCAAAAAAGGTTTCAAATCATAAAAATGCTCTATATTAATAAATATAGATACATCATTAGTTTTTTTTTTTAAAAAAACAATTTGAATAAAATACCACAATATCAATATTAAAATTGCATTTTTATAATTTTTTAAATAGCAATCAAATATTGATATTTCTCAATTAAAAACCTAAACAAACCATATTACCAACATTAAAATTGTTTTTTTTTAAAGTCAAAATAATGTTGCTATTTTTAAATTTAAAAATAAATCTGATCAAAATACTGACAATCCTCCCATATATTATTAACATTATCCATCATTTCTTCCTCACATGATCAATCACTACATTGACCAAAAACTCAGCCACTTTATTACTTTCTATGAAATAATGGTAAAAAGATTGATTCAACATCATGATAAAAAAAAGTAATCTATGACAAAAAAAATATAATGTAATTTTGATGAACTATAAGATGTTCACACACACACACACAAAAAAAAAATCAAAAATGTCAAAGTCTAAGAGTTTCTAACTCTTCCAAATACACCATGATAAAGATCCCTGAACAACACATTCAAGCTACTACATAAAGTAGTGGTCCAAGCTATCTAATAGCTAGCACATGATAAACATCAACTATGTCATTTTTATAAATATTTTAGTGGCAACAGTGTGAAGGTTCTTTCTTCTCTTTCAAAAGGATAGCTCCATCTATTTTGTCTTCATAAGAAATGGGTATGTTACTTCTAACCTTTAAAATATTTACATTTGCATCTCTTATTCCTTTCAATTTGACTCCATATACAATAGATAGTGAGTGAATCTACCCAATACCCATAGTAGCACCATAAAATGGATCCAACACCCTAACTTTATCTCCTTCTTAATTTTATCAATACATTTCTTCAAATACAAAAAAATACATATTATATTTAGATATAAAACATTCAATAACACACAGATAAACATTCAACAAATATTTATAAGAAACTAGAAAATGATGATAGGAAACCTAAAACCATGCACCTGACATATTAACTAAAAATTAACATCTCGCTATTTGATATAGAATGGATGTTATATACAAAAGGTGTCAATATGTTAGTAGTCATGTGTCATGAAGATGTGGATGCTACAAGGACAATAAGTGTCATTCCTCCAATTGCTACAGGTTATTCTATAGTTGTTGTAGGCATCTTCCTCACCACTGGACATAACTTTGCAGTGGCTATAGGCTCGACCTATAGTTGCTACAGGTACATCCTAACCCCTATATACACCTGTCTAGTAGTTGTAGGTTAATTCCTCACAAATGATGAGCTATGGCTTTGGCTATGGGCTATTAATAAATTCATGGAAGACACCAAACAAGATAGAGGAGGAGTGAAGGAAGATTAGAGAAAAAAATTCAAACATTGCTAAAGAATGACCATACCCATGAATAAAAAAGTAAGTGCTACAACAAAGTCATACACTTCCAATCTCCATTTGGAGTGTTACAGACCATAATTTATGACTATAAGGATATAAAATAACCATTCTTAACTTCTGGTCACTTCATGGAAAATAATTTCACTCTGCTAATAAGAGATATCTAGGATATTTTCTAGAACACAGTCCCAAATTTGATAAATTAGTTGATTTCCAAATTAAAAGTTCACTAAACAAAGAATCCATCAATAAACATCCTCATTTATTACGAGTAAGAAGAGAAATAAGCCATCAACAAGCTCATATAGAGGAGATCAAGAGCAACAAATGACATCACCCACCATCTTCCATGATTATAAAATATTTGACTTGGATAACATACAAAGATATGTAACAACCACCTTATGAAAGGATGGTAATAGTATCTCATACCATTACAAGACCACTACTCTAGTGCTTTGCAGGTCATCATGATTACATGCAAGTTGCTGAGGGTATAATTAAAGGATAGGACACTGTGATCACATAATTACCCAAATGTAACAATATAGAAAAATCATGAGTACTAGGTTAATAATTGCATGAGGAAATAAAAATTTAAGCTTTCATTTTGGAAAACACTCACATGTAGATTTATTATGCCACAATCCTAAGAATAAATGGTTATAAAGGTACGATGTATATTTTATTCATAAAAAGGCACTTTATTTTTTTATATAGCTTGCATTATATAAAAAATCATATTTAATAATTAAAACATCATTCATCAAGTCTTGTCATGAGCTATGTCAGCTCACCACTCAAAACCCTCATTATGACCCCATCTTATCTTTTTGCATCCTACACGTACCATGTCACTTAGGGATAAGTGACACTTTATGTGGGGAAATAATGTTACAGGTAATCAATCACATGATAATATGCATGTGTGGATTGAAATCCCATGATTATGCCATAGCTATACCCATATTTGATTATGGAAAACAATTAATTTTATTATTTTCTATTTTAAGATCAAAGCTATTTCACAAAAAGACCTAAGAAAGACATTACTATAGCTTGCAACCAAAACCACCATTATTGAAGAAACTTGCTTCACTATAGGCAATAATTTGAAGGTAAAATTAAGTGTTTTTAAGAGATATCTATTTGAAAAATTTGATCAGAAGATAAACTAGATAGAATATTAGGTTTAGTAGTGAGAAGGGAACCCTTAAACCACAAGTAGTTGCAAGGAGACCTAGACAGCTAGGCCATCTTCAGTAGGGTTATATGGGCTACCTATTTTGAGAAACTATAGCATTTTTTAGAACATCTCACTAGAAATTTGTAGGGTATTTTATAGGAGAAAATGCGATAATATTTGGCATCATATTTTTAGTTACAAAATAAATGGTAAGCCAAGTTATTGGGTTGTCAAGAATTGGGGAAAACTGGGAAGAGAAACATAATGACCAACTACCTAGATAATAGTTTTTTCAAGACAATGAAAGGCTAGTGATTAAAAAAAGAGGTATAGAGATATTGAGTCTACCCATAGCTTGGAGAGACATGGAATCATATATCATCAAATATCTAACATGTGAAGGTAGGTACTCCTTGATCTATACTCTCCAATTCAAATTTTTGAATCATTTAAAGCATGGTATGAGTATTAATATTACAAAACACTTGTGAAATATCCTAAAAAAATATAAAAAGAATACCAAAAGGGGTAGAGAAAGCCTTGTCTGATTTGGTTTCTAGTTAAATAAGGAATAAGAGATACTAGACCTAACCTTAACTAGGAACAGTTTCTAACCTTAAGGACTGGTGAACCTCAACAAGATGAGAGAAACAATGAGGGAGAATCTCCCAAAGGATAGGTTTATCAAATAACACAAGAGGATACTGTAGGCACTAGTGCAATTAGTTAGCCCATAGCTACTACAGTCTCACATGTAGTTGCTATGGGTAAGAGAAGATAAAGAAAATTAGTGCTACCTCCGAAGGATATAGAGGAGGAAAGCCCACCAAAATAAATTGGGTAGGATATTCCTTCTCCTATTATTCTAATTATTTTAGTATAATAATTAAAATATTCTACCATGGCTCCTTCAAAGGAGAAGAAGCTCTTCCATCGTTAGTTGTATAAGAAGAAGGGGATGTCACAAAACTTGATCCTCAACAAAAATTTCTTCCATCACTAGCTATATAGGAGAATCAAGTTTCAATAGCTCACCCTCTTAAAAATAAAAATAAGATTGAAAGGAATAAGCCCTCTGCATCAAAGAGAAGGAGACCTCCTCCTAGGAGGTCTTAGAGAATTAAAAGACAAGGGCCAGCCCTAAAATCCTCACCTATAGACATCAGTGAGGATGAAGAGAAGAAGAAAGAACCCAAAATTCATAAGATCTCTGATGGGTTTGAGATAGAAGAATTGTCTACTAAAGAAGAGTCTATAAAGGAAAAGGAAATGTAGTCACCTAAGCAACCCAGATTGGGAAAATAAGACATATAACTACTCAAACAAATAGGGTATACAGAAGAAGAAATAAGAATGTCATATCAGCTTGTAAAAGAGGAAGAATTACTTGAAGAAAGGACCATGGAAGAAGCAATAGAGTAAGACATAATTCCTCATGACCAAGAGTTCCAAACTTTGGAATAAGCCATGGAAGAGATATATAGTTTGAGGAACAAAATAACAAAGTTAAAAGGAAAAAGAGGCCTTAAAACACTTTTGGGGGAAGCAAAATTTTTAAATCCATCTATGAAAGAAGAGTCAAGCAAGGAAAGGACATTGGAGGAGCTTGCAACAACTCCCTTAGAAGTGTGTGAAGCAACTTCATCCACCTTACCTACAGATGGCATTAGTTTATCCTCATAAGAAATTACAATAGATAATGCTCTAGCTTTGGTACCATTCCATAATAGGTTTTCTTTTGTAGAGACCATTGCAAAGTATCTACAGTAAAAAAAGTAATTGATGTAGACCTCTTAGCTACTAGGCCAGTAAAAACTAATGACCTTTTGAGATTTCTTAAGAAAAAGTTTAGTGATGATGAAACTTACCATAAATAGTTGATATAAATACTTATAGTATATGTTGAAGCAAGGGAGAAGCAGGAAGATTTAAAAGAAAGCCTAGAAAGGGCTGAGACTAGGATAACTTATTTGAAAGAGAAGATCACTAACATGCATGAGACCACTAAGATGTTAATGGAATGAAGATCACCCTCTAGGGTATATGTTTTATACTTAGAAGAAAGGTGAATCAAATTCAAATATGATAAGATATATAGTGATCAGCCTTATATGGTTTGTGATTCTAAGTCTTTCTATAAAATCTATAGGCATGTTGACCCTGATGTTTAGGCACAATTGAGTGTGTTTTACATGCATCAGTATGTTGTGCCACATGACACAAAGTGGAATCCCAATATATACCTAAGGGATGCCCAATTAAATGCCTTTACCTGATATGTCCTCAATGAAATAAGAAGAAAGAAATAGGTTGAGGACTATCAAGAGAAAGAAAAAGAGGCTACCTTAATGATTAGGGGTAAATATATTGATTCAAAAGCTATAATAGAATAATGGATTGCTTTTATGAATATAGATACCAAAAAAGTAGAGGTCCAAAACCACTACTTAAGCCTCATAGAGGGAGATGGAAAACAAATTTTTATTTCCTATTTGTACAAATGGGTAGAGCTTTTAGATACCCTGAAATGAAAAGAACCTTATTGTCCTCAAAACCTTAGAGAGGCAATACATAGAGAATATATGTACATTGAGCTTGTTAGGAAAATAAGGATAAGTTGGTTGGGGTTGATGTTTCATCTACCCATGTTTTGGTTCCCAATTCTTGATTAGGAAGAGAATGTGCCAGCTGATAGAGAGGAAGAAAAGAAAAGGTGGAAAAGCATAAATGATACTAAAGGTTTTTATATCTTCAAATGGATGGGCTATATTGAGCCCTTTGGTGTCAAAAAATATTGTGGATTTAAAATGCAAAGAAGGCTTTCTCAAGGACAAGTAAGAGGTTAAGTAGGGGGTGCGATGAGGCCACTAATTATTCTATTTATATCCTCATCTTTACCCATTTGTATATATTTTTCCTATATTAATCCTTAGAACTATCTATGACTCATGTAAATGAATTAATGAATTAATGATTATATGTGTGCATTAATAAATACATGTTGTGTTATGGATTAATGATGCCTTTTCTTGGATTAGATTATACTTGTGTAACTTTATTTAATGGACATTTGAAGGGTAGAATAATAATGCAAGAATCTTACTTGGTCACAACATTTATAGAGAAACCCATATTGAAAGGGGATTCTAGCCTATAGTAGTTGCCAACCTATAGGTTTCTACCTAAAGGTTGCTCATAACACCTGTAAGCTTTCACCTACAAGTTACCTATAGAAACTACTAAGTTATAGGCTTTCCACCTATAGGTTGCCTGTAAAAACTGTAGGTTTTCACCTATAGGTTGTTTGTAGCAACTACAAACTTTCACCTATATGAGCCCATAACCACTACACAAAACCAACTATTGTTTAGATAATAAGTAATTAGTTTTTAAGGACACATCCAACTGTCTTAGAAATAAAGTAAATGATTCAAGAGGATCCTCCATAGTAGTTGTATGGATCCCTCACATGCATAGAAACTTGGATGTGTTGCCAAAATATGAATAAGATAAGGATAATGGAAAGGAGAAAAAGAAGTAAAATAGTAAAATAGAATATATTGTCCTTTACCCAATCAGAGCCAAAATCAAGTAACTTTAAGTTACTAACCACCTGAAGGTTGACTGGGTTAGTTTCAAAGTATTTGTACCTTTCCTAGTTTAGTATCTACTTATATAATTAATAAAATTTAGTTCTTATACACTTGTTACAGAGGCTTTTGGTGAACTTACCAAATGAAATAATAGCTACAGAGTCTTCCTCCTTGAACTCCCTTGCCTTTGTTATGCTGAGTTGTGTGAATGATTATAAAAATGGCAATGAATCCCAAGTATATTTGGTGATGAGCTCAGTCACCTCACTATTAATGTCAATTCCTATTAAAATTTTTATAATCTATCCATATTTTGAGTTTAAATACATGCCTTTGATCTTGTGAAATCAAATGGTTCATCATTAGAGATGTAATAATTGCCACTAATGATTTAAATGCTTTGACAACTTGTACCATAGTACCACTCTATCATATCAAGATCATTATGGGGTAGTGGTATGGTAGAGTTAGAATTTTAATCTCTCTACTATATCACACACCTTCACTTTTCTTGCTATGGGATAGTGGGTCAGATAGTCCCATACCGCCACCCCATGCACACTTTTTTGGACTCCCATAGGATGATTAGTTAATTCTAGTGATTGAGTGATTTTTCACCACCATGCTACAATGTCACTGTTTGCCCCTTGCGGGGCTATGGTATTGTATTTTTTAATGTATTTTAGGTGAAAATACAAGGGTATATTATGAATGCATTATTTTAGATATCATTTTATTAAAAAGATTAAATAATTTTCTACTTTTACAGCCTCTTATTTTTAGTTTTTAGTGTCAGTCAGACCTAAGAGATCATTTCTTTGTTTGTAATGAGGAGGCTTAGTTAGGTAGAAAGAATTTTAGCATAGAAACCAGGGCTTTAGTCATTGGGCTCAAGGTTAGTTATGATAATGAAACTAGGTAAATTTTGGAGGTTCTAACATAGGGGTTGTCATTTTTCAAAATTTTACCTAAGTATGGAACCCTTGTACCTTGAGGATTTTGGTCTTATAATTTGTCGTTGACCTCTTGTTCTAGTTCCAATCTTGTAAAGTTATTGCACTACAATTTGATGATAAGATTTAAGTTATAGGGTTAATTGACCAGCACCTTTGTCATTAATGTCAAAGGGGAAGAATTCAAGTAGTAAAACATAGCATGATCTAAGACAACATGATAGTACTAAAGTTAGGGGGAGCATAACAGTAAGGGGGAGAAAGATAGGTAATTATACCTGTCTTTTCACACAAATTTTTTAATAGTATAGGTTAAATATTTTTTTACCTAATGTTAACATATCTATATGTATTATTAAATCATAAATGTTCATTATTATTTCCTTCACACAAGCATATTCAATGAATGTGGAGGCTTGAAGCTGTATTACAAACTAAAGCTATCCAAATATTAGAGAAATGACTACAATTTATTCCCAAGATTTTAAAGAGTTATTTACTTTCACATGTATCTTTTTTGCATTATTTGATACCTTTAGAATTTGCTTGCTTATTTTCATATCTAACAATTCTAGAGAAGTTAGAAAAGTCTAGCATCTAGAAAATATATAGGACATACAAGAAATTATATTCTAACTAATTTAAATTAATTTAACCAAAGTAAGAAAACTAAGAAGAATGATTGAACCTAAATTTAAATGCACTTCAAATCAGCAGTGAACATATTAGGTTTTATATATAATGTACCAGTAGAATAATGATGATTACATTCATAA
The DNA here is from genome assembly GCA_037957365.1 of Torreya grandis. Taxonomy (NCBI): domain Eukaryota; kingdom Viridiplantae; phylum Streptophyta; class Pinopsida; order Cupressales; family Taxaceae; genus Torreya; species Torreya grandis. Next base: position 4,109,132 of record JARHVA010000128.1, on the reverse strand, counting down.
ATGTATCAATAAAATAATAGCAAATAATCACACCTATACTCAGATATTTCTTACATTAAATAATAAATTACACCATACATATAACCAAAGTTTAAGTGAAAAGCTAATAAGTTAAGGTGATAGGCTAGTTAAGGTGACTAAACATCATCATAATCATTTGCATTGCCAATAAGATAAGAATCCTGATCACTCATGTCTGCATCTACTTGATTTTCTTCCTCATCCTCTTCTGTGACATGTAATACATTCTCTCTCCCAATCTCTTCATTGGTAATCAAAATCTCTTCTGCAACCATTCCATCATTATCTTCATCCACTTCTTTGAATGTTTCTTATAAATTAGCATATTTCCCATCAGGCATTATATCAAAAACTTCCATGAATTTTCATTTTAAATGAGAGTTTATTTGAATCACATATAAACATCCTAGGATTCTTACATCATCAATTAGAAATGATTGGTTAATTTGAAGAGGGGAAACATGTGACTCAGCCATCTCTGATAAAAATTGTTGTGTATTTGCATGTACAAATCCATATTCATCAAATTGTATTGTAGATGGTCAGATCCACTTATATTTTAATAATATAGGACTATTTTTACTAAAATTCACTTGAATAATTTCTTGGATGAATCCAACATAAAATTTCTTCTCAGTTTTGTGAAGAAATTCAGCACTAACAACATAATCATAATTTATCTTTCCTTTGTCTTTTTCTTCCACTCTTAAATGACTACCATAGGCCCATATTACACTAAAATGCATAGCCCATAAATGTGGAGATTATGAAATCTCACTTTTCTTCATTGTTATATCTTTACCTTCTTTTTCTTCACTAATTTCATTAGCAATCGATTCTTCAAATTTTGGACAAGAATGACCTCCAATCAAATCATGATGTCTGTATTTTTGTGGTCGATGTTGCATCCAAGTTTGATTCTCTTCTTCATATTTTATACATAGAATATTAACATATAAATAGTAGTATTAATAATATAAATGTGTAAATGAATTTGATTAAATACATTATTATGTAATTTTTTTTTACCCACTTATCAAATGAAGATGTGTTTTGAAGAATATAGGTATGTATCGCACTTCTTTCTTGATGTGATAGATTGAAGCAACATCCATTGCCTTCTAATACTTCACTTGTAGCTCTCTCATCTTCATCATCCCATACATGTCAATTGACATTTTTAAAATCCTTCATATATTATATGAAAAATCCCATGGCCTCTTGCATTTAAAATCCCTCAGAGATGCTGCCTTCTAGTTTTTACCTAGTACAAACAATTTTTTTCAAAACCTTCATATATCATTCTATAGGATACATCCATATCATTCTTACTGGGCCAAAATGATCTAGTTCATATTCTAGATGTATCAAAAGATGCATAGAAATGTTAAAGATTGTTGGTGAAAATTCCCAATCCAATAGATAAAGGACTTCAACAACCTTCTCCCTCAAACTATCAAGGTTTGAAGGATCTAATACATGTAAACTCATTCTATTTAATATTAGGCCCAACCTTATAATTGCCAATCTTGGCCTCTTTGCCAAACTTGATATATTTACCACAATAGATAAAATATTCTTGATTATGACATGATAGTCATGGGTCTTGAGGCCTCTTAAGCTATTAATGTCATTTTGGCTTCTAACACTACTACTTACATATCCAATGAGAAAGTGAGTTTGAGACATCAACTGTAAGAATTGTGCATGTTGTTCCTTTGTCTAGACATAAGGAGCACTAGGTTTTCTATGTTTTTCATCATCATATTTTTCAACCTAAATATTTTGACATATCTTTAGTTGTTGAAAGTCTTCACATGATGAAATAGTATCAAAAGCACCAAAAAGAGTTTCTATAATAGCATAGGCTATATTTTTCTCAGTATGCATAAAGTTAATAGTATGTGTAATGGCTATATCCTTAAAGTATGGCAATTTATAGAATACGCACAACCATTTTACACCACTTTCATTACATGGATCATATCTACTAACAAAAATCCCATCATTTTCAATTATAAATGACATTCTTTTTTTTCCATTATCAATAATGTAATCACCTGTTATTAGCAATGGTTCTTCACAATTCTCTTCTTGACCTTTGAAATGTGTTTTTCGTCGATAATATTGATGATCCATTTTAAGGTAAGCATGATGTTCACAATAAATACACTTACACAAATTTATTGAGTGCCTCAAAAAATCCTTAAATCCATGGTATTCATGAACGGTGAGACCAAACAATGTTCCATATGAAGGAAGATCATGAATCATAAACAATAAGGAAGCTCTTAAAGTGAATTTGATTGAATGACCATCCCTTAAAGATTGAATTGCTTTAAATCCTTTCCACAATTCCATTAGCTCATCATATAATGGCTCTAGATAAGCATCGATTGTATTTGAAGTCACACTTTTCTTTCCTAGTATAATCAATGATAACATTAATAAAAATGGTTTAGTTCCTAACTGTGGAGGCAAGTTATAATTTATTAAAAGCACTGGCCAAGTTGACCATTTATTACTTTGATTTGAGAATGGGTTCACCCCATCTAGATCCAAACCCAACCTTATATTACAAGGATATTGAGAAAAATTAGGCCATTTGTTATCAAATTTCATCCACATCTTAGAATTAGGCACATGCCATTATTTTTCATCAGTTCTCTTATTTTGGGCATGCCATTACATAAGTTCAGTAATGTCTTTACACTTATACATTTAGAGAAATCATGGGATTATTAGAAAGTGGTGAAGAACCTTTCTACGAACCATAGTTAATTTCAACCCTTATATATGCCTCACTTCATGACATTTCAGACATTCACTATCACTTTCAAGATTATTATGAAATAATATACAACCATTCACACATGTGTGGATGTTTTCATACCCTAAGCCTAGATTACTGATTTGATTTTTACATTGACTTCATTTTGTTGGAAATGTGGAGTCAGGTGGTAAAAATGAAATTAATAATGCCAATAAATGATCTACACTCTCATTTGTCCAACCAAGCACCATTTTCAAGTTAAGAATTTAAAGGATTGTTTTCAAATGACTTAACTTGTAATTAGTATACATTGGATTTAAATCATCCTCTATAAATTTGGCCAAATCATCATTTAGACCCTCATTCAACATTATATCAACTTCAAACCCTTCATCTAAAATTGTTACCTCTTCTTCTATGTTTGGTGTCACTTCATCTATGTTTGTTGCCTCTTCATCTCTCACACTTTGAAATTCTATCATATCTTCATAATAATCGTAATGTCAAGGGCTTATACCACTATGCCCATATCTTATCATATGTCAATAAATCATATTTATTTTTTTCACCTTTCCACCAAGATAGTCATTACATGGACATGGATATTTGTGTATGTCCTTCTCATTGGCTACTCTCTCATCATATGCATGGTATTGATCCATAGTCAACCTTTGACATTGATCCATTTGTAATTTTTTGTATTCCAGTATTAATTTAGTTTCCTATTTCAAGAAAAAAATAGAGAACTTAAAAACTCAACTTACTCAAGATATAATACATGTAAACTCATTCTCTTCAACACTTTTTAGTACTTACCTAGAATTCAAAGCACTTCATAGAATTAGGATACAGAGTACTCTATATAATTATAATTAGAACACTCTATAGGATATAGAACACTTTTTTAAAATTCAAATTTAAGAAATACAATTGGGCATCACTCAGCAAAATTAGGTGTTCTTTTTATGACTGGAAATAAACAAATGTTATTTTTATCCATGTATTATTGAGGGCCTTGTCTAGATGATAATTAAACAAATGCTTTAGCAATGTAACATGGAATTTATGCTTGTTATATTGATAAACCACAAACATTTAAATGTGTGAGAATCTTGTCAATGTTAATGAATACAAAAACACTAACAAACATTCTAATGAATTCTTTATTGTAACTTTGAGCATTACTTACTAGCATAAATTATTAACATGTTGAGATAAGATGACTAGTTCTAGCAATTTATATACTTCCATGTGTGTAAATATAGTATTAATTAAAATAGCTTAGTGACCACATTGATTTGATGAACTAGCATAACTTTCAACTATACCATATGAGACCATCTTCTAGGATTCCATGCAATTAATAGATTAGGCTTGAACACAATGTTACCCAAGCATTGAGGTCTAGGATAGGGACATGAGGTTGTGGTTTAATAGAAAAGTGATCAAAGGAATTAAAATTTGGATGCATGTTACAAGTTTAATTCTCATATGCTCCAAAATACATAGAGGAAACTAATGAAAAAATAGTTTGTTAAAATTAGAATTACCTGTATGGTTTTGGTACTCAGTTACCTATGTAACTACTATAAGTTACACCAATCAATAACAAACTAATTATGATGTACATGCACTACCCATGTCATGAAGACTTAGTGAAAAGGATCCTTAAGGATTAGGTTGATGAATTGGTTATAAAACTATAAATTAATACCATACCCATGCATGATAACATGGAACACAAATAGACAACTTCAAGATATGGTCACTACACTGTATTGATTATACAATGAATAAAATCATCCAATTATTTCACAATCTCAAGAATTCCAAATTTTTACATGGTAGTCAATGTCTTATGACAATATACCCTCCTATTTATGTAACTTATCTCTTATAATATACCAATTTTGTTCTCATAGCTAGATACAGTTGCCAATCATAAAGCTATATATTTTGTGTTTAATGTAATGAGTGTTTCAAATTATCTATAAATTCAATATATATGGCATCCCCAAATTTGACTTCACTGTAGAGGGCCTTACCAAATTTAAATTTATTACAACAAACTATGAATTCCATGCCTACCTTTTTAGAAGTCTCCAGGTCCTCTCCAAACAAGTTTTATCACCCATGGAAGTATCTCCTATACTTATTTGCTAAGACCCAAGATGCCTCATGCCATCAAATTGGCACACAAACCCTCTCTGGTTGGTTCTAGCTCCATTAATAGTTAACAAACCCTCCTATTTGTAGAGGTATATTGCACAAATAATGTCAATTATACTCCCCACTCCCCCATAAAATTACCTCTACCAAATTCTACACTTTGCTATACTCCCCATTCCCACCAACAATTTTCTAATTCGCTATTAACCCTATGTGCATAATACAACCCACTCTCACCAATAATTTCCCAATTTAAAATATTTTTTTAATTACCCACTATATTGTCTAATTTTTATTTGTGTGACTAATTATTTAGGTTTTCTTTTTACTTGATGATCAAATTAGTCATTTATAGCTGAGTTGTAAAAATTAGTAGAATTTAGTCATTTTTAGTTGTTGTGACTAAAATTTTTAGTCATGTAGTCATTTATTGGCCAAATTTTACTAGTGTTATAATTAAAGTTGATAGAAATTTTCACACAAATATTATTGATGTTTTTTATAGTGAAATAATAGAAATGATAAATGTGTGTGTCATAAGCTAGTTTCAAGTTTCAATGACATACGCAATCTCCTTATAGATCTATTTTTAAATTTTAACTTTATTTTCCACCCTTAACTCTTATTTATCTGCTAATATGGGTTTATGTAAAAAAAATTATCAAAACTAATTCCTTTTATACTTACAATTTTTTATCGATAACACTAAGTTACCTATAATATCACACAAATTTTAGAGGTTTTTCACATGAAAGACAAATTCAATTATAGAGAGGAAGAAATATTAATATTGATGTTTAAAGTGACATAACAAATTTATATCCATTTTTAATATTTTTTATTTATATATTTTTCTTATTTTGTTTAATTTTCATATAAATAAAAATGATAAAAAAATTACTTTCAATTTTTCATTTCAAACAATTGTGATAAATTAGTTTATTTTTTACAATTACAACTAACTGAAACATTCACAAAAACATTGTTGATGTTTTTTGTAGTGAAATAATAGAAATCATAAATACATATGTATGACAAGTTAGTTTCAATGAAATGTGTAATCTCCTTGTAGATCCATTCTTAAATTATGGCTTTATTTTCCACCATTGACTATTATCTATCTACAAATATAGTTAGGTGGAAAAACAATTATCAGAAACTAATTCCTTTTACACTTACGATTTCTTATTGATAGCGCTAAGTTGCCTATAATATCACACAAAATTTTCAAAGGGTTTTTACATGAAATAAAATTTTAGTTATAGAGAGGAAGAAACACCAGTATCAAAGTCTAAAGTGGCATAACAAATCTATATCTAGGTTTTATATATTTTTAATATCTTTTTTCTTATTCTGTTTACTTTCAATAAAAACAACAATGACAAAAAAATTACTTTTGATTTTTCATTTCAAAAAATTATGATAAATTGGTTTCCTTTTTTAAAATTAAAATTGACTAAAACATTCACAAAAACATAATTGATTTTTTTCAATTAAATAATGGAAACCTTAAATGCATGTGTGAAAAACTAGTTTAAATAAAATATGTAAGCTCCTTGTAGATTCATTCTTAAATTTTATCTTTATTTTCTACCCTTGACTCTCATCTATATGCAAATGTAGCTTTATGGAGAAATAATTATTAGAAATCGATTCATTTTATTCTTACAACTTTTTATCAACAATGCTAAGTTACCTATAATATCACACAAATTTTTCATAGGTTTTTCATATGAAAAATAAATTCATTTGTAGAGAGGAAGAAATAATACTATTGAAGTATAAAATGGTATAATAAGTATATATCCTAGTTTTATATTTTTTCTTTAATACTTTTCCTTATTATATTTACTTTCTATACAAACAACAATAACAAAAAAATTGCTTTCAATTTTTCATTTAAAACAATTAATAAAATATTCATAGAAACATTATTGATGTTTTTTATGGTGAAATAATAGAAATGATAAATAACTATGTGACAAGCTAGTTTCAATGAAATGTGTAATCTCTTTGTAGATCCATTCCTGAATTTTAATTTTAATTTCCACCCTTGACTCTTATCTATCTGCAAATGTAGTTTCATGAAAAAATAATTATCAGAAACTAATTCTTTTTCTACTTACAACTTTTTATTGATAACATTAAGTTACCTATAATATCACACATAATTTTGAGAGGTTTTTTTGCATGAAATACAAATTCAATTGTAGAGAGGAAGAAATACTAGCATTAAAATCTAAAGTGGCACAACAAATCTATCTCTAGGTTTTATATTTTATATTTATATATTTTTTCTTATTTGTTTACTTTCAATATAGAAATAATGGAAAAAAATTGTTTTTGATTTGTCATTTCAAATAATTATGATAAATTGGTTTCCTTTTTTACAATAAAATTTGACTGAAACATTCAAAAGAACATTATTGATATTTTTTTAATGAAATAATGGAAATGACAGATACATGTGTGTGACAAGTTAATTTCAATGAAATGTGTAATCTCTTTGTAGATATGTTCTTGAATTTCAGCTTTATTTTCCATTCTTAACTCTTATCTAGATCTAAAAATATAGTTTCATGAAAAAACAATTATCAAAACAAATTCCTTTTATACTTATGATTTTTTATCGATAACATTGAGTTACATAAAATATCACATGCAATTTTTATAGATTTTTAACATGAAAGACAAATTTAGTTCCAGATAGGAATAAATACTAGCATCAATGTATAAAGTGGTGTAATAAAAATATATCCAGATTTTATGTTTTATATTTTATATTTATATCTTTTTGCTTATTATGTTTACTTTCAATACAAACAAAATTGATAGAAAAATTGTTTTCAATTCTTTATTTCAATCAATAGTGATATAGCGGTTTCTTTTAACAATTAAAACTGACTGAAACATTCACATAAATATTATTGATATTTTTTTATAGTGAAATAATGAAAATGATAAATACATGTGTGACAAATTAATGTTAACAAAATACATAATCTCCTTATAGATCCGTTCTTGAATTTTGGCTTGATTTTCCACCCTTTACTCTTATTTCTCTACAAATATAGTTTCATGAAAAATAATTATCAAAAACTAATTTTTTTATTCTTATTAAAATTTTCCACTCTAAAACATCAAACATAAAAATATTTAAAATCATTATAATAACATTATATGTAATATCTGACTTGTGATATTATTGATTTATGTTTTAGTCAAATCTTAAATGATTAGCCATAGGCATACTTCTTTTCTTAAATTTTAACTTTCTTTTAACTTCTAGTTCTTGTGTCTATGTAAAATTATTTTTTTTGGAAAAAAATTATAATAAAGTGATTTTTAGTTTATAATTACTTATCTTTTGCACTTATAACATCCATATTACATTTGATATTTATTAATTTAAGTTGTATCTTTCTCTTCACACACCCATTCTACACAAGATAATAATATTGGCTTCTTGCTTAGAGGCTATATTTAGTGTCCCTTCCACACAAGTTAAGAATATAGGTCATTATTTATCATATCATTCATATCTTGTTCTAAATGGGCATGTGCCTATTCTACATAAGATAATAATATTGGATTACTACTCAGAGACATATATTCTTTTCTTATGTGGAATGGGAACATGCCCATTCTAGAGAAGATAAAAATATTGACTTCTTAATTAAGATTATTCCTATCTTATGCAGAATAGGAAGTTGTTAATTCTACACAAGATTATAATATAGGTCTTTGGTTTTCTTATTGTTTTTATCTTTTTTAGATTTGACATCTATAAGATAAAAATATTGGCTTCTTAATTGATAATATTTTTATCTTGTTCAGAATGGGAAACTACCCATTTTACACCAGATAAGAATATAGGAATTTGTTTCTTGTATTATGCATATGTTGTTAAGAATGGGAAACTTCTCATTCTAAACAAAATAGAAATAATATGAGAAATACAGTCCAATATTTTTATCTTTTGTAGAATGGGCACATTCTCATTCTAATTCATATGGGCCTATTCACCTTATATGGTTGGTTCAATGCCTAATGTATCAGAAAGAATCATACTACAAAAATAAGTTAAGAATATAGGCCTATGTTTCTCATACTATTCTTATATTATTTAGAATTGGTACATGCCCATTCTAAACAAGATAAGAATATTGGCTTCTTAATTGATAATATCTTTATCTTACTTAGAATGGGTAGCTGCATATTCTACACAAGATAATAATATTGGCCTCTATTGCTCATATTATTCCTCTAGATTTATTTACAATAGGCATGTACCTATTATATATAATATAATATTATTATCCTATATGTTCATTTTATTTTTATTTTTTTAGAATGGGTATGTACCTATTCTACACAAGATAAAAATATTAGTTTATTAATTGATAATATTCATATCTTGTTTGGAACAGGATGCTACCCATTCTACACAAGATAATAATATTGGATTGTTAATTGATAATATTATTATATTATTCATAATAGGCAATTTCTCATTCTACACAAGATGAGAATATATGCCTATGTTATTCATATTATTCCTATCTTATTCAACTTGCCCATTCTGATCAATATAGGAATAATATGAGCAATAGAGGCATATATTTTTATATTATGTAGATTGGAAATATACCCATACATATTATTTTTATCTTATTTATAATGTTTTTAATATTGGTAAAAGTGAGTTTTATATGGGAACCCTATCCCCTTACAATGATAGAGCAAAAAAGGTCTAGAACCAGATATAACAGTGCTTAAGCTAGAAGAAACAAAAAGAAGTAGACATAAAAAAGTAGGAAATAAGAAACAAAAATTCAATAGACTAAATTCTAGGGCTCATCCAATCTTTATAGGCCTTGGACTAGTTCTGAGTGAGATTCTTCAAAGGATTTTTTTGAATTTTGATGGTATGGAACTCAGGGTTTTATTTAGTAATACCCTTTAGTTTTGTATTCTTTGTGTGAAATTAAACATTTTCCACTTTTCCTTTATCAAGAGAGTTTAGTGTTTCCATGATTTTTAAACTCTTCATCACTATGATTCTACTATATTCAACCAAGATGTTGATATTTTCATTTAAAGAGGCATTTTTCTTTTCTATATTATGCAGCGTTTTCTTGAATTGATGGAATTAAATACTAATTTCAATAAGATCATATTTGGTAAAATAAATACCATCATTAAGAATTAACTTGTTGAATTCATTCTTATATATTTTTTGGTCTTTCACACACCATCAAAGGATAGATTTATGAAATTCAACCTTGTCCTCAATCCTCCTCAATCTAGATTGATATTTTTGGTCTTCCATAATCTCCTTGAATTTAGGTAAAGGATTAGATTGGATGGTGAAGAGGTTAGGAGGGGGGGTGCATGGGAGAATCATTCACAACAATATAAGGGAGGCTCTACTTGAGCATATGCAAGATGCTGTCAATATCTACCAATTTACTATTATATTTTTATTCATGAGGATTGGGAGGGGGATGTGAATAGGGATGGTAAGAGTAGGGGAGGGTGAAGGAGAGTGGTTTTGAGTGGGAGTAGGGGAGGGTGGAGGAGGAAGGTTAAGATTGGTAAAAGGGGATGAAGTATCAGGGGAAGACAAGGGAGCTTTTCTAGCATATTTCTTTTTTTAGTAGGGGTGGAAAGAACATTCACAAGGTCATCAATTTTTTTAACCATTTTTTTAATTTTAAAAGGAGGGTAGTAATCCTAGTTGTTAATATCAATTTTTATTTCAATGGGTTATTTGGAATACTTGGAGGAAGTCTTATAAGATCTTCTCAGAGTCTTGGGGGGATATTATATTTAGGAGTAGGTTTAACAAGTTTGGGGAAAATAGGGGTGGGAATGGAAGCCTGGAAGAATATATGGATCACAAAGATGATGACTTGGTGAAGGGGTTACTTTTTATTTCCCATTTTAACCTCATAGATTTAAGATTCCAAGGAATGAAGAATGTAAAATGGAAGACTAAGAGGGATTTGATGATGAAAATAGTTGAGGATGAGTAAATGAAAATGATGGACAAGGGTGCACCTACCATCCAATGTTACATTGTGCATAATTTGATTAGTAACTCTATCATAGGGCTTGGGTACATCTCTCCATAGGAAACCACCAATGCATTTGGGAATTTATTCACCATCCTTGAGAAAATGATCCATCTCCTCTTTGTAGTCCATACTGAACTTAGTGAACTTTAAATCATCAAATTTTAAGCCTATGACTTGAGTAATAAGGCATTCAATGATCTATAGTGTGAAATTATTAATGGTTACCATAAGATCCTCCCATAATTATACAAATTTACAAGATAGGTGTTTATCATGCCCACAAATGTTAGAGATGAAATTAGTCAAGCCACCAATTTTTAAGATATCCCAAACTTCTTTGTCCTTCTTTAGGTGGTCATAAGTCATTGATTCAATCATGTTTAAGTCCCCTCCCGTGGTGGTATGAATGTGGGTGATGTGGATCAAAGAGTGGTGATTGTGGTGAGAGGAAATTTGAAGGGTGAAAGTAGCAGGTTTTCTTCTAGGCAAAAGATGAATCTAGAAAGTATCAATCTAGGTCTCATGTGTTGAGAGGCTAAGAGTGCTATAAATATTATTGTAATTTTTTAGAATGTTATTAAATGTATCTTTTCCTTATTTTTAAGGAAAAATAGTAAATTTAATTTATAAAATAACTAATCAAAATAATTTAAAACAGGATGTCCATGTGCACAGTGCCGATTAAAATTAAGTACGATGATGGAGGAGATTCAATAGGGATTCCTCATAATGAAATTCTATCAGTAATAAATATAATATATGTCAAATACTTAACCTTATTTATTAAACTTAGTAAATTGGTTTTAGCTCAATGTAAAAAGGTTAAATTATAGTTTAAAGGGAGTTATTTTTAATTGACCTTGTAACCTTTAAATTAATCCAAAGAATTAAGGGGTTTCCATTACTTAGAATCTTTGTTATTTAATGTATTACATTTTGCCATCATCTCCACTAATTAATATATAACCATGTAGATACAAATCAATATTTTCATATTGGAGCTTTAAATTTAAGAATTTAAATATATTAACATGAAGAAATCAAGGACAACTAATTTGGAATATTATCTTGTCTTGATCCAACACCCATTTTTCAATATTTTTTTCTATCTATAAAAGTGTAATGACATAGCAATTAGTGTGCCCTAGTTGAGTTGAGAAGTTAAAATGCTTCAATCACTTATCCCTATATCTATATTTATTGTTTGGATGAATTAAATCTTGAGCCCTTATGAAGGTGCCTTCAGATAATCATTTGGGTAAATATTAGAAATGGGTACTTTCAATTTAATTCAATTTGGGATCTTGTCTCAAAGCATTTATATTCACAAGGATGATATTTCCTACTACCTTTCACATTTTGAATAAATTTATACCTTCAAACTTTTACTTCTTATTGTTGGGGGGGGGGGGTGTGGGGGGGGGAGGGGGAGAAGAGAGACTACATTTAGAGGTAGGGTGACTAATGGTAGGTTAAATATTTTTTTCTAGATTTTGACAGGTAAAATTTTGCATACCATACAAATTGTGGTGGATAAATATTACATTTTTTTTCTCAATCACAACAAGGTAAATTATAAATTATTTTTGGTGTCTAAAATTAATCTTTTGATGTAACTAAGAGATAAGGAGCTAACTTGTATGATAGTGGAGAATTTTATGGGCCTTGAGCACTGACTTAGGCTGACACAATTCATTGATGCTTTTAATTTTGGTAGTCCTTCTACTCTACCTTTCCTAGGCCAAGAACATCTTGGTTTAGTCTCATTGAATGTCCTAATATATTTGGAGGAGAGTTTTGTTTTTGATGTCATCTACATGGAAGGTATGATTAATTTTATGACATATAAGAATTTTAAGTAGGGATGAGTGTTTATTTATCCTTAGCTTGAAATAATTAAGGCCCCATTATCCTCTTTGAATGTCATTTAAAAAAAATAGTGGTCGATAAGGTATGAGAATACAACCAAACTTTTGATAAGGACTACAAGGGAAAGTAAACCTCCTCCAACTCCCCCTATGGAAAGCTCTTACAAAACTACTCTTTTCTAAGGTCCTGACATCCATCTTAGCATTGTGTCTTTACACATGAGGATAGGGAATGAAGTGAAATATAAAACACTTATGATAATGGGGGTTTTCAAAAAACTTAGGATAAATTTGGGCAAGAAGTCATGAACTATGGAACCACCTATTATGGAATGCAGGGTACTCAAGTGTTTAGGCAATCAATCCAAGGAAATTCATGGGTAAGTTATTGTTGAAGGGACTAAATATAAGGTGGTCATGGAGATATTTAAACATGAATGGGATTGGATAATGGGTGATGATGAAAATTTTGATCTAGATGAGTTCAGTCTAGTCAACTATGTTAGTTATGATGTTGACATGGTGGTAGGAACCAAAAAACCCCTATTATGCTTGTGTTTGGTTTTGATGCTTCTTTAAGATCATGGTTTTATTGAGGACTTGGTAATGTATTTGTATTATCTTATTCAAATTTTATTCATCCATGTATAACTATTTTCTTAATGTTTTGTATGTTCTTGGGGTTTGTCCCCCATGGATATTTGGTTGACATTAGCCTACTCTAGTGGATTTGTTTGGTTATTTGAATCACATATTGTGGACTTATAATAGTACAACTAGTTGTTACAAATCCTCTTTATATCAATGAACAAGTAAGGGAACCCCCAACCCTTAGTTATTAGTTAAAAAATACATATTTAATACAAAAATAATATTTAATTAATTAATCTAAAACTTGATAAAAAAACATGTGTAGAAATAGTGTCAAGTCTTTACAAGTAGTTATGTGGGAATGGAGGTGAAAATGCATTTGAGACTTCCACCAAAGGCTTTTTTGGAATGGTGGGTTTTGACTGCCTTAATAGGTAAATATTTCACTACAAACTTTGAGCCTACTTAGATAGGTAAAACTTCTACCATGAACTTTAAGCTTACTTTTGCACCTTAGAACTCTTACCAGATTTAGAGGGTGAAAATGCAAAACAAATCCCCACATATATTTATTTTTAAAAAAACTTTAAACTATCTTGTTGAATATAAACTAAAAGTTATATATTTTAGTAAATCCATTTTATAATTTATTAGCCAACATTTAAAACTTTTAATATGTGATGTCATTTAAAAAATTAACAACATTGAAAAATATTATTACGAAGGCCACTTACATACAATGAAAATATTATGGATATCCTAGGGCAACTTAAAACTTTAATTAGCTTCTCTTGAATGGAAAACAACTTATACTGATTTACGTTGTTAAATTCTTTGAGAAAACAAGTAGAGTAGATGTGGATTTAGCCCATAAAATTGTTTTGAGAGGTATTTATATAATATATCAATGAAACTGGCCAAGAATATTACTTCTACATAAATATTAAACAATGAAGATGCAAATGGTTAAATGAAACAAGAAACCACCTAATATACCTAATTCCCAAGACGCATTAATTGATGGCTCATTCAAGTAGATAAAATTCATTTAATTTAAGTTTGTGTAAGATTAATTTTCATCATCAATCTTCCATTTAGCTATGTTTCAAATATCAACAACCTTGTACGGGTATTAATTTTAAATTATCATAATATCTCTTCAAAAAAACTAATGGGGGTTTATGCTTTAGCAAAGTATATTGATTTTTGGGAAATCTAAAAATAAGTTTTGTGGTGATATGTGTGCACTTATGTGACCTATTAATCTCAAAGGAAGTGTGTTATTATTGTTAAGTTTATTAGTATTATTCTTAATTAGGAGTTTAATCTTATGTTATAAACAAAAAAATCTATTATTTAAATGTCCCATGAATCTATGTAAATCAAAATATGAATTGATATTCAAAATATTAGATTGTGGTCTTGTCATGTCAATCTTAATATGTGGAGGAAGGGATAAAATCTTTTAGTCAAGTAACTTTTACAACACCTTATGAGGAAGTTTTGATAATTGTATAAATGGATTTCATGGAGGATTAGGAAGGATAAGTCTAGTAGTAGGTTTACAAATTAAATTAATTATTATTTTAACCTCATTCTTAGTATCACTAATATTAACCTTAAAAGGTTCTTTCCTTTGAAATTTAGCATTAAAATATGTTGGATTATCATTCCCATAATTTAATTTGTTCATGGAAAGAAGATTGACCTCACATTCTTTGATTGTATGGCATGTGTCATCAATAAGATAAAATTATTTGAGTAAAATAGACTCAAGGATGTCTATAAGTAGGATTTGTTTCAAAATATCTTTAAATTCTTTATCAGCCATATGATTTACATTTTTGAAAGCATGGTCATGTAATAAAGCACATTGTCACTAATATGCTAATTTGGTCATTATTTGAGTTGTGCAATATGAAGATAGGAGATAATTTCACTAATGTTGATAGAGAAATGTGCTAAAAATTTATCAGTTAAAGGATTGAAAGCATGTAATAATTAAATAAAAATGACATAAAACCATTAGAAGGCATAGTCATTAATAATCCTTGGAATAAGTTTTAATGTAACTTATTTTTAGATGTATCATGTTGTTAATGACAACTAGATTTTAATGTTAAAATTACTACCCTAAAATTTAAATTATATTTATCTATAATTGAATAACTTTTATTTCACTTGGTTTTCTTGAGTGCACAATGTAACTCTACTTAGAAGTCATATGAATTCAAAAGTTTTGAGATTTAATATTTGTATGATTTATCTTAATTTCTTTCAATGTTTAGATATTTAGTCACATCTTAGCAACATTGATCATTTTGATAATTAGATTATGTTGCATGCCTTAATTTAATTATAAAACCTCTCTTGTTAGCTCATGTAATTTAAAGTTTTCTTTTAAATTACTTTCCTTCATGGGGAAATCCAACCTAGACACATATCTTCAATTAAAATTAAAGTAGGAAATGAATTTCTTAGTCAATTTTCTAAGAATCATACGACCTAATTTATTATTGAGTTGAGTCACTTCTTTAAACACCCATGAGTTTTCCACATGGACATTTCCAAATCCCTTTGATTTTATATATACTATGTGCAATTATTTCACATAGTCACGATCTCATTATAAATGTTTGAATGTCAAACTTCTCATTCTTGCAAGAAAGAGAGAATAAAATAAGTGGCACATTTAGATTGAATCACAAACATGTGTAGATATTCATATAAAATCCACTGTGCTTTCTTATTTGAATATATAACCCTGTGACACCATGAAAATATGATAAATGGCTTGGTGAAAGTTGTTTAAATGGCATTTTATCTTAGGCTCTATGTTTCAAAGTTGTATGATCATGACATGCGGCATCCTGTGATTGGAATGCAAAATTGAAAACCATAATACTTTGTTGAAATTTTTTTCTCACTACATTATGAGGATACGAATAAATTAGATGTGTCCATATGGAATGTTTTTAATGAGTATCAAACCCATAAATTGTAATGCTTTGATAGTGAAATTATGAAGCTATGAGGAGATGCAATTTTGATACTTGGCATGACTTGGATGTCTCAAACCCTCATGGAAAATAAATTTTAATATGAAAATTAATGAATATGAGTCATATAAATGTGACTAAATAATATCTTTATATGTGGATACCACATGCACTTGGAGATTGAAAGGATATGGTGCATAACATGTGAAGGTTATGAAGAGTTTAAATGAGTGAAAAATTGTGAATTTTTTTGAAAAATCAACACATGACTTGAACTATATTTACAAGTTTGAAAGAATATTATGCGAGGTGAGATTCTATGAAAATAGGAAATGTCACCTGAACCTTTTCCATAGTACTAAAAATTTAGTGTAATTTGTATGTGAATGTTTTCACTAAATGTAAACATGTGAGATTCTACACATCCAAATACAAACCTAAATTAAATAAATCCAAAGTTAATTAACAAATAATTTTGGGTTAAATCAAAGTTCCCATTTTGTTGTTCTGTCTTTGGATGCAAAATGACCTAGTGTGTGAAGATATGTTCTATATCAAAACATGCAAACACCAATTTATAAGTAAAAATCAATAATCATTTAATAAATATATTGAACTTGAATTAATAATTGAATTAAATCTACAAATCCAATTCATAATTATGCATTTATCAATATGAATTTATTTATACTCATTAAGGAGTCTCTATTCCTAAGGAATGGGGGACATGTTGGTCACAATAAGTTTATTTCTATCAGTAAAAACAATATTTGTGGTAATTTTCACAATGATACCTTTTATTTTTGGTTTATAAAAATTAAAATGTCCACAATTATATATATGGTAATTTCAATCAATTAAATTTTTACACTAATTGTTACAATGATATATTTGTCATAACTTGTCCACTCTAAATATTACATAGAATGTATGATAATTTTGATCTTTAAATTGTTACAAGGATTTATTTTTCATAAATTTTAAACACTAATAATTACATATATATTTGTGTTAATATTACCATAGTATATTTTAATGGATATCTGTGATATCTTGACTACACTTATAAGTAAGGTAATGAAATAAAATTTTAAAAAAATCAATTTATCATGCCCAATTTTAAATCGATTACATCAAAAATAGAGTTACAATTTATGATGGTTCCTTTTGAATTGATTGTATCAAAATGGAATATTAATTTCTACCATTATTTGAAAAAATGCATTGAATTAATTCAAAAATTTACATTCATCAACGTCGATCACCTTGTTTAGCTTTTTGTATTATTTTTTTATAATCATTAGAACTTTGAAAATTTTATTTGAATATATGTTTATTTGGGCCTTCTAAATGTATGTATTTGATCTCTCCTTCAATATTTATATCCAACATTTTGGTCTTAATATTCTAGATATTCTTCAAGTCTCTTTCAAAAAAATTGAAAGCCTTGTGATACTTGATAAATCTTTGGATTGAGTAATTGTTGGCGGTCTATATTGCACCCTAGTTAGAAGTAAAAGTGTTCAAGTCCTACTTCCAAATATAGCTCAACATGGGACTAAACCCAATCTATGGGTATCCTATAATGGTATCAAACCTCCAGGATTTTTAACAAGGCTAGCTCCTTTAATACATCATTTTAGCTCATTTCCACCACTAAAACCTACTAATGACCAGTGAAAAGGGAGAGAGATATAACATGAAAGGGAAACCTAAGCTAAAGATGGTGATGTACCTAAATAATGGTTGATCCACTCTATTTGAATTCTTTAACACTAACGAGATAAGCAAAAGACTACATCCAAGACTCCAAGTAGTTTTCATGCATTAGTATTTCATGTTGAGGTTCACCAAATGATCAAGAGCTAAGGGAAGTGATGGAGAGGTCTTATTCAAGACACTAACCAATCAAAATATCCATATGCGGGATTCAATCAAAAGATATAGAACACTAAACATGACCTACAAAACAAGATCAACTAGTAACTAGCTAAGATCAAGACTTGACAAGGGAGAAAAGATCTACCACTTATGCAAATCAATTGAAATGTACACACTATACCATAACAATGAAATATAAAAGTAGTCCTATATCTCAAGAGGTTACAACTACAAGCTCCATATTGGCATAGTTTAGTTATGCCCAAGAGAGGGATCATAGGGATACATTTTTTGGCTCAAAAGTATCTATATATAGCAAAAAGGGAGATAGAGAGATGGGAACAATGCATTGGAGAGTGGAGAAAGGGTCCTAGTCATCAAGACATGTGATAATAATTTATTGGTTCCTTTTTTTACACATGTCTTCTTTCAACAAAATCAATCCTTATCAATAAGTGAATCTCCTATTTTTTTAATAGTCCTCAATCTCCTTCTCATTGGTTGAGAGATTCACTATAAGATAAGGATTCCTTATGCATGATGAAAAAGTCTATTTGAAAAGAATCAATGCCTTTAACTACTTCTATAACTACCAATTCACCACCTTGGGACCTTAAGCCCACTTGACATGTTCATGGAGATCGAATCTTTGAATCTCAAAACTAATAGAGCCATGCCATGAGTGGAAATTATTACTTGTTTGTTTTATGATGGATCCACATAAACAGATGAGACCCCTTTATATTTATCACATATCTACTCTATCTTCATGTCTGGATTATGGTTCCATTCTATAGGAAAAAAGCAATCTAAGATTATAGGTTTTTATATAATTTCCATATTAATATAGACCTATATACTATATATCTCTTTTTTTAGATTATAATAGGTCAAAATAGACCTATTATATCTTTTTAGGAACCAAGAGTTCATTATATACACAGGTCCTCCTTTAAGAATGATGAACATAGTCACAAAAAAACCCTACAAGCTATAAAATGTCAAACCAAAAGTCTATATTAAGATCCAATAGTAGTCCCTTTATGTTCTTTATACTTTAATACATGGCCATGTCTGCTTCATGGTGTTGGATTGAGCTCTAATGGAAAAATGATGACCTTGTAAAACTAGTTTACCTTGGTTAAAAACTAGTCCTTTAGTTTAACCTTATCCATCTAATATTGTTTAGACCAATCAAAATGTTCTAAACTATCTTTGTTCTCATTTGCTTCATAGATCCGTACTATCAAACCTTAACCTTTTTTGACCTCCTACACACTGTTAGATCATGATGTATGATGCAATTCAAGCCTTTGATTTCTTGCTAACTTGAACATGCTCATACCACTTATCAATCATGTATTGATTGTAGGATCTTGTTATCATTCCATTTATCTATGTGTATATGCTATGTGGTGGCCTCTCAATCTCGTTGACCTTTTGACTCATCTTGCACCATTAGATCATAATGTACAAAGCAATGTTGATCATCAAATCTACTGAGACCCACTATTTGAAATCCAATGGCTATTTCATGAGCTCAAATTTGATGTATGTAATCCAATAAAATGATGTTTATGTGACCATAATTAAATTTCATGTAACCATAAAATATAATCTCAAAATGGTTTTTTTTCATGAGCTTTATTTTAATGTTTGCATGAATGTCTTACTCTGTTGGTTCAACTTTGAAGCTTCATAACTTGAGCCAAAAAGCTCGTGCAGACTTGAATCTTTCAAAGGATTATCTTGGCATGAAAAAATACATGGTGGTACAATAATTTATCTCATGAGGGATTCCTAATTTATTATAAAAAATATACAAATGAGATGGTTCATTCATTCTTGTGTGATGTAAAAGACAGCCTGGCCCTTTAAACTCAATAAGTTAAACTTAGAAGGCTTAAATCTTGAGATAGTAGACTCACCAAGATATGAAAATTGCAAAGAATTATATTGACACTAAGGATATTAATTTCACATGGTATGATGGTTATGTGAGGATTTATGGTCATATTTATAAATTTCATAAGCAAGCTATTCTATTCTAGTTCTTCATGATCGTCCTAATGACGGTCTAGTTATTAAACTTGCAAAAATTCATATTTTGATCATTCCTTCAAGACTATAATGGATTATTAATATTTTTGCAACCTGGTCCATACTTCTGAATGCTCAAAACATTTGAGAATCTTCTTGGATCTTGCATTTACATTGTTGGACCCATTTCTATGCCACTTGATCTTTGCTCCAACAGGGACTTAGCTCACCTTTTCTATCCAAAAAAGAATCTTAGAATGTAGACTAAAATTATCCAACATCTTTGGCAACTCACATGGGTTACATGCCTATCTATGTAATAGAATACAGACCAAGTTACTTTGTCTAGTCCATTGGGCATGGAGTCTCTTCTTTGGTCTAACATATCGACCTTTATCTAACACTAACTGCCAATCTTGTGGATAACCTATTTTGAAAAAGATAAAGAGCAAAAGAAAGAGCAAAAAAAAAAGTGCCTAAGGAACTTATTGAATGGAAACTAACCTAGAAAAAAAAAGGGACAACAAATAAATGTGCCAAAAATTGCACTTGGAAGAATTTTAACAAAATTATCCTAATATATATAACTTAAAGCTATGTGTACCTTTCCTCATAGATCAAAAGGAAAGTTTGACAACCTTATTTCATCATGTAATAAGGAAATAAATGAGGTATGTAGCTCCTTGACCCTTGGCCTTGATGCCTTCTTCTTCTTTGGTATATCTACCAACTTCATTATCATGATGTTCAATGAGAACCAACCATTTCCAAATAGGCCAACTATATACAGTTAGACAGTCTCAACTTCTTCATATGGCTCCCCAACTACATCCTCTAATGGTGGTTCAAAAAATCATACCTCTTTAACTCCCATGGTTCCTTCAATAATATTGGGTTTCTCTTCAGCCACAAACTCTTCAAGCTCATCAAGGAGCTCTACATATTCTATCCAATCTTGGTCATTGTCCTTTATTTGTACCAATATTTCATCAAGACCAGCCCTCTCATTCTACTTGGGCATCCTCAGAGTATTGCTATCTTCCTAAAACTCAAAAACATTAATGTCATCCTTAGATGAAGATTCAACATGTTAAACTATCCCATTATCTAAGTCTGCTATCTTAAGTTCATCAATTTCACTCGTGAAATCATGGTACAGCTTCTACCAATGGTCTTCTTCTTCAGGAATGATCTTTACCTCAATAAAAATTGTGCAAGTTATCCCCATGGCTACCTTATAAATAAAAATTATCCTATACTTGATCTATATTAGATACCATAAGGTCTTGAGAAAACTCTTGATTTTTGGTAGCTGATATGTGATCAATAGGTTATTATTGGATCTCATATCCAAGTTGCACTTGATCATAAAACTCATATTATTTGGTATCATGAAATGTTAGAACATGTTTTCTCTTTCCAAGTAGTGTCCCAATGATGATCTCCTCCTCTGACTCTGAAAATCCATCATTATCAGTTGTGAGTTCAACATGGAGTTCACTACTTACCTCTACAAGGAGTGGCATAGGATATTCTTGGGATGACTCTAAGAGAGATGAGATATATGTGACATCTCCTTGGTCCAACTTCTTATCTTTGACATTCATGTCCTTCTTTTGTATGCTACTTGAGATGGATTTCCAAGATGGAAATGACCTAGATTCTTGAGGAGGGAGGGATGGGGGTTGAATGACCTTGGATTTTCTTGACTGCATGACATGGTTCCAAGATGGAAAAGATAGAGGCTCTTCTTCACCCTTTTGATTCTAGTTTTCCTCCTCTTTCCTTGTCTTTATCTCTAACTCTTTTATTTTCCTTGATATATTATTTTAGAATGGCTTCCTTTTAAGGTGGTCAATGGCCTCATGAAGATAAGGAACACAATAAGACTCTTGAGGAGGGATGAGAGAGGTTTGCATTGGTTCAGATCCTCTTCTAACTTGGGATTTCAAATCCATATTTGTCTCATTTTATGTGCCCCGTGACTTCACCACTTGATTCTAGCTTGGAACCTTGAAGGAATTCTTTAGGAGTTATTAAGGAAGAACGGATTCTTGGACTTTAATGATAGGTTGTTAAAAAATATTATCCTTTCTTTGACAACTTTCTTGGATAGATTTCTAGGAAGGAAAGGTTTGAGGAACATAGGAATAACTTGAAACACTTGAAAGCTCACTTGGGATGGCTCTTTGGGGAGGAATAGGTGGCACATATATAGGTTGAGGTAGTGTATATGAAGATGCATAAGAGTGGAAAAGTTAGACCTACTACTCTTCAAGGCCTTTTATCTTATCCTCAATACTTTGAATGTAACCACCTACATTCATCATCTCACTCGTGAGATTGTTCTAATTTTCTCTCTCATTAGGTACCCATCCTTATTTTACTTACTGAAATGACTCTCTCACATGAAGAATTAGGTGAGTAGTGACATCTTGGCCATAACACTTTTGTAAACATAATTCTAGTGCATACTTGTCAAGGCTCACTAAAGTTTTCTTAAGTGTTGGTATGGATAGCTCATGATAAGGTTGGTAAGGAACAATAGTATGATGGGCTTATTATTCATAAGGATAATACAAATCTTGGTAAGAATGATAAGGGTTATATGGATTATGAGGATCATATTGGGGCTATTGATAAGGAGGTGGATAATAGGAACATTCACCATAGTTGTCTATCTTAACCTCATATGTCAAATGAGATGTAATAACTAACTAAAAATATGTAATGAGACATACCTATTCTACTCATAACTAGAAGACTGATTTAGATTCTCCATTAGTGCTAACTTACTTGCTTCCAAAATTTGATTAAAGGAAAGAAACACCAAGATCTTCCCACTCTTTTGGACCTTAGTCCCACCAGGGATGCCATAAATGTTAGAGGTCTAGATTGCACCCTAGCTGGAAGCAGAAGTGTTTAGGTCATACTTCCAAATCTAGCTCAACATGGGACTAACCCTAGGTTTTGAGTATCTTATTATGGGGTTAGGCCTCTATAATTTTTAATGAGGATAACTCCTTTGATGCATCATTTTAGCTCATTTCCACCACTAAAACTTACTAATGACCAGGGACAAGGGAGATAGAGAAAATATGAAAGGGAAACCTAAGATAAAGATGGTGATGCACTTAAATAATGGTTGATGCACTCTATTTAAACTCTTAAACACTAATTAAATAAGTAAAATACTAGATCTAAGACTCTAATTAGCTATCATGCATTAGTATTTCATGCATAGGTTCACCAAATGATCAAGAGCTGAGGGAAGTGATTGAGAGGTCTTATAGAAGACACTAACTAGTCAAAGTATCCACATGTGGGCTTAAATCAAAAGATATAGAACACTAAACATGACTTGCATAACAAGATCAAGTAGTAACTAGGTGAGATGAAGACTTGACAAGGGAGAAAACCTCTACCATATATGTAAATCAATTGAAATGTACACACTATACTAGAACAATAAAATCTGAAAGTAGTCATGTATTCATCTCAAGAGGTTACGATTATAAGATCCATCTTGGTAGAGTTTAGTCATGTCAAAGAGAGGGATCAAATGGATATATTTTTTGACTCAAAATCCTCTATATATAGCAAAAAGGGAGAGAGATGGGAAAAATGCATTGAAGAGTGGAGAAAGGGTCCTATTTGTCAGGACATGTGATAATAATTCATTGGTTCCTTTCTATATGCATGCATTTTTTCAACAAGATTAATCCTTATCAATAATATAATCTCCTTTTGTTCTAATAGTCCTCTAGTTCCTTCTCAATGGATAAGAGATTCACTATAAGACAAGGGTTCCTTATGCATGATGATAAAGTCTATTTAAATAGAATCAATGCCCTTATCTACTTCTCTAACTACCTGTTCACCACCTTGGGACCTTAAGCCCACTTGATGTGTTCATGGAGATAAAATATTTAAATCTCTAAATTGATATATCCATGCCATGAATGGTGGTTGGTACTTTATTTATTGATGATGGAGCCACATCGATAAATGAAACCCCTTTGCATTTATCACATATTTGCTCTATCTTCACGTCTGGATTATGGGTCCATTCTATAGGTGGAAAACTAATATAAGATTATTGGTTTTCCTATAGATTCCATATTAATACAAAAATATATAATATATAGCTATTTTTCTAGATTATAATAAGTCCAAATAGACCCATTCTATCTCTGTAAGAACCAAGAGTTCATTGTATACACAAGTCATCCTTTATGAATGGTGAACATAGTCATAGATGAACCCTACAAGATATAAAATGTTGAATTAGAGGTCCATATTAAGCTCCAATGGTAGTACCTTTACAATATTTATAATTTACTACATGGTTATGTCCACTTCATGGCATTGGGTCGACCTCTAATGGTAGAATAATGACCCTACAATACTGGTTTACCTTCGTTGAAAATTGGTCCTTTGGTTTGACCTTGTCCATTGAATATTATTTGGACCAATCAAAATACTCCAAACTATCTTTGACCTCATTAGATTCATAGATATTTGTTGTTATACCTTGACCTTTTTGACCTCCTACGCACCATTGGATCGTGATATACGATGCAATACAAGCCTTTGATTTCCTACCAACTTGAATGTGCTCATGCCACTTTTCAATCACATGTTGATTTTAGGATCCTATTATTAGTTTTTACTCTATGTAATTACACCACATGGTGTCCTCTTGAGATATTTTACATTTTGACTCATCTCATATAGTTAGATCATAATATATGAAGTAGTATTAATTGTCAGATCTACTGGGACCCGTTGTTTGAAATCCAATGGCTACTTCACGAGCTCAAATTTGGCATCCATGCTCCCATCAAATGATGTTCATGGAAAAATCATTAAAATTCATACAACCATAAAATTTAATCTCAAAATTGTTTATTTTTATCAAGATTTATTTTGAAATTTGCGTGGATGTCTTACTCTGCTATTTAACTTTGAAGCTTCATAAATTGAGCTAAAAAGCTCATGTAGACTTGAAACTTTCAGAGGATGATCTTGACATGAAAAAATACATGGTGATACAATCCTTTAGATCATGTGGGATTCCTAAGTTAAGATAAAAAATTGTAAAAATTATTTGGTTTTTTCATTCTTGTGTGATGTGTAGGATGACTTGGCCCTTTAGACTCAGCAAGCTGAACTTGGAAGGCTTCAATCTCGAGATAGAAGACTCATTGAGATATGAAACTTATAGAGAATGGTCTATCATGCAAGTATTTTTGGTAATAGTTATAAATTTCATATCCAAGATATTCCATTTTGGTTCTTCATGATGCCCTGATGATGGTCTGGTTATTAAACTTGCATTATTTCATATTTTGATCATTCTTTCAAGGCTCTGATGGATTTTTAAGATTTATAAAACCTAGTCCATGCTTTTGAATGCTTGAAAAATATGATAATATTATTGGATCCTCCATTTTCATTACTTGACCCATTTATAAGTCACTTGATCTTTGCTCCATCAAGGACTCATCTCACCTTTTCTATCCAGGTAAGATGCTTGATATGTGGGCCGAAATTGGCCACTAAAGGTAGATCCTAGAGTTTTCTTTTTTTTTTACCAACTATTCAAATTCATCTTTGATAGTTTGAGCTGAGAGTGTGATTCCATTATTTTCCAAAAAATCATATGAATTTATTTCAATTACTTCATGTATGTCATTACATGATTTAGCTCCAATTATTTTTGAATATTTATATTTATTAATACTTTACTCAAAGATGTGAACTAATGTAGGAGGATATTTAAATGGTTTACGTTTTGAGTTTTTTTAGTTATTATTAGTTAATTAGAGTGTGATTTTCTAGGTTAAAATTTATAGGAGTGTATATAATTCAAATTTAGGCTCATATGTCATTGTCTCGCCATTTCTACAAGTTTGTAAATTTGAATTCTAGTAGCATGTTTGGATCCTCAATATTTAATAAAAGAGATCCAAAGTGTAATATTTTTTTCTTTGTTATCTTTAAGAGGATAAATTTAAATATTATTACATGTTTAAGTCACAATTTTAGTCTTTCATATAGGTATGCTAGATATAGTTAGTTTAGACTTGGTAATGTTGTTGAAAGAGATCAAGAAGCATAGGAAAGGTAGTTATAAGTTTCACATACTTGTAAATGATTATATTTTGAGACAGTTAGGATGGTGTATTTGAGATTTAAAAGTTTTAAAACTCAATGAAACAATAAATAACACCTTAATTTTTGAAATTTAAAGATACATACCCTATTTGTCTATGTTTTGTATTATGTGATCAAAGAAGACTAGTTATGCAAACCTTTTGAATATGTGTTTGTGTTAATTGATATTGAGTTTATATTATGAAATTAAAATTATATTTTTATGTATTATTATAATTTATTAAGTTCAATAACAAATAAAATCAAAGAGGAGTTCCTCGCCTTTTTGGTATTCAGTGACACATACCCTGTTTCTTGTGCTTGAGCAATAAAACTGACTGTGTATGATAGAGTTATGAGAAAGGAACAATAATGATATGACCTTAAATATTATTTTAAATTTGGTAATTTTAATACATGTTCCTTTAATAATTTTATAGGTTTCACTTTATTTTTTTTATACTGTTTCATGACAAAAATAATACAGTTTCGAGGATGTTAGTAAACACCTACATAGTCAAACATAGAGCGTGATGAAAGCGTATGAAAGTAGCATCAAAGGGAGTCATAAATGTTAAAATAAATTATATATGAGTCATAAATTCCTTATATAGTAATTTTAAAAGTTTTAAATTAATTTTATAACCTAAAAAACTAAGATACCCCTTCTCAGGTTAACAAATATTATGTGTGCATATAATCAAAGCAAAATATTGAGATTAAAGATAGACAGAGGAATATAAAGGATATTAAACAATTGAGTAAGGTTTTTGGTATTTATATAAACCTTGAATAATAATTAAATTATTTTGAAGGACCTTTGAGCACTTGGAAAAGTAATTTGACCCTTCTCGGGTGATTACATGCATACATAACCCTATCTTAGGGTTTTGAGACTCTATTTGCTTTTATAGGAGTTTGGATCAATAAAAATTATTAAATATTTTTAATTTGATATTTAATGAGGTATAATATTATATTTTTAATCTTTTATGTTATTATGGTACCTGTGAGTATGGATTTGTATGATTGTGTATGAGTTAGGGTAGAGTAGGCCTAATTAGGCCTAAACTTAGCCTAAGAAATGGCTAGTAAGGTGCCTTAAGAGAAGAGTTAGGGAATAATTTTTTTTTTAAAGGAATTTAGGTGATATATGGTACTTTAAAAATTATTTATTTTCTCAATATTCGATTTTAATTTTTCATACAAAAATAAATAGTATAAAAAGGGGTTACTAGATAAGCCTGTCAAAGTAAGAAAATAGTTTATTTTTCAAAGGGTTGTGTGAGTATTCTTATAGATTGGATGTGGGTAAAAAATATGATTTTATTTATTTGGTAAGGTGATGATAAGAAAATTAACAAGATAAAGAGAAACATAATTCATGTTTTGAGTATATTTACCATTGTACTGGTCTCAAGAAATGACCAATAACAAGAATGAAGGGAGACAAGAAGGATAAGAGAACAAA
The DNA here is from genome assembly GCA_037957365.1 of Torreya grandis. Lineage (NCBI taxonomy): Eukaryota > Viridiplantae > Streptophyta > Pinopsida > Cupressales > Taxaceae > Torreya > Torreya grandis. The sequence continues at coordinate 4,081,080 of JARHVA010000128.1, read as the reverse complement.
GGTTAAGATTGGAATGAGATAAGTGGATTTTTAAAGGTTAATGGAAGGTATAATAGTAGGATAAAATAATTTTAGGAACCTGAATGGATAGTATCATGCATAAGAAATCCTTCAAGCCTTGAAGGAGTTGGAAAACAAGAAAGGATTAAGAAGAGATATCAAAGAGTAATAGAGTTTTGAAGACAAAGAACCCAAAAATATCAGAACTAGGTGATTGAATTAAAAGGTAAGGAATATGTCTTTTCATGTTTTCATCCATTAGAGACAACTTTTATTAGACCTCTATATCATTTGGTGTCAAAGTGGGAACATTTTGTGGATAGGTATGTTTTATGTTTTACAAATGTGAGTTACATGTGTATGAAGATAATGTTGAATATGTATTGAAAGGTGTATTTGAGATGTTTTATGAAATATTTATAATGCAAGTTTTATTAATGAAAGAGAGGAAAAAATACATGTAAAAAAAAGAGTGGTGTGGCTAAATCTCTTAAGCCAAGAGGCTTGGAAAGAGAAGAGCTAGTGAAAGCTCCAAGAAAGAAGCTCAAGAAGATCTAAAGATAGAGATAAGAGTCCCAAGTGAGGTAAATAAAGATAAAGACTCTAAGAGAGAGAGATATTCAAGTGAGATAGATCCAAGTGAGGTCAAGGAGGCAAGTAAGCTTGTCAATAAGAAGAGAAAGGTCAAGGCGAGACCTAGAAAGAGTGTGAAGATAGAAAAGAATGAAAGAGAGATAGAATTTGAAGACAAAAAAATAAGGTAAGTTAGAGCTAGGCATATACAAAGGTAGGATATTGTGTTTGTACTCATATTATAAAAATTACTTGAAGACCTCTACATCACAAATTCAAAATTTAGTGGCACATAATAGCCCTAGTTAGTCACTGTAGTAATAATTCCCTCTACCACTAAGATATTAGAACTCAATTGTGGCAATGCCTCTAAATTAGGTAATTATTTCTTCAAATGATTTTATTTTTCCTCATATTTATTTCTAACATCCCTCAGTAGGCAATATCTATTGACCAGATATGTTGAATAACCAACTTTTTTGACCAATCTTTGGTTGTTCTGCCAATGTGGCCTATTTCCTAAACCACAGTCATTGTATTTGAGTTGTTTATTTGTAGTGATGGATTATGTGAGGAATAATAATAAGTATGATTGACTAATTTTTGTAAAACCACTATAATTTGAACAAAATTCTCTTAAGTTGGTCATTGATTACCTTATCCTAATCAAGTTTTTCAAAGAGTGTGATAATTTTTTATTGCACAATTTCCTTCATTCCTTCTCGAGTGGTTTTCCCAAGTTGTTCTTTCAAAATTTGATAATATTGGGTGGTAAATTATTCTTTATATGTTTCAGGTGGAGGGACTACTATTTTAGTGTATCTCTCTCCTTGATCATCTATTATTATTTGAGAAACCATTTTGAGTTTCTTTTCCAAATGAGAGGTAGTGTTAGCAAGTACACTAAAATAAAAATGATTGAATAGTCTTCTTCCTCTTCTTTACTAATTTATTCAACTAATTTAGAACTTTTGTATTATGGACCTATTATGGATATTTTTATTTCACTTGAACTTGGGTGGTAGAAGCATGAGGTGAAATCACTATAGATTGATATGAAGGAGATATGGCATTGCCTTTACCTTTTTTAGGTGCTTCCACTTTGAATTAAAGTGTGGAATATGGAGGTGAGTTTTCTTATTTAGGTGTGGATCGATGGAGTGTGGGATAAGAAGGTGTAGGGATTAGCATGGAGGAGTCTCTAGCTAAGAACTATTATGTGGTGTTTTTGACTAGGTTTTTAACAATGAACCTCATGTGTAGATGAAGATTATTTTCCCACTACACTAAGAATCCTCATGGCACATTTAATTCTAATGGATGGCCTTCTGAGCATGAGTCTAAGTGTCTTTTTGGTTTGGATAACCTCCACAACTATAAATTATTTTATTTTATCTTTTTTGGTTTCATTATTAATTAAACATGGAATGGAAGAAGAATCTACAATTTATTTCCCTCCTAGTAGTGGGAGAGTAGAGTTTCCACTAAAAATTATGAATAGTGGATAAAATCCTACATATTTTAACACAACTCCATTCTTATTGATCTAGGAGAGAGTTTTTGTTAGTAAATCTTGTATCCAATCTTCCAAATATGTTCATTTTACTTTACTCCAATCAATCTAAGGTAAAGGTTTGAGGTAGATTTTATTTTCTTAGTAGATAGGATTTACATATTCCATCTCTTATATAATATTTTCTATGTTGAATTCAATGACCAGTTGTAGGCTCATTCAAAAATAATCCTAGAGTCAGACTTCCTTATTATCTTCATAATCCATCCATTAGTCTTCAAAATATAGGATGTGCATATGGAAAGTCTCAATCAAACCTTTTATTTCATAAGAATGCCTAATATGTAATGATCAAATGGTGACTCAAGTCATTTCCACATAAATGTTATTGAACTTGGATAGTGAGGCATAAGTATACCTTTTAATTATGATAGTAAATTACATACCTACTTTGTGCTTACTAGATAAGAACTTGTGAGTCTTAACCAATTGATGCACTAGTTTCATCAATGCCCATTTTTGTCTATATACCATGGCAACATGTAGGGAGCATTTTCAAAACCATATACTTTGATATATGAGAAAGTGATAAATTGAGTGAACCATACTCCCCACCACATATTTTTTATTATGGATACAACAGAGATTCTAACATGATATTGTTCATCTTCAAACGTCTAAATAATGTAATGTATAAAGGCATCATTTACATGATAAAGGTATTATACACTAGCCTCCAACTTGAGTTGAGGATAAAAATCATAGATTCATGAAGAGTTCATTTTCATTGTTATAAAAAACCCTAAAAATATCTTTCTTCTAGCCATAACATAAACCAAATATTAAGTCATGTAAAAAAAGTATTGTATATACTTCACCAAACTATTTTTGATTTAATTATTGATAAATTGTGCCTAGTTGATGTATTTCATGTTTTGATGAATGGGAAAAATATATTGACATATCCACTCATGGAACTCTCTAGTTGTAAGGTTTCCAATCACCCTATTTAGGAGTGTGATGATATCATTTATTTCCATTTTAAATTTAAAGTGGGTCATTACCTTTGGCAACCTAGTAGAGGAGATCTTTGGCTTATCAAGCCCATACTTGTTTATCATTTTGGAACAAAAAGTTTTATTCTTATCCCATAATTGTTCCCCTAATTTGAGAGTATATATATATATATATATATATATATATATATATATATATATATATATATATATATATATATATATATATATATATATATAAGATTCATGATCTTAAATTCCAAGCATATCTTCAGTATGCTCTAGACCAAGGTAGAGTACATATTCATCTTGAAAGTTCTTGACCTCTCTATTTTACCTATCATAATGGCTAATTAAGGTTAAAACTAGTTACATAAATTGAATAGACATGGAAAAAGTTACAACTTATGGTGGCCCACTTTCATAGATACATTGAATCAAATCTAATTTAGGGATGCCATTGATCTTCCCCAAGAATTCAAATAGGATGATGTGCCCCAAGTCAGTGTCTATGATATTTTCCACATTAGAATCCAATTTGGATGGGGGAGTGACCTAATTAAATTAATACATCATAACTACCTTATTTTTAGGAGTTCATGACATGTTATCTTGGGAGTGCTAATATTCAAGTGTCTAACACAAGCCTTGGTAAGTTTTGAAACTATTTGGATAGTTTTTAGTTATGACACGGGATTCAAAGGTTCATCTAGTAACTATTGGGTTTCAAGGTTATTCTGATAGTTATCAGACTCTACAACTGCTCTAAAAATTATCAAGCACCATGGCTACTTTGATAGTCCAAAATCCTAGCTTAGATAACTTATTTGTGTAGGAAGTTATAAATTGTAATGAATTTAAAGGACTATTTGAGTAGGTATAAACTTTGAAAAAGACTCCAAGGTTTCCTCTAACATTTGAAACTCCTTTGGAGATCTAGGTCACCATGAAAAATAAAGTTGTTCTCTAAAAATTATTGTTCTTTAAAAAGTTTGAAACCCCCAAAAATATTATTAGTTCACCATGAGTAAGAAATACACTTGGAGAATATTGAATATGGAGTGAACTACACGTGCAAACTTGCAATAAATCTACTTAAGAGGGTCTAGAGATGGAGGTGAGATGAGCTCATAAGGGAAAATATGAGGGTTTAAATAATGGAGAACAAGAAGAGTGGAAGAAAGTGAGTTTAAATTAAAATTGGGTGAAGGTAGAAATAAAATGACTGCCGAACAAAAATTTACATGTGTGGGCCTTCTTTTCTGAATGACAATAAATGTTAGGCAAGTCAAGGTTTAGGGACTATATGGGTAACTATCAGGTTCTAGGGATGTTTATGTACCTAATCAACTACTTGGAGAATCTAATTTTGTGATAGACCAAGGAAATTAGAGATTAAAGGAATAGAGATCACAAGGTAATATTTATATATATTGATAAATTCCAATAAAAGAGTCAACTATTATTTGTAGGTAAATGTCATTATTTTAATAGTCAATTATTTTATGTAGGTGGATATCATGTTTTAATAGTTAATTATATATTTTTAGACAACCCTTATATCCATTGAGTTTGTTGGCACAAGTCAATATTGAATTACCATATAGGTTAACATATTATTAATGTTTAACATTTGAACTTGAGTGGGTAAGAAAAGAGCCCACCCATTTTACCAATAAAGTTGTTGTTACATAATTTTTTCAAGTGTTTCAAACTTATTTTTAGCTAACAGTAAATATTATAATGTCCCACTCTTTTCATGATATGTTGAGATCAAGGATGCATCAGATGATATGATTTGTTTTCACATATCACCTTACTCATATTTTCTTATTTTTATATACAATTTTATTCCTATCAACATATAGGTCCTTACTTGAGAGTTAGATAACATTTATATACATATTTACTTTTATCCCACATTTATTTTTAATTTATTTATCAGATAGGGTTTTACAAATTTGTTTTCATCTCATGTTTATTTTTTCTACTATAACATCGATGTCTCTTATATTTTGAGATGATTATCAGGTGGACTTGTTTTGAAAAGGAACCAAATTTTCAAAGGGAAGAGTGTATCCAAGCAGGAGGAAACTACATTGCATATATGTGGTAAGAGGATTTTTTGTTATCAATGTTAACATAATATGGATGGAAAATTACAATTGTCTTTTTTAGTTGATCAATTTGAAATATTGGTAGATCTCAAGAATAAAAGATACCATGTTGCCTAGGAAAATTGTGAATTATCAAAGCATGCATATTTTTCCATTACCCCTATTTATAGTGATTACATTTTTAGTGACTCATAGGATTATAGTGTTATGGAAGAGGGATATTGCAATGATGATAATAAAAGAACCATCAATATAGGTCCTAAATATATAACTAATTTTTTATATATAATGTTGATATCAAAAATAAATATTCTAGTAGAGATGATGACAAAGGGTAAGGTTTTATAACTCATGTACTATAAGATCAAAACAATCATGAAGAGAGATTTTGACCATTTATGTTTGGTGTAATGCTAAAAAATATGGTATATTTATGTTCTCATTGCTCAAACTTGCTACAACCCAATAAATTAATATCTTGGCCAATAAAACATATGATTTTATATGAAACAGAAGTTCCCTTATGGTTAATAAAGGAAGTGCTTAATTGTATAGTCTATACCATGTACATAGCAATGAACACAATTTTAATTTTATGATATTTTTTGACAAATTGATCAATTTATGCTCATTTGTAGCAAATGTGTTGCAATGGAAAAAATTAAAAATGTACTTGAAGGAGACATGGTATGTTTAAAGGATTGGATGCTAATAAATCTGGTGTGCACATTGATAGAGTATTGATCCCTATTTGCAAAGGATGCTCCCTATCTAAAGGATCTATCATAAAATAACATGATATGCAATTCACTGACATAAATAATTATTTTATGGATGTCAAGAATAAAATAAGTCCCAAATGAGGTTGACATAAACATGTGGGATGCATTAAAAGAGTGACAACCCTAATTTGTATATCAATTTTATTTTGATTCCACTAAATATAATCATTCAAAAAAAATATCTAAAGATCCTACAATGCTAAAAATGTCAAAATTTGAATGCCCCTCTAACCAATTCATAAATTCAAAAAGTTGATGAGGATAAAAAATGGTCAATTTTATTGGATGAATTGGTGAATGTAAAAAATATTTTATACAAATCTATGTCTAAAAAAAATCCCCTTAATTTAGTTAGAAATCTACAGAAAAAAACTAGATCCTTGAATGAAAAAGATAAAAAGAATTTTGTGTTACATGCATTAACAACAAATCTATAGAGGTACATAAAATGAAAATTGATGAGATGGATTTTTTTTTAAAACATGACACAAAGATTATGCTTACAAAAGGAGTACCTTCTATATCCATAAATATGACTGGATAAATGGTGAAAAGTGTGTAATAAATGGAAACACTAGGAAATACAAATAAAGGTCAAATATTATCACAAAAAATTCTTGCATACCAAGATTCATTGAGATAAATTCATATGTTTCTTTTCATTTAACTCATTTTATAGGATATGATGGAATCAAATTTCCTCAAATAATATTTATTTCATTATATACCCATACTTTAATTTGAAATAATTGTAACAAGGAGATCAAATTTTTGAAACATCCTCTAGTGTCATAGCCAGGATTCAATAAGATAATGAATTAAATATATCACCATGTTTTGATTGTCAAGAATAAATTATTCGCCAAGTATGATGATGTACATATATGCACAATAAATGTAGAGCGATTATATGCCCAAAATCACTCTCAAAATTAAATAAGAATAAACATGGCATAATGAATGCATTCAAAGTTGTTGTGCACATTACTATTCCCACAAATTGAAATAATAAGAATATCCTCAATGACTATTGAACATTTTGCATGATTAAATGGATTAAAAAAATTCCATATAAAAGATGCACAAAAAATCAAAGTCAATAATTAATGTTATTTACCTCCCAGTTACTTTAGCTGATATGTTCACACATGGAAACAAGACTAAGGGGTTTGACCACTTTAGCATACCATTTATTGCATGTGGATCAAACTACACGTTCACATCATTGGTTTTGTGATTCAGGAAGCTCAAAGAATCCATCACTGATGAGTATTTGGATTTATTGTATAATTATGGATCATCCAAATAACCATTACATGATGCATTATTACAAAATGAAGTGTATGAAAAATTTAAAGATTACAAGGAAATACTTATCCATTCTAAATCAAATAATGTTTCTAGTACAAGTACTTCATGAAAAAATAGCCATCAATCCTTTACTTCAAACTAGATAATACTTTGAGTGACAACAAGAATCATACCTTATTTTCATTTACATCAATGTTGATAAAAGTAAGGGTCGTAAACATTGTGTCTTTAAGCTTCCTACTAGTGGGACACACTCATGAGGATATCTATGGGACTTTTAGTAGATTAGTAGCATCATTATGGAAATTAGACACATTTTCCTTGCCACATGTCATGGACACCTATAGAACGTGCCAAGATGGGTCAAGGAAATTACCTCCTTACATTATTAAGGAAGTGTACAAGTTCAAGGCCTTCATGGAACCACACTTTTTAGATGAAACCTAAAATATAGTGGGTACTATAAAACCTAAGATCTTCATGTTCCATTTTGTGGATGGCATACCAGTGGTGGAATATAAAACAACAATAAATGATTTATAATGGTCTCATCCAATCAAAATATGGCATACAAATGATAATGGTGAACCATAATTTCTAAAAGGGAAACCCCTATATCACCTTTAAATATCTGAAAGATATGAAAAATTGAATAAAAGAATATATTAAACATTGGGAAAGAGGTGAATAGGTAGAAGTAGAGAATACTATCTTCCAAAGATAACATATTAGGAAAAAATGTGTGTTTTGGATAGACCATTTTTAAATTGTAATAGGATGTTAGATGTTTTCTTGTTACCACAAAAAATACAAGATAATGACATATATGACCAAATAATAGGAGATGCACATTTTCATAGATAAGACTACATTAATCAACATATACCAAGTAATAAATTTATTTACATTGGGATTATTTTTTGAACATATAAACAAACATTCAATCCATTGGTGGATGTTTGTGTGTGAGAAATTTTTATAGTATGACCAACAAATGAAAATGAAAATATATGAATGGAAAGGGAAGATGGGGATATTTAACTTAACCCTAAAGGTTAGAATATGGATAAAAGGGTGAGTATTCAATATTGAAAACCCTTAGGGAGAGAAGAAGGTGAAACTTTATATCAAGATTTTTTAGGCCTAATAAAACATGAATCAAATTAGATGAAATTAAAAGAGAAATTGATGTGGATAACATCATCTTGGCATGGACACCAAATAAAAAATGGAAAGAAGGATTGATTGAGATACCTAAAAAAGTATATGAGTTCATTAAATCAAACCTTTCATTGCTAAAACATGGTAATTAATGCTAAATTGAAACTATTGAAGATCATAAATGAATATGTGATATCATCTTGGCCCAAGATGTGGGTTTTTTGAAATTTCTATTCAAAAACACACTCCAATAACTTTACCTTACATTTTTAGTATTGTTTAATATGAAATCAAGATTCATATTTATTTCATCAAATTATTTATCATAAATGTAGAAGACTTACATTAAGACCTTAGTAATGTAATTGTATTTTTCATTAAATATGAGTGGAAGATTAATCTATTTCAGGAAAATTATTTTTCATAATTTTTTATCTAAGAATATATTTTAATTAATGCTTAATTATGTAATAAAAATATTTTCAAGCTATAATTACTAGCATTATTCTACTTAATTTCATGGGACATTAACCAATAGTGATGCATCATAAGTTTCAAGGTTCACACTTTTTGATGTGTGTTTTAAGAACACAACAAAAACTAGTCATGCAAGAATGAAAGGGTTGTGAAGTTTTGAACTACATGGAACAAGTTTAGGTTTGCGTTCAGAAAATTATAAATGACTTTATTTATATTCCATGGATTTGGTGAAACTTTATCTTTACTTTATCTTTCCTTTGCATATGTGGCCTCCCTACATAGAATAAATACATATATAGTAGTTAAAAAAAATCAAAGCACATAATATATTAATTTTTAGAATTATACAACATCACAATAGAACACATGGAAATTATCATGAATCCACATATTCATGGAGGTCTATTTTGTTCTTAATGTGGCATCAAAAAAATGCATGGATCTATTGAAAATTTAATTCCAATTTATTTTTCCATATGTCCACATTTTCTTGCTCACAATATGCTAGCATACTTAGATCATACCCTAAAAACTAATAAATCACATACAATGTTTTAATCATACTTGTGGTAGAAAAGTGAATACATGTGGTGATGAAAATGGGAACATGGTGTCACAAAGTCATGGTCTCTCCTAAATCACATCTTAACTTTGAATTAAAAGGGGTATTTATGGACATTTTAATTTGTAGATTTCACATTAGAATATGACTGGGTCCATTATTCATGAAGATATTATTTACTTTGTGACATGAAACTAATTGTGAACCTTGACTCTTAAATATATTAGTGTGTTCAAGGAGTAATTAATTATTTCACATAACCTAGTACATAAAGTATAAATTTTTAAATTTTGATAAATGTACGAGTAAACCACTTTGGTTTTACAGTCATATGCCCATTATACACAAGATAGGAATAATATGAGTAACAAAGGCTTATATTCTTATACTTGTGTAGAATTGGCACATGCCCATTCAACACAAGATAAGAAACTAATGACCTCTTAATTTATAATATTATAAATAAGGGCATATATTATTATCTTGTGTAGAATGGGCACATGATAACTATAAACAAGATAATAATAATAATGACAAGTATGTTTTATATTGGACACATGACCAATGAAAAGCATTGTCCAATACTTTAATAAGATGTAAGTATGTTTTACATTGGTGCACTAATATTTGTAAATATAACATGTCTTGATGTGATTGTTTAATATAAGATAAAATTTGGATAAATATTAAATAATACTAATAATAACAATTATTATGTAATACTGTGAAAACTATGTGGTGACACTATGTGATCAGGTTCCATTTTAATTATTGGACCATGCTCAATTATTGGCCCATTTTCCCTAAATATGATTTTAAAAGTGAAAATTCAATTAAGATATAATTGTAATCTAATTTCACACTAGTTAAAATCCAATTATAGCTATATTGGAATCTAATATCACATTATTTAAAACTAATAATAGTCATATTTGAATTTGATATCTCACTAGTTAAAAACTAATAATAGTCATATTTGAATTTGATATTTCACTAGTTAAAAACTAATAATAACAATATAGAAATACAAATTTCAACAATTAGGAAACCAGAAATGACAATACTATAAGTTTAGATTCTTAGGAATATGTCTAGATTTAATGAATTAATGATTAAGTATATTATTCTTGGATAAGTCCTATAATAAATATATTTCGATGGTATGATACTTAAATGCATATATCAATAAGAATATAAAAATTCCTTTTGGAATAACATAGTGGCATCATTGGTGGGAATTTTGATGATCATATGATTGCCATGAAAAATCTATAAATGGTTTGTTTTTGGCTCACACTTGAGCATAATTACTTGGAGTATGTTATAAAATTCTCTAAGTGTCAAGAATTATCCCATGAAATTCATAATTTTTCAAGCCTTGCATCCTATTGTCACCCTTTGGCCTTTATTTAGCTTTGATTTAGACTTGATTATTAAGCTCTTGCCCACTTGATCTGATAGTCACCATTTTATCAATATAATTATTATATATTACACCAAATAGAAAGAGGCCATGCCTTTAACCATGGTCACAAGCTCTATTATTTCTGAATTAGTTTTAAACCAAATAATTTGTAGGTGGAAAGTCCCATAAGTCATTATCTAAGATAATGGTTCTTATTTTAAAAATATTAAGGTATGTGAATTGTGTAATGGTTCCATGTATCTCACCACACATCTTTTTCTCCTCCATAATTGACCACAAGAAACCTACAATAAATAATCTAGTATGGTTATATATAGATCGATATAGGGATGTTTCTTTGGTTGTGAGCATGTGAGAAACTAATAATAAATAAACGTGTATGTAACCTTATCCCATACTAAAAATAAGGCCAACACTTCAATAACAACCTTAAAAATATTATGGATTTATTTTGTCTCAACCCTTACTATTTAACCACTACTTGGTATCCACATTAGGTTTAACATTATCTCTAAAGTAAGCCACCCATCTACATGCCTTAGTTGGATTAGTCACATATTTTATGGATATTATATAGCCTATAATGGGTAATCCTAGTATCCTTTAAACTTCCTTGAGAGTTATAGTCTAATCTCTTTGAACATGTGAAAAATGGAAATCATTCTTGTTAGCATTTAAATACAAGAAAAATTTGCATAATATGTAACTAGGTGGTTGATGTAGGAGCATTCAAGGTGTTTAGGTAATCTTGAATCAACTAAAAATATTTTGATATTGTTTTCAATTTTTCAATAAGTGGCCTCGGTTCACTTTCTAGTTCTCAAAGATCACATTGTTTGCATTTGGGGTTCACTAGGCCACATTTTCTATTTTCAACTCTAAGTTCTAATGTAATAGAATCCTCAAACATAATTATTTTCCTAACCCTTTAAATCTAAAAATATCCACTTCATATTCTTTGGGATTGAAATATATCATATGTATATATTTTATATGTTCACATTTCATAGTGACCACTTTACATTCCCCAAGTGTTAAGTGATCACACCTGGGTCTTTATCCAATATCAACCATCAAACCCGACGAGGTTAAAAATGGAATTTTAAATTACAATAAGTGAAAAACAATGGTAAAATGGGTCATGAGGAAAAAAATGATTGCATGAGTTTAGAATTATGACAATTTATCATAATCATAGCCTAGTTGTAGGTTTAAAACCAATGGTGGGGTCACAATTTTGATCAGATGAGTGATGACTTCTTAAAGTGTATTTTACTCAGTCCATGGGTTCAAAAGTTGGGTCATATATATGATGGGTTGACCAATGTATTAATTAGATTTAATAAACTCATGTGGCTCAAAACCTCAGTTTTATCCCACATGAACTTTGTAAATCACAGGAAAACCATGGATTATTGACTCTGTGGAAGGTGTAACTTCACATGCTTGTTCATGGATCACACTTTTAATAAAGGAAAGGGATAGATATTTAGATGAATTAAAATTATATATTGAGTTTAATGTTTCCCATGAGTCCACAATGGAAGTATATATTCCATAGTAAACAATGGGACCAGTGATATGAAGACCTAGAGATCATACCATGTGGCATGATAACAGGAAACTAACAGTCATAGTTAAAGAGAGAAAAATATATTTGAAGGGTCACAAATTTTTCAGGGTGAGACAAATTTACGGATTTATGTCAAATTTAAAATCTCTAAAAGATAGATTAAAGTTTTTTTTTGGTCACAAGGAAGATAACTAATTGATATGTTGGTTGTTTACTAAAAAGTATAAGCAGTAGAGAAAAATGAAAAAATTATGAAAAGTGGGGAAATTTTAAGACTAGGGATATCATGAATAGCATCAAGGGGATTTTCATGGTAGGATAAAATAAGATTATATATTAATGGAGAATATATATCAAGAAAAAAAAGAATTGGATGATTGATCAATTGATAATATCAATAAGTGTAGGCACCTATATTCTGCCACATTTAGTATCATAATTGACTTCAAAAAATATCAATACAATGTTAAGACCCTTTATCCTAACCATCCTTTATAATTTAATGGTGCAATAATCCTACATTTATTAGGGGTAGTAGCTATCTAGTGATTGATTACTATAAATAGGAACCTAGTCTAGTATGAAGGCACCTATGAATTGTATTTAATTGAGATTGTTAAAAGGAGGTTTCCCCCTTAAAGAGGCCAAAAAAATTGAAATTTTGTTATTATAATATAATTATTCTTCTCTTGAATCAACATATTTATTTTATTTTTTATTTATTTTATATATTTAAAATTTACCTAACTTGTTCAGGAAGCATCCTATCATCTAGTATCAGAGCTCTTTCTAAGGACATTTATTTTTTACAGTAGCTTCCATAGTTAAGGCTAATTAATATTGTCCATTATATGCTCTCACCTTGATTTAATGGGATCTTGGTCATCATAAAGTGGTAACAGAGTAGTAGCACTCAAATTTCACCATTAATATGAGCCAAGTTTTAGAAGCAATCATTGTTATGAATTGTGTTTTATAAATTGAATTTGTGTTAAGATCTGTATGTTTTTAACAAAAAAATTTCATTGTTATGACCAATTTTTACACCATGTACTTGTGTATGGATTTTTTTTATGTAATCACTCCAAATAGTCATGTATGCATCATCTCTCCCTACTAAAACATCTATAAAAAGACTTTGTATTCTTGTTGTGTTGCATCGCCACTGTTAAGTTTTGGTAAGTAATTTTAGTTGTAAATTAGACCATATGAAAATTATCTAATTTAAATTTTAATTATTTTCATCTTCTTGAAATTTTGATCTGGTTTTGGCCATATAGCTAACAAAACTCACTATAGTCATTTTTTATATTATGTAAGTTTTGACCTGGTTTTAGCCATACAACCAACCTATCTCACTATAGTTATTTTTATTTTCTATAAATTTTGATCTAATTTTGGACATACCACCAACTAATATCTTTTTAATTTCTTGATATAGGTTAGAAATTGAGATCTAGTTTTGGCCATACAACCAACTGATATAATTGTGATTGTAGTTGAATAGTTAAAAAAAAGAACATAGAAATTTTTGGCAGTCATAGGCTGAATATCCAATTTTGATTTTCTCATCACACTAGTAATTTTAATGGGTATTTAAAAAAATAAAATTTTCTCAAAATTACAATACAAAAATATTTTTTCCTGTAGCCTGAATGCACTTTTGAAAAAATAAGTTTTTCACTTGCGTAAAAAATACACCATTGTAATCATCTTAAAAAATTGATTAATTTGACCTATAACTTCACTCAACATTTTTTGACACCTCTAACCCCTTGGTAATGGTTCTGACTTGTGCATGCACCATGGCCCATGATAATGTCCAATTTTAGGTAGGAATTAAATCCTGATTGTCTAAACTCTATAACAGCATGGCCAGTCTCCATGTTGCATCTTGTTATTAAAATATAATGGGGATTGTAAATCAAATAATAGTTATTCTTCTATATCACCATTATGTGGCCCTAAATTATATTTTCAAAATTTTTATGGCACTAAACCCACTAGTTAATTCTATCATGTATACTAGTATTTCAACCTACACCCCACTGATAAATGGTCGTTATTGCCTCATTTCACCTAGAGAATGAAGTTGTTTAGTGGTACCTATTAACTATTTTGACCACAAGTAAACATAGGTCAACCACCTATAGTAAAAATATTGATATATGGGTATTATAGGATGTAATAGGGTGTATCATGGTCCTAGTGATGTTGTTGAGTGTGTTATTAGCTTTGTCAAAATTACCTTTAGCCCTTTATGTTATTTCATGTCAATAAGGTCATATTTAGGGTCATTTATGAGGTTTGTACAGTTTTTATAAGTATAAAAATGTTCCAAGAGGTTATTAAATGTCCCATGTGTCAATGGGAATTAGAGATAATATTTCATAACTGAAGAAATGCAATTTTTTATGTCAGAACAAGAAAATAGTTGAAAAAGGAAGTTTGGACAGTTGTACAGCTTATGCAGGAGTATGACACATGTGGTAGGCTCCTATAGTGTCCTTTTAACTCCCCTAAGATCAATTCTAAATTTAATCATCTTTGAAACACTTAAAAATGGCCCAAAATCATTTCATTCTTCCATAATTCTTTTTTGCATGCCAAAAATGTCAATTGGGGTTGGTTTAGTACGGATAGCAGAAGCTGAATTAGGTCAAATTCTCTTATATGGAGATATTCCTCATTTTACACTTAAAATAAATGGTATGAGTTATAATATTGGTTTATTATGCTTTATTAACCAATTCCAATAAGTCTAATACCTATTTCTACATGTTCATCCCCATCACCTATAGGTTTCTTCTCTGTTTGAGCTAGTCGATATAAACTAGTTATTGTACATGATTATTAGGAGAATGTACATCCTTATCACATGGATTTAAACTCAATTTTAATTTATGGAGTGTAATAGAAAGGCATAAGTACCTAAATTTTATATTTGAGACTTCATTGGCTAATTTATAGATAATTTCATTAGTTACAGAGGTTTATATCATTGTTTTCACATTCATGACAATGTTAATGGATGGATAGCATTTTATCTTTGTATTTAATTGTAAATTTATAATTCTTCCTCTAATATATGTGGAATCAAAGTCATCTCTAGAAGGATAACTTAGTCAAAAAATGCTATAGTAGACCTCCCTATAGATATTCACCTACAGTCAGGTGAATGAGAGTTTTGAATCTTACATAGCCATGATGAAGATGGAATGAAGAGTTTTAAATTTTTTGAGCACATTCCTAAAGCATGATCAATTTATTGAACTATTCAAATGATGTATGATTTACTGTGACAATCATTTCTTCCATATACATAGTTCTTAACCTTGATGTTTTGCTATAGGTTCCCCACAAAAGACTAATCATGTCAGAATGAAGAAATTAGAACTTGTTTAAAGTATTTCAAGGTGTAAAGGATCAATTTTAAGACTTCAAGAATATCTAATATTGGTTTTAAAACCAACCACCATGCACATTATTTATATCTTACCTTCACAGTCTTATATCCTGCACATACACCTATAGGTGGCTCCTACAAGGGTTTGAATAACAATGAACATTAGGTGATTGAAATTGTTTAAAATATTATATCTTGTAATTTCACCCTTGTGATAGAGTTATTGAATATCCCTCACTTATAGCTATAAGCATGGGGATAAATTCAGGATGTGGGTATCATATGGTGAGGTTAAACCTCTAGGTTTTTTATGAGGCTAGTTCCTCAAGTGCTTCACTTTAGCTCTTGATCTCACACAATAATATATTGTCTAATAAGGAAAATGGGAAGGAGGATGAGTGAAAATAAAATCTAAGCTAAGGGAGGTGATGTACCAAAAGAAGTGATCCACTTGGTCTGGGAGAAGAGCTAACTACTAATAAATCCAAATAAGATAGGTTATTTTGGTTTTATCTCAAGGCCATAGGCATGGAGATTTTTCATAGAGGTTAGAGAGAAGCCTTACACTTTGAAGGATAAAAAAATAGGTCTAAGGGATACACTATGAACTGGTAACACTTCAAAGAAGTTCAAAACACAGACACTTCATGTAATCCTAGACAAAACTGAGATGACTAAAAATAAGGTGCTAGAAGAAATCATAGATGATGAATAATAATCATACATTCTACAAAATAAAACTAAATATGCACACTTGTTTTAACTATAAATAGAAAATTCTTCCTTGTATTTCTTCAAAAGAGTCTTTTACAAAGTGATTTATATAGAGTGATTCTATCACCAATCTAGGGATCATTTGCTTAGCACAAAGGCATCTATTTATATACAAAAGGGGGAATATAGAAGGGGAAAAGAGAAGAAGTCACCGATGGTGGAAAATATAACATTTCAATTTCTTGTTTCCCCTTAATGAGTTTCTTAGGATCACCAAACAATACTCTCGAGCCCCTCCCATCTTTAAGAATTTCTTTGCCACATCTAAAAAGTCATGTTGTGAGCAGTTAGAATGTTTCTTCTTGACATGATGCATTTAATCATCAAATGGAAATTGTGGGCAATGAACCATGGTAGATGAGAGCCTTCATAACGTCCATCTACAAACCACTTAGACTCTCTCATGCTTATTGAACATCATTGTGCCACTTGTCCTTTACTGATTGGCCCTTTTTGATCCAATTACTCCACGTGGAAACCTTCTATTTGTTACATCATGATTCTAGTGTTACTAGACCAAGCTTAATTCAAGCCCTTGGAGAATCTTGATTTACTCTATGTAGAGTAATTCGAGTTCTTTGACCTCTCCAACTTTGAACTTTCCTAGATCCTTCACTTATAAAGCCTTTTAAGTAGAGTACTTAGAGAAACTTGATTTACTCTATGTAGAGTAATTCAAGTTATTCAAGCCTACTTAATTTGGGCTTGTCCATCTTGAATTATTCTCACTTTTTTATTTCTCAATCCTTAAGACTTAGGGATTTTCAAACTTAATTACTTCTAATGGCTAGTCACTTATCTTGATTTTGATGTCTACTGACCTATCATTTCCTTTGGACACTTGATCTCAGGTTTCTTTTTTGGCTTATTTATTTTGAGAAAATATCCCAAAGGAATTTATTTAGACAATTTTTTTGAAGGAATTCCTTCAAATTGTTTTTCTACATTTGTCTTGAAAATTACTCTTCAGGGTTTTCACAATGGACTTTCATGAAGGGTAAGAGACCCTTCAGGATTTCTACATATCCCTTCAGACTCATGAATGATCCTACCAAAGTGAAAGATACCCTTAAGGAATTTTGAAATGGTCCCTCCAAATATTAACATACCATTCAATAAAATTGCAACTATCCACTTAGAGAAGAAAAAGCCCTTCAAAAAAACTAAAGCATACCTTCAAAAAATTTGACTAGTCCCTTTTGCCCTAAAAACCCCCTTCAGATTTTTTTAAAAAGACTCATTCCTTGGATAACCCAAGAAGCACCATTTTCAAGAGAAAATTGGTTTTGTCAATCCCCTTTACTTATTTTAGGCTTCTAACTACTCATAACTTATTAATTAATTGAGTAGTGCCCCTTGGAGAACCTGAAATACATTGTCTATGAGTACTTTAGGTTTGTAAACTTGAATTACTTTTACTTATAAAAAATTTAGAAGCTAAGCACTATTGAAAACTTGATTTGCATTGTGCCTTCAAAAAACCCAAAGTTGTCACTACTGGAAAACCTAAAGCCCTCCCAAAGACTTACCATTTTCTTGCCTGAAAGGTCCCTTTTTCATACTTAGGAAAACTTTGATATGTGGGCCAAAAAATGGCCAACATGAACCTCAATGGAGGCCTAGAGCATTGAAAATTGCCTTTAAGATAGTGTAAAGGTCACATTATTGTAGGTAGACTTGAGAATTATGTTCATATGAGGAAAAAGTGACTTAAGGGACAAATTACTTTAAAATCTCCAAAATAAGGACTATGCCTTTCTTTTGACCCTTCCATAGTAAAGCATATAAGGTATAATCAAGTCTAAATGTTTATATCATGGAGCCCAATCATATGAGTAATTATTTAACAAAAAAATTGTTTATTTGGTCATGTAAGTATAATATAGGAAGGCATTTATCTTATGCAATCTTTTACTGAAGAACGTCAGTATTCTTTACATTATTTTGAAGTTTAAATGACCCTATAATGAAATAAGGACATGAAAGTTATATAAATCATGAAAAAGTGTCCCATTTTGTTTTAGATAGCCTAAATTACTTTAAGGAATACCAAAGTAGATGATCAGTCCAATTGATGGTCACATCATCACCTATAGGTCCCCCTTTTTGCCACAAAATGACAACTATAGCTTGACTGTAGTATGACAGTGAATTTGAAACATGAATTGAGGTGTTGGCAAGTCCTATAGTATGGTATGAATATGTTAAACTATTACATGAGACAATGTATTCTACACCAAGACTAAATCATAAAAAATTCACCTAAATGGGTCCCTTTCTATCAAAATGACCACCTACTGCTAAACTGCATAATGACAAAATACTAAGATATACAATTTGGATAGGTAGAGACGAGTCTAAAAATTTGAGGTGAGGAAATTAATGAATTAAAGGAGATCCTAAACATAATTTACAAGGTTTATCATTGATGGAAACCTATAGGCATAACCTCATTTTTTGGAAATATGTACCTATAGTTTGTTACAGTAGGCAGTCTAGCCTAGTCAAGTAGAGAAAAGTGCAAGTTGGGGTTGGAAAAGATTATAGGGTGAATTGAACATGATAAATCAGTTCCCATAGTGTCAAGACTAATCTCTCATGATTTTCATAATAAGGAAATATGGAAAAGAATTTTTTAACCTCTAACCTACAATCATGACTTAAGGTATGTGCACAGTCATTGTTATACAAAAGTTTGGCTTAGATTTGGTGATGTTAGGAGTATGATATAAACTTGATATTTTTTTATAAGATGCTCATCACCTACCTGAGCCTCTCATACCCTCATTTTGGATAATAAGTTAGGATAAATGCCCTATGTTTTATCTCAGATAGAGGATACTCCTAGATAAGCAAGACTATGGATTAAGTGAGTGAAGAGTGAAGTAATGATTTAGGATATATTATAACACTACAATGAGGGTGTGAGGAGTTTTATTTAATGTTTAAAAAGGTATATAGAGTTTTAAAAATAACATTGACACCCAATTGTGACCTAAACCTATAGAAGAACAGTCACACCTACTAGGCCTAAAGCCCTAAAGGGGCCCATTATCACTTATAAGGCCAATAAAACCTTCCCATGCACTTCATAATATTTATGAGGTATAAGGTTGTTTACATATTTTGGTCTACAAGGAAAATAATGAGAAAGTCATTTTTTGGCTTAAAATAACCCAGGGTACACATAATGCAAAGAAGGGATCGAGAGGTCATCTTAGATAGTCACACCAGTTTGAACACTCAGAATGGAGACTTAAGGAGATAATAATGATTGAAGGAGGTCCTAAAAATGCTTCTAGTGTAATTTGTTCATATATTGAACCTCTAACTTTTATGAACAAATTTTAAGGGTCAAAATGAGCTAAAACCCTTACTTTTGACCTGATGGGAAAGAAGTGGATATAAATGAATTAAAGAGGACTATTTTGGTGAGGAAATTCATTTTTAATTATAGATAATTCCCTTACTATCCTTCCCATCATATTGGTTGGTACCTTACTTGTACGAATATGGTATAAAATAGGCTTTTTTGATAGATTTTATGTGTTTTATAAGCATAGGGGAGTCTTAAAGGATGACGATAAAATAGGACCTAATATAACTCTTCATTCCCATTATTTAATTTAGCTAAGCACACAAACTCTTTTTCAAGATATTTCACTTTAGGTAGTCGATGGATGACAAAGAGAATGGAAGGTGATCACCAAGTGAGAAAGTGATAAGACCAATTGGGATAACTTTTTAGGTTTTTATGATGGATTTGGAAGAAAGGGGACTCTTTACAGGCATCATATCACCCATTATATGGATTATATTGAGAAACTAAAGATCATCTTGGTGCTAAATATGAAGATAGACCTATAGAGCTAGTGATGGTGACTATATATGATGAAAAATCTTGTCTCTAAGGATACTAGGGGTTATAAACACATCTAATGCATTTTTAATATTTTTTATAACCCCCCATCATATTACACATGTGTCAGCTCTCCCTATTCTACTTTGGAGTGCTTAAGAAAAACCTAATGATGAAGGAAGTTTTTAAGAAGGTAATTGAAGGGTCCTTTATAAAATTTGAGGAGTTTTCATGTTTCATATGTACATCTATCCAAAGATACATTTTATGGTATATTTCATACTTCACCCTTCTACAACATAATTTATTCTCAAGTGGAATTATGACCCTTGAGCTCCACGTATCTCTCTCTTATCACACATTGTATAAATACTAGCCACTTTGGCTCTTGTATTCTAATTCCACACCTAGTATGGAAAATACTTTCTTGTTTGATGTTGTACTTTAATTTTGAATAATACATTAAATCTATCTTAGAGTTCAAAAAACATCTTCTTTAAGTGTTTTAAGTGATTTATGTTGAGGTTTAGTGATAATCTTCTATCCTTGCTTCTCTTTATCCTTTCATGTTTGGTGTAAGAAGTTCTCATTATAATAGGTCATATAGAGTGTA
This sequence comes from Torreya grandis, assembly GCA_037957365.1. Classification (NCBI taxonomy): domain Eukaryota; kingdom Viridiplantae; phylum Streptophyta; class Pinopsida; order Cupressales; family Taxaceae; genus Torreya; species Torreya grandis. The sequence goes on along the minus strand of JARHVA010000128.1, from coordinate 4,059,914 downwards.
GATACTATTTTTTGACTCCCTTCAAGTGTATAATTAGTATTATTGTCTATAAATGACCTTTGGTCCACTTACCTTGAGTAGTCTCATGCATATCACCTTCATATTTGAAATACTAATGTTAGAGTACTCGAGGACTTTAAAGCTAGTATTGTACCTCTTGTCTCTTAGTGCAAGAGTATGATGATCTTGTGGAGATATTTATGGTGTATCACCCCCTTATAATATTTTACTTTCATTCTTACTTTTACCCTTTTTCAAATAATTAATCAATTAGTGTACGTGATAATCACTTAAAGGTTAATCTAGGGAGTTATCCCTTAAACCTAGAGGTTTGCCTCTACTATAGGCAACCCACAAAACTATAAGAATTAAAATGTTGCCAAAATCTTAGAATAGGCTTGAAAAACCTTCTATAGGGTTGAATATTTGGTGAAATTAGTTTTGGCATGCTTTGTGGGATCATTATCCTAAAGATAACTTATCAAGGTGAATGTTGGTCTTGACAGCATCACATCTGCATATGGTGTGCTACTTAGCATTTGACAACTCCATTCAAGGTAAAATCTAGTTGTATACCATTTTTTTGTCATATATTTGTGCTCATACTTCACTATCCTTACTAGTTCATATTCTAGTAGATTTTTCAATCCTATCAATCCAACTCTTCAACCTGAACTTCCTCTTAAAGTTCAACATCCTCAGCCTATTCTACCCTTTGAAGAGCAAGAAGAATTTCTAAACCAAGAGGACCAAGAAAGTGAAGAAGAACTTGAAGAGAACATAGCTAGGAATCATGCCTTCCTAGTTTATGACACTAAAAATCCAATCCATCTTGATGCCTATGATGGCATTCCCCCTAATGCTACAAAAAGTGTTCCTACATTCAATGGTAAATGCCATGTCATTCCTAGTGAGAACATTAGGAATATATCAAAATTTTGTAGTTTTCACAATGTCACTGAGGTCAACATTACCATTAGACTCCTTGACATGTCCCTTAGAGGTAAATCACTTACCAATTATAGGACTTTTTTTGGTGGTTGTATCACAACGTGGGATGATTTTGGAAAGGTGTTAACTTCAGGGTTTGAAGATAAGAGTGATCATACTTCACTCATCCATTAACTCAACATGATTCAAATATCCCCAAATAAGACAATGCATGAATTTGATGAAGATTCCAAATAACTTGGCATAGGTTACCTCATCCGATGAGAGCACCTATTATCTTTATGTTTCCTACTTATCTAAGAGTCATTAGAACTGACATAGCCATCATGTTATAATCCATGGGTAGTTTCACCTTACGTAAGGCAAATGATGTTACCATTACAAGTTGTAAATTTGCCCCCAAAAGTGTCCATGCCTCTACTACCAAATATGTTAATTTATTCTCCAAGAGTTTATCGAGTTCCTAATGCAAATTTTAAGTAAGGAATTCTCTTAATAAGATAGAAGAGACAATTTATTCGAAGGCAAGATATTAAGCCTTAAAGGCTCAAAATAGGAAAACAAATATGTAACAAGGTATTCATAAAAATTTCTACCCATAAAATAAATAATATGGTCATCAATATGGGTAAGGGATAGGTCAAAGGAAACCTAACTTCAATAGGCATATTAATGCATTCAATCCCACTTCTACTTCCAACACAGGAGCAATGGTACCAGTGCATAGTAATTTAATCCAAGGATAAGAGTGGAAAAATAGTCAATTCATGGATGCCAATAAAGGTGGAGATAAATATTTTTTTGATCAAGGAGGAGTCACTCCTCAACTATCAATAAAATATGAAGTTCTAATGCAAGTTAATGAAGGATAACAACCTCAAGGAGTAAGTTTCACCAACTTTCTAGTTGAAGACACTTATGTGCTTAATCAAGTAAATTCAGTTTTAGACAATACTATATCTAAGATAAAGGCTCTAATATATGCTAATGTTGTGCCTACAATATCAAACAATCCTCCTACAAGGCATCAAATCATGACTATAAGCATGGTAGTCCCTATAAATCTTGCACCTTCTTCAAGTTAGAATGTTGGAAGATCTACTCAAGGTGCCTCAATACCCCAAGTTCCAAACACTTCCTTGCCTCCATGGACCCAATAAAAACTTATTAATTTTTATTTGAACATTATTGACTCATTGAATAATGCCAAGGCATCTATCTCTCTTTGGGATGCCCTTCACATGCCTAGACAAAAAGAACTCTTGCAGAAGTAGTTGTCCACTATCCATGCTAGTCCTCCATCATCAAGCCATGGTCATAATAATGTTGCTTCTACCAATGCTCCTAATAAAATTTTAGATCCATCTACCAAATCCAAGATGCCTCCACCTTTCTACCTCACTCTCATTATGGGGGATAAACTAGTTCATAACTACATAGTTGATAGTGGAGCTAGCACATTACTGATGCCCAAGGTTATCAATTGGGTCTAAAGTATGAACCACATAGTAAAGGAGTGCTTAAATTAGATGGTACACCTACCAAGTTATTGGTATTTTTAAAAGGTTTAAAATATTTATTGCATGATTATCCTAGTTTCCCCATCCTCCAAGACATTATGGTTATTGACTTGCCTACCCATTTTACTATCCTCCTTTCAAGATATTTCACAACCAAGATAGGAGGATACTTCTTAGATGATTAGTCCTTCTTTACCTTTAGGATAATATATGGTGAAAAATTTACCATTAGGACTCAATCACTTGCTAAATTTCACATTGAACCTTATGTTGAAGTAAGCTTCAACTTGAATTATGTCATCAATGATAAAGAGGAGTCTATTGTGCATGATGGTGCTTCTTCCAAGCTTGAAGACATTTCTAATTTATTTCTATATGGGTATGTTATAGAAAACTATGGACATGATCCATATACCTATTTTGAAAAAAATGACCTTGGCATCTACATCATCCATGAAGGATAATTTGAGCAATCTGAGGTAAGCATTGAGCACTCCCCTTCACAAGTTGCTAAGGGAAATTATTTGATTCAAGTGTATGATGATGATAGATTGAAGGGCATGATAGATCAATATGGTGAGAATAACAATGTCTTTATTACTACAATTGATGAATCATCCCTTGAAGATGACATACATGAGGAATAAGATGACTTATGGAAAAGGTTCAATGCTATAAGTCAAGAGTTTGAGAAGTTAGGTAAGGATATTCCTCCTCCAAAGAAGTGTGAATCTGATGATATGTTTGTTAATGAGCCTAAAAAATATGATGTTGAGTGTACTATTGAGTATGAAATGGAATTCTTTGATAATAATTAAGGTGAGTGTATTATTGTTATCTAAGAAGTTGCAGTCATAGAGAAGCCTAATGAAGTCAAGTTAGATGTGTTTGTGCTTAAGGAATAGTCAACACTTAAACCTGAAGATGAATCACTTCTAGATGTGGTGAAGTATAATGAAGACCAACTTGATGTTTTTAATCATCAAGTGTATCATGTCCAATACGATATAAATGTTGAGGTATCTATCATTGTTGAGCATGGTCATTGATGTCAAAGAGAGCATGAGATATTAGTGAATTAATGACAAAGATGTTGTGTTTGATAGATTTATGGTGTGGTCATGTTACAAAGACCCTATAGTGTGTTATTATTAATTGAAGTGCTTGTGGAAGTGAAAAAAATTAATTAGATGAGTCATATGAGTATCTAGGTTCAAGTAGTCATCTTGACAGATAAGGTTGAGTAAACAGTTTGATGACATCAACATTCACACGTGTGAAGGTTTCAAGAGTAATTTGATACATGGATGGATTACCCTATGAAATTTTATCATGTCCTTAAAATTTTAGGTCATGAGGTTGAACATATAAAAATTTATTAAGGTGTAAAGTTGGCCTTCTAGGCAGATTATAGTGTTTGGCATTTAATTAGGCGATTAATATCTATGATGAGAAATTAATCTGACCAGAAAAGGATATAATAGAGTGAGTGATATTTAAAGATAATGATATAGTGGTTCATATTAATTCAATATTCCAAAGTATGCTAATAAGGCATGTGAGGTTTCCAAGTGGTGGAAGTTCATTGGAGACTAATTGCAGGGTACGTAGAGGGCACACGAGGATGCCAAGTGGCTTGATCTTAGAAGCAACGATCCAAGATCAATGATGAGTGATTAAAGATGAATACTAAGATACTCCAAAATATATAAATGAAGTGTTTTTGATCAAGTTGTGATAACAAATGAGATGAAGACACGTGTTTGCAGATGTTTTTTCATTTACTGGTGACCATTAGCATTTGAATTAGCAAAGGGAAAAACTAATCTATAATATTTTGCTAATATATTTTGATATAAGATGAATTTGAAGGTGATGTAAAAATAAAATTTTGTAGAGGACTTCAAGGCACATCTAGATAATTGAGTTAAAAGGTTTGAATGTCTTTATAGTCAAATATATTAAGATTTAAAGTTGACTATTTATTTGACCATGTTCTGTAAGTGACTAGAGAAGGATATTTGAGTTTTTATTGATAGTATTTTGATGTTTCAAAATTAAATAACTATTGTATAGTGTTTTAGACTTAATTATAACCATATATGAGTATTTTTGATGTTTTACCAATTTATATTTAGTATAGAAATATGTATAAAAGTTGGTTGTGTTTATTGGAGGCTATAAATAGTTTGAGTGACCACTTTGCAGAAGTGAGTTGGAAGAGTTATAAGTAGAATGGAATAATAAAATGAGTATGGATATGTTTTATAATAATTAATTGGTTATCATAATATTCCCCTGATCATATATGGAGAGTTAAAATAGTATAACTGTATTTTGACTATGTGTGACCAGCCTCAGTGGTCATTTTGAGATAGTTGTTTGTAGTGCTTAGAGCTTGTGTTAAAGTTTATAAATCACATGGAGGTATTAAAGAGGTCCTAAAGGGTGAACCCATGTGATCTAATCATATGCATATGTGAAATACTTTATTTTTTACTTTAGAAGTTTGAGACTATGTTTTCTGTGTATGAAGATCTGAAGAGCAAAGAGACCTAATTGGTAGGATCAAGTATTGAGTTGGTGTTATAGGTGGCATGTACCCATGAGGGAGTGAGAAAGGGTCTATTAGATATAGTTTTTATGTTATTGAAGCTTTATTATAAGCTGAAAGTGGCCAAAGGAGTTGAATTTGTAATGTATGAGCATGAAGGCCTACTTATTTTAGGTCTCACCAAGACCTAATAGTGGTTTCGAGATAATGAGGTATTGGTTGGCCTAAGGAGTGTGTGGTTCTTAAATTTAACATGTATGAGGACCTATTTACTATGTATAATAATTATTATGAGAATCTTGTCTAACCAAGATGGATTATACTAAGAGAGTGGTATAAATACAAGGCATTGTTAGCCTATTTGTGATGTGCATGGAAGTGTGGATTCAAGCAAAGGAGAGAACATTTGAAAGAGAAGGTAAAATTAATTGAGGACCAATAGATAGTGAATGTAATCAATTATTATTTTTTGATCAAGATTATGTAGGAGGACACATAGTTTATTGGACCTAATGAGCCTAGAAGAGGTAGTTTGAGTGAGTTAGTCCTAGAGGCAACTTGAGAGAGATTAGAGGTGAAGAGTGCATACAAAGGTGTTCATCATCAGTTGAAGAGAAAAAATATGTGTTTAATATGATATTTTCAAGGTATCTAAGTGGGTGCTTAGTTACCTATGGGTTTGGTTCCTCTTTACAAGATAAAGCTTGCTAAAGGTCTAGTTATTATGGGTGCTCAAGTAGATAGGGGCAATAACTCCTTGTGGAATTAGTGCATCAATAAAATAAGGGATGGGTGTTTCTTGATTAATTGGTGTTGGTCTAAATTTTGAATCTTTTTATTATAGGAAAGTTATTCCATCTTACAAGGTTTAGTAGGTTTTATTCCTCAAGACGGTTTCCCATATATATCGTGGGTTTTGTGTTTGATCTTATTTTATCTTCCATGTTCATTGTTATGAATGATGTGTATGGTTCATGATTGTATGTGTTGAATGGTTAAGGGTTTAAAGGGTTTGGAATTAGATTTAATATCTAGCATCACTGATTCACCCCCCTCTCAATGATTTTCCCTCTAATAATTGGTATCAAAGCAGGACCTTCTTTGCAAGTTTAACCAATTGAAAGTGATCCAAGGTACAATGTGGATAAACAATTGAAGAAAAATAATCAAGAGTTGAAGGCTCAAGTAGAGTTTACTTATGTATGTATAAAATCAAGTGAAGAAAATTGAAATCAATACAAGGCACTTTTTGATAAGTACATAGGTAAGATGAGTGAGTATGATCAAGAAGAAGCTCATAATATGATCATGGCCTCAAGCTTTAAGGATATTAAGGATTACTGCATCAATATCAATAAGGAGCTAGAATCGTTGAAGGCAAACTCAAGATAAAAATATGATAAAGAGAAGATCAACATTATTGAGGATCAATTAAGGGTTACAAAGGCAAATCTGAGTTTAAAAGAGGAAGAATGTAGACATCTCAAGACTCAATTAGAAGAGACAAATGCCAATTTGAGTTCAAAACAAGGTGAGCATGATGATTTGAAGTCCAATCTTGATTCTATAAATATTATTGGAGATCAAGCATGTAGATTGAAGGATGACATGGATAAATAATCTAAGAGGGATAAGGAGACCATCCAAGATCTTATAATTTAGTTAAAGGTTGTAAGTTCAAGTATGAGAGCTAAAAAGGATGAGAGTGTTCAATTGAAGACCAAGCTAGACTCATTGAAGGATGAACATCAGTAATTTTTTATCAATATAAACAAGACTGAGAAAGAATAAGAGAGGTCATATAAAGACAAGAAGGATGTAAGCACCAAGTGAAACATGAGAAGACCTATCAAGCTACTAAATGATATAAGGTATGAAAGTGCATTTCATGGTCACTGCTTTGCATGTAAGTTTTTTGGTTATAAGGTAAGAAATTATAGAAGGAAGATTAGCTGGTCAAATATAGGTATGGATAATATAGTCTATTATAATTATCATGACATGGGATATATTTCTATATTCTACCTTAGAATGCATGGGAAAAGACTAACCCAGGTATGGAGACCTAAGACATTTAAGCTTGAGCATAATGAACCTAAGAGACAAGATGGTATGTTTTCTAAGATTCATAATATTCATCAAGCAGAAGGTATGAATGATGTTATTTGTTTTAGTTGTCATCAAGTTTTTCATATTGAAAGGTATTGTAAAAATAATATCTCAAATCATAAGAAGGTGCATGGACATCCTAGAGTGCTCAAGAAAAGTCAATCCTTGGAATGAAAACCTAAGGAAGTGAAAACTAAGAAAACTAATTCAATTGAGTTGAAAGATCAAGGTGGACTACCTACTAAAGCAAAAGAGGAATCATATATGAATAAGGTTGAGGAATGACAAGAGAGTTTTTAATTTATCTAGATAGAAAAGGAGAATCAAAAGTTAGTTCAAGTTGATCTCAAATAAAAGACCAAGGTGGTAGTTGAGGCTAGTTCTAAAGTGTGTATGGATATAAGTAAACATATTGCTATTGTTGAATAAGTTTCATGTTAAAAATGTCAGTTTTCAATGTCTAGTGATGATGTATGTCATGAATATTTATTGTCTCCATGTATTGTCAATTCATTCTTAAAATAAAAGGAGAATATTGTGGTGGATGAGCAAGTTGCTTCTATTAATTCTAATAAAAAGAAGAATAACTATCAGTTTTAGATGACCAAAGAGGAGAGGGAATATAAGGATTTATGCAGAACTCCTAGTTTCAATTTTTTCTACAACATTTTGGGTTAGGTTATCTCTATCTAGGCTTCAAGGAAACACTTTAAAAGTAAGAGGAAGCATGGAGGATCATAGTTGAGCTTTCGTTGATGTTGCAGGACAAGAATATCATTTGAAGATGTGTTTGGCTAAGGGGGAACTAACTCAGTTATCTTGACTGGATTGAAGAAGATGTGCATGATGTGAGGGGGAGCATATGAGAAGATGCTTCAATCATGATAGAAGTGTGAATATGTCTATTATAGTTATTAATTTAAGAAGATTGATATGATGACTTGATCAAACCAAGTCATGTGTATTGACAAGGTATTGAATCATCATGCATGAACAAAGAGAGCTTGTGATTTATGTAGGTAGATAGTTATAAGGATCAGAGAAGCCCAAGCTTAGATTTTTATATGTCAAATGAAAAATGAAATGATATAGAGCTTGATGTTAGGGGTAATTTTTAATATTTGTGAGTAGTTTTTGAGGTTAACAATCAAGTTGGCATATTTAGGAAGAGACCCTTGTCATTAATGTCAAAGGGGGAGAAATATCAAAATGAAGGAGTTTAAATGAGTAAGAATTCATTCAAAGGGTTTTTTTCCATAAATGATAAAGGGGGAGATTGTTGAGCATGGTCAGTGATGTTAGGTTGTCATTGATGTCAAAGAGAGTATGAGATACTAGTGTATTAATGACAAATAAGTTATTTTTGATGGATTGATGGTGTGGTCATGTTACAGAGACCTTACAGGTGTTATGAGTGCTTGAATTGCTTGTGGAAGTGAAATTAATTCATCATAGTAGTCATATGAGTGTCTAGGTTCAAGTATTCATATTGATAGATAAGGCTAAGTAAGTAGTTTAATGACATCAACACTCACACATGTGAAGGTTTCAGGAGTAGTTTGATACATGGATAGATTCCCCTATGAAAGGTGATCATGTGGTTCAAATTTCAGGTCATGAGTTTGAGAATATAAAAATTTATTAACGTACAAATTTTTCCTTCCAAGAAGGTTCTAGTGGTTCCCATACTTAGCCAAATTTGCATTATTGAAGATCTACAGTGAGTGTTTAATCAAGTGATGAATATCTAAGATGAACAATTAATCTAAATAGATAAGGATATAACATAGCATGTGATATTTTTAAATAGTGATATAATGGTTCATATTAATTTAATATTCAAATTATTCTCAAAAGACATGTGGGGCTGCCTAGTGGTAGAAGTTAATTGGAGACTAATTGCAAGGTACGTAGAGGGCATGTAGGGCTACCAAGTGGCTTCATCTCTAAAGCAAGGATTTAAGATAAATGGTGAGTGATAAAAGGTAAATACCAATATACTATCAAGGAAATCAATGTAATTTTTTTAATCAAGTTGTGTGAGGACACAAGATAAAGACATGTGTTTGCAGATGTTTTTGCATTAACTAGTGACCATTGGCATTTGAATTAGCAAAGGGAAAAAACTAGTTTGTAGTATTTTGCTAATATATTTTGATCTAGGATGAATTTGAAGGTGATGTAAAAATAAAATTTTAAAAGGACTTCAATTTTTATCCATATAAGTGAGTTATAAGATTTGAATGTCTATAAATTCAAATATATTAAGCTCCAAAGTTGACTATGTATTTGACCATGTTTTGTAAGCAACCATAGAAGGATATTTAAGTTATTATTGATAGTATTTTGATGTTTAAGTATTTTATAAATATTGGAAAGTGTTTTATACTCAAATATAACATATTTGAGTATTTTTGAGGTTTTACCAATCCATATTTATTATGAATAAATGCTTAAAAGTTGACTGTGTTTGTTGGAGGATACAGACAATTTGAGTGACCACTTTATAGAAGTGAGTTGGAAGAGTTATAAGTAGAATTGAAGAATAAAATGAGTATGGAGATTTTTTATAAGTATCAAAGGATTATAATAATTAATTAGTTTTCATTATATTCCCTTGATCAGATATGGAGAGTCAAAATAGTATAACTATATTTTGACTATGTGTGACTAGCCTGAGTGGTCATTTTGAGAGAATTATTTTTTTAGTGCTTAGAGATTGTGTTAAAGTGTTTAAATCACATGGAAGTGTTTTATATATCTCAAAGGGTTCACCCATGTGATATAATAATATGTATATGTGAAATACTTGAGTGTTTGCTTCAGTAAGTTTGAGACTGTGTTTTTTGTGTATGAAGACCTAAAGAACAAGGAGACCTAATTGGTAAGATCAAGTATTGATTTGGTGTACTAGATGGCATGGACCCATGAGGGAGTTAAAAATGGTCTATTAGATATAGGTTTAATTTTTTTGAATATTTGGTATAAGTTGAAAGTGGCCCAAGGAGTTTAAGTTGTAACATATGAGTATGAAGTCCTAATTGGTTTAGGTCTCACCAAGACCTAATGGTGGTTTGGGGATAATGAGGTATTTTACAACCTAAGGAATGTGTGTTTATTAAATTAAACATGTATAATAACCTATTTAAAATGTATAAAAATTATGGTAATCATCTTAGCTGACCAAGATGGGTTATACCAAGAGAGTGGTATAAATACAAGGCATTGTTGGCATATTTGTGTTGTGTGTGGAAGTGTGGATTCAAGTGAAGGAGAGAACCTTTGAAAGAGAATTTACAAGTCATTAAGGAAAAATATATGGTGAATAGAATCATTCATGCTCATGTTATCAAGTTGATATAGGAGGACACACAAGTCATTGGACCTAATGAGCCTAGAAGAGGCAGTTTGAGTGAGCTAGTCTTAGAGGCAGCTTGAGAGACATTGGAGGTGAAGAGTGTAGAAAAATTTGGTCATCATTAGTTGAAGATAAGAAATAGGTTTTTAATATGATATATTTAAGGTAGTTGAGTGGGTACTTAGGTTCCTATGGGGTTGGTTCTTCCTTGAAAGATAAATCTTGTTAAAGGTCTAGTTGTTGTGGGTTTTCAACTAGATAGAGGTAGTAGCTCCTTGTGGGATTGGTGTCTCACCAAACTAAGGGATGGGTGTTCCTTGATAAATTAGTGCTTGTATAAATTTTTAATCTCATTATTAGAGGACTATAGTCCATCTTACAAGGTTTAGTGGGTTTTAATCCCCAAGAGGGTTTCCCACATATATCATGTGTTTTGTTCTTGATCTTATTTTATCTTCCATGTTCATTGTTATGAATGATGTGTATGCTTCATGATTTTCTATGTTGAATGGTTAGTGGTTTAAAGGGTTTGGAATTGGATTATATATCTAGAATAATTGATTCACCTCCCCCTCTCAACGATTATACCTCTAATAATTATGTATCCTAATCTATAATTTGAAGAGCACCAATTGAACAAAAAAAAGGTCAAGAAGATTGTAGCTTCAAAAAAGGCTCCTAGAGGGAAAAATATAAAATACTTTAATTCTCAAATAAATCCACTTGTAGACATAATAAGAGCCAAATATGGTGAGATTTTTTATCATCAACATGACAAAGTGTTTGATGATAAGCATACCTCACATGATAGGTTGCTTTCATAGAGTAGTAAGGATGCAAGAGGAACCATATTTGACCCTGGTTGAAGCATAATGAATTGATGTTTAACTCAAGTTTAAGTTATTTTATATATTATGATAGGTGTGTGTCTTTGTTTTATTTGTGTGTGTTCCATAAGTGTTTCCTTTGGTGTGTCTTGTTTTGTGTGTCTTTTCTTGTGTTTGGTGCCTTTTCAAAGGCATTTGAGTGTCAAACTTGTGCATAAGTGACTCCATAACCCAATAGATAGGATTAGGCTACTAGTCTTTAGCATAAATAACATACTAGTCCTAGTAAGTCACCAAAAATGTTGACAATTTTGACCACAAGTCAAAATAGGTCAACCCCCTATAGTATAAACCTTGATATAAGGGTCTTGTAGGATGTATTAGAGTGTAGCATGGTCCTACTAATTTCATTTAGTGTGTTATTATCTTTATCATAGTTACCTTTAGTCCTTTATGTCATTTCATGTCATGAAGGTCATATTTAGGGTCATTTATGAAGTTTGTATAGTTTTCCTAAGTAGATAAATGTTCCAGAGGTTCTTAAATATCCCATGTGTTAGTGGGAATCAGAGATATTGTTTCATAACTAAAAAAAGTAGGTTTCTATGTAAAAAAATAAAATAATTTAAAAAATAGGAAGTTTGGGTAGTTTTACGGCTTATGAAAGAGTATGGCACATGTGGTAGGCTCTTATATTGTCCCTTCAACTCCCTTGATCTCACTTATACATTTGATTAGCTTTGAAACCCCTGAAAAGGGCCCAAAACCATTTCATTCCTCCATTGCTCTTCTTTGCATGCCAAAAAGGTCAACCAATTTTGGTTTAGTATAGATAGAAAAAATTGAACTAGGTCAATGTTGGAGAGTTTTCAATGATTTCATGGATGTGTTTTGGTGAGTGGATAAAGTTCCTTGATAGTCTAAGTGACAATGACAAAGTGTACAATGTGCTTGTCCTAGTATGCTTGAAGGAGGCTTGGTTGATCTTCAGTTTTGGAATGGTTATTGATGTTCAGGGATGAGTATGGTGATTTGAGATTATGTAAGGGGTAATATTTTAAGTCAATAATGATTTGAGAGCTTGTGTGCATGATATTATTTTATATGGTTGATCATTATTTTCATCTAGACATTTTGGGTCTAATGGTAGAAAATATAAGTATACAGTTTATTGACATCACCATTGCCATGTGTGGATGATCAGTGGGAGTTGGTCATATGGTTGTGATCACATTTATTCATAGTTATTATGTGTTAAATTATAGGTCATGTGATGAAGCAAAACATAAGATATATAAGTGCAAAGTTGGGTTCCTAGGCAGTTTGACAGTGTTTTCCTATACTTAGTCAAATTTATAATGTGGTAAGAAAAGTTGAGTAGGCATTTTGATTTTTTCACATATGGAAATTTCAAAATGAGTTGATATTTATTTTTATGCATAGTTATTATGGGATAAATTTTAGGTCGTGTGATGAAGCACATCAAAATATATGCATGTTCAAAGTTGGCCTTCTAAGCAGTTCTTGACATAGTTGGCTCTATGGTAGAAAGAAATCTAAGTGATAATATTAATAGAGTTATATATTGTACATAAAAATGTTTTAGGATAAGTTTGATACATGTTTGAATTCCTATTTGAACAAATATCATATGGTGAAAAATTAAGATCATGATATTGATCGAGGCAAAAGATATGCATATGCAAAGTTGGCCTTCCAAACAGATATCAATGGTCCCCATACTTAGTCTATTAGATCGAGCTCCTTACAAAAGGATCAACAGAGTATGTTCATTCCAAGATGTCTGGAAGCAATGAGATGAGGACAAATGTTTGAAGTTTAATGTCAAGTAGAGATAAATATTAAGCCTATTAAAAGATATAAAAATTAATAGGCTTTCTTATAGATAGATATCAATGGTTCATATTGAGCAATATGTTTTCAAGGTGTCTAATGTTTAACATAGTTAAAGATCGAACTACGTACAAAAGATCGATGGATCGCATTAAGTCAAATAGTCAAGATGAAGATCCAAAAATGAGAGATGAAAGGTAAAGTTTGAGTTCCTTATAATTAGGTTAATGTTATGTGATTTATATAAGTATTGAGGACATGAGATGTGAGCAAAGTGACATAGGTTTAACTATGACCATTTGCATTTGAATATTTGAATTTAACAAAGGAAAAATTAGTGCTATGTATTTTGGCTATAAATTTTAATCCAGGATGAATTTTATCATGGTGTAAAAATATAATGTGTATAGGAATACAAGATGTATCTGTCAACATATATTTTAAGATTTTAAAATGTGTACAATAAAAGTTATTAATGTTCAAATTTGATTGTGTGTTTAACGTTCATCTGTTAAGAACTCGGGAAGTTGTTTGAGCTTGTGTTAATGTTGTTTTGATGTCTCATGATGAATTAGCTATTTGGGAGTGTTGTATACTCCATGAAAACCATATATGCATTATTAAAGTCATAATAATCATATTTATTATGAACAAAGGGTTAGAAGTTGATTGTGTTTTCCTTCTTGATGTATAAAAAGGTGTTTGAGCCATTTGAACATTAATAGAAGAGTGATATGATGGATGTTGGCACTTAAATGGGACATATAGATCATGTGGCATGGGCCCATGAGATTTAAAGTGTTCCTGGGTTTCTAGTTTGCTTAGATAAGTGTCAAAGAGGTGAATGGGTCATCATAGGACCTAAAAGTTGACTTAGGCTTTTTCGAAAGAGAGTTTTGATTAAGTGTGACCCATGTAAGATGCATTAAGGGTTAAGGCATGCCTAATGGCCAACAAATATTTTGATAATCATAAATTATATATAAATGTTAAAATCAAATATGATGATTTCTAGACTTGATAGACTTGGGAAAGGCTTGTGTAAGAAGATTGTGCAAAGGAAGGAGAGTAAGTGTGCCTTGTGGATAGGTTGATGTGCAAATCAAATTGAGGACTGAGTGTATGACATGTAGGTCATATTTTTTTTGATATAATAGTGCTATTGAATTTTAAGGATATGTAATAGGTATGAGTATGAATATGAGGATAGTTTGAGTGAAGGAGAGAGATTGTGGCATGCCTGTGTGAGAGGCATGTATAATATAGAGAGGGAGTTTGTGTAGGGGTTATAAAATTAGAGATCCATCATCAAGAGTTGAAGACATCAATTTTAAGTTGGAGGTGTTCACTTAAAAGGAGTGTCTAAAGGACTTAATCATCCTTAGGGGCTATTGCTCCTTATGAAATAGGTATTTCACTAAAGGCATTTGGTCAGGCGGACTTGATCAAAGTTTTTGGTCTAAATGACTTGACTAGTCTCTTATTTTTAATCTCTTATAAGATAAGTAGTCCATGTATTGTAGGCTTGAGAGTGGGTTTTATTCCCCATGAGGGTTTCCCATAAGAACTATGTATTGTGTGTTTGATCTTGTGTATGCATTGAATTAATGAGCTATCTTAGTAATGGTACTTGATCAAAGCTGATATATGTTGATTATTTAATAGTTTGAAAGGATTGGAATTCAAATTCAAATATCTTGGGTCACTTATTCACTCCCCCCTAGTGATGTATCTTCAACAATTGGCATCAAATCAGGGCCTTTGGTAAAGGCTTAAAAACTTAAAGGTGATCCAAGGTAGAATATGGGTAGTCATCAAGGAGGTTTATCTACTAAGCAAGTACCAACGTTCAGTGGATCCAATTTTTCATTTTGGAGTACTAGGATGAGGACATACATTATGTCCCTAGGTTTTGATGTATGGTAATCTATTGTGGATGGTTATATTACTCCCACTAATCCTCCATCTAGTGATGCAGACAAGAAGTTATTTGAGAATAATTCTAAGGCAATAAATGCCATCACTTGTGGTCTTATAGAGACTAAGTTCACCAAAGTAATCTATTGTAAATCTACTAAAGATATATGGAATAAAATGTAGATCATTTATGAAGGAGATTCAAAGGTTAATATTTTTAAGTTGCATGCTCACAAAAGGAAATTTGAATGTCTCAAAATGAAGGAAGAAGATTTTGTGGAATCCTTTCTACAGAGCATTGATGAGATTTTGAACATTGTCAGAGGTCTTGGAGAGAACCTTGAAAAGGATATTGTAGTTCAAAAGGTATTAAGGTCTCTATCCCTCAAGTTTGATCTAAAATTATCTGTTATAGAAGAAAGTCATGATCTTACTCAGTTGAAGATGGATCAATTACATGGCACCCTTACTACCTATGAGATGAGGAAGAATGATGATATACCACCAAAGAAGGAAGCATAAATCAAGATAGAACCGATTCCAAAAAATAAACTCCAAGGTAAGAAACCCAAAGAGGATGACACATCTAATATTGATGAAAATGATCTAATTACTTTGATTTCAAGGAAATTAAAAATAAGTTCAGACAAGTATAAGGATAAACTACCCATCAAATGCTTAAATTTTGGAAAGGTAGGACATTTTGCTAATAAGTGCCCTCATAAGTATAAGAAGGATGATTATAAAGAGAATTATCAAGCTCATGATGATGGCAAGAGATCATTTAGGTTTGATAAAATCAAAAAGGGATTCAGAAGGTTTGAAAATAAGTACTTCAAGGACAAGAAGACTATCTACACCAAAGAAGACTATAACTCATCAAATGAGAATGAATTCAGTGACTTAGAATATTTTCATGAAGATTATGGTCATTTTGAAGATGAAGATATATTCATGGCTAAGTAAGGTAGTTGCTCACATCAAAAGGAGTCTACTTGGAGTAATTCAGATGATGATGAAGATGAGGTGGACTATGAGACTGAATTGATGAATTCTCTTGAAGAACTAAAGATTGAGAAGAAGATCAATAAGAAGATGAAATATAAACTCAAGGACTATGAGGAAAAATTTAGTGTGTTTGAGGCAAGATTGGTTGAAGAATCTAGAGAGCATGAAAGTGTTGTCATGTTTCTTAATTCTAAGTTGGAATCTATGTCTGCAAGTCTAAGAGCCAAAGAAGAAGAATGCTCAAGGTATGCTTCTGAGATTGTGTCTTTGAAAGATGAGTTAGAGAAGTTTGTAAGACAGGTTGATAAAATTTCTAATAATCTTGATGATCTCCTAAAGTGTCAAAAGTTAGCTAGTGACATATCTAGATTAGGTTTTAATAAAGAACCCAAAGTTACTTCTCAAGTTGACATGAATGTCAATGAGAACCAGGTGGATTAGACATTGAAAATAAATCATCAAACAAGGAATGAAGTTGTTGTCATAATGAATATAAATTAGATCAAACAACCAATTCCATGATGTATGTAAATTTCAATGGTTACTAGTATACTTGTAATCAGTTTAGGCATAGAGGTAGAGAATGTAGAAGACCTATTAGAAATGAGTTTTCATGGAACTATGAATGGAATCATTAGTCAATTGGTGTGAGAAAATTTGAGTGTTTTAACTATAATAATGTGGGACACTTTTAAAAATATTTTGCATTTAAGTTAAGATAGCTAAGTTTCCATCAATAAGTATTGTTTGCTACAACTGTGAAAATATTGGTCACATTGTTATATTCTACAAGAAAAGGTCTACAAATTATAATAGGTTCAATCAGGATCCTATAGAATAAGGAAGAAGGTAATTTAACTCATGGAAACCAAAGGTGGTAATTATGCATCATGATGAGACTATAGGACAAAGTAATCTATTTGTTATGGTGAATAATACTATAGAAGGAGAAGAGTGTTAAGGGATCTCATTGTTTTCTCATGTTGAGAATGAAGAGAACAAGCTCAAGGAGAAGACCAAGATACTAGTTAAGGCTAGTTATGAGGTGTGCATGGATCCAAGTGAACATATTTTTAATCTTGAGCAAGTATCATCAAAGAACATCAATTATTTATACCTAGTAATGAGCTTCCAAATTGCAAGGAAGATTCTACGAATGAAAAGGTATGTCATGAATCTTTATTGTCTCCATGTATTGTCAATACAATCCTAGAAGAAAAGGAGAATGTTGTATTGGTTTATCATGTTGATTATATTAAGCCTAAGAAGAAAAATAAGAACTACAAGTATCAGATGACCAAGGAGGAGAAAGAATATGAGGAGTAATGGGCAACTCCTAGTTTCACATTGTTCTAGGACATTGTGAAGTAGGATGTCCATACCTATGCTTCTTAGGAGACATATTTATTATGGAGAATAAAGTTTGTGTGATCAAGATAATAATGCCAATATGTATAGAGACTTGTGTTTATCTTAGAAGGTCATTGGTTAAGGGGGAACAACATGTTCATGAGCTTATTCCAGAGGTTTATGAAGGAGCTATAGTACAAGGTCAGAATGGGTGTTGCCAGGTGGCTTAATGAGTTTGATGGAGTGTCAATAAGATTTTGGTGCTCAAAAAGGTCTTTGTACTTCTTTTTTATATGTTTTAGGTGGTTTCATGTCTTGATGATACTATTTGTGCCTTTTGGAGATTTGTGTTTGCTCTTAGGTTTCCCAATTTGTGTTTAAGAGTATGTAGGTCCTAAAATGGGTTATAGGATGTATGGGTTCCCAAAGATGTGAAATCTCAAATCTTGGTTTATAAGTGTGTAATGTTTTTCTCCAAGTGTACAATAATTTTCAGAGGTGGGCATTAACCTGAAGGAGGTTTGTTGACTTTGTTTGTTTTGAGATTCTAAGGTTTTGGGATTTGATAGAAAAGTGCTTTGCCTTATGAGTTGAGGTATAAATATTATTAATATATTGAATGGGCCAAAAAAAATTCCAATAAATATTCATAGAGATTTTAAGGTTTGTGGTTTTCAACTTACTTATGTTTTTGTCAAGATGGAGGCCTAATTGGTAAGTTAATTTGTGAAGGAACTATGTTGCATCATATAATCTAGGTGATGAAATTTGGTTTGATTAAGGGATCATATGAGATTTCTTTATTTATGAAGTTTTAGGTCTTGATAGTATGTCTATTGAAAGTTGTGGGCTCTACAAGATCTAGGTGGGGCTATAAGGAGTCTACACAGGGCTAGTATGAAGATTTGATGTTTTTGTTCAGTTTATCCAAAATATCAAGGTATGAGTATTTCAAGGTGAGTTATAAAGTTGGTTTAGTGTGTGTTTCCTATTTTTTGAATGGCGTGAAGTTCTATTGGTGGTCCTTGAGGTGGTTTGAGAGAAAAGGCTAGTAAGCCTATATGGTGGTTCTTCATGGTGTGTGGAGATCTAAAGATGCTCAGGAGGTGAAATTGCTCAAAAATATCAGGGGGAGTCCCACTTATATTTTTATTGATATGTTTCATTATATTTTAATATTTTTTTGTTATTTTTTCATTGGATGAAGTGCTTGGTTGAAGAGAGCATTGGCATGAAGCAATAAGAAGTTATCAAAGAAAATAAAAGGTGGGCTCAAGGTAAGGGGGATTTGTATCATATTTATAATATGTTCCTCTCATGGTGATAGTATTTTTAGTTCCTTAGGATCATTTGGTGCCCATTTTTTCATTGTGTCAAATGGTGATAAAGTACCTATTGTGAGAATGCTTGAAGAGAGAGAAGAAAGGTGAGCTGTATATTGATGGGTATTGACATCAATAAAATAGGGGGATATTATTATAAAGTTTTAAATGATGTCATGGTGATGTAATGGAAGTGTCTTGGTGAGTGGATGAAGTGCCTTGATAATCTAAGTGATAATGATAAAGTGTGCAATGTGTTTGTCTTAGTATGCTTGAAGGAGGCTTCATTGATCTTTAGTTTTAGCATGGTTAGAGATGTTCAGGGATGAGTATGGTGATTTGAGCTTATGAAAGGGGCCCTATCATAATTCAATAATTATTTGAGTTATTATTTTCATGAGTGTATCTCATCTTTTTCATCATTGTTTTCATCTAGACATTTTGGGTCTAGTGGCAAAAAATCTAAGTAGGTAGTTTGTTGACATCACCATTGCCAAGTGTGGATGAGTTAGGGGGAGTTGGTCATATGGTTGTGATCCCATTTGTGCCTATTTACTATGTGATAAATTATATTTCATGAAACAAAGTGAAACATAAGATTTAAAAGTGAAAATTTGGGATCCTCGATAGTTTAACAATGTTTTCCCATACTTAGCCAAATTTGTAATGTGGCAAGAAAAGCTAAGTAGGCATTTTGATGTAGTCATATTTCACATATGTGGTAGTTTCAAAATTATTTTATCATATGAGTTTTTTTTTTTTTTTTAATTATTTGATATGTGATAAATTTTAGGTCATTCAATGAAGCGCATCAAAAAATATGTGTGTGCAAAGTTGGCCTTCCAAATAGTTCTTGACATAGTTGGTTTTATGGCAGAAAGCAATCTGAGTGAGCAGATTAATGGAGTTATATATTATATGTGAAAAGGTTTTAGGAGTATTTTGACACATGGTTGGATTATTATTTAAATTATATCATATGGTACAAATTTTAGATCATGAGATTGATCGAGGCAAAAGATATGCTTGTGCAAAATTGGCCTCCTAGACAAATAGTAATGGTCTCCATACTTAGTCTATTTTGCATGATGTTAAATATCAAAACTAGATGGAGATCTAATGATTCATAGGATTTCATACATATACATCTATGGTGATTATTAATTTAAATGGGTCAAAGTGTTTGATGCTTAAACTGAGTAAAAATCAAGTTCCTTACAAAAGGATCAATGGAGCGTGCTCATTCCAAGATGTCTAGAGGCAGTGAGATGAGAATAAGTATTCAAAGTCTAACATCAATAAAAGATAAAGATAAAGCCTCTTCTAAGATCTAAATATGATTGGGTGTTCATATAGATAGATATCAATTGTGTGCATTAAGCGAGATGTTTTCAAGGTGTCCAATGTTTAACATAGTTAAAGACCAAGCTACGTACATGAGATTAATAGAGTGCATTAAGTCAAATGGTCAAGATGAAGATACAACAATGAGAGATGAAAGGTAAAATTTGATTTCCTTATAATTATATAAAATATTCATGATTTATCTTAGCAATGAGGACATGAAATGTGAGCAAAGTGATCGAGGTTTAACTATGACCGTTTGCACTTGAATATTTGAATTTAACAAAGGCAAAACCATTAATTTGTATTTTGCCTATAACTTTTGATCCAAGACAAATTTTCTCATGTTGTAAAAAGAGAATGTGTAGAGGATTCCAAGGTGCATCTTTAAATATATATTTGAATATTTGAAAGTGTGTAAATTTTAAGTTATGAAGGTTTAAATTTGGTGTTCAATGTTTATCTATTAAGAACCCGAGAAGGGTGTTTGAGATTGTGTTGATGTTGTTTCAATGTCTCATGATGAATTAGATATTTCAAAGTGTTATAAACTCCATAAGTACCATATTTTACATTATGAAGGTTTGAAAAATCATATGCATTATGAAAAAAAGGTTAGAATTTGACTGTGTTTTCATTCTTGGTGTACATAAAGGTCTTTGAGCTATTTGAGCATTTATAGAAGAGTGTTATCATGGCTTTTAGCACTTAAATGGGACCTATAGATTATGTGGCATGGGCACATGAGCTATAAAATGTTCTTGTGTTTCTCATTTTCTTGGAGAAGTTTCAAAGAGGTGAATGGGTCATCATAGGAACTAAAAGGTGACTTAGGCTTATTTGAAAGAGAGTTGTGCTTAAGTGTGACCCATGTAAGATGCCTTAAGGGTTAAGGAATACTTAATGGCTGACAAAGATTTTGATAATCATAAATGTTCTATAAATAGTGAAATCAAAGATTATGATATATATACTTGAGAGACTTGGGATAGGCTTATGTAAAAAGACTGTGCGAAGGAAAAAGGAGAGTAAGTGTGCCCTATGGATGGGTTGATGTGTGGAGCACATTAAGGATTAAGTGTATGACATGTAGGTCATAAATCTAATGAAAGAACAGTGATATTTTAGTTTGAGGATATGTGAAGAGGTCTGAGTGTGCATATGAGGATATTTTGAGTGAAGAAGGAGAGAGATTATGGCATGCCTATGTGAGAGGCTTGTATAATATAGAGAGGGATTTTATGTAGGGGTTTGAAAATCAAAGATCCATCATCAAGTGCTAAAGACATCAATTCTAAGGTGGATGTTTTTACTTCAAAGGAGGGTCTAAAGGACTTGATCTTCCTTAGGGGTAGTTGCTCCTTGTGAAATAGGTGTTTCACTAAAGGCCTTTGGTCAGGAGGACTTGATTAAGGTTTCTCATCTAAAGGACTTAACCATTCTCTTGTTTATAATATCTTATAGGACAAGTAGTCCATATGTTTTATGTTTGAGATTGTGTTTTATTCCCCATGAGGGTTTCCCATAGGAACTATATGTTGTGTGTTTGATCTTGTGTATGCATTGAATGAATGAGATATCTTATTAATGTTATTTGATCAAAGTTGATATATGCTGATTGTTTAATAGTTTGAAAGCATTAGAATTGAATTTGAAACATCTAGGCTCACTAATTCACCCCCACTAGTGATTGTACCTCTAATAGTCAAATTATCTTTTAGGGTGATAGTACTCCTTATCCACTTCAAATCCATGGTAGGAGTTATAATATTGGTTGATTATGATTTGCGAACTAATGGTAATAAGTCTACTATCTTTTTATGCATGTTCATCCCTATCACCTATAGGTTTCTTTTCCTATTTGAGTTAGTCTATGAAAATTAGTTATTGTACATGATTCTTAGGAGCATGGCCATCCTTCTCACATGGATTTAAACTCAGTTTTCACATGGGGAGTGGAAGATAAAAACACAAGTACTTTAGTTTTCTAGTTGAGACTTCAATGGCTAGTTTACAGATAAGTTCCTTTTAAATTGATCATTATTCCCCAAGGATATGGGGACTCAAAGTCATATCTAGAAGGATAACTCAATCAAAAACATGCTATAGTAGACCTCCTTATAGATATTCACCTACAATCAGGTGAATGAGAGTTTTAAAGTTTACATAGCCATGATGAATATGTAATGGAGATTTTCCAAGGTGTTGAACATACTCTTAAAGTGTTAGAAACTAAGTGAAATATTCAAATGATGTATGATTGGTTGTGAAAATTAGCACTTCCATAGACACAATTCTTAACCTTGATGTTCACCTACACATACCCCACATAAGACTAATCATGTTGGAATGAAGGCATTATAGCTTGTTTGAAGTATTTTAAGGAGGAAAGAATCAATTTGAAGACTTAAATAAGGTCTAGGATTAGTTGTAGAGCCATCCACC
The DNA here is from genome assembly GCA_037957365.1 of Torreya grandis. Taxonomy (NCBI): domain Eukaryota; kingdom Viridiplantae; phylum Streptophyta; class Pinopsida; order Cupressales; family Taxaceae; genus Torreya; species Torreya grandis. The sequence goes on along the minus strand of JARHVA010000128.1, from coordinate 4,037,355 downwards.
ATGCACATTATTTATATCTTACCTTCATAGTCTTGTAGCCTGCACATACACCTATAGGTGGCTCCTATATGGGTCTAATTAATAATGAGCATTAGGTGATTGAACTTGTTTGAACCTCAATGGAGGATTAGAGCATTGGAAAGTGCCTTTAAGATAGTATAAAGGTCACATGATTATATGAAAACTTGAGAATCATGTTCATATGAGTAGAAAGTGACTTAAGGGACAAATTACCTTAAAACCTCTAAAATAGGGACTCTAGCTTTATTTTGACCCTTCCATAGTAAAGCATATAAGGTATAACTAGGTCTAAATGTTTCCATCATGGAGCCCTATCATAGGGGAAATGATTTGAAAAAAAATCTTAGTTGTTTGTTCATGTAAGAAGAATATAGTAAACCTTCCATCTTATGCAATATTTTACTAAAGAACATCAGTATTATTTACAGTGTTTTGAAGTTCAAATTACCCTATAATGTAATAAGGACATGAGACTTGAATAACTCATGAAAAAGTGGCCCATTTGGTTTGAGATAACCTACCTGACTTCAAGGAAGACTATAATAGATGAGAATTCCAATTTATGGGCACATCATCACCTACAAGTCCCCTTTTTGGTCACAAAATGACAACTATAGCTTGACTGTTGTATGACAGTGAATTTGAAACATGAATTAAGGTGTTGGTAAGTATTAGAGTATGGTACGAACATGTTAAACTATGACATGGGAATAATTCATTATGCACCAAGAATAAATCATAAAATAGTCACTTATAAGGATCCCTTTATATCAAAATGACCACCTATAGCTGAACTACATACTGACAAGATACTAAAATATATAATTTGGAGATTGACTAAACCTATGGGTAGAGACAAGTCTAAAAAATTAAGGAGAGGACATTGATGAATTAAACGAGATCCTAAAAATAATGTATAAGGTATAAAATTTAAGGACACTTATAGGTGTAACCTCATTTTCTTGAAATATGTACCTAGAATTTGCTATAGTAGACAGTCTAGCCTAGTCAAGTAAAGAGAAGTGCAAGTTGGGGTTGGAAAATATTAAAGGGTGAATTTACCATGAAAAAATAATTCCCATAGTGTAAATAATAATCTCATTATGTTCATTAAAGTTAAATACGTCAAATAAGTTTTCAACCTCTAGCATATTGTCATGACTAAATGTTTGTTATACAAAAGTCTACCTTAGATTTGTCGATGTTTGGGGGTGATAGGAGTATGATTTAGACATGAAATTTTGTTTATAATACCCTCATAACCTACCTAATCCTTTCATACCCTCATATTTTTTGAGAAGATAGGGGAAGTACCATCTATTCTTTCTCAGATAGAGGGCACTCTTAGAGAAGAAAGATTGCAGATTAGGTGAGTGAATAGTGAAGGAATGAGTTGGAATCTATTAGAAAATTAAAAGGAGGGTTATAGGAGTTATATTAAATGTGGAAAAAGTTATACAAGTCCCTAAAAACAATGTTGACACCCAATGATGACCTAAACCCATAGAAGTACAGTTAGGCCTACTAGGCTTAGACTAGGTCTAAAGCCTTAAAGGGGCCCACGCTCACTTATAAGGCCAATAAAACATTCCCATGAACTTGATGATATTTATAATTAGGTATAAGGTTGTTTGGATCTTTTTTTATTCAATTAAACTCATGAGAAAGACATTTTTTGGCTTAAGAACAACCCAAGGTACACAAAATGCAAAGAAGGGCTCGAGAGGTCATCTTAAGACATTCACACTAGTACAAACACTTAGCATGGAGACTTAAGGATCTAATAATGATTTAAGGAGGTATTAAACATGTTTATAGTGTAATTTTTTCATATATTGAACATCTACCTTTTATGAACAAATGCTAAGGTTCAAATGAGTTAAAACCCTTACTTTTGACCCAATGGGAAAGAAGTGGATAGAAATGTAATCAAGAGGACCATTTTGGTTAGGAAAGTGATTTTTAATTGTAGATAACTCCCTTAGGATCATTCCCATCATATTGGTTGGTACCCTACTTCTATAGATAGGGTACATAATAGGCTTTCTTGATAGATTTTATGTGTTTTCAAGGTGCAAAGGAGTCTTGAAGGTTGAAGATAAATTGGGAAGGTCAATTAGGACCTAATATAACTCTTCATTCCCATTCATTTCTTAATAAAATAACACAAACTCTTCTGTAATCTCCTTCACTTTAAGAAGTCTATGGAAGACAATGAGAATGAAAGATGATCACCAAATGAGAAAGTGATAAGTCTAATTGGGATGAATTTTAAGGTCTACCTAATGGATTTGGAAGTAAAGGGACTCTTTAAAAGTGTCATATCACCCCTTATCAGGATTGGATTGAGAAACTAAAGATCATCTTGGTGACAAATGTGAAGATAAACTTGTACAGTTAGTGATGGTAACTACAGATGATGAGAACACTTGTCCATAAGGTGACCAAAGGTTATTGACACATATAATGCATGTTGAATATTTTTTATAACCCCTCCCATAATATTTTACATTTTTCATCTCTCCCTAATCTGATTTGGAGCACTTAAGAGAAGCCTAATGATGAAGGCAGTTTCCAAGAAGGTAATTAAAGAGTTTTATGCTAGATTTGAGGAGTTTTCATGTTTCATATGGATATTTGTCCAAAGAGACCTTTCATGGTTTGTTTCATACTCCACCCCTATGCAAAATCACTTGTTCTCATTCCTTGACAAGTGTAATTTTGACCTTGAGCTCTACTTCTCTCTCTCCTATCACACATTTTATAAATACTAGCCATGTTGGCTCTTGCATTCTAATTTCACACCTAGTATGGTGAAGCCCTGTTAGTTTGATGTTGTACTTTACCTTTGAATAATACATTTAATCTAGTTTTGAGTTTAAAAATCATATTGTCTAAGTGTGTGATTTATGTATGGTGAGGTTTAGTGATAATCTTATATCCTTGCTTCTCTTTATCCTTTCATGTTTGGTGCAATAATTTTTCATTCTAACTGGTCATATGGAGTGTAACTCATGTGTTTTAACTCCATTCTAGTGTAAAATGATCCTTAGTGTTTTTAATTTACCTTTTGTCTACTTACCTTGAGTAGTCTCATACATATCACCTCCATATTTTAAATATTAATGTTAGAGTACTCTATGACTTTAAAGCTAGTATTGTAGGTATTGAATCTTAGTGAAAGAGTATGATGATCTTGTGGAGATATTTATGGTGTATCACTCCCTTATAATAGTTTACTTTTATGCATAATTCTACCCCTTTTCACACAATCAATCAACTAGTGTAGGTGATAAGCACTTAAATGATAATATAGGGAGTTAACCCTTAAATCTAGATGTTTACCTCTACTATAGGCAACCCACAGGCCTAGAGGTATTCCAATGTTTCCCAAATATTAGAGTAGGTTTTAAAAAACTCCTCTAGGGTGAAATAGTTTGTTAAAACAATACTAATGGTACCACAAGTCACATCTAGAACTAAATTGGGTTAAATTATCCAAACTCTTGTTAATACAATTTGGGCATAATGCCTATAATGACTTCACTAGGGCATTGACTAAAATTCATCAAATACACACAATTTCTGAATATCAAATATAGTTATAAAATCTATCCAATCAAATTTAAGGCCTTTCTGATGATTTTTTTATAATTTGATTCATTAGCGAACTTAAGGATGTGCTTCAATCTAAGGTTAAAATATTCCACCCTTACACAATGATGAAATCCTTGGGTTTATCCAATCTCTCCAAAGATATACTCACCTCAAATTGTTGCAATTATAATTGGGTAACCTCCAAGCCATTTTAATTTCAACACCCCAACACAAACCCCCCTCTTAATCAAACCCCCATCAAAATTCTCACAGAGGTTAAAATGTGTGCATATCATAAAAATGGGTTATGTTACAATTGTGATGAAAAATGGGTTAGGGGATACAAATTCATCAAACACATATTGAACTTACTTGATGTTGATTCCACACCTAATATATAAGAATATTAGGATGCCACATATGAGGTGGAGTAGGAAGGTGATGATTCTAGGGCTTCAGATTCACATTGTGAAATCCACATGCATGATTTGGTAAGGGTCACCACTCCACAAATAATGTGTCAAAGGGTTTTTCAAGAAACAAAACCCCACCATTATTATTTATTCTATTATCACTCACAAATTTATTAACCCTTAGGTGGTTAAGTAAGTAGACTATTTTATGAATCCTTGTTCCAATTTTGAGGTGATGATTGCCAATGGGGGAACATTATCATGCAAGGGAAAGTGTCACAATGTTACTATTTTAGAGAAAAACTATAACCTCATAAGTGACATGTTTATTTTTTCCTTAGGAGGATGTGATGTTTTTATAGGAAACCAATGGTTACAAATTCTTTGACCCATTCTTTTAGGATTTTCCTGAGTTGGATGTAATTTTCTGAGAATGGAAATCAATACCCATTTAAAGGCCTTCTTCCTAGGTCCACTAGTGTTATCATATTTGAATACATGGAGAAACTTCTCAAAATGAGATCCTATAGAATAATTTCTCAACTATTTTCTCTTCACACTGATTCACCAATGGATTATATCCAACCATCAAACTTTCACAATATTTTGGTCAAGCATGTAGTAGTTTTTTAAGAACCAATAGGATTATCGCCTCACCACCTTGAATACCATCACATATAAATTATTCTAGGTGATACACCCCTTAACATTTATCCATACCACTACTCATGTCATAAAAATGTTGAGATTGAAAATATGGTTCATGACCTCCTACAAACAAGAGTCATTCGACCCAGGACTAGCCCATATTATTCACCAATCTTGTTCATTCATAAAAATGGTGGCTCCAAGAGACTATACATTGATTATTGAGACTTTAAAAAGCTCACAATTAAGGACAATTTTACCACTCCATTAATAAATCATCTCCTCAATGAACTCAATGGTGAAAATATTATCCACATTGGACCTATGCTCTGGCTATCACCAAATCTATCTTTGTGAAGCAGACATTCCAAAAATGATTTTTCACACACATTGATGAGGCCACTTATTTGATCTATTTTGTAGCGTCATACATACCTATTATATATATTTTTCTATGTAAATCCCCATAACCATCCATGACTCATACAAATGAATGAATGAATTTATAATTTTAAGTGAGCATTGAGATATATATATATATATATATATATATATATATATATATATATATATATATGTTATGAATTATTGATGATTTTTATTTGATTAGATTATACTTGTGTAACTTTATTTAACAATAATTTTAAGGATAACATAAGGTTGTAGGATCTTGTTTGGGAAAAACGATTACAGGTTGCTTGTAGCAACTGTAGGCTCCACCTATAAGTTACCCATATCCATTGTAGGTTTCCTATGGCAACTTTAGGTTTCAACTATAGGTTGCTCATAGCCACTATAGAGTTTCCATAGCAACTATAGGCTTCACATATAGGTTTCCCATAGCCACTATATAAAATAGAGCTATTGTTGTGATCAGATCTTAAGGACACATCCAGCTATCTTGGGAAGCAAATAGATGCTTAGAAAAGACCATAGCGATTGTATGGACTCCCTATATGCAAATAAATTTGGATGTGATATCAAATATGAGAAATACAAGGACAATGGAAAGGAGAAATAAATAAATAAAATAAAAAAATAGTATATCTTGTCCTTAACCTAGTCAAGCCTAAAACAAAGAACTTCAGTTACTAACCACTTGAAGGTTGATTGGGGTATTTTCTAAAGTATTTGTATTTTTTTCTAGTTTGGTGTCTTTGGTTAGAAGTTAATAAACTACCTTCTATATTTTATGGCATAACCTAGATCAGATTAGGAGTTAGTGAGTTGAAATTGAAGATTGGATAGTTAATAGAACTATAGAATTCATTGCATTGTAATCCTATGTAGCAATCTTTAATTGCTACAAATTTGAGTAATGAGAAATTTCATTCTACAAGAAGCTTTTGAAAATCTCTCAGAGAAGGATTGAAACTTAGTTATAAACAAGGAAGGACCCTCTTGAAAAGATTTTTAGTGAAGATCCTAACCCTCCTTAGTTAAGAGTGTGTAAGTAGATTTCATTATGAATCTGATTATATAAAGTGTGATACATGTGTGATTTATAAGTGTGAAGTATTTTTGTATATATGTCATAATAATTTCATAGTATAACTATTTGGTAAATTAAACATAAGTTCATTGTATTGCAACAAGTAAATCAAACTAATTTATGAATCAATAATTCATATATAGTGTTGGCATCCTTAAAAAGTGTATTCACCCTAGGTTGATAATTAATTTTAATTAGACTCAAGAATCTGGTATTCACTAGGTAATTAGTTTGCACAACATTTTGGCACCATTGATAGGGAGGGTGTCAATTATTTTTTTCTAAAATCAATCATTATTTTTTAATATTGGTTTTAATTCACTGCTCTACCTATCCAAGCAAGTCGACTAAGGACATTGTAGTGTCTTATGCCAGATGTCTAAGTTCTTGGGCATATAGTTCATGTTGAGAAAGTTGAGTGAGGGAACTACTGTGTCTTATGCCAGATGTCTAAGTTTCTAGAAGTAAATGGTGCATAGCCTTGGATGCCTCTTTGTAACCTTATAATTTACTTAATTCATTTTTTTATATTTATTTCTTGCAAGAGTGATTTATTTTCTGCAAAGTGTGCCTTTAATTTTCCTATTTTCATTCTTTATTTTTAAGATAATTTTCCTGCTTTCATTTCTTATTTTCTAGGATAATTTTCCTACTTTCATTTTCTGCTTCCTAGAGTAATTTTCCCATTTTTAGTAGATAACTTTAATATTTTATAGAATTAAAATTTCAATTCCATTTATTTTTATTTCTGTACTCTTTTATCATACTTTTTTCTTATTCTAAAACAACCTCTTGGAACACTCAAAAACAAAAAGACACTAATCATGTATAAGAAGGAATAAGACAACTAAAAGGTATAACACAACATTTATGTAGAGAGAAAGATATTATTGAGGGAGATTTTTTCCAAAAAAGCTACAAGTTACTACTAGGAAAGAACCACAAGTACCCACAACAACTAAGAATCTTGAAGAAGGAAACACTATAAACTAAAGGAAATAGCTTGCAGAAGAAGAAGTACTATTGGCTTTGAAAAAGGAAATATAATTAGAGGAAGAATTAGTTAAGTTAGTAAAGATAAGATCTTCATGAAACAAAACACTCCAAAAAGTAGCATCAGAACAAATTACATCAAGGATTTCTTGAACAAATCTAAGAAAGCTCAAGGTAATATTCAGACTTCTCATTAGGAAAAAAGACTACAGAGCAATAGATAAACATTTACTATCATAATAATGAAGAGACTAATAAAAAATTTGAAGACATGATCTTGAGTACCTTTGGTATCCATATCACAAGAAAAGCCATCATAAATAGAGGAGACTTTGTGGATGATAATGAGACTCTAGAAGAACTTCATGATCCAAAACACTTCATAAACCAAAACACTCCAGAAAGTAGCATCAAAACAACATTCCATCAAGGATTTCTTGAACAAATCCAAGAAAGCTCAGGAGAATCTTCAGACTTCTCATTAGGAAAAAAGATTATAGAGTGATAGATAAACATTTACTATCATAATAATGAAGAGACTAATACAAAATTTGAAGACATGATCTTGAGTACCTTTGGTATCCATATCACAAGAAAAGCCATCATAAACAGACAAGACTTTTGAATTTCCTATTCTAGATGCAACATGTGTAACATAAATGAAAAATATCCTACCCTCAACCTTGCCCAGTTTTATAGGTACATTCTCAGAAGACTCAAACACTTTTTTGTTTAATTTGATATCCTCTATAGAAGCTATGACTACAGGCAAGATGCATAGAAATTGAAAAATTTTCCAGCCATCCTCAAGGACTCAACACTTCACTAGTTCATGGGACTAGGTAGTAATTTAGTCCTCACTTTGAGGATATGAAAAATAAATTTCTAGCTAAGTATTAGGAATATGAATGAATATGAAGTTACAAAATAAATGACATATTCAGGATGACTCAAGAAGGAGATGAATCTTTAGAAGACTACGTTGAATGAATCATGATCAGTGTACAAAAATTCAAACAAAGTGCACTAAGAGAAAAACCTCTAAAACTCATCTTCCTGAAAAGAGTCTAAGAAGATTATCTAGAAGCCTTGGAACTAATGAGTGGAGGAGATATCTCTGATCTACAATTTTTAGACATCAAGGAATCGAGCAAGAACTATTCCAGGTCTACAATAAATAAAGTTAGGGGAAATAAGCTTCCACTAGCAGCTACAAGTGGCTTATCAAAATCTAAAGTTATTAAACCTATCACAAGACATAAAAATAGATATCATTATTCATTTGGCTACCCAACTAGATAGCCTATACTCAAGTCAAAAGTAAGCAGCCTTGGATTAAGCTTTGACCATCTATTATCTAGATTATACAAGGAAGAAGATAGATTATAGGTGTCATGAGGTTTGGGCTAAAGTAGCTAATATCACAGCTAAAGAACTAGAAATAGTTGAGTTGCATGCTATAGGAGGATATAGAGATGAATTTTCCTATGTTGCACAAAGAAATCCATGGGTTCAACAACCATCTTATATAGGTATGGGACAAAATCCACCTTTTATAAATTATATCTCCTTTAACTCATAATTTTCAAATACTACTCCCAATTGAACTAGTCCATGGATGAATTTCCCACCTCCTAATTCCAGTTTGTATCCACCTTAGACAAGCTACCCCACCATCTCCTGGTAACCTCCACCAAATGCATTCCCAACTTTTAATTCTAATTAGGAGCTACCTCATACAAGTTACCCCACCACCTCTTAGAAACCTCCACCAAATGCATCCCCACCTTCTAATTCTAGTTGAAATCCACCTCCTTGTCACAAGACATAAAAATAGATATCATTATTCATTTGGCTACCCAACTAGATAGCCTATACTCAAGTCAAAAGTAATCAGCCTTGGATTAAGCTTTGACCATCTATTATCTAGATTATACAAGGAAGAAGATAGATTATAGGTGTCATGAGGTTTGGGCTAAAGTAGGTAATATCACAGCTGAAGAACTAGAAATAGTTGAGTTGCATGCTATAGGAGGATATAGAGATGAATTTTCCTATGTTACACAAAGAAATCCATGGGTTAAATGACCATCTTATTTAGGTATGGGACAAAATCCACCTTTTATAAATTATATCTCCTTTAACTCATAATTTTCAAATACTACTCCCAATTGAACTAGTCCATGCATGAATTTCCCACCTCTTAATTCTAGTTTGTATCCACCTTAGACAAGCTACCCCACCATCTCCTGGTAACCTCCACCAAATGCATTCCCACCTTTTAATTCTAATTAGGAGCCACCTCATACAAGTTACCCTACCACCTCTTAGAAACCTCCACCAAATGCATCCCCACCTTCTAATTCTAGTTGAAATCCACCTCAAACAAGCTACCCCACCACCTCCTAGAAACCTCCAAAAAATGTATCCCCACCTTGGACACAAGCTTGGAAACCATCCCAAGGCCCACCCTTCACAAACTAGTAGTAGCAGCCTTGGAGACCCAATCAACCCTATGGAAATCATCAAGGATGATTCCCTCCACAACAGTAACAAAAACCTCATGCTCTTATGTCTAATAAATAAGCTACACCCAAACCTAATCAACTCCTTACACAACCCATGTATAACCCTATAAATAATTTAGTTTAACCAACCTTCAGTACTAAACCTATCCAATACTTGGCATATGTGGTGAACATTAGTCTAGTTTACCTATGTTCAAAAAAAATTCTACCACATCTAGCTCCACCCATAATAATGGAGTTAGATCAGGAAAATCCAAAAGATCATGCTAACCCACCTTCATCACCATAAGAAATCTCTAAAATAGAAAATAAATCTATTACTGAAATAGCCCCACCATTTATAAAATGTCTTACCCTTCAGTGCCATGCAATTGAGCCTAAATTTGATTTCATAGGATGGCTCAAAAATCTCTATGTTAAAATCATCCTCTTCCAAGCCATCAAAGATGTGCCCATATATTCCAAAGATATTATATAATTATGTCTACATAAACCTAAAAATAAGAATAAGGATCCCAATATAGTGCATGTGATTGGCTAGCTAGTAGACCTTATCCTAGGAAACACCCTACCAAAAAAATATTCAAATCATAGATGCCCAGTAGTAATAGTCTAGATCCTTGATTAGTAGTTATCCAACACATTAATAGACCTGAGGGTTTTAATAAATATTATGAAAACTAAAACCATGCATGAACTATAGTTGAATAATATTTGTCCCATATCCATAATGCTGCAAATGGCTAACAGTATAGTCAGATTAGAAAGAATCATTAAAGATCTTGTCATTACTATAGATTCTTGGGAGCATCCTACATATTTTATTGTGTTACAGCTTAAGTCTAATTTGGGTGGATATCCTCTTATCTTAGGATGTCCTTGGATTATCATAGTTGATACCTTCATCAACTATAAATAAATTGACATGTTGATCTCCAATAGAAACCACATGAAGAATTTGGTCCTCTATCCCCCATCACAGCCATCCTTAGCACTAGATCATATGTTATGGGCTGAATAAGATGAGGTAGATCAACCTCCCTAGATTTATATATTCATCATAGAACATGCATGCACCTTGGTTGATCAAGAAGATGATACAATTCTCTCAACCATTCTCTAAAATAATTACTAAACTCATTCTACATATCTCAGCCACCTACAATGTGTTGAGTGCCTATTTTTTAGCTTTTAGGAAGTAGATAAATTTGTGTATTTATGCAAGAAATATTCCACCATCTATTACCTCATAGATGTAGCTAAACCAGATCTATTATCAATATAGAAATGATGAAATCACTCTCATGGAAAATTGAAATCTCTCTAGGAAAAACATTACTTATTAATAGTAAGTTGGAGTCAAATGAGGAAACGTACCTAGTCAGCATGTTGCATACAAACCAACATGATTTTTCATAGGATTATGAAGACATGCACAAAATCAGCCTAGAAACATGAACACATCATATCTATATCAAAGAAGAGTGTTAACCAATCAAATAGACACAATGTAAGATGAATCAAGCTCTTAGAGAAATATTCAAAGTGGAATTGCAAAAACTACTGACTACTAGATTTATATACCCCATCTCAGATAGTGAATGGGTTTCACCTTTGGTAATTATATAAAATAAAAATGGAGAATGGCATGTATGCATATATTATAGGTAACTTAATATAGAAACTAGAAAGGATCATTTTCCTTTGCCCTTCATCAATCAAGTGTTGGACACACTAGCAAGAGAGAAATATTTTGTCTTTTCAAATGGCTTTAGTGGTTATAACTGGATTAGCATTACTCCTCAAGACTAGGAGAAGACCACCTTCACTTGTCCCCAAATTACTTATGCTTATGTTTTATTAATTTTTGGGCTATGTAATGCTCTTACAACATTCTAGAGGGTTGTGTTGACTAATTTTTAATCTTACAAGCCAAAATTAGGCACCCCCTCCTTTTTCTTTACAAAAATCATCCAATCCATGTTTTGGCTAGATCATCCCACTACTGCCTTGTGAAAAATGTTCTCTACTAGACCTTTCTCATGAAAAATCTAGGTGTTTCCCTCATTCTACTTTGCCAAGTGTATTTCAAGTTTGTCAAGAGCAATTACTTCACCTATAGTAGTGCATTTCAGGTTTCCCAAATGACTTATGAAATTTTCATAAGTCAAGTCACTTGATAAACCTAATTTGGTCTTGGTGATGTAATTCAAAATTTGCAAATATATTTACTTATAAAGGTTATAAGTAAAGTCACTTGCAAAACCTAATTTGGTCTTGACAGAACAAACTGGGTTTTCCAAGTGTCTTTACTTATTTGCCTTATCAGCTGAAGTTGATGTAAAACCTAAAGTAGAAGCTCTTGGAAAGTCTAAATTTTTTTATCTAGTGTAAATCAGGTTTGTGCAGGTGCATTACTTATCTATTTTATAAGTAGAAGTGATTGAAGAACTTGAAATGGTCTAAGTAGTTCACAAAAGGCAATGGATTTCCTTCAGAGGGCATTTTGATGGCTTGAAGGATGTTTGCAAAAAGTTTGAAAGGTAAGTGTCTTTCTAGAGGGTACTTGAGAAAAGAAAGAGGACTTATTCACTTTTATGAAGGGTCATTGTAGAATTCCTGAAGGGTATGTACCCTTGTGGAGGGTAGCTTAGTTGGTGGTAGGACCAAATCAAAAGTTTCAAAGGGGCACTTTGAGGAACAAAGTACCCTTACAGAGGGCACCTTGAGAAAGTGAAGAACAAAGACAAAAGGCATAAGGGGCACATGCCCTTTACGAAAAAGAAAAAATCAAAAGAAAGAATTCCTTTAGACAAAATGTCTAAAGGAATTTAGGAAATCATGGTAAAAAGCTTGAAACAAAGAAGTCCTGATAAGTCAAAGACAAGCGAAGAAGAAGCCAAGGCAAAGGAGAAGGAAAGGAAGAGATAAAATATGGGAAAAGTAAAGAGTAGAAAAAGATAAAGCATAGAACAGTTTCAACAGCTGACAAGGTCAAAAGATAGAATCAATGACCACTCAGACCAAGACAAGTGGCATAAATAACTCAACAAGGAGAATTAATACATTTGATGAAATATATCTATCGAAAAACCAATAAAATAGATTGGTTTTTGAAATATAGAGGAGAGCAGCCCATATTTTCATGCTTCATCATTAATGCATGGCTAGTTGTGCCCAGCATTAAAGAGAGCATAGTCTAGCCACAACAACTTAGGGATGGATTTTTTAGTTGTTAGAAGGACTATCCCATGCTTCTATAGGCCCAAGACATAAATGGTGGTGACTTGGACATCTATAGCATGGCTCTCCCATATGTAGTTTAAAGAATACGGTAGCAATATGGTTTTTTGGTCCCTGTAGAAGTGTTTAACTCAGCATGGGTTTCCATTCCTTGATTTGTCAGCTACCTTATTTCTAGTTCTCTATATATTTTTAACTTCTAATTTAAGAAAATATATCTCAGCTTGTATGGCAAAGCCTTGCAAGAATTTATCTTAAATCAAAAAGAGCATTTTACCTCCATTTGAGCTTGCACTTTCATAAATGTATATGGTTTTATCTTGTGTTAAGTCATTTAATTGTCATGATTTCATAAGTTTATTCTAGAATATCTAGTGCATAGTGATTTTATTATCTTGTAGGTCACAAGAAGTGTCTAAATAAGATAGGCAAGTGAATAGGCTTTGCAGCAGCGTGTCTTAGAACACCTATTGTGCTAGTTTATTCCTCCCTATATCTTCATAGGACCCCCTGATGCAAGGAAGTTTTTATCAATTGAATGAAGTGTATACTTGATATATATGGTTCAAATTATATCCCAAAGGTGAGTATACCAATTGTTTTGGTGCATCACCTCTTAGCTTAGGTCCCATTTTTAGTATTTTCTCTCTCTTTTCATCCCCCCCATTGTTGGCAGTAGGAGATCTAGGGCCTCAAGGTGCATCAAGGGGAGATATCCCATAATCTAGAGATTCATCCCTCATATTTTCCACCCATAGCAAGAGGGATGTCTCCATTGTGTCATGTGGATGAAGAGAGATGAGCCTCCCTTCAAAGGGTGCAATCCACGATGTCAATAGTTTTTGGCATGCCCGATGGGATAATTTTTGTGTCCTACAAGTTTTAGGATTGGTGTTGGTCTTGATATTGTTTAAAAAATCCAAAATAAGGAGCTATATTCATCACTTGGTGACTCTATTCAAGAACCAAGTCTCTAGTAAATGACCAACCTGGCATCCTATGCCAAAGGTCACTACAATATCTTCTATGGATGTCACTATTGAATTTATTGAGTTGCCTTTGAACTCAATAAAAAGGTTGAGATTTAAAAATACCCACCCTTACGTAGAAAACTATTTTCCTAAGCTAGCCATAAAATATACCTACTCAAGGAGACCCCTGTTGAATCATTTCATAGCCATGACAACCCTTAGGTCTTTCCCTTTTATGGCCTTCAATGGTCAAAGTCCCTTGAACCTTTAGTAGTATGACCCAATACCAGGGACAACTCTCAAAAGTGTTCCTCCCTTTAGTGGAGAGGTCCCAATCCCTATTATTGAGTGTATTAGAAACATAGAAAACCTCTACAACATACATAATATCACTAAAGAAAATGTAGTCATTAGATTGTTATCATTGTCCTTCAAAGGGAAAGTTTTGGACCGGTATGGGACCTTGCCCATGGAATGAGTTAAGGACCCTCTTGACCAATAGGTTTGGGGGGAAAAATGACCATTTATCTTAGTTGAGCAGTTAACCACCATGAAAAGAGCCCCACATGAGTTTATGAAATATTTTAACACTAGGTTCCAAAAGACTTAGGATAGGATCCCAATTCTTGTGAGGCCAACCCCAAGCTATGATTTCCTTTACTAATTGAAGGCCCTAAATAGTGACATCATTATCATGATATAGTCCATGGGTGAAAACACTCTACCTACTGCTTATGAGATAGCCATAACTACTGAAAATTGTCTTGTTCAAGTGAGAAAGATAGCTCCTAAGCCTCCTATGCCACTCTTTCCTAGTCTACAACCCTCAATCTAGCTTACTTTGCCCACTTTAGCTCCTTTACCTAATCAAGAGAAGTTGGTTGTTACCCCTGTAAATAACATCCATGAATTTAAGAGCTTACTGTAGAGTTTTACCAATAAGTCAGTTGCCCTCAAGAGACAACAAGCTCAGAGTTATAGGCCAAATCAAGGCTACCAACAGTTTAGGCAAGCAAATAGGCCTCACTTCCAGAATTATAATTAAGGGTAAGGTCAAATTACACATGTCAAACCTTATCAAATTTATAATCCAAATTCCCCTTTATCTTCCAAGGATCTTGTCCGCACTTAAAATAATTTGGTGTAGGAGCAACCTAACTATCCACCCTTGGAGTATGGCCAAGAATAGGTTGCTTATGCCAGTGAGCTACCAAATCAAAGCATGATTGCATAAGGTGATTAGGTAGCCTAATTATTAAATTTTAAGATGTCAACACAACTTGGTATAGATAGCAGGTAGGCTCAATCTGATTCCACTCTTATAAATCACTTGGAAGGAGAGTTCTACACAGTCAACTATGTGGGGAGCACAAGTAATCAGAATGTTGGTGTTGCATCTAACACTAGATCCAAAAGGAGAGCCATTGATGAAGCTCAAGTATCCACTCAATCACCTAAAACATTTCCTTCACCCAATCAAGTAGGAAGTGTACCTGAAGTAGCCCTAAGACCACAAGCAAATCAAAAGTTTCCCAATTACATGCCAACAGTTATAGCTTTAGCTCCTCAGGTTATACCAGAGGTTACGAATGTTCCCAAGGAGAAATATAATGGGGGGAATCCTTCAATCAATATATTAGAACAAATGAAGAAGATGAACATGAACATCTCATTATGGGATTATTTAGCACTGTCAAGACAAAAAGGTATACTCCAAAAGGAATTGTATGGGCTAGGTGAGCAAGATATTCTAGCAAGAAATGATAATGTGTTGGTAGTAAATGGGGCGCCTCCCATGGCTGGTCAAGTAAAGAAAGATGAGAAGGTCCCTCCATTCTATTTGTCCCTGATTATTGGTGATTTCTTGGTCCATAATTGCATCATTGATAGTGGATCAAGCACTTCAGTTATGCCCAAATGCATAGTTGATAAGCTAGGCATCAAGTATGAGCAAATGACCAAAGGAGTATTATATTTAGATGGATCACCAGCTAAGACCTTGGGAGTGGAAAGAGGCTTGAATCTGACTCTCCATGCCTGTCCAACCTTCTCAATTCCCCATGATGTGGTAGTGGTATATGTTCCTCCTTACTTCACTATTTGTTTGTAAAGGGATTTCACATCCAAAATAGGTGGATACTTGGCAGCCAACTAGTCTTACATGGTTTTCAGGACAAAGTATGAAACTAAAGTGAATATTGAGTTAGATCCCATCTACAAGGTTCACCTAGAGCCATACTCACCTAAAGCAGTGAATGTAAACTACACAATCATCTATGAAGAATAAATCTAGGTTGATCAATCTCCATCATCTTCCCTTATAGGAGTTGTTGACCTGCTCCTAGATGAATGGGGAAATGACAACTTTGAGAATGATCTTTACAAGTTCATTGAAGAAGATGGTCTTAGATTTTAATACATTCATGAGAAAGATACTTTCATGTTGAAATTGATGAAGACATACGAAGAAGATTGTGGTTTATGATAGTTATTATTTAATGGATCTAGAATCAAGTTGGGATTTGGTGGTGGGACAATTTTGGTTTCACCTTCAAAGGATAAATATTTCTCAACTTTTAGGTTTCATTTCTCCTACATTTGTAACATAAAAGAGTATGAGGCCCTTGTTCATGGCCTAGAAGGGGTAAGGAAGAGAGGAATCAAAGAATTACTAATGTTTGGAGATAGTGAGTTGATTGTGAACCAAGTGAGAGGTCAAAGCTTGACCAAGAGATCATTACTTAAGTCTTACAAGAAAAGAGTGTGGGACCTTGTAGAGAAATTCATTGCTTTCAACATCACTTCTATTCCAAGAGAGGAGAACAAGAATGTTGATAGACTAGCATTAGTTGGTTCTCAATTTGACATCCCAAAGGGGATAAGACAAATCAAGAATCAACATCATTTAGAGGTGATTGTGAGGCCCTCCATACCAGAAAATATCAAAAATTGGTAGGTGTTTGAAAGTTACTAGCAAATAAAACTTTTATTATAAGAAGAAGTTGAGTTTGCTTCCAAAAATTAGTCTAAGCTACAGTAGTAGTATGATGGGTAGATTGTTCAACTAAAGACCAACAAGCTTCCCAAATTTTTGGTAACTCTTGAGATAATTTTAAACAAAAATTACCAACTCAAGAGAGACAAAGCAAGAATTTCAACCAAGAAGGAAAATCAGTAAAGGGTAGAGATCTACAAGAATAATTTTCTTACATGTGGGAAGGTATGTACCAATGAGGAAAATCATGATTTTATTATATTATGTCAAGAGTTTGTTAATGTCTTCACTTAGGAGTATGGTGATTTGAAGGGCTTTGATCCAAGATTGGCCAAACACACCATTGAGATGGAGGAAGGTGTCAAACCCATCAATCAAAAGCAAAGGCCAATCAATCCAAAGATTGAGCCTCTCATGAGAAAGGAGCTCACCAAACTAATCGAGTCCAAGATCATTTCCCCTATCAAACACTCTTCTTCATTGGCTAATTTGGTCCCTATTAAGAAGAAGAATGGAGAAGTCATATTATGTGTGGATTTTAGAGACCTAAATAGAGTCTCATTGAGAGATCATTATCCCCTTTCAAGTATGGAGAAAATTATTTAGATGGTGATAGGTAGTGAAAGGTTCTCTCTCCTATATAACTACTTTAGGTACAATCAAACCCTCATACAAGAATGTGACCAATACAAGACAACCTTCACCATCAAGTGGGGAAAATACACTTACAAGAAGATGCCATTTAGATTTTCAAATGATAGATCTACGTTCTAACATGATATGGACATGGCATGTTAGAAGGTAGATCTATCATTTGAAAATCTAAATGGCATCTTCTTGTAAGCATATTTTCCAAGGTTTGATCAATGACATTGTGCTAGTTTATCTTGATGATGTGACAGTCTTCTCTAAGGAATCCAGTAAACACTTGAAGCACCTAAGGAAAATCTTTGAAAGGTTTAGAGAGTTTGGCATCTCTTTCAACCCAAAAAAATGCATGTTTACCATCCATGAATGCAAGCTCTTGGGCCATGTCATTTTGAAGGAAGGTCTATCCATTGATCTAGAGAGGGTGTAGGCCATCTTAGCATTGTCCTTGCCTAAACACAAGAAGGGTCTATAAAGTTTCTTTGGTAAGATAAATTTCATTAGGAGGTTTATTCCTAACTTTTTTGAGATTTTCAAGCCACTAAATTCCATGATAAGGAAGGATGAGAAGTTCACATGGACAACAACAAGAAGAGAAAGCTTTGAAGGCATAAATAAATCTATCACCCAAGTTCTTATTCAGGTTAGTCCAAACTTCTCCAAGGACATCAATCTATACACCTTTGGGAATGAAGAGGTAATTTCTACTACGCTCACTCAAGAAAATGGTGAGAATTTAGAATAGATTCTTGCTTTTTTCGGCCAAGGTTTAGAAGGATATGAGGTTAGATACATGTATGTTGAGAAGTAGGTGCTTATAGTCATACAAAGTCTAAATAAATTTAGGCATATATTGTCTAGCAGCAAAATTCACATCATGGTGCCACATCCTAGTGTAAAAGGCTTCTTGTTGAACTCAGACTTGATGAGAAAAGGGTAGGTTGGATCACCAATGTAATGGAGTGTGATGTAGAGATCAAGACCACCAAGTCGGTAAGAGGAAGAGGGTTGTGTGAACACCTCACTACAGACTTGAAAGATCTAAAGGAAGAGTTTTTGGTACTCCATGATGAACCCATAGTAGCTATATTTATAGTCACGAAGAGCTGGGCACAAGACATGGTTTATTTCCTTCAAACTAGTGAGTGTTCACAAGGTCTTGATAGGACTAAGAGGTGGTATTCTAGACTCCAATATCTTACTTATGTCTTAGTTAATGGAGTGTTGTTTAGAAAAGACTTTTTATGGGTGCTCTTGAGATACATTGATTTAGACCAAGTTGATAAGGTACTATTCAAGTTCCATGATGGACCAGTTGGTGGCCACTTTGTTCTCAAGGCCATAACTACAAGGATTATGAGGGTTGGTTACTTTTGGCCTAGTTTATTTAAAGACACTCATGCTTGGGTGAGGAAATGTCAAAAATGTGCCTTCTTTGATGGGAATCAATAGCTAGCTACCATGCCTCTTCATCTTATTCAGGTGGAACACCCATTCATGTAATGGGAGTTGGACTTCATAGGGTTGATTAATCCTCCTTCTAATGTTGGCCACAAGTGGGTTTTAAATACAACATATTATTTCACAAGGTGGGTAAAGGCCATAGCTTTGAAAGAGGCCAATGAGAGTGCAGTCCTAGACTTCTATGAAGACATAATGACAAGATTTGGGGTCCCAACCACAATCATTTCAGACAATGCATTGGTTTTGTTGGGAAAAAGACAAGTGAGTAGGAATTGAAGTATGGCATCTATCTCAGCACTTCTTCCAACTACTATCCAAAAGTAAATGGGATGGCTGAGTCCATAAATAAGAATTTGATTAGGATCATAAAGAGGACAATGGAAAAAAATCAAAGGACTTGGCATTCTAAGTTGAAGATATCTCTTTGGGTAGATAAGATCACTCCAAATAGGGAAATTAAGAATTCACCATACACACTTGTGTATAGAAGGGAAGCTAGACTTCCTATCTCACTTAAGTTACCAGCCTTGGATCTTGCCCATCAGTTGTAATTGATGGAAGGTGATAACCTAGAAGTTAGGTATGGAAGCTAATGGAGCTTCAAGAAGCAAGAGACCAAGCCATGGATGCTATGACCAGCCACCAAAAACAAACAAAGAAGCATTTTGATAAAAGGTCTACGTCAAGGAGCTTCTTAGAAGGTGGCATTGTCTTAAAGTGGGATGAGGATTGAGCTAAGCCTGAAAGACACACAAAGTTTGACACTTTGTGATGTGGCCCATATGTCATCACCCAATGCAAGAAATACAATGCTTTCCAACTCTCCAAGTTGGATGGTGAAGAGTTACATATCCCAGTAAATGGGATATACCTTAAGCATTATTACTAGGTTTATTTTTTCATGTACATAGTTTTCCTTATTTTTCCTCATTTTCCCTAAGTGGTGTTATGCATGTGTGTAGTGTTTTTAGCCTTTGTGTGTGATTTTTTCTTATTGTTTAGGGTAAAATATTTTTTGGTTCATAGGTCATTACAAGGCTATTATTGACTTCTCTAAGATTCATCCTGACTCCATGCCCAATGGACTTTGTGGCTACTAGTCTTCCTAAGCATAGCAGGCATGTTTCCCCTATGAGTCACCAATTGTGTTGACCAATTTTTGGTCTTGAAAGCCAAAAATGGGCACCCCCTCTTTTTTCTTTGAAAAATTCATCCAATCCATGTTTTTTCTAGATCATCCCTCTATTGCCTTGTGTAAAATATTCTCTGCCAGACTTTTCTTATGAAAAAGTTAGGTGTTTCCCTCATTCTACTTTGCTAAGTGTATTTTGAGTTTGTCAAGAGTAATTAATTCACCTACATTAGTGTATTCTATATTTTTTAAATGAATTTACTTGTGAAATTTTCATAAGTCAAGTCACTTGATAAACCCGATTTAGTCTTGGTGGTGTAATTCGGACTTTGAAAATGTCTTTACTTACAAAGGTTATAAGTAAAGTCACTTACAAAACTTGATTTGGTTTTGATTGACCAAATCAAGTTTTCCAAGTGTCTTTAATTATTTTCCTTATTAGTTTAATTTGATGTAAAACCCAAAGTAGAAGCTCCTAAGAAGTCCAAAATGGTCTATCTAGTGCAAATTGAGTTTATGCAGGGGCATTACTTGTCTACTTTATAAGTAGAATCAATTGAAGAACTCAAAATGGTCTAAGAAGTTCACAAAAGGTAATGGATTTACTTTGAAGGGAATTTTGATGGCTTGAAGGACATTTAAAAAAAGTTTGAAGGGTAAGTGTCTTTCTAAAGGGCATTCGTGAAAAGAAAGAGTACTTCTTCACTTTTTTAAACGGTCATTGCTTAATTCCCAAAGGGTATGTGTCCTTAATGAGGGCACCTTGGTTGGTGGTAGGAAAAAATTCTGAAGGGGAATTTTGAGTCATAAAGTTCCCTTGCATAGGGTACCTTGAGAAAGTGAAGAATGAAGACAAAAGGCCCATCGAGCATGTGCCCTTTGAGAAAAGAAGCAATCAAAAGAAAGAATTTCTTTGGACAAAATATCCAAAGGAATTCCTTTAGATATTTTATCTGAAGGAAAGCATGACAAAAATATCAAAACAAAGAAGGCTCGATAATTCAAAGACAATCCAAGAAGAATCCAAAGAAAAGGAGAAGGTAAGGAAGAGACAAAACATGGGCACAGTAAAGAGCAAAAAAATATAATGCATAGAATAGTTCCAGTAGCTAACAAGGTCAAAAGGCAAAATTAATGACCACTCAGACCAAGACAAGTGGCATAGATAACTCATCAAGGAGAATTAATACATTTGGTGAAATATATCTATTGAAAACCAATAAAATAGATTATTTTTTGAACAAAAGAGGATAGCAGCCCATGTTTTCACACTTCACCAATAATGCACAGCTAGTTGCACCTAGAATTGAAGAGAACATGGTCCAGCCACAATAACTTAGGAATGGATTTTTTAGTTTTTAGGAGTATCCCATGTTTTTATAGGCCCAAGATAGAAAAGGTGATGACTTGAACATCTACAGCATGGCTCTCCCATATGTAATTTGAATAATATAGTAAGATTATGGTCTTTTGGTCACTACAGAAGTGTTTAACTCGACATGGGTTTCCATTCCTTGATTTGTCAACTACCTTGTTTCTAGTTCTCTACATATGTGTAACTTATCATTTGAAAAAATATCTCTCAGCTTGTATGGTGATGCCCTATAGGAATTTACCTTGAATCAAAAAGAGCATTTTACCTCCATTTGAGTTTGCACTTTTATATATGTATATGGTTTTATCTTGTGTTAAGTCATTTTCTTTACATGCTTTCATAAGTTTATTCCAACATATCTAGTGCATAGTGATTTTATTCTCTTGTAGGTCATAGGAACTATCTGAAGAATTATAGGCAAGTGAATAGCCTACGTAGTAGTGTGTCTCAAAACAACTCTTATTCTAGTTTCTTTCTCCCTATATCTTCATAGGACACCCTACTAAAATATTGATGCAAGGAAGTTTTTCTCACCTAAATGAAGTGTATGCTTGTTATCCATGGTTCAAAGTGTATGTCAAAGCTGAGTAGACCAATTTTTTTGGTGCATCACCTCTTAGCTTAGGTCCCATTTTCAATATTTTATCTCCCTTTTCATCCCCCCCATTGTTAGCAGTAGGAGATCTAAGGCCTCAGGGCACATCAAGGGGATCTATCCCCTAATCTATATATTCATCCCTCACATTTTTGACCCATAAAAAGAGGGATGTCTCCATTATGTCACATGGATGAAGAGATTTGAGCCTCCCTTCAGAGGGTGCAATCCACTGCATCAACAAGTTGTCTTAAGTATCTTTATAGATCTAGTAAATGAATGTGTATAAATTTATATGGATGACTTCACTATTTATGGAGAAATATTTGATGAGTGCCTAAAAAACTTGGAGAAAGTGCTAAAATGTTGTCAAGAGCACCATTTGTCTTTAAGTCTTAAGAAATACTACGTGCTTATGATAGAAAACATTGTCTTATGACACCATGTATCTACTAAAAGAATTAATGTTGACCCTATAAAAATTAGCATCATAAAAAAAAATTGTGTTGCTCAGAAATAGAAAAATGTCAAGAATTTTTTAAGACATGCTAGTTACTATAGGAGATTTATGAACAATTTCAACAAAGTAGCAACACCATTGTTCACTCTCTTAACTAAAGATGTTGAATTCATATGAACTCCTACCTATGATACAACTTTCAAATAATTGAAGGAATTATTGACCACCACCCTTGTTCTACATGGTCTTTATTAGAATCTTCCCTTCCATATTTACATAGACACTTCAAATACTACCTTAGGAGATATGCTAGGCCAAAAATAAGGAGCACTTAATTATGTTATCTATTTTGTAAGCAAGAACCTATAGGCAGTAGAATTAAATTACACAGTTACTAAAAAAGAGTTATTGGCAGTAGTCTATGTTATCAACAAGTTTTATCACTACATCATAAGGTATCAATTATTTGTTCATATAGACCATGAATCCATTTGGTACCTTATAAAAAAGCTAGCTATCCAAGCCATAATGATAAGATGGTTGCTCTTATTACAAGAATTTGATAGCACCATTGTAGATAAGCCTGGTAGGGACAATGTCATGGCTGATTTCTTCTCACACCTACAATCTCTTGAAGAAGATACCATAGTGGATGACTCATTTCCAAATAAGCACCTGTTCTCCCTCACCCTTACCATACCTTGGTATGTTGATATTTATAGCTACCTTGACATAGGGTTACTCTCACAACACTTCCTCCTTAAATAAAGAAGAGATTTAATTTAGAAAAGTGGCAGTTATTCATGGATGTCCAAATTTATTTTCTATACTAGGCTTGAATCCATCAGAAGATGTCTCAGATAAGAAGTACCAAATATCCTCAAACCCTACCATGATGAACCTTATGGAGGGCACTTTTTAGCCAAGCATATAGAAGTAAAATTTTTGAATATAGGATATTATTGGCCCTCACTCAATAAAGATGTAATAAGGTATACTACTCATTGTGATATACGTTAGCGTATGGGGAGACCTACATGTTCAAATGAGATGCTTTTCTAGACTCAAATGGTGTTTGAACCATTTGAAAAATGGGGCCCAGAATTTGTAGGACCTTTTTATCTAAAATCCAACAACAAAGAGTACATCCTTGTATGTACTAACTATGTCACTAAATAAGTGGAAGTCAATACTCTTACACATGCTAAGGATGATAAGGTGGTATCTTTCCTCTATGAATAAATATTCACAACATATGGTGTACCATTATAAATAGTCACTAATCAAGGACCCCAATTCACTTCTAGTTTAATTAATGATTTGGTCAAACAATATGAGATTAGGCATAAGAAATCAACTCCATATCATCCATAGTCTAATAGATAGGTGGAAGTCACCAACAAAGAGTTAGAAAATATTTTAACCAAGATTGTTAGTATGTCCCATAAGGATTGGGAGGCTAGACTTCCTAAAGTTGTTTGGGCTTACTGAATCATGTGGAAGACTAATATAGGCTTCAACCTATATGATTTGGTCTATGGGAAGAAACCTATCTTGCCAATAGAATTTAAGTATAAGACCTTATAGACAACACTAACACTTGGAATGGATATATTTGAAGTACATAAAGAAAGGATTATGCAACTGAATGCCTTCGATGAATATAGACAATAGCTATTATAGACCAAAAAAATTATACAACAATAGTGGATTAGCTAGCATGATAGGTACATTAAGACTAGGCAATTCGATGTAGGAAATTGGTCCCTTTCTTTTTGATTCAAAATACAAAGATCATAAGGGAAAATTCCATATCAGATGGCTTGGTCCATTTGGTATTGAGAAAGTTTATGATAATGGAGTAGTGCAACTCCAAACCATTGATATGATAATATTATATCTACTAATCAATGGCCACAAACTGTACAAAAAGACACTCACTCAAGAGGAGTTTTCCAAACACATACACATGCAATTACAAAATGGATATAATGATGTGCTAGATCAACATAATTTCTCACTAAATAAAGGAAGAACTAGCCAACACATAGATGAAAAAGGAGAGGAGGACATCCTATCCCTCCTATGACATGAAGACTAAGATCTTCACTTGGTCCTTGACCAGTCACCCTTACTGCTAACTAGGCAAGGACCCAGAATAAACATTTTACTACATGCATTACTTAGAGTCAAAGAAAAATCTAATAATGAAAATATATTTTGGGCATTGATGGTAGTTTTTGGGTAGAAAAACAACCTATTGGCTTCCCATAACTATAAAATGGGTCTAAATAGAAAACTAGCTTGCTGGTTATTTAGGGGTAAAAACAAAAATGAAAAATAAACAATCATTCTGAGCAAATTGTTCTTCTTCCTCTTGTTACCAAGGGATATTTTGTAGCTACTATAAACACCTCCTTCAGTTTCTATGAGCTCCTTTTTAGATACTATAGGCACCTCCTTTAGTTGCTATAGACTCTTTTGTAGCTTTTGTAGGCACTTTTCCCATAGTTGGGCACAACCTTGGTTTTATGGGCACCATCTCTAGTTACTACAGGCATACCTTTACATCTCTGTAAGCACATGCAAGATAGATATTCCTAAAACATTAAGCTATGGCCTTGTCTATGAGCTTTTGATCATACAAGGAAGACATCAAACTAGTTAAAGGAGGATTAGAGTAGAAAAGTCAAAACGTTATTTAGGCCTACCCCTGAATAACAAGGAAAAGTCACTAGGGAGAATCTACAAGCAATAAGACAACATAGAGGCAACTCATGCAAGCTCATGCAGAGGAAGATCATAAAGTAACAACACCTTCATCTACCCTCTTTCATTTTCATGTAATACTTGACTTGGATCACCCAGCTCTATAATAACCACCTTGTGGTAGGAGAGTAATAATCACTCATCCAAGTCTAAGACCCTTATTCTAGTTCCATGTAGGCTATCATGAATCACATATAAGCACATTAAGGGAAACATATAATCCTACCATCCCATGATATCATAATTACTCTAAATGGGCCCACTTTAGTCTAGTTATAACTACAAGCACAATCATTGCATTTTATCAATCACTCACATGTAAACACTCACATGTGAATCCTCGATGTCACCTTAGGTTAACCATTAAAAAGGTATGTCATATATTTTGATCATTGAAAAGTATTCATTGTTTTAATATAGAATGTACAATATTGAAAATCATATTAAATCATGAAACATGTCATTCATTAATACTCCTCAGCTCACACTTAAACCCATATGATGATGTCCTAACCCACAATTATACCCCTAATTATGACCTATTTTATCCCTTCCATCCTATTCACTCCACATCACTTGAGGATATGTTGATGGCTCACATGGGGGGAGGATGTTGTGGGTGAGAATACCACACATTATATGATCTATACATGTAGGATTAGATGTCATAATCAGTCCATAATACTCTATAGGAAAAAAAATAAATTTCATTGTTTTTCCTTATAAGTACAACCATTCATGCAAAGTTGAAGCACACCATAACCTATAACCCTATAACTTGCAACCACAAATTACCATTATTGAACAAACTTGGTTTTTTTATACGTAGATTTTTATAAGTCAAACAGAGTGTGTTACCAATTATTGGTTGAAAATATTGATAGAAAAGTTGAACTTAGCAAAATGGGAGGTTCATTTGTGAGGAGAGAGCCCAAAGATCATAGGCAACTTTAGGGATACCAAGCTTGTTGGGATGTCTTCAATAGAGTTAGTTGGACCACCTATTTTGATAAATTATAGAATTTTTTAGTACCCCTTGCTAGGGAATTTGTAGGATCCTTTATTGGAGACCAATCTACTATACATGGCATCACATTCCTAGTCACCAAAGAACTAGTGAGCTAGGCAACTAGGCTACCAAGTATAAGAGAGAATTGGTAAGATAAACCTAATGGTCAAGAATCTAGATAATAGTTTTATTAGACAATAGTGGTGTGGAGACTCAACTTACCTGTAGCCTAGAGGGAGATAGCCTCATACATCATTAGATATATGATTTGTGAAGGAAGATATTCCCTAATTTATACTCTTTAATTTAAATTTTGGAATCATTTAAGGTATGATAAAACCATAAATGTTCTGAATCACCTATGAAACATTCTAAAAAGGATGTCCAAAGAGTACTAGAAGGGTATTGAAAAATTCCTATCCCATCATTGCCTAATATGGTTGATAACTAAACATGGAATAAACTCTATCAGACCTAATCTAAGTTGGAAATAGTTTTTAACCCTATAAAATAATTAACCTTAGCAAGAAGAGGGTAATAATGAGGAATAATTTCCTATGGAGCAGGCCCAATAGATTGTAAAAAAATATGTTTCAGGCACTAGTGTTACTAGCCAGCCCATATCTACTGAGGGTCCATCTAAAACTTCTATGAGTAGAAGAAAGAGAAAAAAATTAGTCCTACCTCCTTCTAACATAGAGGAGAGAAGTCCACAATAGCATATTATTTATCCTACTATCTTCTCACCACAAATTGACTCTTCCACCATGTCTCCTTTAGGACAAGAGGAAGTTCTTCCATCAATTGCTACACAAGAAGAACAAGTTCCATTAGCCACCCCTCCTAAAAGGAAGATGAAAACTAAAGAAAAAACCCATTTTATTAAGGAGACCTCCTCTTAGGAGATCTTAAAGAATTAAGAAACAAAAGATAACTACAGCCTCTTCACCCATAAACATCAGTCAGGATGAAAAGCCAAAGAAAGAGCCCAAGTTTTAGAAGACCCCTGATGGGTTTGAAATTGAAGTATGGTCTACTAATGAATAATCTACCAAAGAAGAACACCCTAACCATCCAAATTCATTAAAAAAGACATTAACCTCCTCAAACACATTGGGTATACAGAAGAAGAATTGAGAATGGCAGATCAACCTATGGTAGAAAAGGAATTGATTGGAGAAGAGACTATGGAAAAAGAAGTAAAACAAGGGATATTTTCTCTCATGCCCAGGAATTCCAAACATTGGAACAAGTTATGAAATATATATACATGTTGAGGAATGAGATAATAGAATTGAAAGGTAAGAGAGGCATTGAAACACTTCTAGGGGTAGTAAAATTTATAGAGCCTTCTATGGATAGAGAAAGTTTATTGGAGGAACCTATAAAAACTTCTTATACCTTGACCATAGAAGCACTTGTACTAGATTATGCTCTAGATTCGGTAGCCTTATGCAATAGATTTCCTCCTCCATTGCCCACTATAAAAACACTTATAGCAGAAGAAGTTATTGATGTGGATCTTTCGGCTATCACACTTGTAGAAAATGATGACCTCCTACATTTTATTAAGGAATAATTTGGTGATGATAAAACTCACTAGAATAAATTAGTACAAATATTTAAGGTATATGTTTAAACAAGAGAATAGAAAGATGACTTAAAAGAAAAACTAGAAATGGCTGAAACTAGGATCAAGTATTTGAAGGAAAAGATTAATAAAATGCATGAAACCACTAAAATGTTAATGGAGTGCAGATCACCTTCTAGGGTGTATGTTTTCTACTTAGAAGAGAGATGACTTCAATACAAATATGATAGAATCTATAATGATCAGTATTACATGGTTTATAACCCCAAATCTTTCTTTAAAGTATATAAAAATGTTGATCCTGACCTCCAAGCTTAGTTAAATGAGTTTTACATACACCAATATGTTGTACACAGTGATGTAGATTGGAATCCAAACATCTACTTGGGGGATGTCTAGTTGAATGCATTTTCTTCATATGTTCTTAATGAAATAGGAAGGACATAAGTGGAATATTATCAAGAAAAAGAAAAAGAAAAATAAGTTACCCTAATGATCAGGGGTGAATCAAGTAATCCAGATGCTGTAATAGAAAATTGGATCTCCTTCATGAACTCAAGTACTCCATAAAAATGGGTTATCAGGAAATAGGAAGAAGTTTAGAATCATTATTTGAGTCTTATAAAAATGGCAAGCAAATTTTTCTTTTTTGTTCTCACAGATGGGCAAAAATCTTTGATGCTCTAAAAATAAAGGAACGTTACTCCCCTCAAAACTTTAGGGAGACCATACAGAGAGTATACATGTATATTGAGCTTATTAGGAGAAGAGTAAAATGGTTGGGATTGATGTTTTAACTTATTTTGTTTTGGTTCCCAATTCTTGACTAGGAGGGAAAGGTCCCAGTTGATAGAGATACTAATAATAAAAGATGGAAGAACACTGATGATGATAAGGCTTCTATATCCTTGAAGGGTCAAGTTACACTGAGCCCTTTGATTTCAAAAAAAAATTGTGGTTTCAAAATGTAGCCAAGGCTTGCTTGAGGATGAGTAAGAGGTTAAGTAGGGGTGTGATGAGGGCACCCATTTGTTATATTTTGTAGCCTCATCCATACCTAGTATATATCTTTTTTAATGTAAATCCTCAGAACCATCCATGACTTGTACAAATAAATGAATAAATTTATGATTGTATGTGTGCATTGATGTGTGTGTGTGTGTGTGTGTGTGTGTGTGTGTTATGTTATGTTATGAATTGTTGATGCTTTTTCTTTGATTATATTATACATGTGTAACTTTATTTAAAAATCATTTGAAGTATAATGTAAGGTTGTAGGATCTTTTTTGGGTACAACACTTATAGGATACCCATAATAATTATAGGCTCCATCTACAAGTTGTTTGTAGCCACTGTAAGTTACCCACAATAACTATAGGCTACCTATAACCACTACAGGTTGCCTACAGTAATTTTAGGCTTCACCTATAGGTTGTTCATAGCCACTACAAAGTGCCTATAGTAATTTTAGGCTTCACCTATGGGTTTCCCATAGGTACTATATAAAATAGAGCTATTATTATGATCAGATCTTAAGGACACATCCAACTATTTTGGGAACCAAATGGATGATTGGAAAGGACCATAGATATTGTATGAATTCCTTACATGCAAATAAAGTTGGAGTGTTGTCAAAGATGATAAAGACAAGGACAATGGGAAGGAGATAAAAAGAAATAAAATAGCAAAATATTATACCTTGTCCTTAGCCCAATCAATCCTAAAACAAGTAACTTCAATTACTAACCACTTAAAGGTTGACTAGGGCAATTTCTAAAGTATTTATATTTTTTCATAGTTTGGTGTCTTTGGTTAGAAGTTAATAAACTATCTTCTATATTTGATGGTATAACCTAGATCAAAGTAGGAGTTAGTGAGTTGAAATTGAAGATTGGATTGCATTGTAATCCTCTATATCAATCTTTATTTGCTACAACTTTGAGTAATGAGAAAGTTGATTCTATAAGAATCTTTTGCAAATCTCTCAGAGAAGGATTGAAACTTAGTTCTAAATGAGGAAGGGCCCCCTTGAAAGAAGTTGTAGTGAAAATCCTAACCCTCAGTTAAGAGTGTGTAAGTATATTTCATTATTAATCCGATTATATAAAGTGTGATGCATGTGTGATTTATAAGTGTGAAGTATTTCTGTCATAATAGTTTCATAGTATAACTATCCGGTGAATTCAATATAAATTCATTGTACTACAACTAGTAAAGTAAGTTAATTTATGAATCAATAATGCATATATAGTGTCAACATCCTTGAAAAGTGTACACACCTTGGGTTGATAATTAATGTTAATTAGACTCAAGAATATGATATTCACTAGATAATTAGTCTACACAACACACATGATGGTCACTATGAGTTCTTGGTCATGCCATTTAGGCTTACCAATGCCCCCTCAACATTCCAAGGCTTAATGAACTAAGTATTCCACCCTTTCTTATTAAATTTTATCTTACTCTTCTTTGATGACATCCTCATCTATATCTGAATAAGGGAGGATCACCTTAACCACCTTGACATAGCCTTCAAAATTATTACTAAAATCCACTTACGTTCTAAATATTCTAAATTTTTTAAGGAATAATAGGCCAAACACCTAGAAAAAATTATTACATATGATTGTGTTCATGTCAAACACATCAAAATTGAAGCTATGATAAATTGGATAAAACTTCAAACACTCAAAAGTTTATAAGGATTTCTTGGCTTGACAAGGTATTATCAAAAATTTGTCAAGGATTATGGCAATATTACATCTCCATTGACAACTATTCTAAAAAAATACTCCTTTGTATGGTTAAAAACATATACACAAGCATTTTATAGCCTTAAAAATTTAATGTACACCACACCAGTCTTGGCCATGCCCAATTTCTCTAAGACATTTGATAGTGAGAGTGATGCATGTAGCATAGGTCTTGGTGATGTACTCATGCATGAAGGATGTCCCATTGACTTAACCAACATGGTCCTCTTTGGGCACAATTTGGCACCCTCCACGTATGTTAAATAAATTATGGTTTTCCTCTATGCAATTAAAATGGCTTCCATACTTGGTTGGTCAACACTTTTACAATAAAATCGACCATCAAAGCCTCAAATATTTTCTAGAGCATAGGGTCTCTTCCCTAGATCATAAAAAATGGGTTTCTAAATCCATAGGGTATGAATTTGATATCACATACAAAAAATAAAACTTGGTGGTTGATGCTCTCTCTCTCATCAATTTTAAAAATAAGCATGATTGTGTGTTATCTTAATTCCCATTTATACATGGCTCTGTGATCTTTAACAAGAATGGCATCATGATATCCCTACCCAACAGTTCATTCTTTAATTATCTATTGACTCCTATGTTAAAACTAACTATACTTGGGATGGCCACACATTGTGATATAAAGGCTACCTAATATTAATCTCTATCTTCAAGTTAAAATAAACCATTTTTAAGGATACCCATGCTCTCCCTTTATCAGGTCATTTAGGTTCTCTAAAAACATATGAGAAAGTCAACAAAAATTTATTTTGGCCCAGAATCAAGTAAGGCATCAAGAGTTTTATTTCCAAATATGATATTTTCCAATACAACAAAGGGGAAATAGTCACACCACCTAGTTTACTCCAGACACTCCTAATTACACAACATGTTTGGATAGAAATTTTGATGGATGTAATTGAAAGTCTCCCAAAATTGGCATAATATTTGTCATCATGTAGTGGTCGATCATATTTCCAAACATGATCATGTATGTGCTCTATCTCATCCCTACACTACTTCCACCATAAGCCCATACATTTCTTGATTGAATATTCCATGTCCATGGTGTTCTTGCCTCTATTATCTTAGATCATGACTCTTCCTTCATGATTCATTTTTGGAAATAACTCTTCATGTTCCTTATTACAACTATAAAAATGAGTTCAAGTTATCATCCATAGAGTGATGGCCAGATATAAATTATTAATAAATGTTTAGATAACTATCTCCATTATTTTGTAATGAAGAAGCAACATTAGTGGATAAAATATTTACCTCTTTCATAATGGTGGTACTACACCTCCTACCATGAAGACACCAAGGTAACCCTGTATGAGGTTTTTTATGTCCAAAAACCAACCTCTCTTATTTTATATATACTAAGAATCTCTCTAGTACACGTTGATACTACCATTAGTGCATGTGATAATATCCTTTACCTCCTCAAGGATAATCTCCACATGGAACAAAATCTCATGAAGTAGTAGGTAGAACAAAACCACTCTAATTGATCCTTTCACCTTGGAGATATGGTTTTTATTCACCTATGTAAATGATCCTTTCACCTTAAAGATATGGTTTTTTTCACCTACAACCTTACAATCAATCCTCTTTGAACTAAAAATCCACTATAAATTGGCTCCAAAATGCTATGAGACTTATAAAAAATTTCAATAGGTTGGATATGTCACTTACAAGTTTGAATTTTCACCTTCATATCACATGGACCCTATTTTTATGTCTCATGCTTAAATAAGGTCCTTGATCAAAATGTCAACACCTAGATAGTACTTACAGAATTTGATGAATAAGTATCTCTCTTTTTAAAACTTGAAACTATCCTCGAAAAACTCTTTTATCCTCTCCACAATTAGTTCATCATGAAATTTATAGTATTGTGGTATGAGATACAACTAGAAGATGCTACTTGAAAACCTCTTCTTTCAATTCAACAATAATTTCCTCACCTAAATCTTTGAGGGTAATTTTAAGATGGTGGGGGGGGGGTGAGAGAGTGGGGGGGGAGGAGGGGGAAGTCATGTTAAGACCCTTCATCCTAACCATCCTTTTGTAATTTACTTCTTTAATAAAAGGATACATATGCATATTTTTTATAAGACATCCCTCAATTCCAATGTAATAGATATAATAGTGGAATGTAATAGTGGAATAAAGGAATAATCCCACATTCATTAGGGGTAGTAGGTATCTAGTGATAGATTACTATAAAGAGGAGCCTAGTATAGTATGAAAGCACTTACAAATTATTTTGAGTTGATTTTTATCAAAGTAGATTTCCCCCTTGAAGAGGCCATCAATTTTATAATTATGCTATTGTAATATGATTCTATTTATTTTGAATCAATATATTGTTGTTATTTTTTATTTATTTCATATATTTGTAATTTTTCCTAACTTGTTCTTATGGATCCTATCACACAATCTCTTGATTTATTTACTAACTTGTCAGTCAAATTTTGTATTTTATCTTAAGTTCACTAATATCATTTTTCTATTTTCAAATAGTTAATTAATTTTAACTAACTTATCTATTTATAATTAATCATGCACACATAATTCTATAAAATAAAAAAATAATTATGATTTCTAAGTCACCAAACCACATCCTTAATTCTCTCCATCAAAAGGTTGAGTCACCATTTCCTTAATTATCGTGGCCAAGTTTTGAGTCATCAAACCAATTCCTTGAAACATGAAACTACCATGGTGAGTAATTCAACTACCTTGAATCATTCGTAAGAATCTTTCAACTACCAACTTTTCCCATTTTTATCAATCAATTGAAGAATTAGTCTTCTTTACTTGGATGAGGACTCAAATTTAAACATTCAAAAATCAATAGATTTAATAGTTCAAGATTAAATCTAAGCATCCATCCCTCATGCAATAAGTATATAAATTGACTTAATTTCTACATGTTTAAAATAAATCATCAAGCTATCAAATTATCCATTGAATGGTATATTATGAAACAACATTATCCAATGAAGTGTTGTTGAATTTCCTTTGCATGGAGATTTGCATTGAGAAACCACATACCAAGATCAAAAGAGTACAATCAAATCATCAAAAGATAATATCTTCTTATTTGTTAAGGCGAAGGTAAATTGCATTTTTATTTTCTTTTATTAAAACTCAATATGAGGTTCTATGTAAGTTTATAATAGAGAGTTTCATTATTTGATTTCTAAATAGAATTCTTAATTTCATGTATTACATTCTGGCAGGTTTGGTGGGACACATTATCAATCATCTATTTTTATTAAAAAAGAAATTTTATTTTAAATGTTTAGTTAGCTCTTTTTTTATTGCTATGCAGGTTTTATGCTAACTTGGACCTAAATTTCTTGATATTCTTTTTCTTTCCAAAGCTAATGTATTTATTTTTATTTTTTTGAAATAATACCCAATTATTAAAATGACTATAACTTCTAATTTACAATCAATATTTTTCTAATTATTTCTAGGTCTTTTATATTTTACACTTGTAATAACTTGATAAAGTTTCATAAAAATATCAATTATCATTTAGGATATATCATCTAAATCGTGACTTTTTCTTTGTTTTTTTAAATACCTGAATGTTAAAATTTCTATAACTTCTAATTTATAATCTAGGCTTTTCTAATTTTTTACAAGTTTGTTTAGTTTTATAGTAAAAATAACTTGTTAAAATGTTGTGTAAATATGAATTGTGGTTTAGTAGATATTGTCAAAATCATGAATTTTTTTAAGTGTGATTAGTAAATCTAATTTCTTGTGACATTTTTTTTCTTCTAAGTTTTAACTTTGTAAGGATCTTTTTGATGGGGAATCCAGAACAACACACCTGTTCTGATCCCACTTGTTAGGATCTTGCTCCTCAAAAAGAGCACAATATGATTACCACATACAAGAAATTAAACATGCGGAAATATCCAGAAGTACAAGTAACTAGAATTCACATATAGCACAAAATATGAGAGACAATACACAATCTTGTATTAATACTCATTCATAAAGAAAATACAATAAAGAAGATGCCACTTCTTCTTCCACCTCTCAGAGGCTTCCCACACCTCAAAGGCTCCCAGTAATTCTCAATCAAGAGTTCACTCTCCTACCAAAAACGGTCCCAACACACAACTCACACACAGAATTGGTGTTCACTTCTCCAACCAGTCCGTAATAACCTTGCCAGTACACCAAGTACTCAAAGTATTTCAAGTAGATCTCCCATGAACCTGCAACCTGCAATTCAACAGACCTTACTTACACATGTAGATCTCCTATGAGCTTGCAACAACCTACAACTCAATGATCTTACAATGGAAGGATCTTCCTTGCCTTCCTTTTTAGCTCATAATTACAATACATGCCAATGGGTCTATAAATAGATCCCAGACTTAAAAAATAACTTAAACTCTTAATTTACTAATAATAGACATGCAGCTCAAGACTCGAAATAGCCTTTACATGCAAACAATTAGTTTAACAAACTAACTATTCATACAATGAACAGTTTTGAAACACACAGGCGACTGACGTCGGTCCCTATCTGACTGGAGGTGATTGACGTTAGTTGACTTCTTGCCAATGTCAGTTGCCTTCTACACTAAATCTGACTGACGTTAGTCCCACTACCGATGCCGGTATCCCTGGAACTCAGCAACCTCCTCCATGTCTGCAACAAGTTGAAAATTTTAGCTCCACAACGTAACAATCTCCCACTTGGAGATAAATAGCTAAAACTGTACTTGTACCTGTACACCATCTAGTTTATTTCCTGGCACTGTATCCCTCTTCAAGATCACCCTTGAAGACCAACCACCACAAAACCTATGGTGCACCTCCTATCATCCAAATCACCTGCCACATCCACATCTACAAACCATGTAGAAAAGAACTTGACCCTGCAAAGCATGTGCACCTGCTGTTGGTCCCTCTCAAATACCTGAGAACCCACTGAACTGCCCTCTAGTGCTTCTTTCCCAGATTGGCTCCTAACTTTTTGATAACTCCCACTGCTTGGGAAAACTCAGGTTTAGTACACATGTACTCAACCTCATTATGTGAATCAAGACACTGTTCAT
The DNA here is from genome assembly GCA_037957365.1 of Torreya grandis. Lineage (NCBI taxonomy): Eukaryota > Viridiplantae > Streptophyta > Pinopsida > Cupressales > Taxaceae > Torreya > Torreya grandis. The sequence goes on along the minus strand of JARHVA010000128.1, from coordinate 4,001,550 downwards.
AGAACTATCCAACCATCAGCGTGTTAACCGGTCTCACACAATCATCCTAAAACAAAGTCAACATGTGACCTTTCATGTCCCTACAACACACTCATGCCAAAGAATCTTGTTGCTCCTAGATTCCTCATAACATTCCTCTAAACTAGCTTTACCTTTAGTTCAGTAACTCCCTGTATTTGTAACCCTGCTACAAGCACAACATACAATAATAGGATAATGTAGCTAATATTATCCAACCTGGTAAAGAGAAACACAATGGTCAAACCTCCATTGTCCTGCAGCTTATTCAAGACCATATACCCTGGCCTTCCGTCTCACATGTCCATTTCTGCTCTTCTTTATCTTGAACATCCATTCGTCTCTCAGTGCTTCCTTCTAGCCAGCAACTCCACCCAAAACTCCCATTTGGTTCTTCTCCAAGGAATCACATTCCTCATCCATGCCAAGCTCCCACTGTTTCCTGGATCTACCTGCTCTGTTTCTTTAATAACTTCCTGGTTCTTTACCATCAGTGAGCAACAAGTAGTGTAAAGAAGGGAAATGATGAATTTGAGGCTTAATTACCCTTTAAGTCCTTCATATGGGCGCTTGAGACTCCTTGACAGCTTGTTGTCTACCCAAAATCTATCTCAGTGACCGATGTCGGTCACATCTTAGTCTACACCCAACCGACATTAGTTCCATGTGACTGCCTCATCACCGACATCGGTTGTCCCTGACTGATGCCGGTGTTTACCTGTCTTGAGTCACCGATGTCGAGCTACACATAGCCGATGTTGGTCCCTGTCTGGATGCCGATGTCAGTTTTCTAACCGACGTTGGTCTCTATGTTTTTCTTGTGAGAACTGACTTTTTCTCGTGAGCTCTTTTTGGATCAAACCCTTGTCCAAATCACCCTTACTCTGCTCAAAATTCCTTAGCCCCTTGAACTGAAATTTGTCTATCACCTTCTCCTTGAAAACCAAGGCTTTTTTGCTCTTGTCACAAACATCAAATTCCTCAAGAAACGTCACTTTCTTCTTCTGCATACAAAAATCTCGATTCATACTTTTCAAATCCGAAAGCATACCCTTTGACTCAAGAACATGCATCTCCTTCTTATTCATGTGACCAAGCCTATTAAGCCAGATCTTTGAATCTATAGCTGAAGTAGATAACCCAAAAAGAGAATCAATAATACAAGTAGATAGATAAAGTGTACCTACTTTCTTACCTCTTGCTACAAGTGCACCCTTGGTAACCTTCCAAGAGTCCACTGTGAGAGTTATTGTGCAACCCTCATCACCCAAACTTCTTATAGAAATCAAATTCTACTCCAAAATTGGGACATGCATGACCTCCTTCAACACCCATGTGTTACCTGTCTGCAATTTCAGCTTTACTTTCCCTTTGCCAACCATCTGACAAGGATTACCATCCCTTAAACAAATTTCTCCAAAGTCTCCTTGGACATACTCATGAAAAAATTCCCTATTTGGGGATGCATGAAAAGAGGCACCAAAATCTAAAACCCAAGATTCTACTTTATCCAAGGAACATACCAGAGCATCCTATGCAACAAACTCTGCAACATCTACTTCTTCTTCATGTCTTTCATCTTGATCTTCACCTAACCTACAATCTCTCTTTAAGTGCCCTTGCTTTCCACATTTCTAGCAGGTTATTCTGCCATACCTGGACTTGGATCTCCTGCCTATCTTGGACCTTGATCTCCCATGTTGTATCTTCTCTCTTTGCCTTCCCCTACCTTCAACACTCAAACCATTCCCTAATGATTCACCTGTGCTTTTCCTGCGTATCTCTTCATTCAATATTACACCCACAATATCATCCACTTTTAAGATTTTTGAAGCAGACACAGTATTACTAACTGCCATTACCAAATTCTCCCAACTTTCAGGTAATGAGCATAAGATTAAGAGAGCCTTAATTTCATCATCAAAAATAATATTGACTAAATTTAACTGGTTTACCAAACCATGGAAATCACTAAGATGACTATGTACAGATCCACCTTCCAACATTTGCAAATTAAATAATTGCTTCATAAGAAATACCTTATTCAAAGTTGAAGGTTTTTCATATAAATTTGCCAAAGATTCCATCAACTCTACTGTTGTCTTAGCATGTGATAATTTGGAAATCATAGACGATGCAAGGCTCAACCTTATAGATCCCAGAGCCTTCTGATCAAGAACCTCCCATTCTTCATCCTTCATATCCTGGGGCTTGCAATCAACCCCACCCAATGATAAGTACAAATCTTTTTGATACAGATAATCTTCAATCTGCATCCTCCATAATTGATAGTTCTTGCCATTAAACTTCTCCATTCATAGCTTACTTTCTTCTGCCATTGCTCTACTCTCACTCAAATAGAAACCCCTGTGAGTAACCTGTAATCAACACACACTAACCAGATTTGATACAACCTGTTAGTATCCCAACCAAAAGCTCTGATACTAGTTGATGGGGAATCCAGAACAACACACCTATTCTAATCCCACTTGTTAGGATCTTGCTCCTCATAAAGAGCACAATATTATTACCACGTATAAGTAATTAAACATGCAGAAATATCTAGAAGTACAAGTAACTAGAATTCACAAATAGCACAAAATATGAGAGACAATACACAATCTTGTATTAATACTCATTCAGAAAGAAAATACAATAAAGAAGATGCCACTTCTTCTTCCACCTCTCAAAGGCTTCCCACACCTCAAGGGCTCCCAGTAATTCTCAATCAAGAGTTCACTCTCCTACCAAAAATGGTCCCAACACACAACTCACACACAGAATTGGTGTTCACCTCTCCAACCAGTCAGTAATAACCCTGCCAGTACACCAAGTACTCAAAGTACTTCAAGTAGATCTCCCATGAAATTGCAACTTGCAATTCAATAGACCTTACTTACACATGTAGATCTCCTATGAGCTTGCAACAACCTGCAACTCAATGATCTTACAATGGAAGGATCTTCCTTGCCTTCCTTTTCAGCTCATAATTACAATACATGCCAATGGGTCTATAAATAGATCCCGGACTTAAACAATAACTTAGACTCTTAATTTACTAATAATAGACACGTAGCTCAAGACTCAAAATAGCCTTTACATGCAAACAATCAGTTCAAAAAACTAACTGTTCATGCAACGAACAGTTCTGGAACACATAGGAGACCAACATCGGCCGACTTCCTGTCGATGTCAGTTGCCTTCTGCATTGAATTTGACTGACGTCGGTCCCACTGCCGACGCTAGTATCCCTGGAACTCAGCAACCTCCTCCATGTCTGCAACAAGTTGAAGCTTTTAGCTCCACAACCTAACACTTTTCATTTCCACTAACATACTAAATTACATCCTTACCACTTGTAAACTATTATTCTCACAAACCACAAATGGGTTTTCTACATCCCCACTTATCAAAGACAAATAAAATTGAAACAAAAACTTTTGAACTTGTTAACATCTTTTTCTTAGTTTTTACTTGCTTAATTACTTTTAGTTTTTCTAATTTAGTTTACTAACATTTATTTTTTATAAGCTTTAATAAAATATTTATTATTTAATTTCTTATATTTACTTGATTTAATTTTAGTTTTTATGCATTTTACTAGTAAATTGTGATTACTCTTTCCTCCCACCATATAGGTGGTAATTTTGGAAATCAAAAGAAATCTTAATAAATTTGGTAGCCTAAGATTAGGATTAGATTATGCTCTTTATTCACACCTCCTAGGTGGTGATCTTGGAAATCAAAAATACTCATAGTCTTTTTATTATTTATATCTATGGGATCTACCAATTGTGGATTTCATCACTACATAGTAGCTCAAATCTTGTGTACCAGTGAGGTATATAAATTAAGTATTAATTGTTTCAATTATTTAATTAGTTGTTTATTTTATTAATATCATGACGTGAGGGGGTTTCATCCTATACTACTCAAGGTTTAAATAACTACTTCAAAGTTATATTTTTTGGCAACACTCTACTTAAATTTATGGATGGAGTGGGCATATGGGGAATATACCCTTTTATGCATCCTATGAATCTTCCTCTTCCATGGTCTTGGGCCTTAATGTACCAAAACATATATAGAGGACATCTCTTAGTTAAAATTTTGAAAATTGTAAGCCATAGGAAGTTATTTTGTTGTTTTAATCATGGTGCACCTAAGAAGAATGTATCACCCAGGTAAGTTACTCTCTTCATACCCTTAAAATTGGGTTTAGTGGACCATAGACATGGAAGCCTATGTAGTCACTACTCTAAAATATTGTTCAAACACTATCCAATAGATAAGTAAGTATATATGAGATCCCATGAATCACTTTACACCTTGCTTAGATTTATTTTTTAAAATTATGGTTTGCTTGTGTTGTGTTCATATTCTTGAATAGTTTAGGTTGTATATTGTTTTCTTTAACTTTTTCCTCCTTGTGATATACCAGTGATTGAATCTTTATTATTTTCCATACACTTATTGTGTAAATTAATGATCAAAGATTTATTAAAAAGGCTAAGTTATAAGCCCTTCTATTAACACAAACTATCTTGAGTAGGTTTATCTTGAGATCAAAACCCAAATTCTTAATCCATAGTTATCTTGAATCAAACCATCTATATTTCAAGATGTCAAAATAATTCTCAAATATAAATGATCTTGGATCAACCATCTTGAGTCAAAACAATAGTAAGTCCTAATTATCTTAGGTCACAACATTTTGATTCGAAATGAAAAAATCCATTCAAACTATCTTGGATCAATCCATTGTGTATCCTAAATATCTTGGGTCATAAATCCATCAATCCACTATGTATCCTAATTATCTTGAGTCATAAATAAATATAAAATATATTGTATCAATCTATTGTGTATCCTAAATATCTTGGGTCACAAACGTTATTAATCAATGTTGTATCTTAATTACCTTAGTTCATGAAGCCATTAATCGATTATTTCACCTAACTATCCTAGATCACAAATCCATCAATCCACTATGAATCCTAAAAATATTGGGTCACAATCCATCAATCCACCTTGAAATATAACTATCTTGGATCCAATCCCAATCCTAAGTCACATATATAGGGTTGCATCATGCCTCTAACTACCCAACTCCAAGAATATTTGAATACTACTCAATAAGGGAAGAACCTTTTGGTAGAGTCCCCTTTCACTTTAAAATTAAAGAAGACCATGAAGAGATCAATGATGATGATATAATTGATAATTATAATGAGCATGGTATTGAGACTAATGATCTAACTGAAGAGGTTGTTAATCAAGTCCAAACCTACCTCTTAGCACACAAGGATCAAGCCTTGTTACATATTCTAGGGGTAAATACTAAACTACCTCCATATATTAATCTTGAGGACTTGCATCACCTTATAAGGAAGAGGGATAAAACCCATCAATCTCCACCTAGTACTTCTTTAGATAAAGGTAGGAAAATCTTAGAATCCTCTCATGAAAATCCAAAAAATGTTTCCTACATTCATGATGATAAAGGGAAGGAATTTCTAAATAACCAAACCCAAAAAAACAAACCTTTTTATATATCCAAGCATGTCCAATAATTGAACCATTAGATAGTCAATATTCAATCTAAGATAAAGCCTTCAAATTCCAAAGTCAATAAAACCAATCAAAATCAACCCAAATCCTTGCCTCTCAGGTTAAATATATTTGCTAAGAGTGGCAAAACATGAAGAACCAAATCCAAGGATTGTAATATGAGATTTTATCCTCAAGTAAAAAGTTTAAGTTTGAATACTCGTGCCCTTATCCTTTTGACATAAAAATGATGAAATTACCCTTTCCCTCTTATTTTTAATCTCCAAACTTAGATAAATGCAATGGAAAATGTGACCCTATAGATCATATCAAAGAATTCTAAATATATTTCCAAGAGGTTGCCTATATTGACAACTACTAACTTTGGTTCTTTCCACACAGTTTAAGTGGTCAACCTCTAGAATGGCTTTTATGTTTACCTAAGGGATCAATCATTGCATTTTCATATCTCTTAAAAATATTTTTTACACATTTATCATACACTATAAAACATGAATTGACCATGCTAAACTTATACAATGACAAACAACAAAATGGAGAAAATTTCTCCTCTTTATTACAAATATGGCATACCTTAGTTGACTAGCCATTTTCCTTGGTCACTACCTAAAAAATAGATCATTACTATTTTCATGAACATTATCAACTCTAAGATGTCTTATCACCTCCAACTTATTTGTGTCAACTCTTTTGATGAAGTCATTAAAATCGAGGTTCAAATAGAAAGGGAACTTATCACTAAGGGTCTTGTCAAACTTTGAAATAAGGAAAACCAAACTCAAACTGACAAAACCAAGTTTTTAAATAAGAATAAGAATGTGTTAGGTGATGGTGTGACAATGTTAAGTGTTTTCAAAACATTTAGCCTACACCCAACCTTACTCTATCAAGTAGTCAAACTCGATGAGGTACAAGATAAAGGAATTATACTTCTTTAAATGACCCCCTTGATGTAATTTTCCATAAGTTAATAGTTGCTAATATGATGGTATTTCAAAATACTAAAACCTTTGATGAAAATGGTCATGAACCTATATGGTATAAATAAGATACATATTATGAGTATCATAGAGTCAAATTTCATGCCAGTAATAGATGTCTAAAACTCAAAAAATATATCCAAGATCTTATTGATAATGGAGATATAGAAATAGATAATAACACATCTACATCTAATAATCAAAATCTAGGGATATACCAAGATCCCTTTCTACAACATGACCAAGATAGTTCCAAAATAACTTAAGGTCAAACTAATACTGTCAACTCTACTCAACATACCCATCCATTTGATTACATTGTTAGCCATGTCCAACACATAGATAATCCTATTTATGTGATTAAATTAAATCTCAAGATTTCATAGTCACTACAAGGCATGCAAAAATCACTCTCCCTAGTTCTTCTTTGCTTACTTCTAAGGTAAAATACAATATCATTTAGCATCTTGAGAAGACATTAGCCCAAATGTCTATTTTAGACCTTCTTAAACATCCATTGCCTTTAAAGGCATTTTATATAAAACCTTGCATGAGTCAATATTTTTTAAGGATATCAACCCATCTAATTTATAATCCCTTATAGGGCATTTTTCCTGTAACAATCAAGTCACTTTCTATCACATTTATAGATCCCCTATCGGTTCATCTCATAACTTACCCTTGTATATTTAAGTCATAATCTCAAAACACATAATAAAAATGGTATTTATATACAATGGATCTAATTTGAACTTATGTATATTAATTTTAATCAAACATCTTGGTTATTTGATAACAACACTAGAACCCAATACCATAACCATCAAGGCTTATGATATTTTAGAGATTTAGTCAATAAAAACTATACATCTTCCCATTATGTTAGGGCATGTCATGCAATAAACCTTAATAAATGTCTTGGATATTGAATTTCCCTATAACTTTCTCCTTCGTCGACCATGGATCCATACCATGAACATCATTCCCTCCACACTCCATCAATGTATAAATTTTTCTCATTTTAGAATGGAAGTTATTATTCCTAGTAATCCTCAACCCTTTCAATATTGTAAATTATTAGAATGAAGATATTGTAAATCCAATTATTTACCCATTAAAAATGATACCTATGAAACAAAAAAGGAATCACTAAAGCTCAAAAACTATATCCATATAGATGAGTTACCATATACATCCACAAGTCAACCATCTACATCCAAATCCACAACTTCATCAACCAAATCCAAGTTGAATATTGTTGATAAAGGCATGGGAGAATATGAAATCCAATATTCCTTCTACCTAGACAAAATCCATATGTCTCCAAAAAAGCATGGTAGGCCCCACTGTAGGAAAGAAACACCAATTGCTTGTTAGTTTGGTAAAAATTATTTTGTTAAGAATAGATTATTTTCAGATGAATAGATCAAAGATTCCAATCCTTCCTAGATTTATAATGATGAGATTTTAATAAGCCTTTAATTTAATCCATATCCTATATCCAAATCCATCATGTGTAATATTATGATTTATAAAGGCAAAGGTCATGGTCTCCATGAAGTAGAACCAACAGTTATCAAATCAAATGAAACACATCAAGGCATTGAATATAAACTGCTTAGTGTCGAACTACGTAATTACATCATGGATTCTTTCATAATATTTGAGAAGTCATATTTCTACATTTAAGAAAATTCTATACATATCCACTATGAGGACCTTTCATCCAAAAACCTTTTTCATGACATAGTTATTTTGACCCTTGAACTCTAACACCCCCAACTTATAGCTTGGGTCCAACAAGATCCACCCTCACTTGATCAGTTCTAAAATGATGACACAATTACTGAATTCTTGGGACTTAGGCTAATATTCTAGTAGGTGATCAAAAAAAAGGGTTTAATATCAATTTGTCTAATTCAACATATTTTAGGGGACATACAAAACTCCATAGTCATAAGCAGGCTAATCATCTTAACAACAACAAAGTTTAATCCTCTAATGAAAATTAATCTAAGGTATTATCAAATAAAGGTAATTAAAATTAGGAAGTAATATATGAGGACTTTAATCTTCCTCCCATTACTACATAGTTTAAATATGAGTCTACATTATTGATTGAAGAAACCATAGATGTCAATATTAACATAGATGAAGAGCCTAAAATTATGAAACTTGAAGTTTTTCTCAATCATGTAGAGTAGTTACTCTTGAACATCCTTATCAAATAATTTTAGATATTTTTGATTGGTCATATGCATATATGTCTAGATCAAATTTAATACTTATAGTGTATCACCTTGGTGTCCATGAGGATAATAAACCCATTAAACAAAAACAAAGAAAAATGCATCTTAAGGTAACACTACTTGTGAAATAATAATTTGATAAACAATTTGAGGTAAGATTCATTAGACCTATTGATTATTAAGAGTGGATCTCCAATGTAGTTCTAGTAAGTAAAAATATAGTAGGAATAAAGTATGCAAAACTTTTGGGATATCAATAAAGCATGTCCAAAGAATGACTTTCCACTCCCAAATATTGATATGATTGTAAACTCCACAATGAGTCATGATTTTTTGTCACTCATGGATGGTTTATTGGGCTATAACCAAATCAAAATATCACTAGAAGACCAACACAAAATGACATTCATTAAACATTGGGGCACATTTTATTACCAAATCCTGCCTTTTGGTCTCAAAAATGCAAGGGACACGTATCAACATGTAATGATATTCATATTCATTGATATGCTTCATGATATTATAACGGACTATGTATATGATATCTTGGCTAAATCCAAAATAAGGGTAGATGATCCTACCATGCTATGCAAGATTTTTGAAAGGTTGAGAGAATACAAGATTCATCTAAATCCAAAAAATTGTGTTTTTTTTTCACATCAGGAAAGCTCTTAGGTTTCAGTGTATCATGAAGAGGCATAGAAGTTGACCCAACAAAAGTTAAAAATATAACAAATATGCCTCCACCAAATAATCTCAAATAGTTTCACAATCTCCAAGGAAAGATTTAGGCTATCTAAAGATTCATACCCAACTTAATAATATATGTCATCCATTTACACATATTTTTAAAAAAGACTATACCTTTAACTAGAATGAAGAGTGTTAACAAGAATTTGCTAATTTCAGACAATATTTATCCAATCATCTAATTTTTATGCTACCTACTCCAAGGAATCCATTATTTTTATAGATTTTAGCTACATAGTATGCCTTGGGGGAACTCTTAGCATAACATGATGAAAAAGAGACTAAGAGGTAAGTTTATTACTTAATCAGAACCTTGGTATCCTATGAGCTTAATTACTCCACTATTGAAAAATCACGTCTAATAGTTATTTTTGATTCCCAAAAACTAACATAATATTATTAATAATCAAACTAAGATCATTTCCAAAATTGATCCCCTTAAGTACCTTCTTTCCAAATCATCCCTTAAAGGAAGGATAGTTATATGGGTTATGTTGCTTAGCGAATTTGACATTGAGTATGTGAATAAAAAATCTATTAAAGCCTAGATTATCGCATATCAATTAGTGATAGATCCATTGAATGATAAATAACCATTGATCATGCAATTTCCTGATGGTTCTATTATATCTCGAGAGTATTATTTAAAATGGCAGTTATCCTTTGATGGCTCCCTCAAAAATCATGGCTTAGAGGCAGGTATCTTTCTCATTAATCCATAAGGTGATCTCATCCCAAAAGTATTTTGAATAGTATTTCCTTACACTAATAACATTGCATAGTATGAATCCCTTGTTTTGAGTTTGAAACTAGCCATCTAATGGAGTATTTAACACATGTAAGTATATGGTGACTCACAACTTATCATAAAACATTTCAATGATGAATATCAATCCAAAGAAGATAAGATTTTTCCTTACAAATAAATGGCTGAAAATTTAAAACAATCCTCTAGCATATCTAGTTTGATAAAATTCCTCATGCAAATAAAAAAATTAGCATATGCCATGGCCATAATTGGTTCCCTTCTTGACATGTATCTAGATGCAGATCAAAAACACTTCCTAGTTAAATAGTTAATGATTACAACATATGAGAGGCCTGAGTCAGAAATGGTTCATGAGATTGTTGGTCCTAATTCCCCTTAGTACCAAGACATATGAACCTACCTATATGACAACATTATACCTCCCAACTTATCCCATAATCATAAAAAAACATTTATCTAATGCACTTCATGTTTCACACTCCTCAATAACACTTTATATTATAAATCACTATGATGTAAATTTGTTATGATGTTTATATTCAGATGAGGCTACCTTATCTTATCAAGGAGGTTCATGATGGAAATTGTGGTACACACATTAGTGTCATAGTCATTAATAATAAATTATATGAAGTGGATATTATTGGCCTAAAAAGGAAACCAACTCTTGCCACTATGTCAAAAAGTGCATAACATGTCAAAAATATGGGGATATTATTCATGATCTGTCATAAGCTTTACAACTTAATTCCACTCCATGACCCTTTTTCACTTTATGGATTGATTTCATTAGTAAAATTAATCATGATTCTTCCAATATCCATAAACACGTCATAACCACCATCAAATAATACACCAAATGGGTGGAGGCCATCATACTTAGTTATGTAATTAGGAAAAAAAAATATAAGTTCATCCTAAATTATATCATTTGTCATTATGGAATCTTATCCACTATCATTTTTTATAATGGTAATCCATTCAATAAAAATATGTAAAATACATTTACAATAAATTTCATATCAAACATAAATGGTCTACCCCATATTATCCACAAGGTAATAGCTAAGCAGAGGTATCCAAAAATAGCATCCTTACAATCCTCGAATGGGTTTTCAATGATTTTGGATATGATTGGCATTTACAACTTTATCCTACCTTATGAGCTTGTTGTACTAGTATCTATACACCCACGGGGGTAACCCCTTACTCCATTGTCTATGGCATTTAATTTAATTTACCAATTAATATTTAGTTACCCTTATTACATATATTTTTGCATGATTTAATTGATGATGAGGAATAAAGAGCCTCAATGTTGCATGAGCAATACCTTCTAGATGAAAAAATACTCCATGCACTTGATTACCTCCATGCATATTAAAACTGGCTTTGCCACAAATATAATAGAAAAATCAAATTTAGGGAGTTTAACATCAAAGATATTATTGTGAAAGAGATTAAAAGGAGCACAAATGTTGATCATGAGAAAAAATTTAAATATGAACCTATTTTTTTATGCCCTTACATTGTCATATCCAAGTATGGATAAAGTGCTTATAAATTGACAACTAAGGAGGGTGAAGAGTTTTATGAGCCTATGAACATCATGCATCTCAAGTACTTTCATGCCTAAATGGATCTAGTGTTTTTGTCATGTATATATTAAATAAATAAATCATCCAAAATTTAAAACCATTCTTATGGTGATTTGGGCAAGTAACATGGTGGAAATTAGTTTTATGGTACCATGTGTAGTATATATTATCTATAAATATCCATTTTTACTTGGGGGCATCCTCCCTTCATACCATCACATCCTTCATTTATCCACTTTTACAAACTCCATTTCATGAAGCTCATCTTAGCCTTGTTAAATCACACTCCATCCCATCTAGTTTTGTCATTGATAAATATATGAATGAAATTTTAACCCATGTTTCTAAAAACTCTTGGTATACCCACATCTACATCTATACGCACATGGTCACATTATCACTTGCTAGTATGATTCCATGAATCTTTGGTGCATGAATTATACTTTGTGCAATCCTTGGCATATGTTCCTCCCATCCATAATAATCCCCCATCATCTACATTCTTAGTTATATAAATACTTTATCTTATGTGCATAGTCTAGTTCTTAGCCCAAAAATCTCAAAAAATAAAAAAATCCAAAAACATGATTTTTTTTCAAAAATATCCATATACATGATTCTTTTTCAAAAATATCCAAATACATCCAAAAAATCATTTGTCCTTTAGTTCAGTTTGAATATTTAATCATATAATAGGTAGATCATTATTGCCTTCTTAGGTCTTATCTTTTCCATATCTACCCATTGGCATATATCCTTGCTTGGGAAAAAACAAGGCTATCTATATCATTACCAACACCTCTAAATCATGAAGGGTTTTTAACTTAGAAAAAGATAAAAAATAAAAAAAAAAGTTTAGTTACTTACTTTTGTGTGTTTATTTGCTCACTTTTTATCTGTATATTTTGTCTATTTATTTGTTGGCTTACTATTGTGTTTTATTTATTTGTTTTATTATTTGATATTTTCTTATTTCTTGTTTTGAGTGAAGAAATTATGTGAATTACAATAATGTTATTATGATTTATCCATATCATAATGCACTAAATCGTGTGCCTATGTTTCATACCATTGGTGCATATTTACATACACACCATAAAAATAAGTTTGTTTAAACTATGTTGGAACTCCATGCAAGAATAAGAAACTATTATCCCATCCACATCATTACATTATCTTTCAACATACATCACATCCATAACATAAATAAAATCATTCAATACTAACTAACTACTTTAACATTCACTTTCAACATCCATGACTCAATCCCTAAATAGATAAGTGTGTTTCATCAATAATCTAGTAGGAATGATAATCCATACATCACATAATAATCTATATCTAAAAAACAACCTATCAAATCCATGTCATCTGATCATGTGATCAATAATCATTAATTTGTGTAGTTTTTTAACCTACTAAGTTATGTTTGTAAATCAATCAGATAAATCAAATCATCTATTAAATATATCATAAATTATCAATGGGATATGTCATTCCTAAATCCACCTCCTTGCATATATCATTGCTTGGAATAAATCAAAGCATATAGCTTATCTTAATATATATCATTCCCAATTTGTTCTTTGCATATACCATTGCTTAGGGAAAATAAATCTACCATAAAATCTAATCAAAGTGTGTAAGCACTAGCCCAAGAGGGTTAACATCATCCATGGGTTATTCTTATTCATTTATACCATCATCATCCTCATATTCATCCATCACATCATGCTTTATCCCAACCCCTTTCCATTCAACACCCATCCCTTGATTCAAAAAATCAATAATTTTCCTCCTACCCCTTACTTATTTAAAAAAGCCACCCATATTTTTCATCCCAACCAAGCCTTTCATCCATCTTTAGCCTCTTTCAACAAACTATAACATTATTTTAATACGACATCACTTATCCGCTTTATCAGATTTCTCCATTTCTTTTCTTTATGCCTACAAAGCGATTAAGTCAATCAAATATTATTGAAATATATATTTCTCTCCTCAAAACATGTAAATTATCAATGAGATATATCCTTCTCACATATCTTTTTGTGCATATATCATTACATGGGGCATATCCAAACATACAACTTATTTTGGTAAATATCATTTCTATAAAAATGTTCCCTTGCATCTATCTACTCGAGGTAAATTATTTTAAATACACATAAAATTATGAAAGTGATTCATCTAGAATGGTAACTTCATTTATTTTAGTATCAATCACACTATTTTTTTATCTATCTAGAAACCCCTTTTTAATCATTTATTCATTTTGAGCACCCATCTACATCTTTTATCCTCACATGCCCTTTCAAAGGGGCATCTACCATCCAAATCACTCACTCAATCCACTTAGACCATATTCTCACATTACTTTCCACTCTAATTTTATTTATTATTTGAAAAGGCATTATTTCTTCTAGTTACAACACCCTTTCAAAGAGGGAAAAATGTAGACACCTAAATTTTAACACATTTAGTGTCATAATTAACTTCACTATATATCAATACAATCACCTAATTTATTTACTAACTTAACATTCAAATTATGGATTTGATCCTAAGTTCACTAATATCATTTTTCCCTCCATAATTCAAATGATTAATTAATCTTAATCAACTTATCCATTTATAATTAATCACACACACATAATTCCATAAAACTAATTAATAATTCTAATTTATAAGTCACCAAACCACATCCTCAATTCTTTCTATCAATAGGTGGAGTCATCCAACCATTTCCCTAATTCTCTCAACCAACTATTGAGTGATCCAACCAAATTCTTTAAACATGCAACTGTCATGGTGAGTCATTTAACTACCTTGACTCATTCCTAAGAATATTTCAACTACCCACTAACTTTCCCCATATTTCTAAACCACTTGAGGAATTGGTCTTCTCCACTTGGATGAGGACTCAAATATACCCATCTAAGATTTAATAATTCATTTTTAAATCTGGCCATCCATCCCTCATGCGAGAAGTCAATAAATTAATGTACTTCATCCATGTTGAAAATTCAATCATTAAGCTATCAAATTAATATTAAATTGTCCATTGAGTATCATCTTGAGAATCAAAATCATCCAACAAAGTGATGATAAATTTTACTTGAATTGGAGATTTACATTGAGAAACCATGTAACAAGATCACAAGAGAATAATCAAGTATCAAATGAGAATATATTTTCTTTTTTGGTAAGGTGAAGGTAAATTAATTTATTTTCTTTTGTTGAAGCTCAATCTGAGGGTCTATGTAAATTTATAATAGAGAGTTTCATCATTTTATTTCTAATAATGATTTTAAATTTCATGTATAAAAATATTCAAGAGATACTTTAGAGAACAAGCAAAGCTTTAAACCTACAAGTGTAATAAGATATTTTAATCTCACATCCTCAATTTTGAATGTAATGTGTTTCTAAATCAATAACGAGGTGTTGTATCTATTTTGTGTTTGTGTCTTTATATGTTGAGATTTTTAGAGTTTACTAATAGGGAGTGAGGGAACCATAAATTTGGACCCATGTACCTCCCATCTACACCACTAGTACAACCAATCTACTTTGATTTGATTTTTATATCTCATCCCTCTCTAAAATCTCTACCTTGACTGAGGTTAGTGAAGAAATGACTTAGTCAACCACTCCTACTTCTTGATTCTACCCCATCTCATGCAATCTACCTACACCTAAAAAAATAATTAATTGGTCCTTAATTCAAAACTATCAAGCTTTCCCCTATAATATAAAAATTACTACTATTATAGGAGGCAGTCTCAAAATCATTGGTCTATCTATACCAATGGTTCCATGACCATTATGGAAGTTGTATAGCTAATGTGAAAGTTACACAACCATCATGGTAGTTTTTCCATTTGTAACCAGAAATTTTTAAAGATCATTAAAACTAAAAAAACCATAGCCAAATTCTAAAGAAAATACATCAATCTATTCTTTTACCTACTGCAATCATTTTTTCTAAATTTTCTCAAATTTTCATCCCAGCTAGGGTTATTTTCAATCAAAACTAATCTACTTAGGGTTTCGTATAAAAGTGATAAGATCTAACTTGGCCCTAGGTCTCACCTACTCTCATTAGTTTTCCTCTTTATTCTATTTATATACTATCTCCACTTAATATTTGGTCACACATGGACCAAAGATTAATTTCTTAACAAGTGGAAGGTAAAAATTATTTCTATTTTTAGAAATAAAAATATTTATAATAAGTTTTTAATTAATTATTTTTTTGTTTCATTACCTTTTTTTATAGTTAGTCTTATTTTGCTTAATTTATAGTTATTTTGATGTCTATGCAAGTTTTGTAGGTCAAATGTGATGTGGAATGACTTAGGTAGTACCCTTCACCCATATCATCAATAAGTATATCTATTTTTTGTTTTTGTAACATTTAATATAAATTAATACACTCCATTTGTATCTCATATTGTATTTTGTAGGTTGGCACGTACGTTATGGATTTGGAACCCCTCCTAACCTATGAAAACCTTCATTTTCCTTCATTTAGCACTAATATCCACACTCCCGATGGGATATACCAAGTAGTATTTTTTTTCCCCTCACAAATTGTGAGTATTTTCATCCTTTATTTTTAATAAAATAATGTGTTTATAAACTTTTCAATATATTATAACTTATTTCCATCAATTATTCTAGGTATCAAGGCATCTCAGTTGACTTCACCTCCTAAAATTAAGAAAGATAAGATTTTTAAACTCTCCCCTTCAATGAGGCATGCCTATTATCATTAAAACCCCCTATAAAATTAATGACAATATGCCTCCTTCATGTAGGTTGGGAAACCACAACAACAGTCTTGAAGTTGCCTAGGTAGTTGCATAATCTCTATGTTGGTCACTAAAATTTAGGGTTCACTTTAGTGGGCCATATTAAAAAATATGTGGAGGTCCTGAGGTAAATTAGATTCATAATGGTGATGAATAAATTTGGAAGGTGTATTTGTAAAGGTGAATTATGTGATTCCACATAGTGAATCACACAAGGCCTGTCAGTTTTGTTATAAGGCTATAGATGGAGGATAGAAAACATAGCCAAATGCCCAAGAAATATAGATGAATGACAATATAGTGTTGGTGAATGATGACAAGATGTAGGTGAACACTGACATAACATAGGTAAATGTGACCTACTAACATCCTAATAACACAACCTATCAGCATCTGATGGTAGCCTATTGGCATCCAAATATAGCCTATTGGTGTCTGATGGTAGCCTGTGGGCACTTGATTGTAGCATGTTGGCACCTAATTGGAGACAATTGATGCCTATCTATAAACTACTGACATCCACTTATAGGCTACCAATGTCTACCTATAGGCTGTCAATGTTTTCCTATAGGCTATTACTGTCCACTCATATACTACCAACATCTACCCATAAATTGTTAATGTCCTATAGACTACCAGCATCTACCCATAGACTGTCAGTATCCACCTACATATTGCCAATGTCCACTCATAGATTGTTAGTGTCTACCCATAGTCTGTCAGCATCCACCTACAATATATCAACATCCACCCATAGTCTATCAATGTTTTCTCACTTCTTGTAATCATCCACTCATAGGTATTTTATCATCATCCACCTGTAACCTATAATTATCTACCCATATGCTATTTTTGGGCATCAATAGATTGCAATCAAGTGCCCATAGGCTACCGTTGGGCACCCACACTTATAAGATGCCATTGAGCAACCATAGGCTATCATCAAATGCCCTTGTGTTAATTGTTTGATGGAACTTAAAGAGTATTAAATGGAATTATAGATAAAAATACTAAGAAATTATATTATAAAAAAATTATTGCATACGTTACTAAAAACTATTAATTCTTAATCCCTCCTCGGACCTGAAATATAAACAACCAAAAAAATTCCTAAATTCACTTGATGATATATGGAAAATTCCTCTAGATTGGCTTCTGAGGTACTGAAAAATATAATTTATGAGGAAATTTACATTCAAATGTAGGAGAACCTCTCCTTGAAATTAACTTTGTCCCCAAAAATTTAGGTGATCCCACCTTGTCAACCACTCCAAAAAAATCACCGAATGTCAACTTTGAAAAATGGAATATTCATAGATTAATGAAGATTTACCACTAAAAAAAACACTAAAAAAATGTCATTATGGTAAGGCAACCAAGGATCCACCTAAACTATTGGTTTCTCAATGATTACACATAGGTTCAAATTAAAGGATGGGACATGATTTTGAGGAATCTTCTTATCTTTTACACTTTGTGTACCTTCTTGACCCCCATCATTTTTTCTATCAACTTCTAATTACCCATAAACTATATAAATAAGCATTCTTCATCCTTCAATTTGATTGGAAAAATCATTTATTGTAGCTATTACTCTACCATACCATGATCACTACCCACAACCTACTATTTTTTCCTTCTTTGTATCTTTATTTGAGTTATTGTTGTTATCTCCCTCTAGTTTTACAAATTCAATAGATCATATGAGCATTATCATTTTGAGGTTACATCCTTAGATAAAATGTCATGTCCAATTATTCTTTTGGTTTATCATCAAGCGTTTGATAGGTTAGAGGTTTCATTTTCTTACTTTGTTTATATTAGTTTTCATTAATTATTTGTTGCTTAGTGTTTGAAAATAGATTAGTATCCCTAAAGGTTTACATGTTTAATATTGTAATTTATTACCAATTATGTATTTTATAAAATATATTCTAGATTAATGGATGTTGAAAGGTTTAGGTGATAAATTCCATAATATCTACCTCACACTCTTCAAAAATCCCACAAAAAATTATCTTGGCAATCCTCAAAGAGTCTTAACATTATCTATTTTTTTTATTTCACTCATATTTTATTTTAAATTTTATTTCCATTGGACCATGTCCATCATTATGTTTTCCCATTGAAGTGTTGAAGGTAATCATTTAAACATAGTTTTCAATCTTTAAATATTTGAATTATGAGTTATCCATTCATCTTCAAGTGTTGTCCATTATTATCAAGATTCATATTGTTTCTATGCAAACTCAAAATTACCTTTTCATGGTAGTGTTTTAGTCTATTATGTGTAATCATTTTTTTTTATTTTTAGTTTAGTTTGTTTATACCATAGAAAACATAAAACAACAAATAGATTAAAGTTTAAAAAACACTTTTTTTTTGGTGAAAATAGTAACTTAATGTCAACCATTATTGCAAGTCATTTGTTTTCTTATTATTTGGTTTTTTAACTTTGATTTCACATTTTTCTTACCTAAAGCATATGTTATTCTAGTTTATACTCCCTTTCCTCTTTTATTTTTTATTTGTCCTACCTAGTGAACCTTCATCCTTTGATAACACTACTAGGTCAATCTCAACTTATTAGAATAGGTCTCTTTCCCTATGTTGTTTCCACTAATCTAAAAACTCTCATCCAAAGTGACATTGATTATGAGATTTTAAAAATGGTATTTTTTCCACTCATCTCCCAAACTTGATTATTAATCAACTCACTATTTTAGATGCTTAACCTGAAATAGATGACACCTATTTGGTTAATCAAGTTTTTTTCCTAGCCCATCAGACCAATCCTTTATTGATATTGTTCATCCTCAAGTCTATCCTTGTCCTTATCATTAAATATTTAGATGACATTACTAGGACAAAATCATCAAAATCAAATAGCTAAAATCCCTATATTTATTAAACCTAACTTTTATACCTTTAAAGAGAGTGATATCAATCAAGAGCTGCATTACTTGGTCTTTTTAGATTCCAACTATCAACATGATTTTATTACTTATTATATTGATACACTTAATATTCATTATAAATATTCCTAGGAGTATTGGCTATTAATAGAGCATCCCTCAATATTCCTAATATGTATAATTTTTCAACCGACCTAACTAATTTAACTATATCAACTCGTCCATCCCAATTATCTAGACCAATATCTCCCATTTGATCAGTCATTCCCCTGGATATCTTAGCCTAACCTTGAGAATTTATTTCCCTAGGTAAGTGTGTTTCTTTCCATGTGTACATAATCTAAAATGTTATGCACTAAGGTGGAAATATATAATGAGACTTTACATGTGAAACAATATTCTTTAAGGTTGAATAAATCCAAATTAGCGTAAATGAGCTTACATGTTACACAGGTATGCAAAAGATGATTGTGTGAATATACATAATTTCACATGGATCATTTACCCTTTTGTAAATAGAAATGGTCTCCATTGTATACTCAACTATCTATGAAAATTAAACATGAAGTTGCTAAAGGTTATACCACTTAGCCAAAATCAATGTATTTTTTGGGCTTGACCACTCTAAATAGATAATGTGTGCCTTGGTATGTGCATGTTATTATAAATTTAATTATCAGATCCTTTGGTGCTATATTCAAGTGTTAAATATCCATATCTGAAGGATTTTGTGTTGTTGTTAATCCAATCAAATATGAAAAGTATGGCTTAATAAGTTGCATATTTAAGACTCAATGCAAACCAAAGTGTAGACACCTAAAATTGGACACTTCATGTCAATTTTAGTCTTCTCATGAATCTGCACTAACATCATCCTTAAATCCTAAATCATTATTCTATCCACACTAACATCCCTATCCTATCAATTATTCATCACCTCCAAGCCAATTAATCCCTTCTTTCACAACCATACCCAATCCCAAAAAATCACATCTTATTTCATTAGTTAATTAGTCCAAATTAATTAATTAATCCTTACCTAATAATAACTTCCATGGATTTTGAATATTATTATTTTTTAAAAACATGAAAATATAAATAATCCTCACATAACTCAATCTCCACCAAATCCCAATGCAATCACACACAAACTAATAAAATGAATCTTAAATTCATTTTCCAAATCCCCATACAATCAACCCTTATTATAAGGCAAGTCATTATCATGCCTCATCAATGCATCTCATTACACATCCTAACCAATTTCATCAACTTCCTTAACCTACAATTTTATACCATCTTCCACCCTTGATCTTAAAATAAGATCAATGGTCCACATTAGTTCACAAAATCTATAAATGGAGGGTTCCCCCTCTCATTTCATGAATCTCTTCCAAAGGTAGTGAAGTTATACCAAATCTTGAGATCAAGCCAATAAAGCATCCAATCATCCAATCAAGTCAAATATTAATTTTAAATGGGAAGTGCCACCAAAATATCCACAAACTTGGAACTACATTACACATCATTTGAGAAAGTATCCATGTCAAGAAGGTCATACTTTATTTGTGGTAAGTCAAGGTAATCATCCTCTAATCCCTCTTAGCTTAATCTAAGATACTCATTTACAAGTTTTTTATAATTAATTTTGTGATTTGTTTGAGTTTTGTAACACTTTCATTGTGCTAATGAATTTATTATGTGTACACATTTGGCACACCCAATGGGACTCACAACCCACAATCATCTTTGATTATATACTGGGTCTTCTATTTGGCAAATTCTGAGCTATTAAGGAGTCGAATTCATAAAAATTTGCTAAATTTTATGTTTCCAAGACTTTGGTGGAATCATCCTATCTTGTAATGGATTCACACCTAAAATTGGTGGATTTACCCTATGTGTCAGTGGAATTACATTCTATCTGTGTAAACTAGTTTGTTAAACTTTAGTAGGATCACCCTATATTTCAAAAAAATCACATTGTATTTCATTGGGATCACCTTGGTAGTGTTAAATATACATTATGTATTAGAAATATTGCATTTCTCTGATTAATTTTTGTGTTTGCAAGATTTTGGAAAGATCACCCTTATAGTGTCAAATTCATAATGTGTATCAACATGATGATAGTTCTCTGAATATTTTTTGTGTTTGTATTATTTTCGTAAGATCACCCTAGTAGTGGTAGATTTACACTATGTATTAGAAGAATTACATGTTTTTGACTATTTTATATGCTAGCAGGATTTCAGCAAGATCACCTTGGTAGTAGTGGGATCACCCTGAGTATTAGTGAAATTTCATTGTATCATTGGGATTGCTTTTCTTTGAATTTTTAATGTGTTTGCGAGATTTCAATGGGATCATCTTGTAGTTTGGTGGGATTGCACTATATTTTCATGAAAATGAACTGTTATTGACAATTTTTCCTTTATTATGATTTTAAAAGTTTTTTCACTTAAGTAATGTTGTTTTTATCAAACTACTGACCCTTTTTCACATGTTTAACTCGTCGAATATTCAAAATCAAATAAATAAAATACATATGGATTTATTTTAATACTTAAAAATAACTCACATTTTGATTTGGTGCATTAAAATAATATTTACTTGATTTTCTTTATTGTGCATGTGTTTTGGATATTAGAAATGTACATGCTCTCTTCTTACATCTATTAGGCAACCCTGAGGATCAAAAACATTTTGATTATATTTTTGTTATCTCCCATCTAAACAAAAATATCTATGCTCTCCTCTTGCATCTATTAGGTGATCATGGGGATCAAAAATAGTTATTTCTCCTTATTTTCTATTTGGATGGGTTCAAAAATTAGAATTTCATCCCCTAGTGTTAAAACCAACCTTGTGTTCTAGTGGGATATAAAAATTGTGAAATAGCATATCGTTATTGGCCAATTTGTTGTATGTTTTAAGTGCATCATGAAGTAATGGGGTTTCATTTTCCAATACCCAAGATATAGAAAACACTCCTAAGGAAAGATTTTCTATAAGCACTCCACTAAAATTCTACATATGGTGTGAACACATGGGACTAAACCCTTTAATGCAGCCCATTAATCTTCCACTTCCATAAACTTGGGCCCTATCATACCATGAGGTATATGAGGGACACACCTATAAATCCTTGTATAACCTAGCTTAAGACTTTTTGTCTGAAAATAGTTTCTAGTGCAAGGAAAATAACATTGCCAAAGATACTCATTAAATACTTATTGAAGTGAGGGTTAAGATATTAACCTAGTCCCACTTCTTGTGAGGTGGATATCTGGGATACATATCAATTATATACCCATCACTACTAGTATGGGCTTGTGTTGTTTATGTGTTCTTGATTGATCCTTGTCAAGAGTAGTATTATTTGTAACCTTATATATCACCTTATATCAAATATTAAACATTTAAATTCAAACTAAGTCAAACATCCAAAAGTAAATAAGTCAAACATTCAAAGTCAGGATAAGTCAAACATCCCAAGTTAAATCAAGGCAAAACTTCCAAAGTCAAGTAATCCAAATCAAGTCCAACATCCAAAATCAAATCAATTCAATCCATTAGCATCATCCAAATCAGATTGTCTGATCCATATTTGACTAAGTCAAATTAACAATCAAATCATATAGATCAAGTTAAGCCCAAAGTTGAGCTTAAATCCTCAATCTAAATCCACTTTATAAATCCAAACATCAATTAATCCTTTCCCCATATTTTTGTTCAATCTCCTTCACTTATCGATTGGGACCGATGACATCAAAACATCCATCCCTTCTCTTGTCTAGACCCATGGTGCCCAAAATAGATCTAGATAGAGCCCAATTTAAACAATACCTATTTGAAAACAAAGACTATATATTTTTATGGCTCATAAAAATAGGTTACCAATCTCTTTTAGATTCAATTATGATCCTAAAAACCTAAATCCATCATAAGTAGGCAAAGTTGAACCTCTCCACATCAAAATCATCCTACCCCTAGTGTTTGAACTAGTCAATATCAAACAAACATCTTATCCACTATCTATAGTCTTGATCATGACATCCTCCATAATATTAAAAAAATTAAATTATTTTTGGCACCCCTAACTCAAATTCAAACCATACTTAACAAACTTCAATAAATCCAACAATAGTTGAACAACCAAACACCCATCATACATTCATCCCTAGAACTACAACAAATCCAAAAATCCCATTTTGTCCTACCATCACCTTACCAAGGATCATCATGCCACCAAGATTCAAGTCCATCTATAACCAAATAAGGATTCAAATGAGGAAAATATACTCCTCTTAAATAACCCTTGGAATAAATATTTTACTAACTAGTCACCATAAATATGATCATGTATTTGCATACCAAGCCTTTTGATGAGAGAAAACCCAAACCTAAGTGGTAAATATAAGGTGAATATCACATAATCCATGGCCATTCTATTAAAATATTCTCAACATTAAATAATTGCATCGAATATTTGATTGACAATGGGGACATTAAAATAGAACTAAAAACATCCATGTTTGAGAATCAACAAATAAGGATATGCCAAGATTCCTTTTCAGATCACAATTAAACTCCTCCATTTATAAATCAAGGTCAAGATAACCAACCCATATTCAGCTAATCCATTTTTTTTAATCACCCATCTTTGATGAGCCTGTTTACAACCATCTAGCTATCTTTGAAGAGACTATCTTTGACAAGCCTATCTTTAGTCCTCACATCCTTGACAAACCCTTATTTGATGATCCAATCTCTAAATAATCAATTATTAATCAACATTCTATCTTTTCCCCATCACAAAAAATCCCCCATTTCAAGGAATACTTTTGCTTCAAATCTTTCATTATGAATTAAAAAATAAACACAGTACTTGTGAACCACACAATCCAACATACCCTCCATGTGGCCAAATCCTCAACATATCTTATAAATAATAATGAAATAGAATAAAAATAAACATCACCATTAGCATCATAATCAAACTCACCATCAATATCAAAATCAGCATTATAATTAAACTCACCATCAACATCATCATCAATATCAGAACTAGGATCTCACAGCATCAACTACACACCTCTTATAAATCAATCTAAAAACATCAATGATCCACTTGTGATTCTTGAGGAAGCTTTCATCAACATTTATATATGTTATTATAGTAGATTCTATGAATATTTTTATGCCTTTAATCCTTTCATTAATGTTATCCATCCTTTTTACACCACTAATCATTTTCCTTATCTTGAAATTCAATCTCCTGCACCCATCGATTATAACCAAAAAATCACACATCATTGGACTTATTCCACAATTAAATATTAGTCACATAATTCAAGGGGATCTAGGATAATATCCAATTATAAGGGCATAGTGATGAACTTCAAATCAGCTTTGATCTAGTTGCATATCTTAAAGAGTTGGAAGATTTATTCTATAAAATAAATCAAACAATCATAAAAATAAAATATTAATGTCCCTTAGTGAAAAACTCTTTAAGGCATTATTGGAGAATCAAAATCAAAGTCCTACAAATAAATAATAAAACTCCCTTAGTGAAAATCTCTCTAAGGCATTAGTGGACAATCTAAATCAAAATCAAAATCTTAAAAATCAAGAAAAAAATTCACTTAGTGAAAACCTCTCTAAGGCACTAGCAAATAATCTAAATATAAATATAAATCCTCACAATAAATAATATTTTATTGGTGAAATATCTTTGAGGCACTACCAAATGATCAATTATATTATACATCACTTGATAAAGAGATCATTCAAATCAATATCAGCATGATCGATAATCCAAAAATCATCCAAATCACAATTTTCAAGCCTACGGAACATAAATTTATTGTTACCCTCTTGAGATAATATTCAATAGTCCTTGACCCCATAAATACCACAATCATGTTTCATGAATCACATTGGGAAAATTCAAAATTAACAATGGTGTGTGTGAATGTTAGTCCCAATTTCCCTTGGTAACCTAACATTTATACCTCCCTTAATGATCACATCCTCCATCCAAATATTATATCCTACCATCAAATCTTATCCTTAATCCAATGCATATCATAATTTACCCTCCCTAGTAAAACTCTCTATTTTAGGGACTATGACGACACCTTGATAAGAGGTTTAGAGGAATCAAAATCAATAGTCAATGAATATCACAACAACATATATGGATTTCACATAAATAACAAGATCCTAGTAAAGAAGTTATCTAGAGTAGTTATGGGCTAAAGGTCAAGAGGGGGCTCATCATGCATTGTCAAAGCCTCTAATGATTTGAGATGCCATTAATAAATCAAAAAAGTCAAAAAAAAAAAACTTAACAATTTTATTTTTAAATCAAAAGAGATAAATAACTCTTATAATGGTGAAAACCATTTCTATGGCACCTTGGACAAGTACTATGATGAAAACTATTTTCTTGGCATCATGTGTAAACTTTGTATTGTCTAAAAGTACCTCAGCACTTGGGGGAAGCCCCATATTCATCAAAATACATCCTATTTAGA
The DNA here is from genome assembly GCA_037957365.1 of Torreya grandis. NCBI lineage: Eukaryota > Viridiplantae > Streptophyta > Pinopsida > Cupressales > Taxaceae > Torreya > Torreya grandis. Next base: position 3,975,338 of record JARHVA010000128.1, on the reverse strand, counting down.
AAACATTTTACCCATATAAATCCTCCTCCTACAACCATCCTACACATCCTGCACCATCCCCTTATCCATCCTATCATGCCCATCTTCTCATCTTGAACTTGATAAGTGGAAGATGTTTTGAGCCCTATTTTGGGAAACATCTTGGTATATCCTTAGAATGGCACTTTGATGACTTGACATTTGGTTTCTATTGGCCAATTTTGGCCCACATTTAAAAGATCTTGCATTTTTTATGAAGCAATGGATCGAAAGGGCAAAGATAAATATTTGCTTCAGGGGGGCCAACAACAATGTTCAAAACAAGCCTACAGGCCAAAGGACTAAGCCTTGTGCAAAGTTTTTTTATTTTTTGGCTTTCCTTTTTTTTTTTGGATAAGTCATTAATCATTGTAAATTTCTTCCCTTGGGGTTCTATTTAGTTTGGTTTAATCCTCATGGTTCTCTTTCAAAAAAAAATTCCACTCAATTTTTTTGAAGGAATGTCTCTCTTTCGGCAAAGTTTCTCCAAAAAGCTAAGTGTTGGAATTATTTCAGACTTTTTTTCTGAAACAATTTATTCTCAAGGGCACTTTTAAAAGACCCAAAGGGTACCTTCCCTTTGAAAAGAGCCAAAAACTTATCTGAAGGACCTACTCAAAATTTTTGAAGGGAATGTTCCTTTTTGAAAGGACCGTTAACAGAGTTCCAAAGGGTATCTTTCCCTTTGAAAGGACCATTTTCAAAATGTCGAAGGGCACTTTCTCAGCAAAAGCAGGGCACTCAATAAGTTCCCAAGGATATTTTCCTTTTGGAGGGACCATTTCCAAGATTTTCGAAGGGTGATTTAAGGGGGAAAGGACCATTCACAAGATCCTAAAGGGTCTCTTACCCTTTGGAAAAGTCCTTGCCAAAAAACCACAAAAAATAGTTTCAAAGGGAAGGAACAAAATAGAAGTCTAAAAGGAAAAGTTCTGAAGGAATTCCTTTGGGAAAGAACCAAAGAAAATTATTGAAGGAGAAAAATCACAAGAAAAAATCTCAAAATAATTCCTCTAAAGGAATTCCTTCAGGAAAATTTATCTGAGAGAAACCAAGAAAATTATCTATGAAAGAAATGTTGAAGAACAAGGAAAACCCATAGAGAAAGGGCTGAGAAGAAATAATTCCAAATACTTAATACTCCAAATATTGAAGAATTAAGGTGCAAAAAGTATAAAGTATTTAGCCTTAAAAATCTTGAAGTCTTATAGCTTAGAGACAGAGAAGCTTGAAGACTTCTAGATGGAGAAGCCCAAAGACATCAAGCTAGATATGTCCAAAGTTGAGGGGTATAGAGAACCTAAATTACATTTCATAGTGTAAGTTGGGATTCTCTAAAGACTCTACTTATGATATTTTAATAAGTTGAATAGTTAATAAAACCCAATTTGCACTATGAAGTGCAAATCGGGCTTTCAGAGCTACTTGACTTAAAATAATTTACAAGTAAAGTAGTCATGAAAGCTTGAAGCAAGTTGAGCAGCCATAAAATCCCAAATTCATGATCAGATGAATGAGAGGCTACCACATGGTGTAATTTGGAGGAAAAAAATCTAATCAATAAAATACAAGTGGCACAAGGATGACCAATCAAAGCACAACGGAGAGTCTAAATGATTGGTGTAAGTTGGTAGCTAGAAATTTTTGAAGGATTCCATCCTTCAACATGGGCTTGCTCCCAACAAACCATTATTCAATGTAGAAGTAGCATGGCTTGGGCTAGCTAAAAATACATGAATATCACATCCTTTTATAGGTAAGACACATGCAAATAAAGATGTCATGTTGATTTTAATTTAGAAATCAATTTAGCTATGTAAAGAAGTGATGCTCTAGCTTCTAGGGACATGGCTTCTCAATATCCGCTAAAAAGAGACTTAAATACAAGAGGGATTTGATAATATTTTATGGTGATCATGGGTAAAAAATTTTCATGGTCAAGGCAGTGGTGATGATAATAGTCAGTAGTCATCAATGACTCAATGACTTCTTCCCTTTTCTTATCTTCTCATGTGGCCCTTTCTCTCTATCCTCCTTTCTTTATAAATATCTCACGATTTTCCATTATAATGGCCCCATTTTTTTATAATTTTGTCATCTTGTTGGGAGATGGTTTCTCATTAATATATTTACAAAAACATGCTCCTTCAACCAGGCTAAATCCTATCGAGATATTGTAAGAACTATCTCTTGAATGTAATGAGATGATTTATTTGCCTATTTATTGTCTTTAATTAGTGCTTTAGTTTGATTTTGCTTGGTGGATTCATGAATGAGTGTATTCCTAGTCCATTATCCTTCTTCTTACCTCTTTGAAGTATTTTCAAGTTTTTATAAGTCTAGATTAGTGTTTTACCTAAACCTCTTTTAGTGTGTGTTTACTTGATCTTGAGATAGTACAAATCTAAATTATCTCATGACTAATCTAGTGTGGGTTCAAGCATAGATGAGTGGTCATTTAAATTTGGTGCATCACCTAGTTAGCCTTCTTAGGATCCCTTATTTCCCTTCTAACCCTTTTCCCCATGAAGCATTAGTCTAGCAATAGTTTTAGGTGATCCACCAAGAAGAACTAGCCTCTTTAAAAATCTTGGAGGCTCAACCTCACCATAGGATACCCACATCTTGAGGTTGTTTCCATGCTTGTGGTTGGAAGTGGGAGAGCCTAAAAAACTCTTCCACAAGGGTTCAAATCCAAGTTATAATAGTTATAGCATGCCTAGTGGGACTAAGATCTAAAGAAGTGAAAGGATTTTTTATGTTGTTCTTTTACATATCAGCCTTTAGAGGCATTCAACAAACATCAATGGTGACTTCAAGAATCTATCAACTAGTTAATGCAGCCCAAGTGCCTGATCATCATTATTTGCTTTTGAAATCAAGTATTAGTACCATTAGCAACTCCAAATCAAAGCTCCTGGTTATGAGCAGACCAAGTTTATCTCTTTGAAGTTTTAGTCAGCTCCTTCTTGACTTATGAGGCTAACATGAATAGCTATAGTGAATATTCTTATTTTTTACCTCCTTATCAGTAGCCCTAGTATGATCCTCATGATCTATATGAGCTCAATCAATCCTACCAATATTTATATCAAGGCTATGATGAACCTTGGCAAGTTCCTCATGGTCCATATATGTAGAATTATTTCCTTGATCATCCATATGAACAAACCCATCAAAATATTGCTCCTCATCAGCCCTATCATGATCCATCTATACCAACACTTAGGTAAACTTTAGTGAGCTTTGACAAGCATGCACTAGAGTTATGCTCACAAAAGTGTTATGGCCAAAATGTCCCTACTCACCAGATCGATTATGTGAGGGATTCATTGTAGTTAATGAAAGCAGAATGGCAACCTATTAAGAGAACAAATTGGAACAACCTCACTGGTGAAATGATGGATATATGTGGTTACATTTAGAGCATTGAGGATAAGCTAGATATACTTGAGGAACAACAAGGTTAGCCCCACCAACCTTTGGTGCCTATGTACACATCTCCATAACCTTCTTATGTGTCATTCATTCCTCCTCAAGAGGCCATTTCAAGTACTCCTTTGAATCTTCCAAGTTCATCATATGTTTCATAGTTTTTTCTTGCTTTGAAATCCATCTAAGGGGGGTTGTCAAAAATATGATGTGATTGTTATGGAACAACCTGTTGTTTGGGCCCAAGACTTCATCCCTCTTCAAGAGCCCTCTTGTGTTCTTGACTACCTTAAGAATGAGCTATTTCAAGAGAATATATTAAATCAAATCAGAGAGATAGAGATGAAGGCAAGGAAATAAGAAGAAAGGCAGGATCAAAAAATTAAATCAGAACCACTACCTTTCCCATCTTGAAGCTAAGTCACATAGCCAGGTAAATCTAAGTTCATTCAACCCCCATCCCTCCCTCTTTAAGAGCCTTTATATTTTCCATCTTGTAAATACATTTAGAGTAGTGGGCTGAAGGAGGAGGTGGTGTTTCCTAAAATTAGACAAGAAACCTTGCAGCCTCCATTCATATCCCCTCAAAATCCTAGAGCCTTTCCTTCATGGAGAGCCATTTAAGAAACAAAGAATCAGGAAGAGGAGGTGAGGGTGATCCAAGTAGAGAAGCTTCAAGAACAAAATTAGGAACCTATGGTAGCTTCCTTGAACCTTTCTCACCTTGTTGAGCATTTTTAAGAGCCTATTATGCCACTCTTTGAGAAATAGCCTCTCCTCTATGAGGAAAACCAAAGAGATGCATCCAAAGAGGCTGAGGAGGAGGATATCACGAGCAACTATGAGGAAAAAATCACCATAGGGTCCCCCCTTGGTTTGTAAAATATTAAATCAGTCTTCTTGAATAAAAGAGACCATATTAAAGACTCTTTTACAGTAGTGCATGAAGTAGACTGCACTATTGAGGATGCAAAGCTACCACCTTATGTTAAGAATGAAGGGGTTGAGGTTGTCAATTCCTTAGATCTGTAGACACCAGAATTGTGTCTAACCCTTGTCATCTTCCCCTTAACCCTCATTTTATTCTCCCATGCCTATTTAACCCCTTTCGACCATTTTCCCATGAGCCTTGACCCTGGTAGCATGTAAGAATGAGCAGAAAGCTAAAATTAGCCTCTGTCCCCATTCTGCATCTGCCGACGCTGGTCACTACGACGTCGCTGATGTCGGTCACCTCTTCGGCCGATGTCGGCAGTTCTGCCGGCATCGGTTAACCTTAAACTACGTCTGTGAATTCATTTCTCAATCCATTATTCGTTATTTGGTTGCCAATCAGTTTCACAATCGATTATCGGACCTTCGGCATCAAAACATTTTCTTTCACCCAAACACCGTAGCAACAATCAGCTAACTTTTACATCCAGTCAATCTGCAATCCAATCTCTATGATTCTCTCTCTCCGATACAGGTATTCTACTTCAGTCATCCCGCTGGAGGTCTGCTACATCAAACTTCTGCAACACACGGATAACACCAATGATGTCTCCTACTCTGTCTTTAGCGTGTAACAGGTAAGTGTTTACTCAGAGAATCATACGCGTCTGTGCTAGAAAAACTCATCAAACAGGGGGTCCTCAATCTCCCCCAGATCTAACCACCTCCACAATTTGATCCCTCATGCGCCATCCCTACGTGGTATAGGGAAAATGACTTCTGTAACTACCACCGTGTTAAAGGTCATGACATGATCAACTGTAAAACCCTTAAAAACATAATCCAAGACATGCTTGAAAAGGGTGACCTCATCTTAGACAATCCCAATGCACCCCCTAATCAGGGTATCGACATCTTCAAGCAACCATTCCCCAATCATCCACCAACTCAAAACAATGTCCAGACCTTGATTGACAACACTCATGAACACAACATTCAAACAGTTAATACGGTTTCACCTTTCATTTCCGACCAACCTCAAGAGGTGAGTCCATCCATCAGTCCATCACATGTGGATGAACCTCTTTCTCCAGTTAGTTCTCTATCAACCTCTCTCATCTTGGAGGATGCCTCAACCTTACCAGCACTGCCGGTTTCACCATCCTCCTTCTTGCTTCCCATGGAGGACCCAACCCTTCCTACTCCTCGACCGCAAGTGGAGGGCACAATCATCCCTACCCTTTACCCGCTAGAGGAGCCTCATTCTCCAGTTTCTTCTCCACCCAGGGAAGAACCTGCCTCTCCTTCGTCTCCAACCAAGGATGAACCTATCACAACTTCATCATGCCTTGGGGCTGAGACTACCATACCTTCGGTCCCACAACCATCAACATCTTCTCAAGAACCCAAATCTTAGCCAACATCTTCTCAGCCATTTTCCCGATTAGTGGAGAAACTCGAACTTCTCCCTTCAAGGAAAGTGGAGCATCAGGGATTATGGGAGCGTCTCACAGCTCTTCAACATGCCCGTACCCTCTCATCTCATGCTGCTAATCTTCCCATGGCAGAACCTCCCAAGACTCTCAACAAAAACTAGACTTCCACTTCTAGACCGTCTACACCTCAATCAACCACATCAGGACCGAAACCCTCATCTACCCCGTCTAAACCTATTAAGTCACTTAGCATTCACCCTGTCTCTAACCTCACTCATCCACAAGTGAAGATGGACTTAGACCAGAATTCGACCAATAGTAGTTTTCAAATTAAATCAAAGAAGACTGCTAAACCACAGAGGTGAATGCCTCCTCTTCCATCACCATTGCCCTCCATTTTGGGCCCTCATCCTTCGACCTTGATCAGATTCCTCCCCTTTCATACCTCTAATCAAAACCAGTTGCCTCCTTTGCTTCCTTTGCCTACTACTAGCCTACCCTCTCCCAAAAGGGTGGTACCTCTCATGAAGAATGTACCATCTCCACCTGTCGCCACACCATCAACCCAGAAGGTGGTACAGAAACCTCCTCCAACTTCACCCAAGCAAAAGTCACCAGCATCGCACACATCGACGAGCACGGACCCTTTAGTGGGCTCATACTCTTTGATCTTGCACCGACTTTTGCAGACTTCCAGCATAACTCTTCCACCCATCAGGCCTTTCCAACCCCTCGGGTCTAAGCCCTCCTGGTTCGACGACACGAAGATTTGCTTATACCATCATATGCCAGGACACGATACCGAGACTTGCTGTGCCCTCAAGGCTGTCATTCACTGCTATCTGGAGAAAGACACTCTTCTCTTTAAAGACACTCTTGACCGACCCCTGACTCCTTCCCATAACCCTCCAACCTCTTCAAACCCATCAACATCTCATCAACAGGTCACAACCCCTTTATCTCCTTCACCTCCTATCTTTGAAATCAATGCCATTCACATAACCACTAGGTCACAAAAGGACAAGGCAAAAGAAAAAGCTGCCATTCCTTGGACCTATATTTTCATCAATCCACCTCAACCGCCCAAGCCTAAGATTTCTATCCTTGGCATGCCTCAACCCTCTTCTTCTTCCTCTTTAGGGACAATTCACGACTCCATGTTGAAACAACTTCACCAGACGCCTATGAAGATGTCCCTCTATGACCTCATCCAAACCTCACCCCAACATCGTCAAGCCCTCATCAGAGCCCTGCAGGCAGCGGAGGTCTAACCCGAGGACCCCCAACCACTTGCTGCCCTTGTCCACTCTTTAGCCCCTGTTGCCTCCATCACATTTAATGATTCTGAAATTCCCACATCCAACACAAAAGATCAGGATGCTGCCCTCTTCATCACTACCTATGTTGATCAGACACACATTAAATGCGTTATGATCGACAGAGGCGCTAGCATCAACATTATCTCCACCCATGCCTTTGATCAGTTGGCTCTTCCCAAGAATTGTGTCTCCAAAACTGATGTAATCTTACACTCCTTTAATGACACCACTACCACGACCATTGGCAAAGTCATCCTTCACATCCGCGTTGGTCCACGCACAGTCTTGGAGCTCTTCTATATCATCGAAGGAGAGTTTCAATACAACATGTTGCTGGGTCGACCCTGGATCTGCGCCATGGCCTGTGTCCCCTCCACCCTGCACCGTTGTGTGAAATTTGAGCACGACGGGCAAGTCCACACCATTCCCGCTGACCCTTCACCCTTCAAAACTTGCAACACCACCTACCGTCTAAATGACATCCTCATTCCTATCAAGCCATCAATCCCGACACCACCTCCATCTGTGGAAGCTTCGACCAGTTCACAACAGGCGGTCGCCCTCACACCTCCCCTTCAAGCGACAACCACAGACCCCATGGAAGACATCTTCCAAAGACTTTCATTGGGGGAGTATCGCTTGCTAACCTTAGACATGTTCCAAACTCCACAAGAGTATGGACGCCTTCATCACAGCCCCAGTTACGACCATCAGATTGGGATGATCGTGCCTTATGGTCCTCCTCACCTCTGAACCAACCTTGTCTATGGGGGGATCAATCAAGCTCCTACTGATGGTAATCCTCTTTCTTCAACTCAACCTTTCACATCAGACTTCTCATTTCTTGGCAACCCCACCTTTGCACACACTTACCTTTACAGGTGTGCATGGAAGGGTTTTGGTTTTGGACGCTATGAGCAGGGCTCCCATCAGCCTATTGAGCCGCTCAACGATGACAATGCCAAGAAACGATATGGTCTGGGATATCACGACCCCACTCAAGACCCTATAGACCTTTGTCCCAAACCAACCATTGACCAATCTCCTCCACGCTCGCCCATTCTTCCTCCTTCACCTACGGAGTCGGTGGTTTCCATCCCTCCTAACTTTTCAATGCCTAAACACCATTCGCTAGGGAACCCTTGACCTATCAACTAGGTGGGGTACCCAGGTCTCTCCCCCTCATCTTCTCTCCATCTCATCCGCACTGGGTATTAGACATTCTTCCTACCACCAAATGGCTGGGGGGAGTTTGCCTTTATACTGCCTATCATGACCTCAACCAAACATCAATCACCCATCAACCATGACCTCAATCAATCATCAAACCAAACCTCAACCAAGTAACCAAACCTTAACCAATCATCAACCTTAACCTCTTAATCATGACCAAACACCAATCTCGACCCGGCCCTTGACCAGTCTCGACAAATCAGCGACCACATCAACCACCTTCTTAATCATCATCAGCACGTGACCAATATGGAGCGAAGTAAATGAGGCAAGTTTGCTCCTAATTGGCTCAGACCTTTCATCATCACACACAAGTATGGATTAGGGACTTATCGTCTGTCCTCTCTTGATGGATGACCAGAACCTGAGCCTCTTAATGCATTGCATCTGTGACCGTTCTACTGATAATCGAGTACTCGTTCACTTGACATTTAACTTGAGCTCATCCCTTGATCAATCCCCGTCCTCTTAGTCCTCATTTCTTTCAACCCTACTCCTCTTAACAATTCCTCTAACCCTTTTATACAGTATGGATGCTTTGTCCTAATAAAAGGGAGCACTTGACCTTCTATAATCTTGTCCATGACTCACATTTCTGTCAAAACAAATCAAGATGTCAAAATATCCACGGTCACCATATCTATATCAAATCAAAAGGCAGACTGCTCCCTCGAAGGATAGCTGTATTATCATTTTTGTAGTTAATAGACTGCTCCCTTGAAGGACAGCTATTCAAAACCCCTTATATTAAGCAAAATTCTAGACCACTCCCTCGAAGGATGGCAATGACTAATCTGGCAATAAACAACACTATCTTAGAAGCTTCCCACATCGATCAGCTTCATAATTGACCACCAAGCAAATGACATCTCTATGCAGACTTCCCGCATTGATCAGTCTATGCCAAAAAAAAAAAAAAAATGAGTCATGGACTTAACTTATCGTTGTCTCAGGGTCTCCTATAAACAAGGGCAAAGTTATCTCTACTCTAAAATGGGTTATCCTATTTTCCTCCTATCCTAACACCTGCTCAAGGGACTTTGAGCTCACTTTAATATCAAAGTGATTCGATTACCGTTATAACACAACATATGGTCAATGACGTCATGCATGAATGGGGCTCTTGGTTCTAATAACCCCTATCTATGTTGTCATTCTGGTCCTTGTCAATGAAAGAGCAATATGCCTTTCACTTCTTCTACACTTTGGTCACATTCAACTTCATCACTTGTCAAACCTAATCAACTCAACTCAACTCTCTTTTCAAACCAATCCCATAGCCTATTCACACTAGTTTCTATGGACACCAATACACATGGAAACTATCGACCAGACGCAATTTATGTTAAGCATAAACCAATACTTGCTGAAGCATAAATAGACCTCAATTCATCTTTAGCATACATCCATCATGAATATGGAAAATTTCTAGGGATGAAAGACCCCACCACCAATGTTGTAGAATACACCATTTGGAAAAGGCTGTAACATCTTTTTCTCCTCATCATTTCGACACATGACCAAAACCAATCATCGACCAATCTTCTCAACTTGTCTGAACTACATTGGTCTGAGGCCCTAAGACTGGGGCTATGTAGGTAACACTCAGATGATACGACATCATCTGAGGTTAGCTCGACTACCCTCATTTGTTTGTCTCTCTGCTGGACAAACCTTATTTCCTCCTTTTGACCATGACTTTGCCCTCGACCAAGACCAATTCCATCCCTTTGACCCTTCCTCCCTTCTAGGGAGAACTACATTGGCTTGAGGCCCTTCACACAAGGGCTATGTAGGCAGCACTCAGATCACATAACGTCTTATGAGGTTAGCTCGGCCACATCCTTTCATCCATTCCTCCCCCTCGACCAATGACCATTGGAGATCATGCCTATCTCCTTCGACTTCAACCACTTCCAAGACAATGTTGCCTTGGTTGTTTTTACCTGTATGCTACCTCATGACTGGTTAGCAAAATTGTGCACAGCCTATATTTTTGGACCCTCACAAGTATCAGATCGCAAGCTGATTGATCTGCACTACTTGTGACTTTTTCATGTTTCTAGGAGTACTTCTTGAGCTTGGGATACCTGGAACATGATGACCCATTGGAGCTTCAGCTTCGATTGAATAACCCAATCAGCAGATGACCAAATGCTGGGGCCCGGTTATTTCAATTTTGGCACTCCTTGACCCTCGACCTGCGACAATTTGACCCAACCATCTCGTGAAGTGGTATGCGTGCAATCACGACTTTTGCAGCATTCACCCTCACCCCTTCTTCATCCACTCTCTATCAAATCAGCACCCAATTTCAGGTTCCCTTCCCTCGACTCTTGCTTTGAGGGGGAATACCTCATCCATAATTGGGGCAATCCACCTCCTATTTTTGTCTTGCAGTTCATTCAAACAACTAATAAGATGGAATCAACCTTATCCCATACCTGGGGCAACCACCTCCTACTTTTGTCTTGCAGTTCATTCGAACAACCAAGACGGAATCAACCTTATCCCACACCTGGGGCAACCACCTCCTGTTTTTGTCTTACAGTTCATCCAGAACAACCAACAAGACAAAAAGGGGCAAATGTAGACACCAAAATTGTGTCTAACCCTTATCGTCCTCCCCTTAACCCTCATTTTATTCTCCCATGCCTATTTAACCCCTATCGACCATTTTCCCATGAGCCTTGACCCTGGCAGCATGTAAGAATGAGCAGAAAGCTAAAATTAGCCTCTGTCCCCATTCTACATCTGCCGACATTGGTCACTACGATGTCGCCGACATCGGTCACCTCTTCGGCCGACATCGGCAGTTCTGTCAGCGTCGATTAACCTTAAACTGCATCCGTGAATTTGTTTCTCAATCCGTTATTCATTATTCAGTTGCCAATCAGTTTCGCAACCGGTTATCAGACCTTCGGCATCAAAACATTTTCTTTCACCCAAACACCGCAGCAACAATTAGCTAACTTTTGCATCCAGTCAATCTGCAATCCAATCTCTGCTATTCTCTCTCTCTGGTACAGGTATTCTACTTTAGTCATCCCGCTGGAGGTCTGCTACATCAAACTTCTGCAACACACGGACAACACCAATGATGTCTCCTACTCTGTCTTTAGCGTGTAACAGGTAAGTGTTTCCTCTGTGCTTTTTATTTTATTCTTGGTTATTGTTTTTTGATATTACCACCCCGACTTAGATTTAGAAACCCAACTTGACTTCCTCCCGTATTACCTCTATCCACCCTTTTCAGTCTGTAACTCTGCCTAGATCTCTGCTTAAACCCCTAAACAATCCCTCTGACTCCCAAATCGGCTCCCTAACCCACAGACAAAGACTTCAGACCATTCTGTAATCTTAAAACCCTGTCCAGACCCGACCAGACCCCATCCAAACACTGCTACCTCGACCGATGCCGGTCATTACCCCTACCGACGCCAGCACTTTAATCGACGTCAGCACCCTTCTTGATCGACGCCGGCATAGAGACCGACACCGGCGACTATGCAAAGCAATTTGCTGCATATCAGGTATGCATTTTGCTTTTTGTCTTTATTTCTTTCATTCTATCTTTCACTATTTCTGTCAAATATTCTATTTTTAATCAGTGGGTTGATAACCCTTAAGGAAGTCTTCGTACTTCAGGGATCAAGCTTTTACTTGTCAACCCACCATCTCCTCGTCTAACGTTTTTCGTGTTTTAGTCTCTTCTTCTTTGTAGGTGTCATTCCTCCACAGCCAAAGAGGAGTACCTTCCAACGTCTGATTTCGGTGCGCATGACCATATCCAGGTAACATCTAACCTTGACCATTTCTTGTAGTTTCTCATTTCCTTCTTTGAATGTAGAAAGCGATATAGCGTAGAAACAAGATGAGCTGTCACATGATAAAAGGGATGAGGAAATGAATGAAGTAGCTAATTAAATTGATGAACTTATGGAGCAACCAGAGGTTCCTAATAAGTTGGAGGGCTCATTTTAGGACTTGTTTGAGATTTTGAGAGTTGTTTATGTTCTTCTCCAAGGCAACTATGGTCTAGTTATAGTTAAGGAGAGTAACTTTGTCAAGCAAATCATGGGCGATGGAGTGGGAAATTTTCCAAATCTTCCACCCAAAGAGTGCATTACTGATATGGACTTGTTTTAAATATTCATAATATGATATTAGCTCTTTGATGAGCCTAAAAAACATGAAATAAAGGACAAGTCTAGTATTTTTGAGGAGGCCATAGAAATTAAAGAGGTTTGTCTTGTTGAACCAACATTAGAGGTTGCAGTTAAGGAGACATATGAATAGTTTGGGACTATTTGGATTCACATAGGTGACATATTTATATTTTTTTGGTTCTCATTGAGCACAATGATAAAGAAGTTGATAGTTACAATAAAGAAGAGGCAAGCATTAAGGCCAAGGGTCAAGCATCTATGCCTTATTCAATCCCCTATCTCATAATGCAAGAAAAGTATCAAATTTTCCTTTTGATCTAGGAGGAAAAGCTAAATATAGTTTTAGAATGTATATATTAGATTAGATTTTTTCAAATTCCTCCAAGCATTTTTTCAGGCACATTTATTTGTTGTTTTATATTCTATTTTAGGTTAGTTTCTTTTCATTTGGTACCTTGGGCACTTTGTTTTGTGTTGTCCTCGTTACTTCAAGAGGGAGTTCTATCAAGGGTCAGTGTTGTATCTAGTTTTATACCAGCATAGTTGCAAAATTAGTGACTATATGCCTAATGGACTAGGCAAGGCAAAGTGGCCGGGTTCTTCAAGCATAGTAGGCATGCTTCCCTACGAGTCACCAAAGATGTTGGCCAATTTTTGGCCCATATTTAAAATATATTTAATTTTTTATGAACTAATGGATCAAAGGTACAAAGAGAAGGATCTACTTCAGGGGGGACAATAGAAATGTGTAGGGGGCCAACAACAATGTTCAAAATAAGCCCACAGGCCAAAGGACTAAGCCTTGTGCAAAGTTTTTTTTTTTTTTTGGATTTCCTTTTTTTTGGCTAAGTCATTAATCATTAAAAATTTATTCCCTCAATGTTTTCTTTGGTTTGGTTTAATCCACATGGTTCTCCTTTGAAAAAAATTTCCACTCAATTTTTTTGAAAGAATGTCTCTCTTTCAACAAAGTTTCTCCGAAAAGCTAAGTGTCAGAATTGTTTCAAACTTTTTATCTGAAAAAATTTATTTCGAAGGGCACTTTCAAAAGACCCAAAGGGTACCTTCCCTTCATAAAGGGGAAAAAAACTTGTCTAAAGGACCTATTCAAAAGTTTTTAAGGGCATGTTCCTTTCAAAAAGGACCATTAACAAAGTTTCAAAGGGTATCTTTCCCTTTGAAAGGACCATTTTCAAAATGTGGAAGGGCACTTTATCGATAAAATTAGGGCACTTAAAAAAGTTCCAGAGGGTATGCTCCTTTTGGAGGGTCCATTTCTAGAATTTTTGAAGGGAAATTTACAAGGAAAAGGACCATTCACAAAAGCTCGAAGGGTATCTTACCCTTTGGGAAAGTCCTTGCCAAAAAACCCATGGAAAATAGTTTCAAAGGTAAGGAAAAAAAATGGAAATCTAAAAGGAAAAGTTCTAGAGGAATTCCTTTGGGAAAGAACCAAAGCATATTCTTGAAAGAGAAAAAGCATAGGAAAAAAGCCTAAAAGAATTCCTCCAAAAGAATTCCTTTGGGAAAATTGTTTAAGAGAAACCAAGCAAATTACCTGTGGAAGAAATGTCGAAGAACAAAGAGAACCCACAAAAAAAGGGCCAAAAAGAAATAATTTCAAATACTTAAGACTCTAAAATCCTAAAGACTTAAGGTGCAGAGAGTCCAAAGTAATTGGCCTTGAAAATCTTGAATTCTTAAGGCTTGGAGATAGAGAAGCCTAAAGACTTATAGATGGAGAACCTCGAAGACATCAAGTTGGATAGGTCTAAAATTAAGGGGATAAGAGAACCTGAATTACATTGTATAGTATAAGTTTGGATTATTCAAAGACTTTACTTTTGATATTTTTATAAGTTGAGTAGTTAAGAAAACTTGATTTGCACTGTGAAGTGCAAATCAAGCTTTCGGAGCTACTTGAATTAAAATAATTTACAAGTAAAGTAGTCACAAAAGTCTAAAGCAAGTTGAGAAACCATGAAATGCTAAATTCATGATCATATGAATGAGAGGCTACCACATGGTGTAATATGGAGCAAAAAAATCCAATCAATAAAAGACAAGTGGCACAAGGATGACCAATCAAAGCACAGGGGGAGTCCAAGTGATTAACATAAGTTGGTATCTATACATTTATGAATGTTTCCATCCTTATACATGGGATTGCTCCTAAAAAACTATCATTTAACACAAAAGCAGCATGGCTTAGTCTAGCTAAAAAGACATGAATATAATGTCCTTTTGTATGCAAGACACGTGCAAATGAAGATGCCATGTCGATTTTAATGTATAAATCAATTCAGTTACACAAAGAAGTAATGTTCCAGCTACCCATGACATGGCTTCTCAATATCCACTAAAGAGAGACTTAAATGTGAGAGGGATTCAAGAAGATTTTATGATGATCTTGGGTAACACATTTTCATGGTTCAGGTAGTGTTGATGACAGTAGTCAGCAGTTATCAATGACTCAACAACTTCTTCCCTCTTCCCATCTTCTCACGTGGCCCTTTCTCTCTCTCCCCCTTTCTCTATAAATATTTCATGATTTTCCATTGTAATGCTCCCAATTTTTAAGAAATTTTTCATCTTACTGGGAGATGGTTGCTCATTGAAATGTTTGCAAAAATGTGCTCTTTCGACCATGCTAAACCTTGTCAAGATATTGAAAGAATGACCTCTTGAATTTAATGAGATGATTTCTTTGCCTATTTCTTGTCTTTGATTAATTATTTTAGGTTGCTTATGCTTGGTGGATTCATAAATGAGTGTATTTCTAGTCCATTAAACTTTTGCTTGCCTCTTTGAAGTATTTTCAAGATTTTATAGGTCTAGATTAGTGTTTTGCCTGAACCTCTTCCAACATGTGTTTACTTGATCTTGAGATAGTACAAATCCAAATTATCTCATGACTGATCTAGTGTGGGTTCAAGCATAGATGAGTGGTCATTTAAATTTGGTGTATTGTCTAGTTAGCCTTCTTAGGATCCCTTATCTCCCTTCTAACCCTTTTTCCTATGAAGCATTAGTTTAGCAGTAGTTTTAGGTGATCCACCAAGATGAACTAGCCTCTTTAAAAATCCTATAGGCTCAACCTCACCATAGGATACCCACATCCTAAGGTTGTTCCCATGCTTGTGGATGGAAGTGGGATAGCCTAAAAACCTATCCCACAAGGGTGTAATTCCAAGCTATAGCATTTCCCACATGACATGGTCCTTAAAGATCCATAATCCATTCCTATCCATCCATATTTATCCTTTATCTTCCCTAACCACTTCCTAGACATTATCCTTCCATCTCATATCACTACCATCCTAGGTGCTAAATTTTATTTCCTCTTTGCTCCTATCCCCTTTGAATATCCCTTGTGCATACATCTAGAAAATCCTAAAAATCTAGAAAATCTTACAAAATTAAAAAAACATTATGAAAATATGAAAAATCCCTAAAAAAATAAAAAATATATAAAGCCACAAAATCCAAAAATATTTGTCTTGTCCACAATTATGTTCAAATCCTTGGTCACTTTTACATCATCATTTGAGCCTTCAATGGGATACATAATTCCTAATCTAATATCCTTGCATATATCATTGTTTGTGGAATCACCCAATTATCTGTATCATCAAATACCATACATGGATTTTGAATTGATCTATGACAAGATGTTTTATGTTTATTTTCTTTAAGTTCATGTGTTTTTGCTTGCCTATTTACCTATTTACTTTTCTTAATGTTCCTTAGCTCAGTCCATATGCGTATGAAAATAGGGTCATCATGGTTTTTCCATATCATGGTGCCTCATGTCATGTACTTATACTTGAGTCCATCCATCAGCCCATGAAAATAATGACATCATGACATTTTCATATCATGTTGCATTTTTATCACTCATCTATTGGAGCAAGGGTCAGTCCTTATGCACACTACAATCAAGTCATAATGGTGTTTTATAACATGGTACATATTGTCATGTGAAAAAATAAAAATAAAATTATAAATCATGTGGATAAATATATTAAAATGGTAGTATATCCCCTTGAAAAATTAACATCCATTTACTCTAACAAAAAATTCAATTATTTCATACATCTGTAACCATGCCAACATCAAATGATCTAGTCATCTTCCTCATTCTCATCACATCTATCCCATATAGGGATAAGTACATCAGCCTAAGATCCTTATAGAATATGCCAGTAGTGATCAGTCACATGGGGTTTCTAAGGTTAGCTTGACTCTTCTTATTCTTATTCTTATTTCTATTATCATGACCCCATCATCATCCATTTCTTCCAAATAACTATCCATATCTAACAATCATTCTCACACCCCAAGTGTGTAGAAATCACCTTGCCATGTCCCTTATCTAAACAAATATAATCCTTTCCTCATCAAGAATATATCTAATCCAATCTAATCCCCTATTCATACAAAGCCTATCCAACTGAATCTGATTCAATCCATCATCACATCAACATTCAATCTTGAGTCATTATTATGTGCCCATTTTTTTTATGGATTCTTCATTATTTTAAAATTCATTGTACCATCATCACTAAATATCAATGTATTTAATTCACATCATCCATAAATTTGATCATATCATCATTAATCCATGTGATCAGTTAAATATTTGATTTATGCTTGCAATTCAATCAACTAATCAATAATCCATCCAATCCAAGCCTGTAGCTTCTTCACCTTTTCATGTATCTTTGCTTGAGTAAAATCAAGTGTGAAACTATTTCAATGAGATAAATCATTTCAAATCTAAGCCCACAACCTTTTTAGGATGTATCCTTCCCAAATATGCTCATTTGCATGTATCCTTAGTTGGGGAAAATCAAATCATGCAACTTATCTTAGGATATATCATTCCCAATCTACTCCCTCACATATATCCTTAGGTAAATTCAATTCATCATCATCAAAAATTAAAACATGTAAGAATTAACTCAAGTGGGTTAATCTCATACATGAGTTAATCTCATCTATCCACA
Organism: Torreya grandis; assembly: GCA_037957365.1. Taxonomy (NCBI): domain Eukaryota; kingdom Viridiplantae; phylum Streptophyta; class Pinopsida; order Cupressales; family Taxaceae; genus Torreya; species Torreya grandis. The sequence goes on along the minus strand of JARHVA010000128.1, from coordinate 3,957,789 downwards.
TCATCTATACCCATCATCATCCTACTATCTAATCATCACAACCTCCTATAGCAGTAACCCTCTTTCTTTGTCACCCACCCTTTGATCCTTTCATATTAATCCCTTCCTCTCATTTTGGTATCCAATCTATGTCCTTCATCTTGACCTACCCTCTCAAGGGGGCATCATCCCTAACCAACTCATCATCATTATCATCATCTAACCTTCATCCTCCCCTTTTTTAGATTTTTCTTTATTTAAAAATTCATTATTCCACCCATCGTGTCTCACAACTCCATTTCAAAGAGAGAAAATATAGACACCTAAAATCATACGCTTCATGTCTATTTTAGTATTCTCATGAATATGCACTAGCATCATCCCTAAATCCTAAATCAGTCTTCTATTCACTCCAACATCCCTAGCCTAACCACTATTCATCACCCCCTATCCAATTAATCCCTCCTTTCACAACCATACCCAATCCCATAAAATTCACATCCTAATCCATTATCTAATTAATCTAAATTAATTAATTAATCCTTCCCTAATAAAAAAAATTAATAGATTTTGAATATTCCTAGTTTCTAAAATTACAAAAATCTAAATAATCTTCACATCACTCAATCTCCACCAAATCCCAATACAATCATACAAAAACCAATAAAATTAATTTTAAATTCATTCTTCAAATTCCCATTCAATTAACCCTTCTTCCAAGTAAAGTCATTCATAAGACTCATCAATTCATCTCCTAACACATCCCAACCAACTTCATTAACTTCCTCAACCTCTCATCTATGAACATCCTCCACCCTTGATCTTAAAATAAGATCAATGGTCCACATTGGTTCATAAAATCTATAAATGGATAGTTCCCCCTCTCATTTCATAAATCTCTTCAAAGATAGTGAAGCTCTCTTGAATCTTGAGATCACTCCAATCCAATCATCCAATCAATTCAAACATTAATTTACAAGGGGAAGTGTTGCCTAAATCTCCATGCATTATTCATGAAGTTGAAACTAAAATTCCACATTATTTTATCAAGTCTCCATTTCAACAGGGTAATATTTTCTTTGTGGTAAGTGAAAGTAATCATCCCCTAATCCCTTTTAGCTCAATCTAAGATACTTATTTACAAGTTTATATAGCATTCATTTTGTGTTTTTTTTAAGTTTTCTAACACTTTAATTGTGCTAAGGAATTTTTTTTGTGTATACACAAAGTGTGAACAAGGAATCCAAGAGAGGAGATTAGTATAGTGTTAGTTCAAGAAATAAAACTCAAAACAACACACTAAATCCTAACACCTCTAGCCTAGATAGTAGGGGACCTTAGTAATAAACAAACATATGAAAAACACATAAAAAAAATATTTTTTTACATTCCTTGGAGCTTTCAAATGGCTTGTTAAGTGGCTTGCTTATCTTGTGCATCAAGAAGTTTTTGGCAATGAAGCTTGCTTGACTCATTCTTTCCTTGGCACCATTGTCTTTAATGTTGTTTGGATTAAGATTTAGGCATTATAAAACTATTGGCATGAGACTTATGGATAAATCCTTCATAATAAATATACAATATCCAAGCTTAGAAATGAAGAGGTATGGACTTATATTTATATCCTTAGGAATTAACTCTCACTCAAAGTGAGTTAGGGTAAGTTTAGGCTTGGAATGGGTTCAAACTAAACATAAATGAGTTAAAACTAACTCTAGTTGAATTAAGGCCATGTGTGGAGACATAGTTCAAAATGATTATGTCCTCCACTCAATTCATATATAATTTCAAGTTGAATGGTGACTCACAAAAGCAATGATGAAAGGCTTGATATTTTGATTTTTGGAATTTCCATTTTTAGATATTCATTAATTTCAAATGGATGATTAAACTAGGCATTCAATTTAGTTTAGTTTGGTAATTACTTTTTATTAGCCTTTTAACATTTTCAAATGTTTATTTATGTGTGTAAGTTCCCCACTTAATAGGTTCATAGGCTAAATTGATTGTTGTGATGCCGCAAGATGATTAGGGATGAATCTATGAGAGGTTATTGTTGCATACGGTAGGATACCCCAATTAGGGATGCCTAGATGTGATTATGAGATTTGATGAATGATTTGTAAGTAAATTTGGGGTGTTTAGTGATTCTTAGGCTTAATTTATAATGGTTAGTAGGAATCAGTCTGAAATTCGATTGGAAACCAGTTGTGGCTAGTTTTAGGTGTCTATATTTTGCCCTTATTTTGGAAGATGTTACAAGATATAGGCATAGTACTGTCTTATCAAATAATGAAATAAGACAAAAATAATAAAATGATTAAATAATAATCTCCAAAAAAAAATTGGAAAGCCTATAATGATGCCCCCTCGAGGGAGTGGCTAACACATAAGATTGATGGATGGTCCCTCAAAAAGAAATAAGAAGAATGAAATCAACCCATGGGTGAGATTAACACAATTGAGAAAATGCTTGTATGAATTGATTTAAAAATTACTAATTTTTTCAAAGATGGTTATAATCATTAACAAAGGTTAAGGCACTGATTTTACCAAAGGTGATTATAATCAGTGGCATAAGCATCCCTTAATTATGATTAATGAGTCAAAATAATGATTTGACCACATGCAGCTATAATCATTAAGATGACTGTAGACACCAGAATTGTGTTTAACCCTTGTCGTCCTCCCCTTAACCCCTGTCGACCATTTTCCCAAAAGCCTTACCCCTGGCAGCATGTAAGAATGAGCAGAAGGCTAGAATTAGCCTCTGTCCCCATTCTGCATCTACCGACACCGGTCACTACTCGATCGATGTCGCCGACGTCGATCACCTTTTCGGCTGACGTCAGCAGTCTTGCCAGCGTCGATCAACCTTAAACTGCATCCGTTAATTCGTTTCTCAATCCGTTATTCGTTATTCAGTTTCCAATCAGTTTGGCAACCGGTTATCGGACCTGCTGCATCAAAACATTTCTTTGATCCAAACCCCGCAGCAACGATCACCAATTTTCTAGCATCCAGTCATCTGCAATCATCTCTCGTGTTCTCTCTCTCTAGTACAAGGACTCTGCATCGATCTGCTACATCAAACTTCTTCAACACAACAATAACATCAATCATGTCTCCGACTTTTATCTTCAACATATAATAGGTAAGCTTTGCTCTGTGTTTTTATTTTGTTCTTGGTTACTATTTTTAATTGACATTACCACCCCGACTTAGTTAGACCATAACCCTGACCTTATTTCCACCCGTATCACCTCTATCCACCCTGTCTGAAAATATAGTCTATAACTCTGCCCGGATCCCTGTCCAAAACCCTTAAACAAATCCCTCTGACTCCTAAACCGGCTTCTCGAACCCTCAGACAAAAAACTTTAGACCCTTCTACAATCCAAAGACCCTATCCAGACCCGACCAGACCCCATCCAAAACTGTTGCCTCGATTGACGTCAGTCATTACCCCGACCGATGTTGGCACTTTAACCGACATCAACACCCTTCCCTGATCGACGCCGGCACAGAGACTGACACCGGCGACTGTGCAGAGCATTTTGCTACATATCAGGTACGCATTTTGTTTTTGTCTTTATTTCTTTCATTCTATCTTTCACTATTTCTTTTTTTGTCCAATATTCTATTTTTTATTAGTGGGTTGATATCCCTTAAGCAAGTCTTCGGACTTTAGGGATCAAGCATTTGCTTGACAACCCACTGTCTCCTTGTCTAATGTTTTTCGTGTTTAGTCTCTTTTTCTTTATAGGTGTCATTCCTCCACAACCAAAGAGGAGTACCTTCCAACATCTAATTTCAGTGCGCACGACCATATCCAGGTATCTTCTAGCCTTGACCATTTCTCTTAGTTTCTCATTTCTATCTTTTGAATGTAGAAAGCAATATTAGCGTAGAAACATTCTGGCACACCCGGTGGGACCCTAGGGCCTTCCTTGGGTTCTTTCTTTCTTTTGTTCATATAGGTGCATTAGATTTCTCCCTTTTCATCTCTTTCGTCTCTTCTAAACGACATCATAAGCAGGAATAAAAAGAACTTTTCTTTCTTTCTTGCACTTCTAGACTAGTCAAAACTCATATTCTTCGACTCTTTCTCCATTCGTCTTCATACAAACAAACATTTCAACTTGGGGCTTAAAACACTTTGCATTCATTTCTATTTGCTTGCATTTCTTAGACCACACTTATTAATTAATAACCGCATATTGAATTAATCTAGTCCACTTGATGTTACACGACCAAACCACTTGCACAAAACAAACATCATAACTTACCTGAGACAAGGCCCGACTGGGATTTCATCCCCTAGCGGATACCTTACCCGTCTCAGTGATCTTACTTAGATTTCATCACCAAGGGGAAAGCCCACTTCATTCTCTGGCGGAGTCTAATCTCTAGGGGAAGTATATTTTGGCTAAGCAGGCCCAGTTTATCACTAGACTTGTGAAGTGAGGGGAGCTTGCTCCTTAGCACCAGGCCTTGTATGAAACCTAACACAGACTTCTTGAGCACCATAACTAACCCGAAACCATCCATAGACTGCTTCTTCTAGGACCCGACTCAAAAGCCAATCTTCCTCTACACACATTCTAAGGCATAAGCTACTATAATCCTAATAATTTACTCCTAGGTTTTTAGGATCTGCTTGTGTTCTTCATCTTTTCTATTCTTATCTGTTTGTTTGAGCTTGTGAGGATGTTCTTTCTTGCCTTGAATGGTTCTGACTCGTAGCCAAGCCAAGGCTCTAGTCGATCACGTGAGGCATCATCCGCTTCCGTCTACCCCGTCCATAACCAGCCCTATAATGGAGTTCCACTCAGAGACTGAAAGAATTCCTATTAGACCATCCCCGACCCAAACTCCTATTGTCCCAGAAGGGGACCAAGATTTTGCATGATTCTTGGACCTCAACGTCAAATCCTTACAGCACTATCTCACGAATAGCTGAACGCAAGACTCCTTGGGCAATCTAATGTACGGAATGCCGACCTCTCTTCTCGAAACTATGGCCGTATCAATGGCGTCTGTATTTCAACCCTTAGACACCCAGGCTATTGCCTCGACCAATGACCAGCCTTTGACCAACCATCCAAGTGTGGCCTCTCCCTCCATCATTGGGCCCACTTCCACCGGGGTTTCGGCCCCCTATCAACCTCAGCCTACTCAACCACTTTCTACCCACTTTCAGAATCTGGTCGTCTCTATTCCACCTACCCTTGCTCCTATCAACACTAGGGTGGCTACCTATCCATTGGCCCATGTTATCTCTAACCAACCTCTCATGACAACATCAAACCTAGCCATGCCTTCTACCCAACCATCCTTAGTCTCCTCTTCTATCCCTATGATTAGTCATCCGTACGTTGCACCCTTACTGGTACAATCGACTATGTCGTATACCTGTTCTAGCCTCTTTCAAGTGCCTTACAATCTAGGGGGTGCTCCACCCACCAATCCGTTAGTAGATATCATCAAAATGCTGATGGACAAGATGTCCAGCCTAGAGACCTCTGTTTCTGGCTCACGCAATACTCTCTCATACGAACAAATTTGTAATGAGTCCATTCATCCTTTCGTCCCCATCAGACCATATCTCAGCCAGTGGGAACTTCCTAAGTTTTCTCATTTTCAAAGCAAGGAAGACCCACAATAGCACTTATGGGCATTCAGACATGCCTGTTACCTTATCTCCCACGATGATGCATTGCTTTTACGCACGTTTCCTATGTCTCTCTCAGGTGCTGTGCTTGACTGGTACAGCTCCCTTGCCAGCTATTCCATCTTCACGTTCACTTAGCTGGCCCAGCTCTTCCTTGATCATTTCTCTATCAACATCACCAAGAAGGTCTCAATCATAGACCTCTATTCTATCTGCCAATTCGAGGACGAATCTATTGCTGATTTTGTCACTCGATGGAGGGGCCTCATCAATCAACTCTCCTTTTCCTTACCCCAACCCGAACTTATTGAAATTTTCTCCCAAGCCTGTGCCAAACATATTTCTTCCACCTTAAGGGTTCAGACCTTCCGCACTTTTGACGAAGCCTTCACGATGGCCCATAAACTTGAGTTACGTGCCATAGAGGAGAATAAAGTCAAGTTGCAGAGCAAGAATCCCAACTCCAAGACCAATGACCCCTCTTCTAAGCCTTCCTCATCCAATCCTAAATCTAAAGCTTCAGCAAATGCTGTGGTCGTTAGATCTTCCTCCTCTTCACCTTCAACTAATCAGCCTGAGCCATCCACATCTCAGAGTGCCACCCACCAATTTTAGTAGAGATACATATAGCGACAGTTTACTCCACTCAGAGAATCATACATGTCTGTGCTGGAAAAACTCGTCAAACAAGGGGCCCTCAATCTCCCCCAGATCTGACCACCTCCATAATTTGATCCCTCACGCGCCATTCCTGTGTGGTATATGGAAAATGACTTCTACAACTACCACCGTGTTAAAGGCCATGACATGGGCAACTGTAAAACCCTTAAAAACATAATCCAAGACATGCTTGAAAAGGGTGATCTCATCCTAGACAATCCCAATGCACCACCTAATCAGGGTATCAACATATTTAAACAACCATTCCCTAATCATCCACCAACTCAAAACAATATCCAGACCTTGATTGACAACATTCATGAACACAACATTCAAACAGTCAGTACGGTCTCGCCCTTCATTTCCGACCAACCTCAAGAGGTGAGTCCATCCATCAGTCCATCACATGTGGATGAACCTCTTTCTCCGGTTAGTTCTCCATCAACCTCTCTCATCTTGGAGGATGCCTCAACCTTACCAGTACCGCCAGTTTCACCATCCTCCTTCTTGCTACCCATGGAGGACCCAACCTTTCCTACTCCTCGACCGCAAGTGGAGGGCACAATCATCCCTTCCCTTTACCCACTTGAGGAGCCTCATTATCCAGTTTCTTCTCCACCCAGGGAAGAATCTATCTCTCCTTCATCTCCAACCAAGGATGAACCTATCATGACTTCATCATGCCTTGGGGCCGAGACTACCACACCTTTTGTCCCACAACCATCCACATCTTCTCAAGAACCCAAACCTCATCCCACATCTTCTCAGCCATTTTCCCGACTAGTGGAGAAACTTGAACTTCTCCCTTTTAGGAAAGTGGAGCATCAGGGATTATGGGAGCATCTCACAGCTCTTCAACATGCCCATGCCCTCTCATCTCATGCTGCTAATCCTCCCATGGTAGAACCTCCCAAGACTATCAACAAAAACCAGACTTCCACTTCTAGACCGTCTATACCTCAACTGACCCCATCAGGATCGAAACCCTCATCTACCCCATCTAAACTTATCAAGTCACTTGGCATTCACCCTATCTCTAACCTCACTCATCCACAAGTGAGGGTGGACTTAGACCAAACTTTGACCAATAGTAGTCTTCAACCCAAATCAAAGAAGACTGTTAAACCATAGAGGCGAACGCCTCCTCTCCCATCACCATTGCCCTCCATTTTGGGCCCCCATCCTTCGACCCTGACCAGAGTCCTTCCCACTCTGACTTTTAATAAAAACCAGTTGCCTCTTTTTCTTCCTTTGCCTACTGCTAGCCTACCCTCTCCCAAAAGGGTAGTACCTCTCATGAAGACTGTACCATCTCTGCCTGTCGCCACACCATCAATCCAGAAGGTGGTACGGAAACCTCCTCCAACTCTGCCCAAGAAAAAGTCACCAGCATCGCACACATCGACGAGCATGGACCCTTTAGTGGGCTCATACTCTTTGATCTTGCATCAAATTTTACAGACTTCTAGCATAACTCTTCCACCCATCAGGCCCTTCCAACCTCTCGGGTCTAAGCCCTCCTGGTTCGACGACATGAAGATTTGCTTATACCATCGTATGCCAGGACACGATACCAAGACTTGCTGTGCCCTCAAGGCTGTCATTCGCCGCTATCTGGAGAAAGACACTCTTCTCTTTGAGGACACTCTTGACTGACCCCTGACTCCTTCTCATAACCCTCCAACTTCTTCAAACCCATCAACATCTAATCAACAAGTTACAACCCCTTTATCTCCTTCACCTCCTATCTTTGAAATCAATGCCATTCACATAACCACTAGGTCACAAAAGGACAAGGCGAAAGAAAAAGCCACCATTCCTTGGACCTACCCTTTCGTCAATCCACCTCAACCGCCCAAGCCTAAGATTTCTATTCTAGGTGCGCCTCAACCCTCCTCTTCTTCTTCTTCTTCCGGACCAATCCACAACTCCATGTTGAAACAGCTTCACCAAATGCCTGTGAATATGTCCCTCTATGACCTCATCCAAACCTCACCTCAACATCGTTAAGCCCTCATCCAAGCCCTACAGGTAGTGGAGGTTCAACCCGAGGACCCCCAGCCACTTGCTACCCTTGTCCACTCCTTAGCCCCTATTGCCTCCATCACATTCAATGATTCTGAGATTCCCACATCCAGCACAGAAGATCAGGACACTGCCCTCTTCATCACTGCCTATGTTGATCAGACACGCATTAAATGTGTTATGATCGACGGAGGTCCCAGCATCAACATTATTTCCACCCATGCCTTTGATCAGTTGGCTCTTCCCAAGAATTGCGTCTCTAAAACTGATGCAATCTTGTGCTCCTTTAATGACACCACTACCACGACCATTGGCATAGTCATCCTTCACATTCACATTGGTCCACGCATAGTCCTAGAGCTCTTCTACATCATCGAAGGAGAGTTTCAATACAACATGTTGCTGGGTCGACCCTGGATCTGCACCATGGCCTGTGTCCCCTCCACCCTACACCGTTGTGTGAAATTTGAGCACGATGAGCAAGTCCACACCATTCCTTCTGACCCTTCACCCTTCAAAACTTGAAACACCACCTACCATCCAAATGACATCCTCATTCCTATCAAGCCATCAATCCCGGCACTGCCTCCATCTGCAGAAGCTTCAACCAGTTTGCAACAGGCAGTCGCCCTCACACCTCCCCTTCAACCGACGATGACAGACCCCATGGAAGACATCTTCCAAAGACTTTCATTGGGGGAGTATCACTTGCTGACCTTAGACATGTTCCAAACTCCACAAGAGTATGGATGCCTTCATCACAGCCCTAGTTACGAACATCAGATCGGGATGATCGTGCCTTATGGTCCTCCTCACCTCCGAACCAACCTCGTCTATGGGGGGCTCAATCAAGCTCCTACTGATGGTAATCCTCTTTCTTCACCTCAACCTTTCACATCAAACTTCTCATTTCTTGGCAACCCCGCCTTTGCACACACTTACCTTTATAGGTGTGCATGGAAGGGTTTTGGTTTTGGATGCTATGAGCAGGGCTCCCATCAGCCTATTAAACCACTTAACGATGACAATGCCAAGAAACGGTATGGCTTGGGATATCATGACCCCACTCAAGACCCTATAGACCTTTGTCCCAAACCAACCATTGACCAATCTCCTCCACACTTGCCTATTCTTCCCCCTTCACCTATGGAGTCAGTGGTTTCCATTCCTCCTAGTTTTTTTTGCATAAACACCATCCACCTGGAACCCTTGATTTATCAGCCAAACAGGGTACCCAAGTCTCTCCCTCTCATTTTTCCCAGTATGATAGAAGATGAGTCAAAAACCATTCACACTGTCCATTGCGTTGATGACGATGCCATTCTTTCCTACATGGGCACCGATGATTCTTTCATCTAGCGCTCCCTCCCTTCTAAGACCCAGGTTATGTTAAATGAATCAACCATTGACATCAACCTTCCTTCTGCCGATGTTCCTTATGTCTTAAAGATTGGCCAATCTTTAGATGCTCAGGAGCAGCTTGACTATATCTAGTTCCTCTCCGACCATAGCAAGGCCTTTGCCTGGACTTACAGTGACATGCCTGGCATTGACCCCACCATCGCTACCCATAACATTGTCACCAAACTAGAGGCTAAGCCTGTCAGGTAAAAGCTTTGAAAGATTCATCCTCGCATTGCCCTCCTTGTCAAAGAGGAGCTTCAGTGCCTCCTTTCTGTCTCCTTCATCTAGCCCATCGATTATCCACAGTGGGTCTCTAACATCGTCCCAGTCACCAAGGCACCTGGGGGGATCCAGATCTGCACAGACTATCACGACCTTAACCTAGCTTATCCTAAAGATGACTTTCCTCTTCCCAACATTGACCAGCTTGTTGATCTTATGGCTAGCCATGAGATGTTATCTCTCATGGATGGGTTTTCAGGATACAATCAAATCCTGATTGCTCTAAAAGATCAGCACAAGACCACTTTCATTACCCCATGGGGGACTTTCTGCTATCGAGTCATGCCTTTTGGCTTGAAGAATGCAGGCACCACTTATCAGTGTGCCATGACCTATATTTTCCACGATCTCCTCCATAAAATCATGGAGGACTATGTGGATGACCTACTAGGCAAGTCCAAGCTTCGCTGTGACCATCTGACCATTCTCAAGATCATCTTCTCTCACCTTCTTCAATACAATGTTCATCTTAACCCCAAAAAATGTGTCTTTGGGGTCCTCTCTGGCAAGCTTCTCAGCTTCATCATTTCTTTTTGTGTCATCGAGATAGATCTTGCCAAGATTCACGCTATCCTCGAAATGCCGCCCCCGACCAATCTCAAGCAGCTTCACAGTTTGCAAGGGAAGCTCCAGTCCATTCATCGTTTCATCTTGCAGCTTTCTGACTGCTGCCAACCTTTTCATCATCTCTTAAGAAGGACGTCTCCTTTACATGGGATAAGGACTGCCAAGAGGCTTTTTAAGCCCTTAAATGCTATCTAGTCTCTCCACCAGTCCTCATTCCACCTAAAGATGACCAACCCTTCTACCTTTATATCTCAGCCACTAATCATTCGTTAGGTGCCATGATCGCGCACTGAGATGAGCATCACCGTGAGCAAGCGGTCTATTATATCAGCCAGACACTGGTCGACTATGAAACTTGGTATACTCATATCAAGAAACTCTATTTGGCATTAATCTTTGCCACTACCAAGCTCTGCCACTATCTTCTTAATCACAAGACCTTTGTCATCACCCACACTGACCCTCTCAAGTATATGCATTCCAAGCCATATCAGAATCAATGTATGGCTCGGTGGCTCATGCTGCTTGCTGAGTTTGACCTCAAATTCATCCAACAGAAATCTATCAAAGGGTAAACCATCACTGATCAACTAGCAGATGCCCCTCTTCCTGACAATCAACCTTCGTAGTGTGAGTTTCCTGACAAATCTATCACTACGCTTTCCACCGATGACACCGTCTATCAGATGACTATGTTCTTTGATGGCTCCAAATGTCAACTCGGTGGGGGTGCTGGGGTCATTCTCATCCCACTCAAATGGGAGCCCATGCCTTTGTCTTTTAAGCTTGACTTTGATTGTACCAATAATATGGCCGAGTACGAGGCCTTAATTTTGGGACTTTAGACCGCCCTCTCTCTCAGCATCAAGTCCATCAACATCTTCGGTGACTCACAGCTCGTCATCAATCAGGTCAATGGTTCATACCTCTGTAAAAATGAAATTTTGCAAAGATACAAAAACCGTGCTGACATTCTCCTTGCATCTTTCGACCATTACCTCCTGTAGACTGTTCCTTGATCCATGAATAAGTTTGCTGACACCATGGCCTCTCTCGCTTCGCATATCCCATCTTCCTCATCTACATCTAGACTTTTTGTCATGGTACACCATGTGCCGTTGCCTTTCGATATCTCTCCTCACATTAATCATGTCAACACTATAGACCCTAGCCCACGAGATGCTTGGTATAAGCAACTTGTGGACTTCTTATCTTTTTCTGTCATTCCTCCCAACCTCTCTAGCAATGTGCGACGAGATTTTATCAAGCATACCGCTTGCTATACCATGCTAGGGGGTCTTCTCTATAAGCAAGGCTTCAACAGCCTCCTTCTTCGCTGTCTCACCTCCACTGAAGCATCTCAAGCCATTAAGCAAGTCCATGACGGGATTTGTGGCAGAAATTTTAGTGGAAATTTGGTTGCCAAGCACATCCTTCGTCTAGGCTGTTATTGGCCTACCCTTCATCAAGACTGTAGCGCCTATGTTTGGCATTGCATCAAGTGTCAGCAGCACTCTAACTTGCTTCATCTCCCCAGCCACGCCTTATAAATCGCTCAAGATTTCTGGCCTTTTTCTCAGTGGGGCTTAGATCTCATCAGTGAGATTAACCCTCATTTGTCTCTTCGTCATCAATCCTTCATCACAACCACTGAATATTTCACCAAGTGGGTGGAAGCCATTCCTCTCATCTCCACAAAAGCTGACAAGATCATCGACTTCATCAGCACCCACATCATCTGTCATTTTGGTGTCCCTCATAAGATCATCACCGATAATGGCAAGTCCTTCAAAAACAAGACTGTCCAAAAGCTATGTGACTCATTTGGCATCAAACTCAGTTTCTCTTCTCCTTACTACCCACAAGCAAATGGGCAGGCTGAGGCTTCCAACAAAATTCTCACTAAAATTCTCATGAAGGTGGTCAGCGACATAGGAAGGGACTAGCACATTCACATTCCCTTCACTTTGTGGGCCTACCACACTAGCATCCAAACCTCTATGGGTGCTACCCCTTTCTCTCTCATGTATGGAACAGAGGCTGTCATACCTCTCAAAGTACAGATCCCATCTCTCCACATTTCTCTACATGACATCCTTTCCAATGATGACTTTCATCAAGATCGCTTAGCTCAACTTGAGTTACTTGACGAGCATCGTCTTGATGCCCTTAATCATCTCCATGTCTATCAACATCGCATCAAGCGAGCCTATGACAAAAATCTGCAAGAATGAGATTTCAACATCAGAGACCTCGTCCTCAAAGAGAATCAACACGTGACCAATATGGAGCGAAGTAAATGAGGCAAGTTTGCCCCTAATTGGCTCAGACCTTTTATTATCATGCACAAGTATGGATCAGGGACTTATCGTCTGTCCTCTCTTAATGGATGACCAGAACCTGAGCCTCTTAATGAGTTGCATCTGCGACCGTTCTACTGTTAGTCGAGTACTCACCCACTTGACATTTACCTTGAGCTCGTCCCTTGAGCAATCCCCATCCTCTTAGTCCTAATTCCTTTCATCCCTATTCCTCTTAACAATTCCTCTATAACCCTTTTATGATGTATGGATGCTTTGTCCTAATAAAAGGGAGCCCTTGACCTTCTATAATCTTGTCCATGACTCACGTTTCTGTCAAAACAAATCAAGATGTCAAAATATCTACGGTCACTATATCAATATCAAATCAAAAGGCAGACTGCTCCCTTGAAGGACAGTTGTACTATCATTGTTGTAGTTAATAGACTGCTCCCTCGAAGGACAGCTATTCAAAAAGCCCTTATATTAAGCAAAAATTCTAGACCACTCCCTCGAAGGATGGCTATGACTACTCTGGCAATAAACAACACTATCTTAGAAGCTTCTCGCATTGATCAGCTTCACAACTGACCACCAAGCAAATGACATCTCTATGCAGACTTCCCGCATTGATCAGTCTGCACCCAAAAAAAAAAAAAAAGAGTCATGGACTTGACTTATAGTTGTCTCAAGGTCTCCTATAAAAAAGGGGCAAAGTTATCTCTGCTCTTAAAATGGGTTACCCTATTTCCTCCTCCTAACACCTGCTCAAGGGACTTCAAGCTCACTTTAATGTCAAAGTGATTCGATTACCGTTCTAACACAACATCTGGTCAACGACATCATGCATGAATGGGGCTCTTGATTCTAATAACCCCTATCTATGTTGTCATTCTGGTCCTTGTCAATGAAAGAGCAATATGCTTTTCACTTCATCTACACTTTGGTCACATTCACCTTCATCACTTGTCCATCCTAATCAACTCAACTCAACTCTCTTTTTCAGGCCACTCCCATAGCCTATTCACACTAGTTTCTATGGACAACAATCCACATGGCAACTATCGACCAGACGCAATTTATGTTAAGCATAAACCAATACTTGCTGATGCATAAATAGACCTCAATTCATCTTTAGCATACATCCATCACGAATATGGAAAATTGCTAGGGATGAAAGACCCCTCAACTAATGTTGCAGAATACACCATTTGGAAAAGGCTGTAACATCATTTTTTCCTCATCATTTCATCATGACCAAGACTAACCTATCAACCACTTTGACCAAACCAATCATCACTCATTTTGTCTCTCCTAGTCTGAACTACATTGGTGTGAGGCCCCTTCCAATCTGGGCTATGTAGGCAGCACTCAGATGATACGACATCATCTGGGGTTAGCTCGACCACCCTCGTTTGTTCATCTCTCTGATGGACAAACCTTATTTCCTCCTTTTGACCATGACCTTGCCCTTGACCAAGACCAATTCCATCCCTTTGACCCTTCCTCCCTTCTAGGGAGAACTACATTGGCCTGAGGCCCTTCCACAAGGGCTATGTAGGCAACACTTAGATGATATGACGTCTTCTGAGGTTAGCTCAGCCACATCCTTTCATCCATTCTTCCCCCTCGACCAATGACCATTGGAGATCATGCCTATCTCCTCCGACTTTGACCACTTCCAAGACACTATTGCCTTGGTTGTTTTTGCATGCATGCTACCTCATGACTGGTTAGCCAAATTATGCACAGACTATTTATGACCCTCACAAGTATAGGATCGCAAGCCGGTTGATCCCCACTACTTGTGACTTTTTCATATTTTCTGGGAGCACTTCCTAAGCCTGGGATACCTGGAACACGATGACCCATTGGAGCTATAGCTTTGATTGAATAACCTGATCAGCTACGACCACATGCTGGGGCCTGGTTATTTTAATTTTGGCACTCCTCGACCCTTGACCTGTGACACTTTGACCTAACCATCTTGTGAAGTGGTATGCGCGTAATCATGACTTTTGCAGCATTCACCATCACCCCTCTTTTTCATCCACTCTTTGTCAAATCAGCACCTGATTCCTGGTTCCCTTCCCTCAACTTCTACTTTGAGGGGGAATACCTCATCCATAATCGGGACAATCCACCTCTTATTTTTGTCTTGCAGTTCATTCAAACAACCAACAAGACATAATCGACCTTATCCCACACCTGGGGCAACCACCTCCTATTTTTGTCTTGCAGTTCATCTAAAACAACCAACAAGACAAAAAGGGGCAAATGTAGACACCAGAATTGTGTCTAACCCTTGTCATCCTCCCCTTAACCCCTGTCAACCATTTTCCCACAAGCCTTACCCCTGGCAGTATGTAAGAATGAGCAGAAGGCTAGAATTAGCCTCTATCCCCATTTTGCATCTACCAACATCGGTCACTACTCGATCGACGTCGCCAACATCGGTCACCTTTTTGGCCGACGTCAACAGTCCTGTCGATGTCGGTCAACCTTAAACTACGTCTGTTAATTTGTTTCTCAATTCGTTATTCGTTATTCAGTTGCCAATCAGTTTGGCAACCGGTTATCGGACCTGCGGCATCAAAACATTTCTTTGATCCGAACCTCGTAGCAACAATCACCAATTTTCTGGCATCCAGTCATCTGCAATCATCTCTCGTGTTCTCTCTCTGGTACAAGGACTCTGCGTCGATTTGCTACATCAAACTTCTTCAACACAGCAACAACATCAATCATGTATCTGACTTTTATCTTCAGCGTATAACAGGTAAGCTTTGCTATGTGTTTTTATTTTGTTATTGGTTACTATTTTTAATTGACATTACCACCCCAACTTAGTTAGACCATAACCCCGACCTTATTTCCACCCGTATCACCTCTATCCACCCTGTCTGAAAATACAGTCTATAACTCTGCCCGGATCCCTGTCCAAAACCCTCAAACAAATCCCTCTGACTCCTAAACTAGCTTCTCGAACCCTCAGACAAAAAAATTCAGACCCTTCTGCAATCCAAAGACCCTGTCCAGACCCGACCAGACCCCATCCAAAACTGCTACCTCGACCGATGTCGGTCATTACCCCGACCGACGCTGGCACTTTAACTGACATCGGCACCCTTCCCTAACCGACGCCAGCACAGAGACCGACACCAGTGATTGTGTAGATCATTTTGTTGCATATCAGGTACGCATTTTGTTTTTGTCTTTATTTCTTTCATTCTGTCTTTCACTATTTCTTTTTCTGTCCAATATTCTATTTTTTATTAGTGGGTTGATATCCCTTAAGCAAGTCTTTGTACTTCAGGGATCAAGTGTTTTCTTGACAACCCACTATCTCCTTGTCTAACATTTTTCGTGTTTAGTCTCTTTTTCTTTGCAGGTGTCATTCCTCCACAGCCAAAGAGGAGTACCTTCCAACGTCTGATTTCAGTGCGCACGACCATATCCAGGTATCTTCTAGCCTTGACCATTTCTCTTAGTTTCTCATTTCTATCTTTTGAATGTAGAAAGCGATATTAGCGTAGAAACAATGACCTGGATTAAAAAATTATTGATTATGCCTTGGTAGGGTAGATTGGTAAGCATAACTCAAGTATATAACCCATTGTACATATTAAAGATAAGTAGGTACAAATGTAGATGTGATGGTCTGATGACTAAAGAAGCTATAAACATTTAGGCCTACGAGGATGCACAAAATGATGAAAGAGATGATTAAAAATAAGAATTTATAAATGAAAGTGATTCAATTTTACCTACCAATGTGAATATTCTCATCCTTATTAGTTTTGATATAACCATAATGGTCAATGAGTTGATTCGATCAAAGAGGGTGGGCAGATTTGACAAGGTTACCAAGGAGAAACTTTTGAGTCTCCATCACCTGTAAGACTTCTTGAGTTGATTTTTATTGTAGAACATGATGGTGTACACTATGATATAAAAAACCATGATAATTTATCCAAAATATGCATAAGGACTAAATCTTGATCCAATAAATAATTTAAAATAAATCACCAATGATAAAAACCATGGCGACCATGTTGATGTATGAATATAGATAGACTCAAGAATAATGTGCAAGGAATCACCTAATGAACACATATATACTAAGTCAAGGCACAAAAACAAAAGCAAAAAAATAGGCAAATAAACAAACAAATAATGAAGCAAATAAACACACCAAAATCCTAAAAGTTAAATAATAACAATATCATATCATCAACCAAGTCAATACCTACACATGAAGACTCAATAGAATGATAAACAGGTGGTGCCCCCAAGCAAGGATACATGCAAAGGGAAAGGTCACACTCCCAATGATAGTGGAGTGGATTGGAACTAACAATGTATTTACCCCAATGGGGAAGATTGAGGATGACTGACGAGGTTTAAACATGACAAATGTTTTTATCTTTTTAAATTTTTGAATGTTTTTGTAATTTTGAGGTACCTTAACTTGTTATAGATTAACAAGATACCACTCAGAAAGTTGTGAGAGAGTTGGCTTAGGTTGATATCAAAATGGTAAGAGTGTATGGAAAATGGGGACTAAGTTGACCTCAACATAAATCGAGCATGACCTACATAGTGCCATCAAGACCTCAAGTCATAGTAGATTTGCCAATACAAAAGGTGGTGAGAATTAACTAGATCACAACAAGTTCATGAATTAAGGAAAATGGCAAGACAAATGAGAATATTAATGGTAAGGTGATGTGTCAATACATGGTAAAAGGTGTTGTTCCTAATTTTCCCATAGGTGTTTATAATTAAAAAAATAGCAAGGGTTATGATACTAATTTTCCCATAGGTGTTTATAATTAGTAATACAAGGTGGAATAATGATTTTTCCAAAGGTGGTTATAATCAGTGATACCAATCAAACATAAATGAAATATATCTTTCTAGATCCACTATCACACTACTTTCATAAACTATCATTTAAACAGAAAATTTTGAAACTGCTAAAACTAGATCAAAATCCTCTCAAGAAAGGTGTGGCAAAAACCAAAGGAACCAAGATAAAAATAGGTATGGGTAGGGTAGTTCAGAACAGCCTTTGGTCTAATAAGAAAATCATGGTGGGATGACATATGGTATGACATGGTTCAAGGATGGTGATTTTATGATAATTGTATATGATGGTAATAGGGTTTCCCCCAAACTACATTAAATGGTAGGGTATGAAATAATGGTGAGAGGAATGGAAAGGTAAAAGGCTAATAGTAAAGGTATGGTTTTTGGCAAGGTAAATGGTTTTTTCATTCTTGTTGATTTGGAGATGCACATCTTGATCAGAATATGATACAACTAAAATAGTCAATCATGTAAATTTCTATCTTGCACCTCTTATGAATAACTACTCTATCAAGAACCTAGAGATTTAGAATTTAAAAATGTTGTTATGATCTTCATTGGTCATTGATTTTATTTCCTCCAAACGTCGAGATAAGATATATTTTTAGCCTCTACAAAGGAAAGTATGATAAATGTGGATAAATAGTGGCTAAAAGGTTTAATTTGGTGATGTAAAGGTGGATGATAATGGAATGGCCAATGATTGAGTAACAAATGAAGATTGGTATTTTTAGGCACACACACTGTTGTTGATTCTCGATTCAACATAACTTTGGATGTGATAGGGTTGAAGAATTTAAAATATGCTCTTGATAGGACCACTAGATTTTTTTTGTTTGGGCTTATGAGTAACTACCTTCCAATTATGTTTTAGATTCAAAGTTGTATTGATATTATCTTTGATAATTTCTTCATCTAGTAGTGAAGAACTGTTGTACTTAGCTATTGGTGCCTTAATGAGGTTTTCACCAATAAAATTATCTTGATTATCCCATAATGCCTCCAATAACATTTCACTAGGAACTTTGAATTTTGAATTTGATTATCTTCTAGCACCTTAAAAAAGGTTTCACTAGAAGATGTTTAGTTTAAACTTTGATTAACCCATAGCGCCTCTAAAAAGGTTTCACTAAGAGATTATTCTTCCCCTACATGAATGTGGTCTTAGCCTCCCTGATATTCTAAAAATGATATATTTCCATGGAAGTAGTTCAACAAAGTATGATTCTTATGGGAGGTGAAATGTCAATATAATGGATAGGTAGGGTGGTGGTAATGGCATATGGAACGGTAATGGAATGGAAAGAGGAAACACAATGCTCATAGAAGATACTAGGAGAACTTGTGTAAAAACTAAAGTAATCATCCTCAAAAACTATAGAAGGATCAAAATTATATTCAAATAGATCTATGAAGCATGTATAACCAATATTATAACAACCAAAAATGTATTTTGATTATGAAGCTAATTCTGACTCAAAGGACTCTAAATTTGATGTTGAGATTGAAATTGATTCTATTTTTTATGCTAAATCTGATGTCAGTTCAAAAATAGAACCTAACTTCAATGTTGATTCTTCATCTTGTGTGGATGTTGCTATAATGATTTCTTGTTGAATGTTTGGTTTTGGGCAAGTAATAGCTTATGATGGCATAATGGGCTCTACAGAGACTAGTTTGTCAAAGTAAGACTCCTCCATGAGGGGAAAAAGGTCAAGAGACAATTATGTAGAGATCAGTTTGTCAAAATGAGGCTCTTGAAAAATAAGACAATGGTTAAGATAATGATTTTACCAAAGCCAGTTATAATCATTAAGAAGTGACTCAGTAAAGATTGGCTTGTCAGAGTGAGATTCCTCGATAACATGCATAGTATTAAAAGGTGATTCATCATAGGTTGACTCATCATAAATAGTTGGTTAAATAAAAACATCTTAGATTGGTTGGTTTTCTTGGCCTTGGTTTACAAATAATTGTAAAATACCAGTTTTGAATATATCTTGGTCTTCAAATGATTAGCTCTATTGAGGAGGTATCAATTGGCTTGGTTGTGGCTAGATGATGAGTACGGGTTTTCTAAAGTGGGGAATGGCTGGGAATGGTTGAATAATGGTCAGTAGTTGGATAATGATAGGCTTAGCAGAGGTTGGTTTATGGCCTATGACAATAACTATGACTCATTGAATTGTGATTGGATAATTTTGTTGGGATTACGAGATACCATATGTTGTAGTTCCTAGAATGGTAATGGTAGGGTGTTATGGAGCTTGGTTTCTCACACAATACAAAATATGAGGTACTAAAATAGAAAAGGTAGGGAATTTTGAAGCTTGGTTTCTTACACAAGCCAAAGGATGAGGTCTTGGTATAGAAATGGTAAGGTATTATAAATCTTGGTTGCTATCATAATCTAAAGGATGAGGTCCTAGTATAGAAATGGTAGGGTGTTATGGAACTTGATTTTTTGCACAAGATAAAGGATCAGGTCTTAGGATATAAATGGTAGGGCATTGTGAATCTTGATTGCTTGCACAAGCCAAAGGAAAAGGTCTTGGGATGGTAATGGTAGGGCAGTATGGAGCTTGATTAATCGTACAAGCCAAAGGATAAGGTCTTGGTATGGTAATCCTTAGACACTGTAGATCTCGGTGACTCACATAATCTGAATGAGGGTTAATGATATAGGTGGGGGACCAGATGCCATGAGCAATGAGAGGATGAAGCAAGTATGTTAATTGGCCCAAAGAGGGTATCATCGCATACTACTCTTGAATATCTTGGATTTTTCCCCATATTAATCATTGTAATGAGGATAAGGATCCATCCCAAAAACCACTTCTTCACCATAGGGGTTTGAACAAAGTCAATTTTTGCATCCATTTCATCATAACTTGGATTGTACATGTCTCCATTACAAGTGGAATGAGACATATCTGAATCAATGATGAACTTTTCACAAAAGGCCTAGATTTATATGAACTCTTAAAAATAATGTCTAAAAGTATAAATGGTCAAAAAATGATTTAACTTGGTCGAAGGAATGGAGTTGTATCTCCAAAATGGTCTATGCTAAAACTTGGTATAAAATAGTCTAACATCAAATGTCTTAAACAAATGGTTAATTGGTTGAATAAAAAATGGCATACCAAACTCTAGGTTCAAAGTGTTTAAAACAAGTCTACTTTAATAAAATTGAAATTTTCTAAGTCTTTGGCCAAATGCGGCATGAAATTTAGGCTTAAATTAGGCATTTACTAGGTCTTTTGGAAAAGGCACAAAAGCTAGACTTAAAACAAGGTATGAGATTTTAATCTAATAAATCTAAAAGACTTTGGCATAGACTAGGCATTCAGATTTAAACATGAACTTGGTCAATTGGCATAATACATGAAATAAAAATGCATATGAAAGATAGACTACTTCCCCCAAATCTAGGCACAAACAATAGTTTTCAAATTGAATAAAGAATTAACCTAAGTCACACAACCCAAAATTGAAATATTTATGTCTAGGCCAAAATTGCACAAGGCATAGGCAAAAATCAATCAATGTTTGGAATTAAAATTTTAGAGGATAATTATGAACTCAACTTTATAAAACTAGGTTTTTTTAAACAAACAAGATATATAAAGATAAATGGCATAATTGTACTCGGTATAGATCTAAAAGGCACATGTGGCTTTGGTTTTCAAATTGGAATTTAGACATAAGGTAAAAAGTCTTTGAAATGATTTGAGTAGCATAATGATGTTATCATGCTTTAAATATATGATTGATGATTTGTTTCAAGACACTAAGGCACAAAATTTGAAATGGTTTTGGTAACGTAACATTACCCTTTCCAATCAAATGACACATGTGTAAAGATTTCTCAGAAAACTAAGGAAAAAGTATGATGTCAAATAGGCAGCATGACACCTCCTCAAATAAATAAGTGATGTATAGACAAAAAAAATTATATGGCATAACAAATAAAAAAGATAGTTTAGACTCAAAAAAATCATGCAATAAAGGATAAAATGACACAAACACTTAAGCATAACATCCTAGATCCTAAAGTTGATAAGGTTGCATAGTACTATCAAATTACGTCTATATATGTGCTCTTAAGAGGATTTTAATAGTTAATCCAAAAATAAAAGTACATGAATAAGTAGGGTTTTTACACCCCCTTCTCTCAAGATATTATACGATAATATGAAACTTTGGGCTACTCACCCTGCATCAACAGTATGTTTGTAGTAAGTGGGGTTGTTCTAAAGGTAATTTTTTATGCACTTATAGACGGTCCCAAGTTTGTTTAACAATATAGATGTAATCACATCAATTAATTTCATACCAAATAACTTACTATTCAAGGGTTTATTCCTTTGCATAGTGATTCCATTCATGTACTCCTTAGTGTAATGCTCTGGTTAGCCAGACATGACCTAGGTTTTTGTTATGATCAAAGAGGCTAGCTACTTATCTCCTAGAAATCACAGTATCCATATCTTGATTTATATACCCAAATATGGATCAGGTTTGGTATGATGCTAGGAGATGAAACCTCAAGTCAATGCACCCCTAGAGAACATGTGAGGGAGAAGTGAGCTCCCGCTCAAAAGCCAAAATGCATGAAAATAAATGACTAGTGAAAAGACTTTAAGGTTATTTTTAGATCACCCAAACCATATGTATTTGAGGATATCCTTAAAGATGTTATTTTCATGACTTTAGGAAAATCATAAATTCAAAGAGAATGATTTTGGTCACCTGAGTTCCCTAAAGGGGACGAGGGAGAGCATACATGCATCAATCATTTTGTGAAAATAAGCAACTTTGAAAGAACAAGCATAAAATAAAACACTCTTAAGAGTATGTAATCTAAGTTTGAGTGTTTATTTTAATACACCAAAGTGAAATGCTTATGAAATTTGGCCACCCCTTGGCATTTTTTTTTGAAAGATTTAAACAAAACAAAAACAACTTAAGTGAAAATATTTTAAAAACCAAATTTAGATGTTCATTTTTCAACTTAGAGTGTTTATAAGTGTTTTCTCTTGGCCTTTGGGTCCTACAAAAGATGTTATGGGTGTTTTTTTTTTTTTTTTGAAAAAAATGATATCCCTGCAAGTTAGCTCAATAAGACACAAAAATTAATATTAAACTATGAAAACCTACAAGCAACAAGCTAGAAGCCTAAAAATAAAATTGAACACACAAAACATAAAAATTAGTAGTTAATTTTTATATCATAACTTATAAAATATGCACTGTTTTGTCACAAAATCTTTGGAGATTTTTAATAGGTCCAAGGCACATCTCTATGAAAAATTTCAGATCAAAAGAGTGAATAAAAAAATTTATTAGCTCTGTACCATCTAGAAAACAAAAGTGATAATTACTAAAATGATCATAAATGCTAAAATATACAGATTTTGTTTTGAAATTTTTAAATAATATTAATAAAATACTTACATATATTTATACAAGCATAAAATAAAACACTCTTAAGAGTATGTAATCTAAGCTTGAGTGTTTATTTTGATGCATCAAAGTAAAATGCTTATGAAATTTGGCCCCTTGGCATTTGTTTTTGAAATATTTAAACAAAACAAAAATAACTTAAGTGAAAATATTTTAAAAACCAAATTTAGATGTTCATTTTACAACTTAGAGTGTTTATAAGTGTTTTCTCTTGGCCTTTGGGTCCTACAAAAGATGTTAGGGGTTTTATTTATTTTCTTGAAAAAAATGATATCCCTGCAAGTTAGCTCAATAAGACACAAAAATTAATATTAAACTATGAAAACCTACAAGCAACAAGTTAGAAGCCTAAAAATAAAATTGAAAACACAAAACATAAAAATTAGTGGTTAATTTTTTTTATCATAACTTATAAAATATGCACTATTTTTTCACAAAATCTTTGGAGGTTGTTAATAGTTCCAAGGCTCATCTCTATAAAAACTTTCAGATCAAGAGTGAATAAAAAAAGTTATTAGCTTTGTACCATCTATTTTTAAAAAGAAAAAAAAAAACAAAAGTGATAGTTACTAAAATGATCATAAATGCTAAAATATATATATTTTATTTTGAAAATTTTAAATAATATTAATAAAATACTTACATATATTTATACAAAAATTTAGAGAAAAATATTAAATAAATACAAATTTATTAATTCTTTATGGGTCATTTTTATTTTAGCAAAGTAAAAATAAAAACAAAAATAAAAATGAAGAACAAAACAACTTCATGTGGTGCGCAATCATGAAGAGTCCTACTGGACATGCCATTATGTGAATAAGGAATCCAAGAGAGGATATTAGTATAGTGTTAGTTTAATAAATAAAACTCAAAAGAACATGCTAAATCCTAACACCTCTAGCCTAGACACTAGGGGGAGCATAGTAACAAACAAACATATGAAAAACACAACAAAAACATAAAAGAAATATTCTTTCACCTTTTTTGGAGCTTCCAAATGGCTTGTTGAGTGGCTTGTCAACTTGTGCTTCAAAAAGTCTTGGAAAATGAATCTGGTTTAGCTCCTTCTCTCCTTGGTACCATTGTCTTTGATTTTGTTTGGCTTAATATTTAGGCCTTGTAAAACTATTTTCATGAGGCTTATAGAATAAATTTTTCATAATAACTCTACAATATCAAAGCTTAGAAATGAAGAATTATGGCCTTGTATTTATAGCCTTAGGAATTAACTCTCACTCAAGGTGAGTTAGGGTTAATTTTAGGCTTGGAATGGGGTTAAACTAAATCTAGGTGAGTTAAAACTAACTCTAATTGAGTTAAGGCTATGTGAGGAGACATAGGTCAAAATGATTATGTCTTCCTCTTAATTCATATATAATTGCAAGTTGAATGGTGAGTCACAAAAGCAATGATGAAAGGCTTGATATTTTGATTTTTGGAATTTCTATTTTTAGATATTCATTAATTTCAAATGGATAATTCAACTAGGCATTTAATTTGGTGTAGCTTGTTAATTAATTTTGATTAGCCTTTTAGCATTTTCAAAATTTTATTTATATGTGAAAGTACCCTACTTAATAGGTCTGTAAGCCAAATTGACTATTATGATGTCACAAGATGATTACGAATGAATTTGTGAGAAGTTATTATTGCATATAGTAGGATACCCCAATTAGGGATGTCTCAATGTTATTCTAAGCTTTAATGAATGATGCACAAGCAAATTTGGGGCGTTCAGTGATTCCTATGCTTAATTTGCAATGGTTGGTAGGAATTAGTCTAAATTCTGATCGGAAGCTAGTTGTGGCTAGTTTTAGGTGTTTACACAAAGTACTATGGCAAGTCAAGAAAAAAACTGTTCTCTCTACCTATGCACATGATGGTGTATGAACCATATTTTAAATACTTTATATTGCAATGTGGACCTTTTAAGCATTCCTTCTGAAGATGAAATAATAATTTTTCACCCATATTCAACTCATGAGGTGTGTGGTGAGTGTCATAACACTCCTTGTACTTATGTTTTTAGAGTAAGAATATGTGTTGAAATTAATGGTGAACATCTTGGATGTGTTTCCAAAATGTTTTCTCTTTGTCCACTTCATGTTCATGTGTGTGAAACTCTATGTCTAATAATGTGTGGTAGGATTTTTCTATAGTGTCACTTGTTGGAAACCCAAACATGTCTAGAATGGACTATACCCCATATAGATATGCAAATTTATATTTTAGGCATGGTGAATGTAAAACAAATTATCATCCCAAGTACACAAATGTGCATTGTTATAAAATGCAACAGATGATTGTGTGATTGAAAAATTCTATTTTTACATTCTTTTAAGGATGAACTATTGTAGATTGGTCCAATTTTGTATCTAACAACGCTTTACAAAAAAAATTAATTAACCATAGGTCACGGTTAGATATAATGGATACAGGTAAACCAAAATAAACCCAAACTTGACTAGATATAGAGTGTGTGGTTTCCTACATGTTGATATTATTATTATAGGAAAACATGATGTTAATCTTATATAACATATCCATATTATCAAACATAGTCATGCTAGTGTTTTGTCCTAAGTATTGCATTTATGAAATCCAATTTGATTACTTCCCATTATCTGGATGGAACCAATAGAGGTATGTAAAATTTGAGCTTCTTATTTGTAGGCTTGTTGATAAAGCAAGTAATTCAAAACTTAATGTGGTACTCAACATTTGTGTCATGTGAAACCAGTTAAAGTGTTATTATAATGTTTCCAATTCTTAGAAAAGTCAAAGTGTCATGATGTCTTGGCATAGTGCACCTTCGAGATGAATATTTGGTCAGGTGCACCATCAAAAACACAAAGATATCCAAACTTATAAAGAATATTTTCAGACATGTATAACTCATGAAACTATTCACTTTTACAAGGGTAGTATAGGCTTCCATAAAGTTCTTGTCTACTAAGTATAGAGATACGTGATCCACAAATTTATGGTCAAGGATGTCTATCACTATGATGAGTTCTTGTACCGGTGATTGACTAAGGTATTTCCTTATTTTTATTCCATTACTTTTATTTAAAACTAGATGGAATAGTTGAAATTAATTCATCCACTTCCTATGATGTTTATTCTCCACATTTATTTATGTATGCAGTAAATAGATCTATTTATGATTAGAATGAATGCCCATTTATTTACCCAAGATGTAGTGGCATCATTTATTTACTATTTACATAATATATTGTAACTATTTCTCACTAGTGGAGTACCATTAAACCATGTCACTAAATGTCTCTAAGTGATTAGTGAACATATTTTAATGTTATGTTAGTATTATGTCGAGTGCATAATCAGATGCATAGTTGTGAATGTTGGAGCAGGTAGTGTTAATCATTTTTAGAATAGGTGATACACAAAAGCACTATTTGAGCTCGTCAAAGGCATATTTTTGTGTAGGTGTTCAATGAAATGTGGATTTTTCTTGCATGACCTGACTTAGAAACCATGCTATGTGTGAAAAACTAAGAACAAACCTATGGTAGAAGTTAAAAAGTCCAATAAAACTCCTTCATTCAATGAAATTACATGGAGTTAGCCAATATTTGATTACATTGATCTTATCTATATATACATGAATGCCTTTGTAGTAAATGATGTAACCTCAATACTAAATTTGTGTGGCACCAATTTTACACTTTTATAAGATTACTTGTAACTTGTGTTTATGTAATGTGTATAAGACATGTGATATGTGATCCACATGCTCATCCCAAGTCTTGATTAAGATGAGGATGCCATCCAAGTAGATGATGACAAAGGTTTTGAGAAAATGCCTAAGTAGGTCTTATATTTTTACCCTAATTTGGTTTTTCAACCCTAATATAATAGAAACTAGTAGAATAATTTAGGTATTAAGATATGGCATTAAAGTATACATTTGAATGTAAAACATTGAAACTAATTGCAATGATTTGACAATTGGCATGTGTTGTATATATTAATTAAAAAAGGGATGATTGCTTAAATTTTTGGGTAAATATCTAACTATTACTATATTTTAGAAGTGGATATCAACTAAAATTAGACATATGGTTTATCCAAATCAAGAACTATACTTCTATTTATGCATGGTCAGTTCTATCAATGTGGGTCAGTAGCATCGATCAGTATTAATCTATGTTGGTTGGTAATGACTTATAAATAAATTACAAATTATGATTGTAAAAAAACCTTCACATATCTGTTTATGCTCCATATATGTGATCTCAAACCCTAATCATGCAAAAATTCTATAAATCAGTCTCCTTAAAATCCTAGGTGTACATGTGACCTACAAAAACTAGGAAAGTGTAGTGGTCTGAGCTGACCTAAATTGACCTTATTTTAAAATTGATTGTTTCCTAAGTAGCTAATACTCTAAGGATGGAAATAAATCCATACATAGTTATCTCACCTATTATGATTGTGTAAATATGATTTGTTTCTCTAGTTATGTACCAAATGATTTAGCTTTGATACTTGATAAAAAAAAATTGATTTAGATTTAGTGTGGTTCATACTTGGATTATGACTACTCATAATGAGATATTTTCAGTTTGGGAATAATAGGGTAGATTTTCTCGATGTGAAATAGTGTATAGATGTGTACTGGATAAGTTCCAAGTCCCTTTTGAATGAGACCTTGATTTGTTTGTATATGAGTCCAATTAGATAATTTCTCATGCCATTGACATATTAGAAAAATGGGTTGACCTGAAGGAATTTTTTTATTTTAAAAAGTAGGTGTTTCTTGGAGAGGGTCGATTTTGACCTTATCAAGTCATTATCGACTAGTTATACTGACCAAACTAACATAACCAACCTATGTACGTGTGGACTAAACTAAATATATAGAGATATCTATGTAGGATATTTAGTATGTTTGAAATAGATAATAAAGGTGTGTAACAATAGAATATAAGGATAAACTCATAAGATAGCATGAAAGTATGAGAAAATGGCATTTAAATACCTTGTTCATGTGCTCAAGTCATCCATGGTAAATGTGTGTCAATATTATCATTATCAAGTACTTAATACCATATTTTAGTATTTACAAATGCCCCCATTTTATTCTAGTAACAGAATTGCTAGAGTAAAAGGATAATGTATACATTAGTGTGTAAAACACACTTTATCTTTGGTATGAAACTCTAATTGTGCAAGTCACTCAATATTAAAAATTGCAATCATGTGTAGTCAATGTCCATAGATTATCAATTTTACACTAAATCTCAATTTTTAAAATTTTAAAGAGAACGAAAAGAGTACACTTATGTGTTAGTGAAAACCATGTTTTCCCTTGCAAATTGTTAGAGATGATGTTTCCTTGTTGAAACATTTGATAATTTTTTGCCTTTTTATTAAAGCACATGGATATTTTGGGTGATTTTGCCCCAAATTTGTGTAACTATGCAGGATCTTGGGTCAAAAAAACAAAATTTCACAAACCTCATGTATGTGTGGAGAAGTATGCAATGTAATAACATAAATAACTATGGAGGTAAGAGAGAACCATTAGGCTAGGTTTGTTCAAAGAGACTGAATCAACCACTCAAGATGGCTTATAGATTCGATTATATATTTTCACTCAATTTCATTCCATGTAAAAAAAATACATGATAAAAAAGGAATGAATAATGTTCATGAATGCAAGTTTGATTGTATAGTTTTTCTCATTTTTACCTAATTGTTGACTAGAAATTGCATGGTCAAAAGAGAATGAACAATGTTCATGCCCTCATCATGAATGTAGATCTGATAAATTTGATGTGGAATAATTAACATTTGCCATCAAGGTATAAATTTCATTTTTGTGTAGCTCATACAAAGAATCTATGAGAGGACTCTGTGAGACCTCAAACATTCCATAAGAGAATATTCATTGGTAAATGTCATCCATTTTGAGCTCTCCATAGCCATCCTCAATATCTTCAAGGGATAAAAAATTATTATGCTAGTTTGGAAGAGAAAGCACATCAAACAGAATGGACCAATGTTTAGCCCCATTTTCCTCTCGGGGAAAGTCACCACCATTATAGGGTGCGTTGCATGACTGTTTAGAGGAGTCACTTGTTGAGGATATCTTGGTGGAAGAAGAGTCTTTTTGAGGATGAAAACTTTAATAAATGGTGCTTTATTATAACTAAGGTAATTTTATAGGATGGGGAGGAGAGGTGAGAACCTCCAAGTAAGGCTTGGTTACCAAAGGAGAGTGATAGAGGGAGGGTTTTGACCCTGACTACAATTTTATTGTGGCAATCGTAGTCCAATCATCACCTTTGTCTACCACTTTGGTCATCTCAATTTTTAGAGGGTTTGAGGAGGTTTTTTAGTGACCCATAAGGGTAAAATATTTTATACTATGATCAAGAGTTTGACATAAAAAATAAGTATTTGGCAGATTGAAATAAACCACCTTTTTATGCCCAATGGTGTTCATCGACTTAGATATATAAAAACTCTTTTAAGTCCTTGGATAAATTGATCTAAATGCAAACTCACTTTTTAATGACATAATACTCACCCTATGGGCTAGATAATTTTTTGAAGAAAAATCCACAACAAAATTGGCACCTTGAGGGAGGCCTAGTTAGTGACTTTAAAATATTGGGTCTAGTGGGATAAAACCAAGAGCTTATTTATAAAAAACCAACAAATTGATTTGGCTAAGAGGACTTGAAATTTGGACAAATATTTGAATGAAAAAATATAAAACCCTTTGGTAAGGTTTCAAACCCCAGTGACATGGGTGCCTAAGGGCTACCACTGGTGACAAAACCAGTTACTGAGAGAGTCTTCTAAGGGGGTAAAACCAAAAAAATATGTAACAATAGAAAAATTCTCATACCATTTATAGATATGATCAATGATATTAGGTTGAAAACATACCTTAGGGTAAGAGGGAATGTCAAAAGGGTTACCTCATCATACACTTTTGGGACAAACTTCTTAACTCATTTGGGTGCCATTCTTCTCACCATCTACAATAATAGTTGTAGCCAAGAGTGTAGAAGCCATTAAATAAAGTTATCCTACCCAAAAGGTGGCATGTTGAGCATAATAAATGAATAAAAAAACATAAATGTTTATGGATAAGTAGTATGGAGATAAGGTAAGCAAGCTATCAAAAAAAATAAGTTGATCATTAAAAAAACCCTAGCAGAGCTCCTCTTTATCAAAGAAGATATTTCAATTTCAATATAAGTTTACTATTTACAAAAGTATAATGAAGAGATACTCATATACATGACATATTTGAAAATATAAATTTAGATTGTTGAATATGTACAAGATTGTAGGAAACATATATTATAAAAATCATGTTATTTTGTTTGTAATTATAAGAGTGATTAAAAGATCCTTTATAAATATTATAAATTCTTTTAAATATATCTTTTTAATTTTTTAATATTATTGGTAACATGTAAATAATTTAATTATATAAAAAAGTAAAATAAACAATATCATATACCTTTATAAGGAAGGTATTTATAATGTGAAATATTTTATTAATAGAAGGTTTTGTTGTAGTAAAATATGTAACTATCCCCACTAAAACATGTGGAAAAGAAAATTAATAATTGGTGTGTTCATTTGAAACCAATAATATTACTTGTGAGACATTACATACCTTTAGAAAGAAAGTACTTATTTAAGATGGAATCTTTTATTACTATAAATTTTCGTTGTTGGATAATATGTAATCATCCACACTAAAAAATGAGGCAAAAAATGATAATTTATGTTCATTCGAAACTACTAATAATAATTATTAGACTTTTACTTTTAGGAATCAATTCTAGATACATGAATTTAAAAACACTTCTTGACATAGAAAATTCATAGAAAAAATAAAGTTTTCAAAAATGTTCTAATTCTCTTATTGAAATAGGTTTTGACTTATACTTGAATGCACTATGTGACACAAATTCTGACATAAACTATAACACACTTCCTAACACACAATTTTTTGACACATGTTGTGTCAATGAAATATTCATCCAAGCTTTACCTAGTTACCTAATGCTAACAATTATGGTGCATCAATGTGCATAATGCAAAATGTGTCACCAAAATGTTTGCGTCTAGCCACTGTAAAAAATATATGCAAAAAAATGGTCTAATTTTGATGCAAAACCTTAGAAATTTACTAGTGTAATGGCCAATACTTATTTTAACTTATATATTTTTTGTATAATTAGGATATTGAAATAAAATTATTTGTAAAAAATAATTTTGTAGTAAAACTAATTATATTGTTTGAATTAGGATATGCATTTTAGTTAGTGTGAGTTTGCTATTTATTAGTATAAGTCCAATCTATTTTTTTTTAATTAGGACATGCATTTTAGTTATCACGAATTCACTATTTATTAGTATAAGTTCAATGTATATTAGAGTGAGTTTACATGACATATTTGAAAATATAGATTTAGATTGTTGATTATGTACAAGATTTTGGGAAACATGTATTTTAAAAAAAATCATAATATTGTACTTGCAATCATGAGAGTGATTAAAATATCTTTTCTAAATATTATAAATTTTTTAAAATATATTTTTTTAATTAATTTTTTTTAAATTATTAGTAACATGTAAATAATTTAATTACATAAATGAGCAAAATAAACACCATCATATAAGGAAGGTACTTATAAGGTGGAATGTTTTATTAGTAGAGAGTTTTATTCTAGGATAATATGTAACCACCCACATTAAAACATGAAGAAAATAATAATAATTGATGTGTTCATTCTAAACTACTAATATTATTTACAAGACATTACATACCTTTAGAAGGAAAGTACTTATTAATGTGGAATATTTTATTACTATACAATTTTTTTGTAAGATTATATGTAACCATATACACTAAAACATGAGAAATAAAAAAGTAATAATTTATGTTTATTTCAGATTACTAATAATTTTTATGAGATGTTACATACTTTTTAGAAGGAAGGTAATTATAAGGTGGAATATTTTATTAATAGAAGGTTTTATTGTAGAATAATATGTAACTATCTACACTAAATCTTAAGAAAAAGAAAAATAATAATTGGTGTGTTCATTCCAAATAATAATAATATTTATAAAATATTATATGCACCATAAATTTCATAGTCATGAATACAAATCCAACGTTTGATTATTTAATCTAAGTAGTTTGAGTTTTCTCTAATATAAAAGATTTTAAATATGTTTTTAAGTTCTAGTTTTGACTATTTTTGGGACAAGGGAAAGTTAAATGAAATATTTTATCTATTATAATTTATTTGAACTTTATGTATGGTTATGTTGTTCAGATTTGTCTTAATCAAAATATTTTCTTGAAAATTATTCAATAAAAAGATAAATGCTTCGAATAATTGATTTATTACACTATAACATTTAAGACGGTTATTTTTTTATTGTATGGAGTGAGAACCCCTTATTCCATTGCTTAATTAATTAGTTAATTAATTAATTACACACACAAACACACACACACACACACACACACACACACACACACACACACACACACACACACACACACACACACACACAACACTAAAATAATTGGAGTTATATTGCATCAATTTATTTGATCATTGAAATCAACATGCACATAAAGTTTACACAATTCATCGATATGCCATGTTGGCCTTGCATATACAAATAAAATTAATTGACCCTTAGCCTTGGTATTAATTAAATAAATAATAATATATTATTTATTACCAAGAGATGAAAACCTATTGATAATAAATAATATAGTTATAATTATTTAATTATTACCAAATTTTAATTAGATTGTTTTATTGGGATGGATGGATCCATTATTTTTACAATGGTCACCTCCCTTGTTATTTCATTATAAATAGGGTTTTACCCCTATTGTGAAATTATTTGAATATGAATTACTTTATCATATTCAACCTGTAAAACTTGTGAAAGATATTTGACAAAAGAAGTGAGAAGAAGAGGAATATGTTGTATTGTGTCTTGGTTTTTTAATAATTTGAATAATCATAATTGGTTGGTTTTTACCTCTTTGAGGTTTTATCACAACAAATAACTGTGTACTATGTCAATTGGTCTATGTTCATTTCTATGCTTTGCTTATCAAATATACTCTAGATATATATATATATATATATATATATATATATATATATATATATATATATATATCAATTTTAACATGGTTTCAGAACCTGATGGATGTATATGATTGGCAAGCATATTACATTGAATTAAATATCAAAAATTGATATTTTAATGTATTCAAAAGTTTTATTATTCAAAGTCTTAGCATTTGTATGGCCATTTCACCTAAAGAGATCTAAGAAAAAAATCAAGACCTCTCAGATCAGTTATGCGTCATTAATGTCTTAATCTCCAATCATATTGCTAGACAAATTCTTTATAAATCCTTGAGAAGTTTTCATTTTGCTCCTATAAATTTGTCTGGGCACTCCAACACACTTGTACAGCGTGGGTGCATGAGAAATTTTAAGATAGTTCATTTTGAGCCTGATTGTTGTTGGAAGAGGTTATATCTTATATATAAGCCTCCTAGAACCATCTATAGAGCCTCTAAAGGCTTCCTCAAGGAACTATAAATTAATTTTTACTCTACCTCATATTTAATTTATTTTTTGATTCGAGCACTGCAATTTTGGTTCCTGCACACCTTGGACATGGTGGTAGAATTTTGAAGCAGAGAGTTGGTTCATTTTGCCTAAGTATTGGGATGCAGCAAAAGCTACCAAGTGTCACCCTCTAAGCACAGGTCTTTTTCCCCTTCTTATTTCCTTCATCTCATTTGTGCCCAAGTTCAAGTTTAAGCAAATGCTACCAAGTGTTGCTTTCTAGGAGACGAAGTTGGATAGCTAGCATCCTCTAAGGCCCCTTTTGTAACTTTCTAGAGAACTGCAGACTGTGCCACATACCCAGTAGCAGTTAAGCAAAATGCACCACGTGTTAGCATCTACATCTCATATCGGCATTCGCACTTCATTCAAAGACTTTCAACATAAATCAGTAGAGAAGGTAGAAAGTGCCAAGTGGCAGTAGCGGAAGCCCCCACATGTCAACGCCTGAGAGAATCATCGTCAAGCCCTATTGACAAATATAAAATGGTTATGGGTCCTGGGTGTTACTTCAAAAGTCTACAGAAACTACCAAATGTCACCATCCATCAGAGTCTGATATATGACCCTAGTGTTACTACACGGGAAGTAGAGAGAGCCACGTGTCTCTGATGAATTAGGAAAACGGTGCCAAGTGTCATTCTCTAGTACCTCTTAGACCATAAAGAGAATTTCATGAATTGGCTAAGTGTCCTCTTCCGTATCTAATAGAACAGAGTGTCCATCTATCTGTTAAAGTGAAATGGAGGGACAATCGAATGGAGTTAATTCGAGTAGATAAAACAGTTCATTGGGTAGATCTTTGGAGCCCCCCATAGCATTGAAGGCACCGTGTATTTGTCTCCTAACAGGCAGAA
The DNA here is from genome assembly GCA_037957365.1 of Torreya grandis. NCBI lineage: Eukaryota > Viridiplantae > Streptophyta > Pinopsida > Cupressales > Taxaceae > Torreya > Torreya grandis. The sequence goes on along the minus strand of JARHVA010000128.1, from coordinate 3,923,024 downwards.
TAGACAATTGAGTGGCCCAGTAGGTGATGAAATTTAAAATTCAAGTGCGAAGAGAGGAACTAGTCAGGAATCAACATGCCGCAGTTAAGGGCAGCCGATCTTCTCTAGCATGACTTTTCGAAGCATTGAATGTGCCAAAGTTCAAATTATTATTTTCTATTTATGTATTTAGGGCTATAAAAGAAGAATAATTATAAAATCTAGGAGGGGGAATTCTCATAGTTTTAGACTATCTGAAGTTTATGGCCAATAATATCATTTGCTCTTGTCTCAATTTTCTTGAGCTATAAAGTTTATGTAATCGTGCATGTTTTTGTGGCCCTTATGTGCCTGAGTGAATTGAGGAAATTTGAGCTCCATGCCTTTGTTGATGTTATCTATGTTGTTTGCAAAGTAGTCTATACTGTAGATTTTCTAGTGCGGTGATTGGAAATGTTATTTGCTTTTGTCTCATTTTCTTGAATCTGAAGATTTACATGACTGTGTGTGACTTCTACGCCTCCTATGTGATTAGAAGATTATATTAAGAAGATTGAACATTATGCCTTTGTTGACAATTCCTATATCTTAGCAAAAGACTCCCCTGTTGTGAGCCTTTGTTTCTATTATTCCAATCTTTTACATTGATCATGCACTTGTCTGCTCTTAAATGTAATAGAATCACATAATAGTTTCACTGTGCTCAGGTTAGAATTATGATTACTCTCAGGTGCATTGCCATAGTTAGGTTTCAATTCCTGCATTTTGCGTTTCTGTTTAGTCTCCTATCCCTTTTCCCCAACACCCAATACAAAAGAAGAGACCAGCTTCTTTAAAATCTGGATGTTGTTTTCAAATCACATTATCACATAGCTTGAAACTTCCCATTGTTGTTGATTAAGATCTAGCACAATTTTAAGACATCAACAATTTTTGTTATGCCCAGTGGGATCAATCTTTCAAAGAGTTGAAGAATTTTGGTGTATTCTTCAGCCAATTTGCCTTCGGAGGTTTTTATCGACACCAATAATGATTCTGAGCCAATCAGTTTTAGCTTGTACCAAATATGGGAGCCCCTGTACCCCCAATAAATTATGTAAGCTGAAATGCTGATAAGGAGGAAATAATCTTAGACTTTCTCCTCACTTTCCAAGATAGCTATGAATTGACTACAAATGAACAACATAGAATTGGGCCTCATTTACATGTGAAAAATTATTTCACTCTATCAAAATTATCCATCCAAGATGTCAAAGTCATGAAAAATGAGGATAATGCAATAGAGGATGAGTTTGACATGGTCCGCCATGAAGCAGAAGGAAACAGGTCAAACCATGATGCACTATAGAGGGAATGTGCAGAACAAAGGGCTAATGGTGATGAACTAGCAGCCACTGATTTCTTGGTGAAGAGCACTAGTCTGAGGGACCAACATTCAACAAGCTTCTAAGGACAAGTAGAGTACGTATATGTCAGAAGCATGTTTGATTCTGATCCGCTCAGATACAAGTCAAGCAAGGTGACAGGCAAGAGGAGTAGGTCACAAAATCTCCTTCCCATTCAGCTATTTGTCTGGCACCATAAGTCTTCTCACCATAAAAGGGACTTTAGAAATGTTCTTTTTGATCCAGGAGGGAGGAAATTATACTTGGTTAACTGTATATAGTATTTCACTTTCAGTATTGTTGCTCTGTTTCCCCATTTTTTCTTTTAAATAAGTGTTCTTTGAGCACGTGGCCACATAGCAGGAGTCGGGTTCTTTTTGAGTAGGCTCAAAATTTTTGGTGGTCACCAATAATTGTAGAGTAATTTTTACTCTACGTCATATTTAATTTATTTTTTGATTTGAGCATTGTGATTGTGGTTCCTGCACACCCTGGACATGGCGGTAGAATTTTGAAGCAGAGGGCCAGTTCATTTTGCCTAAGTATTGAGATGCAGCGGAAGCTGCCAAGTGTCACCCTCCGAGCATAGGTCTTTTTCCCCTTCTTGTTTCCTTCATCTCATTTGTGCCCAAGTTCAAGTTTAAGTGGATGCTACCAAGTGTCACTTTTTAGGAGACGAAGCTGGATAGCTGGCATCCTTCGAGGCCCCTTTTGTAACTTTCCAGAGAACCGCAAACCGTGCCACATACCCAGTAGCAGTTAAGCAGAACGCACTATGTGTTAGCATCTGCATCTCATATTGGCATCTGTACTTCATTCAAAGACTTTCAACATAAAGTAGTAGAGAAGGCAGAAAGCACCAAGTGGTAGTAGAAGAAGCCCCAACATGTCAACGCTTGAGAGAATCATCGTCAAGCCCTATTAACAAATATAAAATGGTGATGGGTCCCAGGTGTTACTTCAAAAGTCTACAAAAGCTACCAAATGTCACCATCCATCAGAGTCTGATATATGCCCCAAGTGTTACTACATAAGAAGTGGAGAGAGTCGCATGTCTCTGATGAATCAGGCAGAAGGTGCCAAGTGTTGTTCTCTGGTACCTCCTAGACCATAAAGAGAATTTCATGAATCAGCTAAGTGTCCTCTTATGTATCTAATAGAACAGAGTGTTCATCTATCTGTTAAAGTGAAATGGAGGGAAAATCAGATGGAGTTAATTTGAGTGGATGAAATAGTTCATCAGGTAGATTTTTGGAGATCCCCACAACATTGAAGGCACCATCTATTTGTCTCCTAACAGCGGAGGTAGAATAGACAATTGAGCGGCCCAGTAGGTGATGAAATTTGAAATTCAAGCGTGAAGAGAGGAACTAGTCAGGAATCGCCATGCCGTAGTTAAGGGAAACCATTCTTCTCCAGCATGGATTTTTGAAGCATTGAATGTGCCAAAGTTCAAATTATTATTTTTTATTTACGTATTTGGGGCTATAAAAGAAGAAGAATTGTAAAATCTAGGAGGGGGAATTCTCATAGTTTTAGACTATCTGAAGTTTGTGGCCAATAATATCATTTGCTCTTGTCTCAATTTTCTTGAGATATAAAGTTTATGTAATCATGCATATTTCTGTGCCCCTTATGTGGCTGAATGAATTGAGGAAATTTGAGCTCCATGCCTTTGTTGATGTTATCTGTGTTGTTTGTAAAGTAGTTTATACTGTAGATTTTCTAGTGTGGTGATTGAAAATGTTATTTACTTTTTTCTCATTTTCTTGAATCTGAATATTTACATGACTGTGCATGATTTTTGTGCCTCCTATGTGATTGGAAGATTCTATTAAGAAATTTGAACACTATGCCTTTGTTGACAATTCCTGTATCTCAGCAAAAGACTCCCCTATTGTGAGCCTCTATTTCTGTTATTCCAATCTTTTACATTGATCATGCACTTGTCTGCTCTTAAATGTAATAGAATCACATAATAGTTTCACTGTGCTCAGGTTAGGATTAGGATTACTCTCAGGTGCATCACCATAGTTAGGTTTCAATTCTTGCATTTTGCATTTTTGTTTAGTCTCCTATCCCTTTTCCCCAACACCCAATACAAAAGAAGAGACCAGCTTCTTTAAAATCTGAAGGTTGTTTTCAAGCTGCATTGTCCCACAGCTTGAAACTTCCCATTGTTGTTGATTAAGATCTAGCACAATTTTAAGACATCAACAATTTTTGGCATGCTCGATGGGATCAATCTTTCAAAGAGTTGAAGAATTTTGGTGTATTCTTCAACCAACCTGCCTTCGGAGGTCTTTATCGACACCAACAATGATTCTGAGCCAATCAGTTTCAGCTTGTACCAAATATGGGAGCCCCTGTACCCCCAAGAAATTATGCAATTTGAAATGCTGATGAGGAGGAAATAATCTCATACTTTCTCCTCACTTTGCAAGATAGTTATGAATTGGCTACAGATGAACAACATAGCATTGGGCCTCAATTACATGTGCAAAATTATTGCACTATATCAAAATTATCCATCCAAGAGGTCAAAGTCATGAAAAAGGAGGATACTGCAATAGAGGATGAGTTTGACGTGGTCCGCCATGAAGTAGAAGGAAATAGGTCAAACCATGATGCACTACAAAGGGAATGTGCAGAACAAAGGGCTAATGGTGATAAACTAGTAGCCACTGATTTCTTGGTGAAGAACACTAGTCTGAGGGACCAACATTCAACAAGCTTCCAAGGACAAGCAGAGTGCGTATATGTCAGAAGCATGTTCAATTATGATCTGCTCAGATACGAGTCAAGCAAGGTGACAGGCAAGAGGAGCAGGTCACAAAATCTCCTTTCCATTCAGCTATTTGTCTGGCACCATAAGTCTTCTCACCATAAAAGAGACTTCAAAAATGTTCTTTTTGATCCAAGAGGGAGGAAATTATACCTAGTCAACTGTATATAGTAGTTTGCTTTCAGTATTATTGTTCTATTTTCCCATTTTTTCTTTTAAATAAGTGTTCTTTGAGCACGTGGCCACATAGCGGGAGTCGAGTTCTTTTTGAGCAGGCTCAAAAGTCCTGGTGGTCGCTAATAACTGTAGAGTAATTTTTACTCTAGGTCGTATTTAATTTATTTTTTGATTCGAGCACTGCAATTTTGGTTCCTGCACACCTTGGACATGGCGGCAGAATTTTGAAGCAGAGGGCCAGTTCATTTTGCCTAAGTATTGAGATGCAGCAGAAGCTGCCAAGTGTCACCCTCTAAGCATAGGTCTTTTTCCCCTTCTTGTTTCATTCATCTCATTTGTGCCCAAGTTCAAGTTTAAGCAGATGCTGCCAAGTGTTGCTTTTTGGGAGACGAAGCTAGACAATTGGCATCCTCTAAGGCCCCTTTTGTAACTTTCTAGAGAACCACAGACCATGCCACATACCCAGTAGCAGTTAAGAAGAATGCACCACATGTTAGCATCTATGTCTCATATCAGCATCTGTACTTCATTCAAAGACTTTCAACATAAAGTAGCAGAGAAGGCAGAAAGCACCAAGTGGCAGTAGCGGAAGCCCCCACATGTCAACGCCTGAGAGAATCATCGTCAAGCCCTATTGACAAATATAAAATGGTGATGTGTCCCAGGTGTTACTTCAAAAGTCTATGGAAGCTGTTAAATGTCGCCATCCATCAGAGTCTGATATATGCCCTTAGTGTTACTACATGAGAAGTAGAGAGAGCCTTGTGTCTCTGATGAATCAGGTAGAAGGTGCAAAGTGTCATTCTCTGGTACCTCCTAGACCATAAAGAGAATTTCATGAATCGGCTAAGTGTCCTCTTCTATATCTAATAGAATAGAGTGTCCATCTATCTGTTAAAGTGAAATGGAGGGAAAATTAGATGAAATTAATTTGAGTAGATGAAACAATTCATCGGGTAGATTTTTGGAGCCCCCCACAGCATTGAAGGTGTTATCTCTTTGTCTCCTAACAGTGGAGGCAGAATAGACAGTTGAGCGGCCCAGTAGGTGATGAAATTTGAAATTCAAGTGCGAAGAAAGGAACTAGTCAGGAATCGCCATGCCGTAGTTAAGGGCAGTCATTCTTCTCCAGCATGGCTTTTCAAATCATTGAATGCACTAAAGTTCAAATTATTATTTTTTATTTACGTATTTGGGGCTATAAAAGAAGAAGAATTGTAAAATCTAGGAGGGGGAATTCTCATAGTTTGAGACTATCTAAAGTTTGTGGCCAATAATATCATTTGCTCTTGTCTCAATTTTCTTGAGTTATAAAGTTTATGTAATCGTGCATGTTTTTGTGCCCCTTATGTGGCTAATGAATTGAGGAAATTTGAGCTCCATGCATTTGTTGATGTTATCTGTGTTGTTTGCAAAGTAGTCTATACTATAGATTTTCTAGTGCGGTGATTGGAAATGTTATTTGTTTTTGTCTCATTTTCTTGAATCTGAAGATTTACATGACTGTGCATGACTTTTGTGCCTCTTATGTGATTGGAAGATTCTATTAAGAATATTGAACACTATGTCTTTGTTGACAATTCATGTATCTCAACAAAAGACTCCCCTATTGTGAGCCTCTATTTCTATTATTCCAATCTTTTACATTGATCATGCACTTGTCTGCTCTTAAATGTAATAGAATCACATAATAGTTTCATTGTGCTCAGGTTAGGATTAGGATTACTCTCAGGCGCATCGACATAGTTAGGTTTCAATTCCTGCATTTTGCATTTTTGTTTAGTCTCCTATCCCTTATCCCCAACACCCAATACAAAAGAAGAGACCAGCTTCTTTAAAATTTGGAGGTTGTTTTCAAGCCGCATTGTCCCACAGCTTGAAACTTCCCATTGTTGTTGATTAAGATCTAGCACAATTTTAAGACATCAACAGGAACAATGATTTATTTATTGTCTGGGGAACCATAGTTTAGCTTGAGAAATTCAAAACAATAAATTTTCTTTCAAAAACTTTGTTTTGAGGATTTAATATGCTTCATCTCGAATTATTAGGAAGATTGGTAAAGTTTCAGGCCTTCTAATGGTCTGAACAAGATTCTATGAATTCCACTATTGTTGTTGCAATGTCATACTTCTACCTAGAGCATGCTACACATATCTAAATATTTTTTACATGTTTGTATTAATTATTTAAAAAATAATTTATTTATTAAAAGTACATACAACTTAAAAAAGGACCCACCTATAAATTAGTTTTTTAATCTAAATGTAAAAAACTTTAATTTGTTTTTAATTTTTAAAAATTACATGCATGTATTAATTTATATTTATATATTTTTTATTATTTAAAAAATTAGATAAAAATAATAAATATAAAAATGTGCATGCCAATTTTTAAAAAAGCTTCTAGAAAGGTTAGCAGTAGTAGTTTTGCTACAAAATTACAACTAAGGTCTCAAGTTTGAAACCCCTAAAATCAATATTTTTTAACTTAGTCAAATCATTTTTTTTAAATTTAATTTAAATTGAATTCTATTTTTTGATTTACATGTCAATGTTTCATGCGTCTAAAATCTTACTTGATCTATCAAATTTGTTTCAGCTTTCAACCTAGTAAATATTTTGTCAAACATAGTCATGTAACCAGTTGATCTCTAAGTTTTGGCACTTTCAGGACACATCTATGCAGTCTATTTTATGTTTTGAAACCTTATATTATTGATATTATAACTTTTTTAATAATAGTGTCTAGATAGTCAATCTAAGTGCAACTCTTTCGACATCTAATTTTGTGTAATTCTAAATTAAATTTTTGAATTATTTGACATCTAAATTATGTGATTAAGTATACTTTGACTTGTGATTTAATTTATCTTACAATCAAAGTATAAAAACTCATTTAAAAGGTTATTTTTCTTAAAATTGTTCTTACATTAATATATTTTTGTAACACATGTGAGACTCTATTTTGTCACAATTTTTTCACTTTATTTAGCATTAAATTGAACAATTATTATGTGTTTGCACTTTTAAATTTATTTTAATATCAAATTAAGTTAAAATTCACACTAAAATATTTTATTTTAATTATTTATTTACTGCATTATTTAAAAGGAAGCTATGGGTTCACCTCATTTTTCCTTAAATAAATTCAAATACTTAATATAAATAACTATAATATATAGAAAATTCATGTTAAAGCTAAATTTATGGCCCACAAGTTGTGAAATGTTATTATCAGGACTGAAGAAACCCTTCTGGACAACATGTGACCCTTGAGCTTATCAATGCATTTCAACAGAAATCGTATGAAGCTATGTCTATTATTTTATAGAGTGTTAAGGATGAATTCTTTCTCCACATTAGTTCTTAGGAGTCTCCTAGTAATACTTTAAAAATCCTTGAATCCATGGATGAGGGCACTCATCTCTCGAAGATTATTAAATTAATCTTTGAATTACTAATTACACTTATGAAAGGTAATGAAAAAGTTGTGAATTTTCTTGCTAAAATTAAAAATATTAAAGCTCCATTAGATGGATATAATTATAATTTGATTCATGATCAATTAATTTATTTTATCATTCAATTAAATATTCATGATAAATTTATAAATGTTATTTTAATTCTAAATTCTAAATATCAAACTGAGCAATATATCTATAATCTTATCACTTTGTCTACTCTTGTAATTAAAGAAGAGCAAGTTATGATCAATTTCAATTGTAAAGAGAATGCCATTTAAGTACTTCTCACCTTAAATAATATTTATAATAACACTAAAAATTATAAATATAACTCTAATTTCGTTAAAATCAAATACGGGAATAAAAAATATTACTATAAGAATCATAAAATTAAGTTTAATAAAAATTACAATCTTTGTGATAAATTTGGTCATAAAAGAGAAACTTGTTATAAAAATAAAGATATAATTAACAATCAATCTTTTAAAAATAACAAAGGGAATAAATCTAATCAAAACAAAAAGAATCAAAACCTTAATCAAAATAATAATCAAGATTCAAATATTATTGTTTTGTATGTTACTTTATTTGCTTCAAATAAAAATAAGTAGATTTTAGATAGTGGTGCATCACACCATATGACTTGTTTATCTAATATTTTGTATGATTCTAGAGATATTTATGAAAAAATTTATTTATGAGATAATTTTTTTTTTAAACAACTAAATAGGGAAAAACAATGTTTTCAAATATTATTATAAATGATGTTTTATATGTACCTAAGCTTAAAAATAATTTGTTATCTTGTTCTCAACTTACAAATGATAATTTTATTGTAACATTACTTAAATATGGTACATTATAAATAAATTTGGTTCCTTGATTATTAAAGGTATTGAAAAGAATAGTTTATATATTTTTTCTCTTTCTTTTGCATATTTTCTTTCATCACATAGTAAAAATGGATCTCAATTATGGCATGAAAGATTAAGACATGTTATTTATAAAAGTTTACATAATATGTCTATAAATAATTTTGTTGTTGGACTTCTTTCAATTCTCTTTCATCATGAAACTTGTAAGGGTTATTTACGTGGTAAGTAACATACTAACCCCTTTCGCAAGAATCATGATGTGAATTCTTCACATTCTTTAAAACTGATTCATAGTGATGTTATAGGACCTCTTAAAGTTGTATCTCTTGATGGTTCTTTATATATTTTTATTTTTATTGATGATTACACTAAAATGATCTGGTCTTTTTTCATTAAAAAAATATGATGTGTTGTCTAAATTCAAAAAAATCAAAATTAATGTTAAAAATGCATCTGATTTTTTTATTAAAAGATTAAAAACTGAAAATGATAATGAATATGTTAGTAAAGAGTTTGATTCTTTTTATATTAGTTTTAATATTTAAAAAGAATTAACAACTCCCTATTCTTTTTAGCAAAATGTTGTTATTGAAAAGAAAAAATGCACCATTATTGAGATAGCCAGAACAATATTGTATTCAATAAATATTTCTTCTAGTTCTTATGGGTTGAAGCCATGAATACTACCTTGCATATTCTAAATAAGAATATCTACTTAATGTTTGTATTTTTATAAATCAAAAATACATGTTTGCTCATAGCATTTCATTTACTTTAATAAAATTATTTTTACTTTAGAGATACTAATTATATTGATGGTGTCTCATCTACATTGTATTTGTTAGTAAAATGATTTAGTTTAACTCTTAAAAAATGTTTATTACAATTATATATTGTAATAAATATATTTGTATTAGATGAGAAAGCAAAGAAAATATTGATCATTTTCAATTCATATGAGTTAGCATAGGAAATACAATGTATGCATAACATTATGCTTAATTTGAAAAAATTATCATGTTTAGTTATTACATTTGGTAAAAAGATCATGCTCAGTGATTTGGATATTTTGTGTTTTAATTGATTGGATACTCTCGTTTAATTGTTTTATCATTTGATTATTTATGCTAACATCCTTGTAAGCTTCGTTTGATAGTAAGATATGTTATGAAATGCAAAGTATAAATAGAGTTTATATATTGCCTCTTCATCATTTAATTTATGAAGTATTTTATTCATACATCTATAAACTTATTTATTTCAGTTGCATATCTATCAAGTTAGATGTTGGCATTTCATGCTAAAATTATCAATATTTGATTTATGAAAGGTTATTCTTCAATATTTTGTTGAAACATATTAAACTTTAAAAGTTTTGTGATAAAACTCAAATGATAAAATGAGTTATTTCTAATAGGATATTTAATATTTGGATAAAATTAGTATCATATTATTAGTAAATTATTAGATGTGCATCACATGATAGTTGAGGACACTCATTTTGTCAATATTAGAGACGTCTAATAATGAATTGCATACAATAATTATATTTTTTTATTGACTTTGTAATCAAAATAATAAACTTTTTTACTTAAAATATAAGATGATTATTTTAAAATATGTTTTACCATTAAAACACATATGTTATATTTTTATATATGTAGTTATTGTGATGTCAACCATATTATGCTATCATGAATCTATTTTTAAATATGTATTTACATTTTGTGTAGGTGCACAACACCAACAATTTAAGCATATTGAAGCTCATGTATATTTTACCTAAGAGAAAGTCCTCAATGATGATATTAATGTACAGTTTTGTCTTAGGATAAATAAGTGATAGATATCTTCACAAAACCACTTAGTGTTACCAAGTTATATCACTTTCGTGTAATGTTGGGTCTCTCAGAGTTACCATTGAGGAGGAATGTTGATGATAATGACACTTCCTAATGGCCATATGTTTATTCTTCTTCTTTATACTTCTCAATTGTAAAGCATTATAAATTTCATGTGAAATTTATGTTATTGTAAACTTTGTATGGAATTTTTACTTTTGTATCCAATACAGAAAAACATACTTTGTAATGGAGGTCCTTATATTTTGAAAAGCTCCAAATATGCTTGGATAATTATTCAAGATAAATTGTGAGATGTAGTCTCATGATCATGCTAGCCTAAAATTACTTTTGAGTAGTTTATAGATGATAATTCATTTCATTTCAAAAAGTGATATTTGACATGCTGAAAGTTTTTAAATCCTTCAATTATGTACATAGTATGATTTTTTTTTGAAGTGACTATGACATTTATTCTCACTTATCATTAAGTAGGCTTAATTGACCCTTAGTCTTGGTATTAATTAATTAAATAATAATATATTATTTATTGTCATCAGGTAAAAACTTCATGATAATAAATAATAGGGTTATAATTATTTAATTTTACTAAATTTTAGTTAATTTATTTTATCAGGATGGAAGGACCCATTATTTTTACAATTGTCATCTCCTTTGGTATTTCACTATAAATAGGGTTTTACCCCTATTGTAAAATTATTCAAATATTAATGACTTTATCATATTCAACTTGTAAAAATTGTGAAGGATATTTGACAAAATAAGTGAGAAGAAAAAGAATATGTTTGATTGGGTCTTGGTTTCTCAATAATTTGAATAATCATCATTGATGGGTTTTTTTACCTCTTAAAGATTTTCTAATGATAAATAACTACATATTGTATCAATTGGTCTATGTTCATTTCTATGTTTTGCTTATCAATTATACTCTAGATCCTATCATGTGTGCATTACTATATATAGTGTTTATCAATTTTATCATAATTCAACAATATGCCATGTTTACCTTGCATATATAGATAATCAACATACCATAGGTTCATTTTCAATTCATTCCTTAAAATTTGAAAGCAAAATAAATCATTAAGTTTTAAAAATGAACCTAGATTTAATTTTAAAATATGATCAAAAAAATCCATCACAATTATTATGTGAAAAAGTATCTTTGATTGTTTTAAAAACCATACCAAAAATAATCATGGAGTTTTGAGCTGAGGCACTGTCCTAAGTGAATTACAATAGTCTAAGAATTGGAAACCACTAGAGCAAATGGTCAATTAAAAAAAAAAGACCCGAGCAAAATTTATCACCATTCCACTTACAATTGGATTTTATAATTTCTCAATTTTATAAATGGTTTACATAAGAAAACATTGCTTTTGACAGAGAAATAACAAAGATGGTTTGAATCCCTAACCTTATCAGTATTATTTTTTAGAGGGCATTTTTTATTCTATAGAATGGAAAATAAGAACCTAAATCTGTGTAGTGTTAAAAAATACTTATAATCCATTAACATAAATGAAAAACATGACCAAAAAATCATAAATTTGACACCAATGTTGTGTTGCAAAGATAATATTTATTACACAAATAAAAATGAGGTTAGTATACATATTTTAATATATTTATTAATAAGTTTTCTAAGTTTTAAGTAAAAATTTATTAAACTAAAATTACTTATCATCAAAATATTACACCTTGTATCAAATTCACTAAGAAGTTTGGAAGGAAGAAATAACAAGCAAAAAAATGAATGGTTGTATAAGACATGGTCTAATTGTGAAGGTCATTTACAAATATATAAGCTAAAAAAATAGAATTAAATAAGTTTGAATTAACCAATGCTTAATCTAACAACCTTGTTAATGGAGGCAAGAAGGTGGAGGTGTAAAACTAAGGTAGTGAAAGCCAATGAAATTTGGATAAAGGGAAACAATAATTTGACTAATATGAAGAGTTTATTTGATGCCTTGTGCTCTTATATATTGTAATGAATGTGAAATTACAACAAAGACAAATAATATAATTTAATAAACAAACACTTTTATAAATGATATTATAAGGAAGATGTTGGGAATAATAAAATATCATTTAGTAACATTATGTATCGTAAAAAAAGTAAAAATTTAAAAGATGTTTTGACTTCTTGTAAAATAGTTTATTTTTTTATTTAATAAGGTAACACCCAAGTTTTACAAGGACTAGAACCATGAGAGTGAATTACAATAGTTTTAATAGGTCATCTAGGGCCGAAAGGATAAAAACATAAAAACCACTACTTAGAACAAAAATAGGAAATAAAAAACTAAAATTGATCTAGGAAAAAGGTCTCTCCTGAGTATCTTTAGCAACAGTAGTATCCTTTACTGAAATGATAGGTTTGTCTTTTGAAACCTTGGCATGAGTATGATTCTCGAGGCCTTCATCTGCTTTCTCAAGGAAGATCATTCTAGGTCGTTTCCTACCTTTAACCTATGAAGGAGTCTATTTAGGGGGAGCTCAAGGGGGTGGATTTAAGGACCTTGGGAGATTTCATAATAGGGGATTGGGGGGGCTGAGAAGAGTGGACAAATGATTGGATAGTAGCCTCAGCCACCCGATGGAATTCGTTCTAGTCTTGAAAAAGTTTAACCAAGCCAAACCCTACCTGTTGAACCCTCGAGTTAAAATTTTTTAGCAATTATTTGTTCTTTTCTAATTTATTCATCACTATGGCCTTACCTTTCCAAGCTAAAGTTGTAAGGTTCCCAATTTTAATAGGTTTAGGCTTGGGGATAAATAATAGTTTGAGAGGTAGGTCATCGAGGGGGATTGAGATAAACTATTTTGAGGGGATTGTTCAAGGAGTAGGTGGGATCCCTTGGTAGGGTCCTCCTCATAAGAGGATCCCATGGGGGGGACCTTTCAACCTAAAAGGGCTTGACCATATTTAACAAGTAGGTAGATAAGACCTTGATGGAGGATGGGATTAGTATTGTTAATTTGGTGGAGTAGAAAAAATACTTTTTAAGGACTTGAGTAAGAAATATGGAAGACTGATTTTAAACCCAATGAAGTGATTTAGGAATAGGAAATGGTGTGAAAAAATTAATGTATACTTACCTTCTAGAGTCATGTACCTCATGATTTAAAGGAATATATCTGGCCAGTAACATGGGAGGTTGTCTCGAGGGAATCCTTTCTTGTCTATTTAGATGAAGTCATTCATTTTGAAGAATCATTTTAGGATTCTTGCTTCTTTGATTGATCTTTAAATTCTTTGGCACTTGTGCAAAACATACTCATGGCATCACCAATGAATTCCTCTAAGATGTTTATAATGATGCCTCACATGGTGACCTTCTATTTTGTCCATGGCATTATGTTTAGTAATGCATTTTATAAACTTTGTAAGACCCCCATTCTTGAGTTTCTTCCAGACCTTCTTTTGCTTGCATACCTATTTTCATGATGTGGGTTCTAAATGGTCTCTGTCACCACCCATTAGAGTTGGAAACATAGAGACAGAGTGGGAGTGCCAAAAATTATGGATGTGGCCAAAAAATCTAGGGCTCAAATGGGAGGGAATACTTTTCAAAGTCACATGGAGATAATTAATCCCCCTTTCTTTGAAATGAATGTGGATTAGCTGAATCAAGATTTGCCCCATCAAATTGAGGGGCTACACATTCAAAGGGATGATTATTTTAAGTTACATTAGTACCTTCAATGTAGATGGTGTTATACAACTTAGGAGGGGCATTTCCTACATCGTGATAGTTGGTTAAATAGTGGAGATCAACTCTAATGCTAGTGAGGAGGTCAACCACCCCATTTCCTTTCCTATAAGTGTGTATGAGTTGGAATTGAAGTATACCTTAAATGTGTTTCATGTCATTAATGATCTCCTTAATTGTGTGTGAGGATATATTTTTTCCTTCTAAGGTATTAAGGATGTTCAGCGAATCTCCCTCTAAAATAATCCTGTTTTGGTTGATACTTGATGCTATTTGCATACCCCAAAGGGCCACCTTGACCTCAACAAGATGGTTTGTTTGCTTACCCATGGGACTTGAAAAATAGCTTATTGATACTAAGTAAAAATTATTTTTATTTGTTTTTTTTGTGATTATTGCTTTGGTCACCATAGTGGATGCTTGCTTTCATTTCTAACACCAAATACTAATTCAAACTTACTTTTTGAACTCTTATAAACATCCAAGCAACCACGTAATGTTAATATAAACAATCACATACATCTCTTAAGTAGTGTTACAATCATAACTTAAACAAAGCCTTAATCTAAATGCAAATGAAATCTCGAGAATAAACTCTCATTTACAAATATAATCACAAAATTTCTATAAAAAAATCACTACTAAACTGGTAGTTTGAGTTCAAGTATAGTCATTACAAAAGTTATAAATTTAGTTATTCAATACAAGTCATAAATATTTTATTACATTATGTTACTACTACTGAGGACATTGTAATGTCCCCTTTTCATATAATTTTAGTAATTAATAAAATTACTCAAATAGTGATTTTAATCATTCAAAAAATATAAGACAATTTAATTAATTATTAAAATAAAATTATCTTGGATAATTATTCGAATTACCAAAAAAGTGGTCTTGACCGTTTAGAAAATTAAGGTAATTTTAATGATTATTCTAAGGGGTTTTATAATTAATAAATTGCTTGAAAAGTGATTTTTATCACTTCAATTATTAGAGCAGTTTAATTAATTATTGAAGCAAGGACCTAATATAAAATAATTAGTTAATTTCTCAAAAAGTAATTATAATTACTAATTTATTGAGGCAAGTTATTTAATTAATTCAAAAAGACCTAAAATGATATTAAAATGAATGTCATCTTGGGAGATGAACAAAGAAAGGAAAGATATCTTAAAAAGTGGACAAGGAGGGGTTATGAGGTGTTTTACCTCCCTCCCAAATGGTTTGCCATCTTTTCGAGGGTACAAATACATGATGAAGATCACAATTGAGAATATGCTAAAAATTGATATTGTTTCTTCATACTTGAAGAAGATATTGGGATGTATGCCTAATAAGTGTTTACAGATTTGGAGTTGATTGTTCTACAAAAAGTGTCTTTTGATGCCACTTATTGCTAAGGTGGATTTGTTACATGTCATAGAGTGGAATGACTTGTTTTATGTAATATTTATGAGGATTTGACTTTACAAAATTGTGGATTGAAGGCTAATATTTATTGTGTGAATTTTTATAGGTGTGATGACTTGATTGGGATTGAGGGTTTGATGTTTAAAAAGGTAAATTCTAAAAACTAGAGTTTTCAAAATTTTAGAGCAAGTTTTGATGGCATTCCCATGGAAGGAGAATTCTAAAATTATTTTTATTTGTTAGTCATTAATTTTGTGATCAGTTGAGCTCTTATTTGCATCATAATTATAAATATTGAGTGAGTTATGAATTTTTAAAGTTTTATTTGTTCGTAGGAAATAATATTTGTTAAGGGCAGATTTACAAGGGTTTCAGTGACCTTGTTGAGGGTCAAGATAGGCCCTAAATGTGAGACAAATAATATCATAATTATTTATGGATTTTTTTAGCATATTATTTTTAGGGATTGACATCAGTTTGAGGGTGTATTTAAGGCACAAATTGTGATTTAATTATTGCAATAATTTTTTGAATATTGGGGATTAGATTAGATTAGGGTTCGATCACTTTGGAACCATAGTCATTGATGATTCATGGATGATATGACTGTTGTGATTTTTGTATGATTTTTTCTATAATTTGTGAAAGCTAGAATGCAGATTAGAGTGGAAAATAAGGACATCAATTCAACAAGTGTGGTGCTAGGGTTTGGAGGATTGAAACATTCATTTCAAGTTCTTTATTGATTGTGGTAAGAGTTATTGGTGGCCAAATTCACAAAGAATTTATTTGTTATTTATTTAAATATGAATTGGAGTTAATTTTCAATTTAGAGGTACAATACAATAGCTAAGATTTACTAATTTTGCTCATTTTAGAATTTAAAAATTATGGATTTTAAGAGAAACCCTTTTTTAGTCAAATCGTCCCATTTAGGGACATTATAGTGGTATCAAAGCATCGATCTTGTCCACCTATGAGGTTTGATATTAATTTGGATACAAATAGGTAAAATAATTTTGTGTTATTAGAAAAGAAAAGAAAACCCTGGAAGAAATGGAGAAAGAAAGGCTTCACAATGCAAGAAGAAAGCTAGGGAACCTCTGTCAACTAGTAGAAAATGTAATCAGCACCTTGGAAGAAGTAGAAAGGTGGTTATCCAAGGTGATTTAATCCCAATATAATTCCATGAAATGGGTGGTAAAACCTTCAATGACTTACTTGGTTCAACATCAACTCTTGAGAGAAACAAGTGTGTTAAAGCTATGGATTGCACCCTCTGAAAGGATACTCAGCTCCCTTCTTCCATGCAACATAATGGAGACATTACTCTTGTTTTGGGTGAAAAAATTGAGGAATGAATCTCTATATTAGGGGATAACTCCCCTTGATTCACCTTGAGGCCCTAAATTTTTATTGCTAACAATGGCGGGGTGAAAAGAGAGAGATACTATAAAATAGAACCTAACTAAAGTGGTGATGCACCAAAATTGATTGGTCTAATTAGCATTCACTTACACTTTACACCAAAATAAGAAAATAGACACTTCATTCGAATGAGAAACTAACTGCATCAATGCTTCAACAAGGGGTTTTATAGAGGTATAAGGAGGAAGAAACTATCAGAGGTGTTCTAAAGACACACTATTGGATAGTTACTCACCTATGCCTATACTTCAATCTGGACACTTCTTGTTGACCTACAGAAAAGAATCTACAATACACTAGATATGTTGGCATAAACTTATGAAAGTATTAGAAGAAAATGACTAAACATAAGGCAAAACCATAAGCATATGCAAAAGTGTAAGCTTAAATGGAGGTAAAACGCTTTTTTTTATTAAAGATAAATTTATTTAGGGCTTCACCAATACAATGTTGAGAGATGCTTCTTCAAATGAGAAGTTAAAATTATATAGAGGACTAGGAAAATAGGTCATTGACCAATCAAGAGAATGAGGCCCATGTTGCATTAAACACTCCTGCAACAAAGAATTAGCCTATGTTGTTGTTGTTTCTTCTTAAATTCATATAAGAAGGCCATGTTGTAAGTACTTTAAGACACTACCTCTATTGGTTTGGCTTGCAGGAGTATGGGTTACTTCTCCTAGCAACTGACAAGGCCATCCTTCCTTATGTTGACTAGGCCATGCTCTCTTGAATGCTCATGCAACTAGCTACTCATTAATGTCAAAACAAGGAAACACGTGCCACTCCCTTCAATGTTCACAACCAACCCTTTTAATGGTTTTTTGATGGAGATTATTTCACATGAAGGCATTTACTCCTCACATTTATGACTCCTATACTACCTACCTTGGTCTGGTTCATCCTTGCGCTTGACTTGCTATGCCACCTAGAGTGCTTTGAGATTTTGTCTTATATGAACATGGCCATGTCCTGGGTTACCTACTTTGTTTTTTGATTTTTTTGATATTTCTTATCCTTTTCCTGGGAAATCAAGATCTCAAGCCTTACAAATTTTCTCTCAGGGTTCTTCTTTGGTGGGTCATTGGGTCTCCCTCAAGCTTTCAGGGTTTTGAATTCCTTTAGACAAAATGTTTGAAAGAATTGCCCTTTGACTTTTTTCCAATGGCTAACTCATCACCTTAAATTTGACATCTACAGGCCTATCACCCCATTTGAATTTGAACATATATTTCACCACCATAAATTTGATGTTCACAGGCCTGTCACTAGACATTTGAATCCCAACGGCTAGCTTGTCAACTTTAAATTGACGTCCATGGGCCTGTCACCCCCTTTGGCAATTCCTTTAGCTTTTTTGCAAATAGACTTTTTTGAAGGGAAAGTGACCCTTCAAAAAAATGAAAAGGTCCTCTTTTCAAGGCCAAGTACCCTCCGCAAGGGCACTTGCCCTTCAGACTTTTTTCTTCTAAATTTCTTCAAACTTTCTTCACTTATCAAATTTTTTTGGACAAAATGTCTGAAGGAATTCCTTCAGACATTTTATCTAAAAGAATTTACTGTTTAGGTGTTCCTCTTTGGATTTCCTTCAAAAAAAATGTCTGAAAGAATTCTCTCTTTGTCCTATCAAGTTTCTCGAAGGGCAAGTCCTTTTCGAGCTTTCTGCCTTGACCCTTTGCTTCGACTATCTACCCTTTACAAGGACACCTTGAGCCCAAAGTTTCCCTTTGAGCTTTTGTAAAGGTTCATTTCCCTTATTCCCTACCTCCCGTAAGGGCTTCTTGGCCTCTAATTCACCTTTCAAAAGAATTACAAAGGTCATGTTTGGCACCTAAGTGACCTCCGCAAGGGTACCTACCCTTCAAACTTTTTGTAAATGACCCCTAGCCCTTTGAACCTAGTTCATTTTATCGATAAAAGTCCCTCCAAAGTAACCTACTTGCCTTGTTAAGCATCCAAGATCAAAATGAGTTTCAAATCAATTCATGCTTGCCAGATCCAAAGCACTTCACAACCAAAAGAACAAAACACTTGGTTTTTTTCATGGAAAAAGCCCTGTCAAAGAAAAGTCCACAAGGCAGTTATGGTATGAACTTGTCAGAACCTAGGTTAAAAGACCCTGCAAGGAAAAGGAAAGAGAGGTGCCCAATTTTGGCTTATAGGACCAAAATTGGTCAATGCATTTGATGATTCATAGGGGAAGTATGCTTGTTATGCTTGAGAAGACTGGTGGCTTAAAGGTCCATTTGGCATGGAGTCAAGATGCATCTTGAAAAGCTGGCAACAACCTTGAAAAAACCTAAGAACCAAAAAATATTTTACCCCAAACAATAAATAAAACACACAAGGCTAAAAAAAACTATAGACATGCATAAAAGAACTTAAGAAAAGACAAGGAAACTATGTACATGGCAAAAGAAAGCTAGTGACAATTTTTAAGATATATCTCATTGACTAGAATATGTAGTTCTTCACTATCCAACTTTGAGAGTTGGAAATCATTATGTTTCTTGCACTAGATGGTGACATATGTCCGACTCCACAGGGCATCAAACTTTGTGTGCCTTCTAGGTTTGGCTTGGTCTTCATCCCACTTTAAGACAATGTCACCTTTTTAGAATCCTTTTGATGAAGATCTCTTGTCAAAATGCTTCTTTGTTTGTTTTCTTTGTTTGTTGTTGGCAGCTGGTCATTGCATCCATGGCTTGGTCTCTTACCTCTTGAAGATCCACTAGTTCACAATACCTGACCTCCAAGCAGTCGCTCTCCATAATTATAAATGATGGGAAAGATCCAAGGCTGGTAACTCAAGTGAAATAGGAATTCTAGCTTCCCTTCCATACACAAGTGTGTATGGTGAATTACCAACTACCCTTTTTAGAGTGATCATATCTGCCCACAAAGCTGTCTTCAACTTGGCATGCGAAGTTCTTTGATTTTCCTCCATTGTCCTTTTAATGATTTTAACTAGGTTTTTATTTATGGACTTAGCCAATGCATTTTCTTGTGGGTATTAGTTGGAAAAAGTGCTAAAATAGATGCCATATCTTAATTCCCACTCACTTGTCTTTGTTCTCAAGAAAGCCAATGCATTGTCTGAAATGATTATGGTTGGGACCCCAAATCTCATCACTATGCCTTCATAAAAGTTTAGAACTACACTCTCATTGGCTTCCTTCAAAGTGATGGCTTCTACCCATCTTTTGAAATAATATGTATTAGTCAAGACCCACTTGTGGCCATCACTAGAAGGAGGGTTGATCATCCATACAAAGTCCAAACCCCATTGCATGAATGGTTGTTCCACTTGAATAGGATGTAGAGGCATTATAGTCAGTCATTGCTTCCCATCAAAGAAATTACATTTTTGACATCTCCTCACCCAAGAATGAGAGTCTTTGAACAAATTAGGCCAAAATTAGCTATCCCTCATAATCCTTGTAGTTGTGGCCTTGGAATCAAAGTGGCCACCAGCTGGTCCATCATGGAACTCAGATAGTACCGTATCAACTTGATCTAAATTAATGCATCTCAAGAGTACCCTTGAAAAGTCCTTTTTTAATAGCACTCCATCAAATAGGATGTAAGGAAGAGATTGGAGTCTAAAATACCTCCTCTTGGTTCTATCAAGACCTTGTAGACACTCACCAATTGAAGGAAATGAACCATGTCCTGTGCCTTACTCTTCATGATTGCAGGTACTTCTACTGCAGCTTCATCATGGAGTACCAAAACATCTTCCTTCGATTCTTTTTGTTTTATAGCAAGGTGTCTGCACAACCCTCTTCCCCTTACCAGCTTAGTGGTCTTGATCTCTATATTATACTCTATTACTTTGGTGATCTATCCTGCCTGTTTCTCATTCAAGTCTCAGCTCAATAAGAAATCCTTCACACTAGAATGTGGCACCATGATGTGAATATTTTTTTTAGACAACATATGTCTAAATTTCTTCAAGCTTCATATGATTACAAGTGCTTGCTTCTCAACATACGTATATCTAACCTTGTAGCCTTCTAAGCCCTAGCTAAAAAATATGAGAGCTATTATAAATTCTCACCATTTTCTTGAGTGAGCATAGCAGAGATTACCTCTTCATTATCAAAGGTATAGAGATTGAAGTCCTAGGAGAAGTCTAGACTAGTCAGGGTGGGATCCTAGGTGATAGCTTGCTTGATGCCTTTGAAGCTTTCTCTCCTCCTTTCTGTCCATGTGAATGTCTCATCCCTCCTCAACATGGAAGTTAGTGGTTTGACCAATTTAGAAAAATTAGGGATGAATCTCCTCATAAAGTTTATTTTTCTAAAGAAGCTTTGTAAGCCTTTCTTGTGTTTAGGCAAGGACAATGTTACGATGGTGTGCACACTTTTTGGATCAATGGTCAAGCCCTTTTTTGAAATGACATGGCCTAGGATTTCACCTTCATGGATAGTAAACACACATTTCTTAGGGTTGAGAGAGATGTCAAACTCTCTACACCTCTTTAATATTTGCCTCAGGTGTTTCAGATGTTGACTTGCCTCCTTAGAGAATATTATCACATCATCAACATAAACTAGCACAATGTCATTTATCAAACCTTGAAAATCCATATCCATTGCTCATTAGAAGGTAGCTCTAGTATTTGACAATCTGAATGGCATCTTTATATAGGCAAAAGCTCCCCACTTGGTGGTGAAAGTTGTCTTGTACTGGTCGCAATCTTACACCAAAATTTGATTGTATCCAGAGTAGTCATTCAGGAGGGAGAATCTTTCACTATCTATCACCATCTGGAGAATCTTTAGGGGGAGGGGATAGTGATCTCTTAATGAGACTCTATTTAGGTCTCTAAAATCTACACATAATCTAATCTCCCCATTCTTCTTCCTAACAGGGACCAAATTGGCTAGGCAAGAAGAGTGTTTGATAGGAAAGACGACCCTGGACTCAATCAGTTTGGTGAGTTCCTTCCTCATGAGAGGCTCAATCTTTGGATTGATTGGCCTTTGTTTTTTCTTGATGAGTTTTTCACCTTATTCCATCTCAATGGTGTGTTGGTCCAAGCTTGGGTCAAACCCCTTCAAATCACCATACTCCCAAGCAAAGACATCAGTAAACTCTTGGCATAACATAATGAAAGCATGTTTTTCTTCATTGGTACATACCTTTCCAAGTGCAAGCATCTTATCCTTGAATATCTCTACCCTTTCATAATTTTATTTCTTGGTTGACATGCTTGCTTTGTCCTTCTTGAGTTGGTCATCCTCATTGAAGATGCTCTCAAAAGTGACCAAACCTTTAGGAAGTCTATTGGTCTTCAGCTGACTGATCTGCCTATCATACTAATATTGTAGCTTGGATTGATTACTAGAAGTGAACTCAGCTTCCTCTTGTAATAAAAGTGTTATTTGTTGGTCACTATCAAAAACCTGCCAATTGGTGACATTGTCTGGTATGGAGGGCCTCACTATCACCTTTGAATGGTGTTATTTGTTGTCTTCTCTCACCCCCTTGGAAATATCAAATTGAGTACCAACTACTGCTAGTATATCTGCATGATTGTTCTCTTCTCTTGGGATGGAAGTGATGTTGAAAGTAGTGAACCTCTTCATTAGGTCCCACACCCTATGCTTATAAGACTTGAGTAAGGAGTTCTTAGTCAAATTTTGACCCCTCACCTGGTTTACAATCAACTCACTATCTCCAAACACTTGAAATTCTTTGATTCCTCTTTTCCTTGCCCATTTTAGACCATGAACAAGAGATTCATACTCCACTATGTTGCAAGTGTAGGAGAAATAGAACTTGAAAGTTGAGAAGAATTTCTTCTTTAAAGGTGAAACCAGCATTGCTCCACTACTAGCTCCCAACTTGCTTCTAGATCTATCAAAGAAAAGTTGTCATAAACCTTAGTTCTCTTGGTTTTCCTTCATTAAATTTGGCATGAAATCATCTTTTTCATGCATGTAGTAAACTCCAAGACCTACCTCTTCAATTAACTTGTAAGGATCATGCTCAAAAATTGTCATTTCCCCATTCATCTAGGAGCAGGTTAGCGACTCCTATAAGGGAAGATGATGGAGATTGGTCTATCTGGAGCTCTTCTTCATCAATGATGGTGTAGCTAACATTCATTATTTTGGGTGAGTATGGATCTAGGTGATCTTTTTGGGTGGCTTCTAACTCAATCTTCACCTTGGTTCCATACTTCATCCTAAAAACCATGTAAGACTAATTTGTTGCCAAGTACCCACCTATCTTGGGCATGAAATCCCTAGATAAGCAAATAGCGAAGGGGGAACATCTACCACTACCATCTCATGGGGAATTGAGAAGGTTGGACAAGCATGCAAAGTTATATTCAAGCCTCTTACCACTCCTAAGGTCTTGGTTGGTGATCCATCCAACTGCAGAACTCCTTCGATCATTTGCTCATATTTGAGTCTTAGCTTGTCATCTATGCATTTGGGAATAACTAAAGTGCTTATTCCACTATCAATAATGCAATTGTGGACCAAAAAATATCAATAATAAAGGATAAATAAAATGGAGGGACCTTTTCATCCTTATTTTCTTGACCTCCCATGGGAGGAGCCTCATTCACTATCAACACAATATCATTCTTTGTTGGGACAGCTCACTCACTTAGCCCATGCAATTCCTTTTGGAGTATATCATTTTTCCCTAGCATTGCTAAGGAATCCCAAAATGAGATGTTCATGTGAAACTTATTCATTTGGTCCACTACATTAATCAAAGGATTGCCCCCTTTGGAGGTCTCCTTGGGGACATTTTTAACTTGTGGTGTAACCCAAGGAGTTGAAGCTACAACTGGCAGTCTATAATTGGGAAACTTCTGATTTGCTTGTGATGGAAGAGATGTTATAGGTACTTGAGTATCTACTTGAGCTTCATCCATAGATATCTTCTTGGACCTAGTGTTGGTTGTAATACAATCATCCTAATTATTTGTGCTCCCCACATAGTTGATTGTGTAGAACTCCCCTTCCAGGTGGTTCATAAGAGTGCAATCAGATTAAGCCTACCAGTTGTCCATCCTAGGCTGTGTTGACACCTCAAAACCTAATAATTGGACTACTTGATCACCTTGTGTGGTCATACTTTGATTTGGTAGCTCATTGGCATAAGTAACCTACTCTTGACCATGCCCTAATGGTGGATAATTAGGTTACTCCTGTACCAAATTATTTCGAGTGGGGATAAGAGCCTTGGAAGATGAAGGGGCATTTGGATTGTAGCTTTGATAAGGCCTAACTTGCATAATCTAACCCTGCCCTTGATTATAATTTTGAAAGGGAGGCCTATTTGTCTACCTAAATTGTTGGTAGCTTTTATTTGACCTATAACTCTGAGTTTGTTGCCTCTTGAGGGTAACTAGTTCATTGGTAACACTCTGTAGTAGGGTCTTAACTTCATGGAGATCATTTGTAGGATTAGCAGTCAGCCTCTCTATACTAGGTAGAGGAGCTAAAGTGGGTGCAACAGGCTGAAATGAGGGCTACAAATCAAGAAAGAGTGGCATATGAGTTCTAGGAGCTACCTTTCTTGCTTGAACCAAACAATTTTCAGCAGCTATGGTTATTTCATAAGTAATGGGTAAAACATGTCCAACTATGGAATGTATCATGAGAACAATGTCATTATTCAAGGCCTTCAAGTAGTAAAGGAAGGCATAGCTTGGGGTTCACCTCACTAGAATTGGGATTCTGTCCCAAGTCTTTTGGAATCTAGTGTTAAAATCTTGTAGATATTCATGTGGGGTTCTCTTCGTAGTGGTCAATTGCTCAGCTAGAGACAAATGGTCACTTTTATCCACAAACCTATTTATCAAGAGGGTCCCTAATTTATTTCATGAGTCAATTGAATTCATAGGCAAGGTCCCATACTAGTCCAAAACTTTCCCTTTAAAGGATAAGGCTGGGAATCTAATGGCTACATTTTCTTCTATGATATTATAGATGTTGCAGAGGTTGGCTATGTTTCTATTATGCTCAATAATAGTGATTGGGCCCTCTCCACTAGAGGGAGGAACACTCTTGAGAGTTGTCCCTAGACTTGGGTCATACTGTAAAAGGTTCAAGGGACTATGACCATTAAAGGCCACAAAAGTTAAAGCCATGGTTATGAAAGGATTTAACCAGGGTCTCCTTGTGTAGGTGTATTTTATGGCAGGTCTGGGAAATGGCTTGTTGTGTAAGGATGAGTAGTTGTAAACCTTAGCCTCTTTGCTAAGTTTAGAGGAAACTCAACAAATAACAAAGGGACACCTTTAAAAGAAGATCTTGTGGTGATCTTAGGCATAGGATGCTAGACTGATCACTAACCAGAGACTAAGTTCCTGAAATGGAGTCACTATATGTTGGATTATAGCTCTTTCTTTTCAATTTTTTTATAGTAACAAGACTAGAACCAATCTTGAAACTCATAAGATGCAAATTTAGTCCCACTGGGCATGCTAAAAACTATTGATGTTGTGGATTGCACCCTTTGAAAGAATACTCGGCTCCCTTCTTCCATGCAGCATAAGGAGACGTTCCTCTTGTTATGGGTGGCAAATTTGAGGAATAAATCTCTGGATTAGGGGCTAGCTCCCCTTGATGCACCTTGAGGCCCTAAATTTTTATTGCTAACAATGGGGGGTTAAAAAGAGAGAGAAATACTATAAAATAGAACCTAACTAAAGTGGTGATTCACCAAAACTGATTGGTCTACTCAGCTTTCACCTACACTTTGCACCAAAAGAAGTAAATAGATACTTCATTCGAATGAGAAACTAACTGCAGCAATGCTTCAACAAGGGATTTTATAGAGGTATAACGAGGAAGAAACTATCAGAGGTGTTCTAAAGACACACTATTAGACAGTTGCTCACCTACGCCTATACTTCAATCTAGACACTTCTTGTTGACATGCAGAAAAGAATCTACAATACACTAGATATACTGGCATAAAATTATAAAAGCATTAGAAGAAAATGACTAAACATAAGGAAAGACCATAAGCATATGCAAAAGTGCAAGCTCAAATGGAGGTAAAATGCTTCTTTTGATTAAAGGTAAATTTCTTCAGGGCTTCACCAATACAATGTTCAGAGATGCTTCTTCAAATGAGAAGTTACAATTATATAGAGGACTAGGAAAATAGGTCATTGACCAGTCAAGAGAATGAGGCCCATGCTGCATTAAACGCTCTTATAATGAATAATTAGCCCATGTTGTTGTCATTTCTTCTTAAATGCATATAAGAAGGCCATATTATAGGTACTTTAAGATGCCACCTCTATTGTCTGGACTTGTAGGAGTATGGGTTACTTCTCTTAGCAACTGATAAAGTCATCCCTCCTTATGTTGGCTGAGCCATGCTCTCTTGAATGCTTGTGCAATTGGATACTCATTAATGTCAAAACAAGGAAACACGGGCCGCTCCCTTCAATGTTTACAACCAACCCTTTTAATGGTTTTTCAGTGGAGATTATTTCACCTAAATGCATTTACTCCTCTTACTAATGACTCCTATGCCACCTGCCTTGGTCTGGTTCATCCCTATGCTTGAATTACTACGCCACCTAGAGCACTTTGAGATTTTGTCTTATATGCGTGTGGCCATGTCCTGGGTTACCTGCTTTGCTTTTCTCTTTTCTTATTATTTCTTATCTTTTTCCTGGCAATTTGGGCTCTCGAGGCTTATGAATTTTCTCTCAGGCTCCTTCAGTGGGTCACTGGGTCTTCCCTTAGGATTTCAGGCTTTTGAATTCCTTTGGACAAAATGTTCAAAAGAATTATTTCAGACATTTTGTTTGAAATAATTACTCTTTGACTTCTTTTTAAAAGCTAACTCATCACCTTAAATTTGACATCCACAGGCCTGTCACCCCATTTGAATTCCAAAAACTATTTCACCACCCTAAATTTGACATTCATTGGCCTGTCACCAAACATTTGAAACCCAATGGCTAGCTTATCACCTTTAAATTGACATTTGTGGGCATGTCACCCCCTTTGGCAATTCCTTCAGCTTTTTTGCAAATGGACTTTTCTGAAGGGAAAGTGACCCTTCGAAAAAATGAAAAGGTCCTCTTTTCAATTCCAAGTGCCCTCTGCAAGGGCACCTACCCTTCAAAATTTTATCTTCCTAATTTCTTTAGACTTTCTTCACTTGTTGAATTTCTTCAGATAAAATGTCCAAAGGAATTCCTTCGGACATTTTTTCCAAAAGAATTCACTCTTTAGGTGTTCCTCTTTGGATTTCCTTTAGACAAAATGTCTAAAGGAATTCTCTCTTTGGCCTTTCAAGTTTCCTGAAAGGCAAGTCCTTTTTGGGCTTTCTACCTTGACCCTTTGCTTTGATCATCTGCCCTTTGCAAAGACACCTTGAGCCCAAAGTTGCCCTTGGGGATTTTGTAAAGGTCCATTTTACTGATTCCCTACCTCCCACAAGGGCTTCTTGGCCTCTAAGTCACTTTTTAGAAGAATTTCAAAGGTCATGTTTGGCACCTAAGTGCCCTCTACAAGGGTACCTACCCTTCAAAAAAATTGTAAATGACCCCTTTCCCTTTGAACCTGGTCTATTTTGTCGATAAAAAGCCCTCCAAAGCAACTTACTTTCCCTGTTAAGCATCCAAGATCAAAATGAGTTTCAAATCGACTCATGCTTGCTAGACCCAAAGCACTTGGCAACCAAAAGAAGAAAACACTTGGTTTTTTTCATGAAAAAAGACCTGCCAAAGAAAAATACACAAGGCAACTTTAGGATGAACTTGTCAGAACTTGGGTTAAAAGACCCTGCAAGGAAAAGGAAAGAGGGGTGCCCAATTTTGGCTTGCAAAACCAAAATTGGTCAACAAAGTGAAGAGGTAAAATTTTTGGTTATTTTTGTAGGTTAGAATTGCACCCTTTTGGGAGAGTTTTTAGGCTCCCTCATTCCTAACTACAATATTAGAACAATCTCAAGTTGTGGGTATCTTGTAATGAGGTTGGACCTCTAAGCCTTTTAATGAGATTAGCTCTTTAGATGCTTCACTTCAGCTTGTTTCCCACACTAAAATCTAATGTTGACTAAGGAAAAGGGAGAGAAAGATAACATAAAATGGAAACCTAAGCTAAGAATGGTGATGCAACAAAATATGAAATAATCCACTTTTAGCCTGAAAACCTTAACAATTACTAATGAATCTAACCAAGACACAAGCTAATCTAATACTATCTCAAGGCCACAAGCATAAGTATTTTGTGTGGAGGTCAAATGAAAACCCTACAATTTAAAGGACAAAAAGAAATAGGTCTGTATGAGACACTATAAACTTGTGACACTTCAAGAAAGGGACCAATGTCTAACACTTCACACAACCTGCAAGGAACCAAAATAATTAAGGCAAGACACGTAGAGAATCTACAGATGATGAAAAAGGACATACTGTTTCTATACATTTTTCACTTTTCTACATTCAAAGGGAATAAGAAACTAAGATAAATGGTCAGGGGTTTGTACGTACCTGGATGAAGTTTGCACACCATTATTCAGACGTTGTGGGGACTCCTCTTTGGCTGTGGAGGATGACACCTGTAGAGAGAAAGACTTAAACAAAGAGATTGTTAAACGGATATAAAATGGACTGCCAAGCAAAGCTTGATCCTAGAAGTGCAAGGACTTCCTAGAGGGATGACAATCCACTTGTTGATAAAGAGAATGTAGCTAGATAGAAATAATGAAAGACTGAACAAAATAAATAAAGGTAATGCATACATGTATTCTGTTGTCTACCTCTCACAGTCACCGACGTCAGTTAGTCTGTCGTCATCGGTTGGTCAAATGTTGCCGACGTCGGTTAGTCTGTCGATGTTGGTAGGGGCAATGGGCCTGGAGGCCAGCGTCGATCAGGGCAATGGGGCTTTGGACGAGTTCTAGATGGGTCTCTAGTCGATGGAATGGTCTGGGGTAGTCTAAGAGTCTATGTAGGGTGGTAAGACAGTAGTCAGAGTCTTTAGGAGGGACAAAGGCAGAGGATATGTTGTCAGAAAAGGGGTAAGATATGGGAAAGGCCTCTCAGCATTTCCGGGAAGAGAGTCAGGTGTGGTCTAGTTGATAGTCGGGTCTGGTTGACAATATGGCTTAGAAGCAATAAACAGAAAACTGATTGTTGATATAATCTAAATAATTGAAATGAAACATAAAAAGAATACTTATCTCTTGCTTGGAGCAGAGGTAGAGGTGTTTTAAATGCTTGTCCCTATTATGTCTATAGCCAGAAGAGTGTTTAGTTAAAGTCTGATGATTGATCTCAAAAAGTTCATGTTGATGTCCAGGTCTGAGAGCTGAGAGAGGAAGAGAGTCTGAGATAGAATTCATGCTCGCAGTCTGTGATTGATTGATTTAGCATCCCAGGGGGGCCAGAAAATTTGCCTTCAGGTTGTTTTAAGTGACCGATGTCGGTGATCTCGTCAGCATCGGTCGACTAGTAACCGACATCGACAGCTAGAAGATGGGAAAAAGGGCTAAAATTAGCCTTTTACCCATTCTTCCAACTTCCAGGTCTAATGTGTCATTGGAAAATGGTCTTAGGTAGATTAAATGAGTGCGAGAGGCTAGTGGGAGGGATGAAATGGGGGTTAAGCATTTAAGATTTGGCATGGGGTGAGGGATGGCATCTAAGGAGAGGTATCCAAGGAGGGGTGAGGTGGCATGGGTGATGTGTCAAAGGGGTATTATTAATTTAAAATAGTTAATTTATTTTAAATTAATAATTGAGTGGTTTAGAAATGTTTGGAAGTGGACTAAGGGGACCAAGGGGGAGGATGACCAAGGAATAGACATGATTTCGGTGTCTACATTTGCCCCCAGAATGTTTCTTACAGTTTTTCACTTTTCTACATTCAAAAGGAATAAGAAACTAAGAGAATGGTCAGGGGTTTGTATGTACCCAGATAAATTTTGCACACCATTATCCAGATGACTGAAGGAGCTCCTCTTTGGCTGTGGAGGATGACACCTGTAGAGAGAAAGAATTAAACAAAGAGATTGTTAAATGTTATTTAAGGTGGACTGCCAAGCAAAGCTCGATCCCAGAAGTGCAAGGACTTCCTAGAGGGATGACAGTCCACTTGTTGATAAAGAGAATGTTGCTAGATAGAAATAATGAAAGACTAAACAAAATAAATAAAGGTAATGCATACCTGTATTCTGTTGTCTGCCTCTCACAGTCGCCGACACCGATTAGTCTACCGTCATCGATTGGTTTGCCGATGTCGGTTAGTTTGCCAATGTCAGTTTGTCAAAGTTTTCGACGTCAGTTATGTCTACCAACGTCGGTAGGGGAAATGGGTCTAGTGGCCGGTGTCGGTCGGGGCAATGGCCTTGGACGGGTTCTAGATGAGTCTCTGGTCGATGAAATGGTCTGTGGTAGTCTGATAGTCCGTGTAGGATGGTAAGACAGTAGATAAGGTCTTAGGAGGAGCAAAATCAGAGGATAGGTTGTCAAAAGAGGGAAAGATATGGGAAAGGCCTCTCAGCCTTTCTAGGAAGAGAGTCAAGAGTGGTCTGGTTGAAAGTTAGGTCTGGTCTGGTAATATGGCTTAGAAGCAGTAAACAAAAAATTGATTACAAATACATTCTAAGCTACTGAAATGACATAAAAGAAGAATACTTATCTCTTGCTTGGAGCAGAGGTAGAGGTGTTTGAAATGTTGTTGTTGATGTAGAAGATGTAGAAGACTTCTTGCAATATTTCAATCCAGGGTGGAGTGACTGATGCAGAATTCTTGTAACCTGTGATGCTGGATGTGCCCCTGGGAGAGAGAGAGAGAGAGGTCAAAGTTTAGGTGCAAGAAGATTTTTGCATTCAGGTGAAGAGAGATTGACGTTTCGGGGGGAAGGATACAGTGGTCGGATTATAGTTTTAAATAAACCAGAATCGGCGATACCGCTGGTGTCGACCGATACTGACCGACGTCGGTGGCTGAAGAATGGGAAAAGAGGCTAAAATTAGCCTTTTACCCATTCTTCTAACTGTCAGGTCTAATTACCATTTTGAAAATGGTCGAAGGTGGATTAAATATGCACGAGAGGGTTGAAATGGGTCATAAATTGGTCATAGGGTGATGGGAGGCATCCAAGGAGGGGTATCCAAGGTGGGGTGAGGTGTCATGGGTGAAGTGTCAAAGGGGTGTTATTAATTTAAAATAGTCAATTTATTTTAAATTAATAATTGAGTGGGTTAGAAATGTTTAGGAGGTGGACCAAGGGGACCAAGGGGGAGTCGACCAAGGGGTAGACATGATTTCGGTGTCTACATTTGCCCCTTTTTGTCTTGTTGGTTGTTCTTGACGAACTGCAAGACAAAAATAGGAGTAAATTTCCCCAGGTATGGGTGAGGTGGAGGTTGCCCCAATTATGATGATTAGGTATCCCCCCTTAAAGTGGGAATCGAGGGAAGGAAACCTGAAATCGGGTGCCGATTTGATAGAAAGTGGATGGATATGGTGAAGTTTGAGTGTGAACGCTGCAAAAGTTGAGATTGCACACATACCACTTCACGAGATGGTTAGGTCAAATTATCACAGGTCAAAGGTTGAGGAGTGCCAAAATCAAAATAACTGGGCCCTAACATTTAGTCATAGCTGATTGGGTTATTTGATCCAAGCTGTAGCTCCAATGGTCGTCGTGTTCCAAGTATCCCGAGCTCAGGAAGTGCTCCTGGAAAACATGAAAATGTCACAAGTAGTGGGGATCAGCTTGCTCACAATCCAGTACTTGTGAGGGTCGTAATGTGGGTTGCAAAAAATTTGGCTAACTATTCGCGAAGTAGCATAAAATCAAAACAACTAAGGCAAAGTTGTCTTAGAAGTGGTCACGATCGGAGGAGATAGTCGCGATCTCCATGGTCATTAGTCGAGTCGGGTTGAGATGGTTGGTTTGATGTAGTTAGGGAGATGGCGGTGACCTCCAATGTGCCCCATGAGAAGTCAAAGGTGACTTCTGCGATGTCAGGGCTGGTTGTTTGGTCATGATGTGGGGTTGGTATGTAGGGTGCACACAGAGGGATTTAACCTATTTTGGCATGGTAGATGACTGCAAATGTTTGGATGAGGTTAGATGAGGTTTTATAGTCAGTCATTTAGAAGATTTGGGTGATTGTGAGAGAATCATCACCAAATCTTCTTTGGTCGAAGTTGGTGAAGTGATAAGTTCCTCTCTCAGTGGAGAAGGAATTGGATAATGTGGCTCTTTAGTTGGATAGAGCATAGGGATAATCATGGCTTCTTCATGTGGTCGAGGAGTGGAAGAAGTATGATCCCCCATTGATGATAAGAAGGATGAGGGTGAGGTGGTCAGTGTTGGTGTGGTCAAGGCATCCTCCAATATGTGAGAGGTCAAGGTAGATTCTCCCACATGTGAAAGAGGTGTGGATGGAGGACTAATAGGAGAAGAGGGCTCTTCTACCTATTGTGGACAAATAAGAGAAGATGGCTCTTCTACCTGTAGTGAACAAGTAGGTTGATTAACCTCTTCAGACTGTGAGAGAGGTTGGTTAGGCATAAGACGAGAGACCATGTTGACCGTGCGTAAGTTACGCTCTTGAAGGTCATCGGCCATGGTCTGGACATGATTTTGACTGGGGGGATGGTTAGGGAAAGGTTGTCTAAAGATGTCTAAGTTTTGGTTAGGCAGCATGTTTGGGTTATCCAAGAAAAGATCCCCCTTGTCTAACATGTCTTGGACAATGTTTTTAAAGGTTGTGCAGTTGTTTATGTCATGGCCTTTGACACGGTGATAATGACAAAAGGCATTTTCCCTGTACCATGCAGGGATAGGTTTTGAGGGGTCGAATTGAGGTGGTTAGATTTGAGGAAGATTGAGGACCCCCTGCTTGATGAGTTTATCCAAAATGGCAACGCATGATTCTCCAATTGGAGTGTACTGACGTTGTATATACCGTTGTTGGAATTGTTTGGTGATACTTTGTGATGTGGAAGGTTGAGATTGATTGTTTATGGTTGATGACGGTGATCTAAAGACCATAGTGTTGGCCACTCATTTGGGTTTGGAGTGGGAAGAAGTAGGTTTGGATGAAGAAGGGTCATTGGTTTTTGCGTTACTACGCAATTTGATCTTGTTCTCTTCGACCACGAGGAGTTCAAGCTTTTGAGCCATGGTGAAAGCTTCGTCAAAAGTGTGGAATGTTTGAACCCACAAAGTAGGTGAGATGTGCTTGGCACATGCTCTAGAAAAGAGCTCAATGAGCTCAGTTTGAGGTAAGGAGAAGGAGAGTTGGTTAATCAAACCTCTCCAACGGGCAACGAAGTCAGCTATCGATTCATCATCGAATTGTTTGATAGAGTATAGGTCTGTAATGGAGACCTTTTTGGTGATGTTGATTGAAAAGTGGTCGAGGAATAGTTGGGTGAGTTGAGTGAAGGAAAAGAGAGAGTGACTGGGAATAGAGCTATACCAGTCAAGGGCAGCCCCCGAAAGTGACATGGGGAATGTGCGCAATAATAACGCATCATCGTGAGCTATAAGATAACAAGTGTGTCTAAATGCTCGTAGATGTTGCTGTGGGTCTTATTTACTCTGGAAGCGAGTAAACTTGGTAAGTTCTCACTGATTGGGATACGACTGGATTGGGACGGAGGGATGGATGGGTTCATTACAAATTTGGTCATATGAAAGGACATTTTTTTAACCCAAAACTGAGGTCTCAAGATTAGCCATTTTGTCCATCAGTATTTTGATTAGATCAGCTGATGGATTTGTGGGTGGGGCGCTCCCTAGGTTGTGAGGCACTTGGAAGGTGCTAGAAGGGGCCTATGAAGTAGTCTATTGCGCTTGTATGGGTGCAATGCACTGATAATTAGCCATAGGGATAGAAGTGGAGACCAAGGGTGGTTATGTCATGAAGGTAGAAGGCATGACTAGGCTTGATATCACCAGAGGTGGTTGGATTGTAGCAACACTAGCCAATGGAAGTGTAGCCACCCTGGTGTCGATGGGCGCAAGAGTAGGTGGGATGGAGACTAGATTTTGGAAAGGGTTAGAGGTTTATTGAATAGTCTGCGGTTGATGGGGGGCCAAAACCCCAATGGAAGTGGGCCCAGAGATAGAAGGAGAGGCCACACTTAGAAGATTAGTCATGGTCTGGTTATTAGTTGAGGCGATAGCCTGGGTGTCTATGGGTTGAATGACATAGGCAGTTGATACAGTCACCATCTCAAGCAAGGTAGTTGGCATCCCATAAATTAGGTTGCCTAAAGAGTCTCACATTCGACTACGCGTGAGATAGTGTTGAAGGGCCTTGACATTGAGGTCAAGGAACCTTTCAAAGTCTTGGTCCCCTTCAGGGACAATAGGGGGCTGAGTCGGGGTTGGTTGGGTAGGAGTTTGTTTGGTCTCTAAATGATATTCCATTAGAGGATTGGTTATGGAAGGTGAAGGCGAGAGTGGTTGTTGCCTTGCGTGGTCAACAAGAGTCTTGGTTTGACTACGTGTCAAAACCATTCAAGGCAAGAAAATACGTCCTCACTAGCTCAAACAACCAGATAAGAACAGAAAAGAAGATGGAGACAAGCAGACCCTAAATGTTAAATTCCTAAGAATAAATTTTTAGAGTCTTGTTGGCTTATGCCGTAGAGTGTGTTTGGGAAGTTGGCTTATAGAATGGGTCCTAGAAGAAGCAGTCTAAGGTTGGTTTTAGGTTAGTTTTGGTGCTCAAGAGTCTGTGTTAGGTTCTGTACGTGGCCTGGTGCTAAGGAGCAAGCTCCCCTCACTTCAAGAGCCCAGAGATAAGCTGGGTTGCTTAGCCAATATATACTTCCCCTAGAGTTTATACTCTGCCAGAGAACAGAGTGGGCTCTCCCCTTGGTAGTGAAGTCCAAGTGGGATTGCCAGGAAGGGTAAGGTATCCACTAGGTGATGAAATCCTAGTTGGGCCTTGTCTCAGGTATGTTTAGATGTTTGATTGTGCAAGGGGTCAGGTTGTGTAACATAAGTGGACTACGCTTTATTCATAATGTGATTTAAGTTACTAGGTGAGCTAAAAATGCATGCAAGCAGAAATGAAATGCAAAATATTTTTAAGCCCAAATTGAAATGTGTGTTCGGATGCAGACAAGTGGAGAAAAGGTTGAAGAGTATGAACTTCACTACTCTAAGATGCAGGAAAGAAAGAAAAAGAAGGATTCTTTTTAACTTTGTTGATAGTGTCTTTTCGAAAGAGATAGAAGAAAAGGATGCAAGGAGAGACCTAATGCACCTATATGAAAATTTTGTTTTTAGACGAAAAAGTATGAACCAAGGAAAACTCCTAGGGTCCCACCAGGCGTGCCAGAATGTTTCTTACAATTTTTTGCTTTTCTACACTCAAAAGGAATAAGAAACTAAGAGAATGGTCAGGGGTTTATACGTACCCAGATGAAGTTTGCGCACCATTATCCAGACGACTGAAGGAGCTCCTCTTTGGCTATGGAGGATGACACCTGTAGAGAGAAAGACTTAAACAAAGAGATTGTTAAATGGATATAAGGTGGACTACCAAGCAAAGCTCGATCCTGGAAGTGCAAGGACTTCTTAGAGGGATGACAGTCCACTTGTTGATAAAGAGAATGTTGCTAAACAGAAATAATGAAAGACTAAAAAAAAGAAATAAAGGTAATGCATACCTGTATTTTGATGCCTGCCTCTCACAGTCACCGATGCCAGTTAGTCTGCCGTCGTCGATTAGTTTGCCAATGCCGGTTAGTCTGCCGACGTCGGTTTGTCAAAGTTGCCGACATCAGTTATGTCTATCGACGTCGGTAGGGGCAATGGGCCTAGTGGCCGGCGTCAGTTGGGGCAATGGCCTTGGATGGGTTTTGGACGAGTCTCTGGTCAATGGAATGGTCTGTGGTAGTCTGATAGTCCATGTAGGATGGTAAGACAATAGATAAGGTATTAGGAGGGGAAAAATCAGAGGATAGGTTGTTAAAAGAGGGAAAGATATGGGAAAGGCCTCTCAGCCTTTCCGAGAAGAGAGTCAGGAGTGGTCTGGTTGAAAGTCAGGTCTGGTCTGGTAATATGGCTTAGAAGCAGTAAACAAAAAATTGATTACAAATACATTCTAAGCTACTAAAATGACATAAAAGAAGAATACTTATCTCTTGCTTGGAGCAGAGGTAGAGGTGTTTGAAATGATGTTGCTGATGTAGAAGATGTAGAAGACTTTCTACAATATTTCAATCCAAGGTGGAGTAACTGATGCAGAATTCCTGTAACATGTGATTCTAGATGTGCCCCTGGGAGAGAGAAAGAGAGAGAGAGAGAGAGGTCGAAGTCTGGGTGCAAGAGGATTTTTGAATTCGGATGAAGAGAGATTGATGTTTCGAGGGGAAGGATACAGTGGTCGGATTATAGTTTTAAATAAACTGGCATCGGTGATACCACCAGCGTCAGTTGATATTGATCGACGTCGGCGGCTAAAGAATGGGAAAATAGGCTAAAATTAGCCTTTTACCCATTCTTCCAACTGCCAGGTCTAATTGCCATTTGGAAAATAGTCGAAGGTGGATTAAATACACACGAGAGGGTTGAAATGGGTCATAAATTGGTCATAGGGTGATGGGAGGCAGCTAAGGAGGGGTATCCAAGGTGGAGTGAGGTGTCATGGGTGAAGTGTCAAAGGGGTGTTATTAATTTAAAATAGTCAATTTATTTTAAATTAATAATTGAGTGGGTTAGAAATGTTTAGGAGGTGGACCAAGGGGACCAAGGGGGAGTCGACCAAGGGGTAGACATGATTTCGGTGTCTACATTTTGGATACCTCATCATCATAATTGGGGCAACCTCCACCTCATCCCATACTTGGGGCAATTTACTCCTATTTTTGTCTTGCAATTCGTCAAGAACAACCAACAAGACAAAAAGGGGAAAATGTAGACACTGAAATCGTGTCTACCCCTTGGTTGACTCCCCCTTGGTCCCCTTGGTCCACCTCCTAAACATTTCTAACCCACTCAATTATTAATTTAAAATAAATTGACTATTTTAAATTAATAACACCCCTTTGACACTTCACCCATGACACCTCACCCCACCTTGGATACCCCTCCTTGGATGCCTCCCATCACCCTATGACCAATTTATGACCCATTTCAAACCTCTCGCACGTATTTAATCCACCTTTGATCATTTTCCATATGGAAATTAGACCTGGCAATTGGAAGAACGGGTAAAAGGCTAATTTTAGCCTCTTTTCCCATTCTTCAGCCACTAACGTCGATCAGTATTAGCCGACGCCGACGGTATCGCCGACACTAGTTTATTTAAAACTATAATCTGACCACTGTATCCTTCCCCCCAGAATGTCAATCTCTCTTCACCCAAATGCAAAAATCCTCTTGTGCCCGGACTTCGACCTCTCTCTCTCTCTCTCCCAGGGGCACATCCATCATCACAAGTTACAGGAATTCTGCATCAGTCATTCCACCCTAGATTGAAATATTGCAGGAAGTCTTCTACATCTTCTACATCAGCAACAACATTTCAAACACCTCTACCTCTGCTCTAAGCAAGAGATACGTATTCTTCTTTTATGTCATTTCAGTAGCTTAGAATGTATTTGTAATCAATTTTTTGTTTACAATTTTTCACTTAGGAGGAATTAAGTGCCAAAATGTTTCTATACGTTCTTTGCTTTTCTACATTCAAAGGAAGTAAGAAACTATGATTAATTGGTCAGGGGTTTGTACGTACCCGGATGAAGTTTGCGCACCGTATCTAGATGACTGAAGGAGCTCTTCTTTGGCTGTGGAGGATGACACCTATAGAGAGAAAGACTTAAACAAAGAGATTGTTAGATGGATAAATGGTGGACTGCCAAGCAAAGCTCGGTCCCGAAAGTGCAAAGACTTTCTTGTGGGATGACAGTCCACTAGTTGATAAAAAGAATGGCGTAATAGAAAGAAATAATGAAAGACTGAACAAAAGAAATAAAGGTAATGTGTACCTGTATTCTATTGTCTGCCTCTCACAGTCGCTGACATCAGTTAGTCTGTCGTCGTCGATTGGTCAAATGTTGCCAACGTCGGTTAGTCTGCCGACATCAGTAGGGGAAATGGGCATGGAGGCCAGCGTCGGTTGGGGAAATGGGGCTTTGGACGAGTTTTGGACGGGTCTCTGGTTGATGGAATGGTCTGGGATAGTCTAAGAGTCTGTGTAGGGTGGTAAGACAGTATTCAGAGTCTTTAGGAGGGACAAAGGTAGAGGATATGTTGTCAAAAAAGGGGTAAGATATGGGAAAGGCCTCTTAGCATCTTTGGGAAGAGAGTCAGGTGTGGTCTGCTTGATAGCCGGGTCTGGTTGACAATATGGCTTAGAAGCAATAAACAAAAAATTGATTGCTGATATAATCTAAATAATTGAAATGAAACAAAAAAAAAACTTATCTCTTACTTGGAGTAGAGGCAGAGGTGTTTGAAATGCTTGTCCCTATTGTGTCTGTAGCCAGAAGAGTGTTTAGTTGAAGTCTGATGATTGATCTCAGAGAGTTCCTGTTGATGTCCAGGTCTGAGAGCCAAGAGAGGAAGAGAGTCCAAGATAGAATTCGCATTCACGGTCTGTGAGTGATTGATTCAGCATCCCAGGGTAAAATGGTTTGTCCATCAGGTTGACAAATAAATGGATGTAGACACTAAAATCGTGTCTATTCCTTGGTCATCCTCCCCCTTGGTCCCCTTGGTCCACTTCTAACACATTCCTAACCCACACACTTATTAATTTAAAATAAATCAACTATTTTAAATTAATAACCCCCTTGACACATCACCCATGCCACCTCACCCTACCTTGGATACCTTTCCTTGGATACCTCCCTCACCCCATGCCAAATCTTAATTACTTAAACCCCATTTCATTCCTCCCACTAACCCCTCGCGCTCATTTAATCTATCTTCGACCGTTTTCCAACGACAATTAGACCTGGCAGTTGGAAGAACGGGCAAAAGACTAATTTTAGCCCTTTTTCCCATTAAATGAGTGCAAGGGGTTAGTGGGAGGAATGAAATGGGGTTTAAGTAATTAATATTTGGCATGGGTTGAGGGAGGCATCCAAGGAAAGGTATCCAAGGTAGGGTGAGGTGGCATGGGTGATGTGTCAAGGGGGTTATTAATTTAAAATAGTTGATTTATTTTAAATTAATAAGTGTGTGGGTTAGGAATGTGTTAGAAGTGGACCAAGGGGACCAAGGGGGAGGATGACCAAGGAATATACATGATTTCAGTGTCTACATTTGCCTCTTTTTGTCTTGTTGGTTGTTCTGACGAACTGAAAGACAAAAATAGGAGTAAATTGCCCCAGGTATGGGATGAGGTGTTCCCCAGATATGGGATGAAGTGGAGTTTTCCCCAATTATGATGATGAGGTATCCCCCCTCAAAGCGAGAGTCGAGGGAAAGAAACCTGAAATCGGGTGCCGATTTGATAGAAAGTGGATGGATATGGTGAAGGTTGAGGGTGAATGTTGTAATAGTTGAGATTGCGTACATACCACTTCACGTGATGGTTAGGTCAAATTGTCGCAGGTCAAAGGTTGAGGAGTGCCAAAATTAAAATAACCGGGCCCCAGCATTTAGTTGTAGCTGATTGGGTTGTTCGATCCAAGCTGTAGCTCCAATGGTCATCGTGTTCCAAGTATCCCAGGCTCAGGAAGTGCTCCTAGAAAACACAAAAATGTCACAAGTATTAGGGATCAACTTGCTCATGATCCAGTACTTGTGAGGGTCGTAATATGGGTTGTAGACAATTTGGCTAACTATTCGTGAAGTAGCCTACATACAATCAAAACAACTAAGGCAAAGTTGTCTCGAAAATGGTCGTGGTCGAAGGAGATAGTTGCAATCTCCATGGTCGTTGGTCGAGTTGGATTGAGATAAAATTGATCTCAAATAGTTGTTTGATGTGGTTAAGGAGATGATGGTGATCTCCAATGTGCCCCATGAGAAGTCAAAGGTGATTTCTGCGATGTCAGGGCTGGTTGTTTGGTCATGATTATGGACTAGGTTAAGCCATGGTGAAAGGATAAATGGTTTGTCCATCAAGTAGACAAACAAATGGATGTGGCTGAGCTAACCCCAGAAGATGTCCATGTCATCTGAGTGCTGCCTACATAGCCCTTGTGGGGGCCTCAAACCAATGTAGTTCAAGTTGGTCGATAGGCCGGTTTGGATGAGGTTAAGTCATGGTCAAAGGTAAAATGGTTGGTCCATCAGATAGATGAACAAATGGATGTGGCTGAGCTAACCCCAAAAGATGTCATGTCATCTGAGTGCTACCTACATAGCCCATGTGTTGAGGGGCCTCAGAC
Source organism: Torreya grandis (assembly GCA_037957365.1). Classification (NCBI taxonomy): domain Eukaryota; kingdom Viridiplantae; phylum Streptophyta; class Pinopsida; order Cupressales; family Taxaceae; genus Torreya; species Torreya grandis. The sequence continues at coordinate 3,882,605 of JARHVA010000128.1, read as the reverse complement.
CAATGTAGTTCAGGCGAAGAGTCAAAGCGGTCGATAGTTGGTTTTAGTCTAGGTCAAGTCATGGTTAAAGATAAAATGGTTTGTCCATCAGATAGACGAACAAAAAAATGTGGCTGAGCTAACCCTAGAATATGTCATGTCATTTGAGTGATACCTACATAGCCCTTGTTGGAAGGGCCTCAGGCCAATGTAGTTCTCCCCAAAGGGGAGGAAGGGTCAAAGTGGTCGATAGTTGGTTTTGGACTAGGTCAAGTCGTGGTCAAAGGTAATATGGTTTGTCCATCAGATAGACAGACTAATGGATGTGGCCGAGCTAACCCCAGAAGATGTCATGTCATCTAAGTGCTGCCTACATAGCCCCTATTTTAAAGGCCTTAGACCAATGTAGTTCAGGATAGTTGATGGGCTAGTTTGGATGAAGTTATAGATGATGAGGATATGATGATGTTATAGCCTTTTCCATGTGATGGTGTATTCTATAACATTGGTTGTATGGTCTTTCATCCCTAGCAAATTTTCCATATTAGTAATGGTGTATGCTAAAAATGAATTGAGATGATTTATGCTTCAGCAAGTAATGGTTTATGCTTGACATAAATTGTGTCTGGTCGATAGTTTCCATGTGTATTGTTGTCCATAGAAACTATGTGAAATGAACTATGTCATGTCAGTGTTATGAAAATATTTGGTTTGGTTTGGTTGGGTTTTGGTTTGGTTTGGTTGAATTGGTGTGGTTGTATGTGACCAAGATGTGAAAGAAGTGAAAAGGCGCGTTGCTCTTTCATTGACAAGGACCATAATGATTGCATAGATAAGGGTTTTTTGCAAACAAAAGCCCCATTTATGCATTACGTCATTGACCATTGGATGTGTTAGAGAAGTAATCAAATCACTTGATGTTGAGTGAGCTTGAAATCCCTTGAGTATGTTGGGGTGATAGGTTTGATTATGTGAGATGGAAGGGTAGGGTAACCCTTTGCAGCAGGGAGAACTTTGCCCCTTTTATAGGTGACCCAGAGAATGACTATAGACAAGTCCATGACTTTATAGTTTGTCAATCAGTTTTTTTTTGGGTAGACTGATCGATGCGGGAAGTCTACATGGGGATGTTATTTTACTTTGTGGTCATGTTGTGAAGCTGATCAATGTAGGAAGCTTCTGAGATAGTGTTGTTTGTAGCAAGAGTTAGGCATAGCCATCCTTCAAGGGAGTGGTCTATATTCTGATTTTTATAGTTAAATGTCTTTGAATAGCTGTCCTTCAAGGGAGCAATCTATTTATTACAGCAATGATGATGCAGCTGTCCTTCGAGGGAGCAGTCTACATTTAAAGTTTATGACCTTTGCATAGGCATCCCAGTTTTATATGTTTTTGTTGACTGAATTTTTGGTCATAGACTTGACTATAGAGGTTTAGAGGGTTTCCCTTTTATTAGGATGAAGTATTCATGCTTGAAAAAAGGGTTAACTGATGTTTATAAGGTTAAGGGTTGAAAAGGAATAGGAATGATGATGATGGGAGGTTGCTCAAGGGATCGAGCTCAAGTTAAATGTCAAGTGAATAATTACTTGACTAACAGTAGACTGGTCAAAGATGCAAGGTATTAAGGGGCTTAGGTTCTAGTCGGCCTTCGAGAGAGGACAAACGAGAAGTCCCTGATCTATGCTTGTGCGTCATGATGTAAGGTTCGAGCCAATTAGGAGCAAACTTGCCCCATTTTCTTCATTCCAAATTGGTCACGTGTTGGAGATGAGTAAGAAGTTGGTTGATGTTTGGTCAATGCTTGGTTGAGGTCATGATTAAAATGTTGGTTGATATTTGGTCAATGCTTGGTTGGTCAATGTTTGATCGAGGCTTGGTCGATGCTTGGTTGAGGTCGATGATTAAAAGGTTGGTTGATGTTTGGGTGGTTGATGTCTAGTCGATGCTTGGTCGATTGATGTTTGGTCGAGGCTTGGTTGAGGTCAATGTTTGGTCGAGACTTGGTCGATGCTTGGTCGAGGCTTGGTTGAGACTTGGTCGATGCTTGGTTGAGGTCGATGTTTGATAAGGAGGCCGTCGAGACCTCGCTTGTAAAGAAGTCCCCCTAGCATGGTGTAGCAAGCAATGTTCTTGATAAAAGCTCATTGTCTATTGCTAGAGGGTTTGAGAGGGATGATAGAATATGTTAAGTAGTCCACAAGTTGCTTATACCAAGCGTCATGTGGACTAGTGAGGTTAGGGGGAATTTCCCCCAGTGATGATGGTCGAGACATGTCCAAGATAGAAATCTTGGGTTGCGTTGGTTGAGAGGTCTTGACGAATAATGGGTATGTCAAAGGTGTAGAAGCCTAGTCTGTTCCTTTATTCTTCATGGTTTGGGGCCTGGAGGCCACATTAATTATGTTGATTTTGAATAAAGGTTGAGGAGGTGGTTGAGGGACCATAGTCTTGTATGGGGATCCCAGTTTAGGTGAGGATGTTTGTGAGGCATGAGATGGTGTCAGTAGTTGGTCAAAGATGTGGTCAGAGGAAGCCTCAACGTGAGGGGTGTCCTTTGCCAGATGTTGACGGATGACAACCTTAAGGGCACAACAATGCTCAGTGTCATGCCTCGGTGTGCGATGATACCAGCATATTTTAGTGTCATCGAACCAAGGTGGTTTTGGTTCGAGAGGTTGGTAAGGCTTGATAGGCAGGAGGGCAATGCTCGAAGACTGCAATAATTAGCATAACATCAAAGCATAAGAAACCTTTAATGGGTCTGCGCATTTTGTTGCGGTAGAGGTCGACAATTTATGTTTAGGAGTCATTTAGAGGGTTTGTTGGGTCACCTTTTTAGTTGGCGGTATGGCCACATGTGGAGATGGTACGTTCTTGTTGAGAGGTGTTGGATGTGGGAGCAATCCTACTAAAGTAGACGGATGTGGACCCAAGATGGATGGTAATGGTGAAGGTGGGGAAGGAGTTCTCCGATAGGGTTTAGTAGCCTTCTTTGGTTTGGTCTGAGGACTATCATTGTGTGGGGTGAGGTTTAAGTCTACCATCACTCGTGGGTGAGTGAGGTTGGATGTAGGGCACACACTGAGGGATTTAACCTATTTCAGCATGGTAGATGACTGCAAGGGTTTGGATGAGGCTGCGTGAGGTTTTATAGTCGATCGTTTAAAAGATTTAGGTGATGGTGAGAGAATCATCACTGGATCATCTTTGGTCAAAGTTGGTGAAGTGATAAGTTCCTCTCTCGATGGAGAAGGAATTGGATAATGTGGCTCTTTATTTGGATAGAGCGTAGGGATAATCATGGCTTCTTCGTGTGGTCGAGAAGCAGAAAAAGTATGATCCCCCATTGATGATAAGAAGGATGAGGGTGAGGCAGTCGGCATTGGTGTCGTCAAGGCATCCTCCAATATGTGAGAGGTCAAGGTAGATTCTCCCACATGTGAAAGAGGTGTGGATGGAGGATTATCCTCCATTAGAGGCAAAATAGGAGAGGAAGGCTCCTCTACCCATGGTGGACAAGTAGGTTGACTAACCTCTTCAAACTATGGGAGAGGTTGGTTAGGAATGGAAGGCGAAACCATGTTGACTGTGCATATATTACACTCTTGAAGGTCATCGGCCATGGTCTGGACATGATTTTGACTAGGGGAATGGTTAGGGAAAGGTTTTCTAAAGATGTCCAAGTTTTGGTTAAGTAGCACGTTTGGGTTATCCAAGACAAGATCCCCCTTGTCTAGCATGTCTTGGACAATGTTTTTAAAGGTTGAGCAGTTGTTTGTGTCATGGCCTTTGACATGGTGATAATTGCAGAAGTCATTTTACCTGTACCATGCAGGGATAGGTCTTGAGGGGTCAAATTGAGGTGGTCAGATTTGAGGGAGATTAAGGACCCCCTGCTTGATGATTTTATCCAAAACGGCAGCGTATGATTCTCCAATTGGAGTGTACTGACACTGTATATACTATTGTTGGAATTGTTTGGTGATACTTTGTGATGTGGAAGGTTGAGATTGGTTAGTTGTTGTTGAAGATGGTGATCTAAAGACCATAGTGTTTGCGACTCCCTTGGGTTTGGAGTGGGAAGAAGTAGATTTGGATGAAGAAGGGTCATTGGATTTTGCGTTATTATTTCGCAATTTGACCTTGTCCTCTTCAACCACGCAGAGTTCAAGCTTTCGGGCCATGGTGAAAGCTTCGTCAAATGTGCAAAATGTTTGGATCTGCAAGGTAGATGAGATGTGCTTGGCACATGCTCTAGAAAAGAGCTCAATGAGCTCAGTTTGAGGTAAGGAGAAGGAGAGTTGGTTGATTAAGCCTCTCCAACGAGCGATAAAATTGGCTATTGATTCATCTTTAAATTGTTTGATAGAGTATAGGTCTATAATGGAGACCTTTTTAGTTATGTTAATTGAAAAGTGGTCAAGAAAAAGTTGGGTGAGTTGAGTGAAATAAAAGATAGAATGACTGGTAAGGGAGCTATACCAGTCAAGGGCAGGCCCCGAAAGTGACATGGGGAATGTGCGCAGTAATAACGCATCATCGTGAGCTATAAGATAACAAGCGTGTCTAAACGCTCGTAGATGTTGTTGTGGGTCCTCCTTACTCTGAAAGCGAGTAAACTTGGGAAGTTCCCACTGGCTTGGATATGGTCAGATTGGGACTGAAGGATGAATGGGTTCATTACAAATTTGCTCATATGAGAGAGCATTGCTTAAACCGGAAATGGATGCCTCAAGGTTAGACATCTTATCCATCAACATCTTGATTAAATCAATTGATGGATTTGTAGGTGGGGCACCCCCTAGGTTGTAAGGTACCTAGAAGGTGTTAGGAGGGGCATATGACGTACTTGGTTACACTTGTATAGGCACAACATATTGGTAGTTTGTCATAGGGACTGAGGTGGAGGTCAAAGGGGCTTGCGCCGTGAAGTTAGAAGGCACAAGTTGACTAGATACCACCAAAGGTGGTTGAATGGCGGCATTGGTAAAAGGATGGGTAGTCACTCCTGCATTTATAGGTGCGAGAGTGTGTGGAGTCGAGACAATAAAGTTTTGGCATGATGTAGAACTTGGTTGAATTGTGTGTGGTTGAGGGGGTAATGAAACCCCGATGGAGGTTGGTCCAAAAATAGATGGGGAGGCCAAACTTTGCGTATTGGCCATGGTTGGGTTAATGGTTGAGGTAATAGCTTGAGTCATAAGAGGCTGGGTAGCGGATGGTGTTGATGTCATCACCACTTCACCCGAAAGGTCTCGCGTTTGGTTTCTTGCAAGGTAGTGTTGGAGAGCCTTGACGTTATGGTCAAGGAATTTCTCAAAGTTCTGGTCCCCTTTGGGGAAAATTAAGGGTTGATTGGAATTTGACTGGATAGGAGAATATTCAGTGTCTGAAGTACACTCTATTAGAGGTCTTGATATGAAAGGTGAAGGTAAAAGTGGTTGTTGCCTTGCGTGGTCAACAAGAGTCTTGGTTTGACTACGTGTCAAAACCATTCAAGGCAGAATAATACATTCTTACTAGCTCAAACAACCAGATAAAAACAAAAAAGAAGATGAAGACAAGCAGACCCTAAACGTTAAATTCCTAAGAATCAATTTTTAGAGTCTTGTTGGCTTATGCCTTAGAGTGTGTGGGAGGTTGGCTTTTAAAACGGGTCCTAAAAGAAGTAGTCCAAGGTTGGTTTCAGGTTAGTTTTGGTGCTCAAGAGTCTGTGTTAGGTTCCGTACATGGCCTGGTGCTAAGGAGCAAGCTCCCCTCACTTCATGAGCCCAGAGATAAGATAGGTCACTTAGCTAGTATATACTTCCCCTAGAGTTTATACTCTGCTAGAGAACAGAGTGGGCTCTCCCCTTGGTGGTGAAGTCCAAGTAGGATTACCACGAAGGGTAAGGTATCCGCTAGGTGATGAAATCCTAGTCAGACCTTGTCTCAGGTATGTTTTGATGTTTGATTTGTGATAGTGGTCTGGTCGTGTAACATAAGTGTGCTACGATTTATTCATAAAGTGGTTTTAAGTTACTAGATGTGAGAGCTAAGTATGCATTCAAACAGAAATGAGATGCAATAGATTTTAAGCCCAAATTGAAATGTGTGTTCGGATGCAGACAAGTGGAGAAAAGGTTGAAGAGTATGAATTTTACTACTCTAGATGCAGGTAAAGAAGAAAAAGAAAGATTCTTTTTAACTTCGCTAATGGTGTCTTTCGGAAGAGATAGAAGACAAGGATGCAAGGAGAGACCTAATGCACCTATATGAAAAGTTTGTTTTTAGACGAAAAAGTATGAACCCAAGGAAAATTCTTAGGGTCCCACCAGGTGTGCCAGAATGTTTCTATACATTCTTCACTTTTCTACATTCAAAGGAAGTAAGAAACTATGATTAATTGGTCAGGGGTTTGTACGTACCCGAATGAAGTTTGCGCACCGTATCTAGACGACTGAAGGAGCTCCTCTTTGGCTGTGGAGGATGACACCTGTAGAGAGAAAGACTTAAACAAAGAGATTGCTAGATGGATAAATGGTGGACTGCCAAGCAAAGCTCGGTCTCGGAAGTGCAAAGACTTCCTTGTGGGATGACAGTCCACTAGTTGATAAAAATAATGTCATAATGGAAAGAAATAATGAAAGACTGAACAAAAGAAATAAAGGTAATGCGTACCTATATTCTGTTGTCTACCTCTCACAATCGCCGATGCCGGTTAGTCTGTCGTCATTGGTTGGTCAAATGTTGCCAACGTCGGTTAGTCTGCCGACGTCGGTAAGGGCAATGGGCCTGGAGGCCGGCATCGATCGGGGCAATGAGGCTTTGGACGAGTTCTGGATGGGTCTCTGGTCGATGGAATGGTCTGGGGTAGTCTGAGAGTCTGTGTAGGGTGGTAAGACAGTAGTCAGAGTCTTTAGGAGGGACAAAGGCGGAGGATTTGTTGTCAAAAAAGGGGTAAGATATGGGAAAGGCCTCTCAGCATTTCTGGGAAGAGAGTCAGGTGTGATCTACTTGATAGCTGGGTCTGGTTGACAATATGGCTTAAAAGCAATAAATAGAAAATTGATTGCTAATATAATCTAAATAATTGAAATGAAATAGAAAAGGAATACTTATCTCTTGCTTAGAGCAGAGGCAGAGGTGTTTAAAATGCTTGTCCCTGTTGTGTCTGTTGCTAGAAGAGTGTTTAGTTGAAGTCTGATGATTGATCTCAGAGAGTTCCTGTTGATGTCCAGGTCTGAGAGCCAAGAGAGGAAGAGAGTCAGAGATAGAATTCACGTTCGCGGTCTGTGATTGATTGATTCAGCGTCTTAGGGGGAAGAGAATTCACTTTCAGGTTGTTTTAAGCGACTGATGTTGGTGATTCCGTCGGCGTCCGCTGATAGTAACCGACGTTGGCAGATAGAAGATGGAAAAAAAGGCTAAAATTAGCCTTTTGCCCATTCTTCTAACTGCCAGGTCTAATTATCGTTGGAAAATGGTCGAAGGCAGATTAAATGAGCGTGAGGGGTTAGTGGGAGGAATGAAATGGGGTTTAAGTAATTAAGATTTGCCCCTTTTTGTCTTGTTGGTTGTTCTGACGAACTGCAAGACAAAAACAGGAGTAAATTTCCCCAGGTATGGGATGAGGTGGAGGTTTCCCCAATTATGATGATGAGGTATCCCCCCTCAAAGCGAGAGTCGAGGGAAGGGAACCTGAAATTGGGTGCCGATTTGATAAATAGTGGATGGATATGGTGAAGGTTGAGGGTGAACGTTGTAAAATTTGAGATTGTGCGCATACCACTTCACGAGATGGTCGGGTCAAATTGTCGCAAGTCAAAGGTCGAGGAGTGCTAAAATCAAAATAACCGAGCCCCAACATTTAGTCGTAGCTGATTGGGTTATTCGATCCAAGCTATAGCTCCAATGGTTGTTGTGTTCCAAGTATCTCGGGCTCAGGAAGTGCTCCTAGAAAACATGAAAATGTCACAAGTATTGGGGATCAACTTGCTCGTGATCCAGTACTTGTGAGGGTCGTAATGCGGGTTGCGGACAATTTGGCTAACTATTCGCGAAGTAGCCTACATAAAATCAAAACAACTAAAGCAAAGTTGTCTTGGAAGTGGTCATGGTCAGAGGAGATAGTCACGATCTCCAAGGTCATTGGTCGAGTCAGGTCGAGATGGTTGGTTTGATGTAGTCAGGGAGATGGCAGTGATCTCCAATGGTGCCCCATGAGAAGTCAAAGGTGACTTCTGCAATGTCAGGGCTAGTTGTTTGGTCATGATTGTGGACTAGGTTAAGTCATAGTGAAAGATAAAATGGTTTGTCCATCAGATAGACGAACAAACGGATGTGGCCGAGCTAACCCCAGAAGACATCATGTCATTTGAGTGCTGCCTACATAGCCCATGTGTTGAGGGCCTTAGACCAATGTAGTTCAGATGAAGAGTCAAAATGGTTGATGATTGGTTTGGTCAGGTTATGTTATGGTTAAGGGTAAAATTGTTTGTCCATCAGGTAGATGAACAAACGGATGTGGCCGAGCTAACCCCAGAAGATGTCATGTCATCTGAGTGTTGCCTACATAGCCCCTGTGTTGAGGGGCCTCAGACCAATGTAGTTCAGGATGGTTGATAGATTGGTTTTGGTCAGGTGACAGATGATGAGGGTATGATGATGTTACAACGTTTTCCATGTGATGGTGTATTCTGTAACATTGGTTGAGTGGTCTTTCATCCCTAGCAATTTTCCATATTAGTAATGGTGTATGATAAAAATGAATTGAGGTTGTTTATGCTTTAGCAAGTAATGGTTTATGCTTAACATAAATTATGTCCGGTCGATATTTTCCATGTGTATTATTTTCCATAGAAACTATATGAAATGGACTATGTCATGTTAGTGGTCTGAGCATGTTTGGTTTGGTTTGGTTGAGAAAATGATTTGGTTGGATGTGACCAAGGTGTGTAGGAAGTGAAAGACATATTTGTCCTTTCATTGACTAGGACCATAATGATAGCATGGGTAGGGGGTTTTTAGAAACAAAAGCCCCGTTCATGCATTACATCGTTGACCATCGGCTGTGTTAGAGAAGTAATCAAAGCACTTTGACATTAAAATGAGCTCAAAATCCCTTGAGTAGGTGATGTGATATGGTAGGATAGGGTAACTCTTTTTAGTATGGATAACTTTGCCCCTTTTTATAGGAGCCCCTGAGAATGACTATAGGTCAAGTCCATGACCATTTTTTTTTGGTAGACTGATCAATGTGGGAAGTCTACGTAGAGATGTCATTTTATTTTGTGGTCATTCGTGAAGATGATCGATGCGGGAAGCTTCTAAGAGAGTGATGTTTGTAGCAATATGTTTAGGCATAGCCATCCTTCGCAGGAGTGGTCTATATTTTTGCTTTATATATTTGAGGGCTTTGAATAGCTGTCCTTCGAGGGAGCAGTCTATTAACTACAACAATGATGATACAACTGTCCTTCGAGGGAGCAGTTTGCATTTAGAGTTTATGACCTTTTGATATTTTGACATCTCAATTTATGTTTGACAGAATTTTTAGTCATGGACAAGACTATAGAAGTTTGAGGGCTCCCTTTTATTAGGACAAAGCATCCATACTTTATAAAAGGGTTACATAGGGTTTGCTTTAGGGAAACAGGGTTGAAAGGAATGAGGATGAAGATGACAGGGATTGCTCAAGGGACGAGCTCAAATTAAATGTCGAGTGAACGAGTATTCAACTAACAGTAGAATGGTCGCAGATGCAAGGCATTAAGGGGTTCAGGTTCTAGTCAGCCTTTAAAAGAAGATAGACGATAAGTCCTCGATGCATATTTGTGTGTGATGATGTAAGGTCCGAGCCAATTAGGAGCAAACTTGCCTCGTTTACTTCTTTCCATGTTGGTCACATGTTGGTTTTCTTTGAGGACAAGGTCTTCGATGTTGAAATCTCATTCTCGCAAATTTTTGTTATAGGCTCATTTGATGCGATTTTGATAGACATGGAGATGGTTGAGGGCAGCAAGATGATGTTCGTCAAGTAACTCAAGTTGAGCTAAGTGATCTTGACAAAAGTCATCGTTAGAAAGAATGTCATGCAAAGAGATGTGCAGAAATGGTATCTGTACTTCAAGAGGTAGGACAACCTCTGTTCCATACACTAGAGAGAAAGGTGTAGCACCCATAGGGGTTCAAATGCTAGTGTGGTAGGCCCACAAAGCGAAGGGAATGTGAATGTGCCAATCCCTTCCAGTGTTGTTGACCACCTTCATGAGAATTTTGGTTAAGATTTTGTTGGAAGCCTCGGCCTGCCCATTTGCTTGTGGGTAGTAAGGTGAAGAAAAGTTGAGCTTGATGCCAAATGAGTCACAAAGTTTCTGGAAAATTTTGTTTTTGAATGACTTGCCATTATCGGTGATGATTTTGTGAGGGACACCAAAATGACAGATGATGTGGGTGTTGATGAAGTCGATAATTTTTTTGGCTTTTGTGGAGATGAGGGGAATAGCTTCCACCCACTTAGTGAAGTATTCAGTGGTGGTGATGATGGACTGATGATGAAGAGACGAATGGGGGTTAATCTCGCTGATGAGATCTAAGCCCCATTGTGAAAAAGGCCAAAAATACTAAGCAACTTGTAAGGCATGGCTAGGGAGTTGAAGAAAGTTAGCGTGCTGTCGGCACTTGATGCAACGCCGAACATAGTCGCTACAGTCTTGATGAAGAGTGGGCCAATAATAGCCCAGGCAAAGGATGCGCTTGGCAACCGAGTTACCACTAAAGTGTCTGCCACAAATCCCATCATGGACTTGTTTAATGGCGTGAGTGCTTCAGTGGAGGTTAGACAGCGAAGAAGGAGGCCGTCAAAACCTCTTTTATAGAGAAGACCCCTTAGCATAGTATATCGAGCCATGCGTTTGATAAAAGCTCATCGTGCATTGCTAGAGAGATCGGAAGGAATGATAGAATGGGCCAAGTAGTCCACAAGTTGTTTATACCAAACATCTCGTGGATTAGAGTCTATGGTGTTGACGAGGTTGATGTTAGTGGAAATGTACAAAGGCAATGACACACGATGCACCGTAACAAAAATTCTTGATGACAATGATGAAGATGGAATATGAGAGGTAAGAGAAGCCATAGTGTCAGCAAACTTATTCATAGAGCGAGGAACAGTTTGCAAGAGGTAATGGTTGAAAGATGCTAGAAGGGTGTCAACACAGTGTTTGTATCTTTGCAAAATTTCATTTTTACAAAGATATGAACCGTTGATTTGATTGACGACAAGTTGTGAGTCACCGAAGATGTTGATGGTCTTGACGCTTAAAGAAAGGGTAGTTTGAAGTCCCAAAATTAAGGCTTCATATTCAGCCATATTATTGGTACATTCAAAGTCGAGTTTGAAAGACAGGGGCATGGGCTCACCCTTGTGTGGGATGAGAATGACCCCTCCACCCCCACCGAGTTGACATTTGGATCCGTCGAAGAACATTGTCATTTGATAGAATGTGTCGTTGGTGGATAATGTAGCGATAGATTTGTCGAGGAATTCACAATGAGAAGGTTGGTTGTCGTGTAGAGGGGCATCTGCCAGTTGGTCAGTGATTGTTTGCCCCTTTATGGATTTTTGCTAGATGAATTCCAAGTTAAACTCAGTAAGAAGCATGAGCCAATGAGCCATACGCTAATTTTGGTATGGCTTGGAATGCATGTATTTGAGGGGGTCAGTGTGGGTGATGACAAAAGTTTTGTGATTGAGAAGATAATGACGGAGCTTGGTAGTGGCAAAGACTAATGCCAAACAGAGTTTCTCAATATGAGTATACTAGTTTTCATAGTCGATAAGTGTTCAGCTTATGTAGTAGACCACTTGCTCACGGTGTTGCTCGTCTCGGTGCGCGATCATGGCACCTAACGAATGGTTTGTTGCTGAGATGTAGAGGTAGAAGGGTTGGTCGTCTTTAGGTGGAATGAGGACTGGTGGAGAGACCAAATAGCGTTTAAGGGCTTCAAAATCCTCTTGGCAGTCCTTATCCCAATTAAAGGAGACGTCCTTCTTGAGGAGGTGATGGAAGGGTTGGCATTGGTCAGAAAGCTACGAGATGAAGCGACAGATGGATTGGAGCTTCCCTTACAGGCTGCGAAGTTGCTTGAGATTGGTCGGAGGTGGCATCTCGAGTATAGCCCATATTTTAGCGGGATCTATCTCAATGCCACGGAGAGAAACAATGAAATCCAGGAGCTTTCCTGAGAGGACCCCAAAGATGCATTTCTTGGGGTTAAGGCAGACATTATATTGAAGAAGGTGAGTGAAGTTGATCTTGAGGATGGTTAAATGGTCACGACGAAGCTTGGATTTGCCTAGCAGGTCATCCACATAGTCATCCATGATTTTATGGAGGAGATCGTGAAAAATGTAAGTCATGGCACATTGATATGTGGCACTTGCGTTCTTGAGGCCAAAAGGCATGACCCTATAGCAGAAAGTCCCCCATGGGGTGATGAAGGTAGTCTTGTGCTGATCTTCTGGTGCAATCAGGATTTGGTTATATCTTGAAAACCTGTCCATGAGTGATAGCATCTCATGACCGGCCATGAGATCAACAAGTTGGTCGATGTTGGGAAGAGGAAAATCATCTTTGGGACAAGCTAGGTTAAGGTCATAATAGTCAGTGCAGATTCAGATCCCCCAGTCACTTTGGTGATAGGGAAAATGTTAGACATCCACTATAGATAATCAATGGGCTGGATGAAAGAGACATAGAGAAGACGTTGAAGCTCCTCTTTGACAAGGAGCGCAACGTGAGGATGCATCTTCTGAAGCTTTTGCCTGACAGGCTTAGCCTCTGGGCTTGTGACAATGTTGTGAATGGCAATGTTAGGGTCGATGCCAGGCATGTCACTATAGGTCCAGGCAAAGGCCTTGCTATGGTCTGAAAGAAATTTAGTGTAGTCGATCTGCTCCTGGGTGTCTAAAGATTGACCAATCTTTAAGACATGAAGAACATCAAAAGATGGAAGGTTAATGTCAATAGTTGATTCATTTAACATAACTTGAGTTTCAGAAGGAAGGGAGCATTGAATGAAGGAGTCGTTAGTGCCCATGTAGGTGAGAATGGCGTCATCATCTATGCAGTGGACAGTGTTAATGGTTGCCGATTCATCGTCTATCATGTTGGGATAAATGAGAGGGAGAGACCTGGACACCCTGCTGAGTTAATAGGTTAGGGGTTCCAAGCAGATGGTGTTTATGAAAAAAAAATGAGGGATGGATACCACTGACTCCGTAGGTGAAGAGGGGAGAATGGGCGAGCTTGGAGGAGATTGGTCGATGGCAGGTTTGGGGCAAAGGTCTGCAAAAGCCTCAGAGGTTCTTGGAAACCCAGACCATATCGTTTCTTGGCATTGTCATCATTTAGTGGTTTGATGGGCTGATGGGAGCCTTATTCATAGCACCCGAAGCCAAAGCCCTTCCATGCACACCTATAAAGGTAGGTGTGAGCAAAGGCGGGGTTGCCAAGAAAAGAGAAGTCGGATGCGAATGGTTGAGGTGAGGAGAGAGGATTCCCATCAGTGAGAGCTCAATCTATTCCCCCATAGATGAGATTCGTTTGGAGATTAGGAGGACCATAAGGGATGACCATTCCGATCCGATGGTCATAGCTAGGACTGTGGTGAAGTTGTCCATACTCTTGCGGAGTCTGGAACATGTCTAAGGTAAGTAAGCGATACTCCCAAGTGAAAGTCTTTGGAAGATATCTTCCATAGGGTCCTTGGTTGTCACTTGAGGAGGTGGTATGAGTGCGACCACCATTTGCGTACTAGTTGAAGCTTCCACGGATGGAGGCGGTGTTTGGGTTGGTGTCTTGAGAGGAATGAGAACGTCATTTGGTCGATAGGTTGTGTTACAAGTTTTGAAAGGGGACGGGTCAGCGGGAATGATGTGGACTTGCCCATCGTGTTCAAATTTGACACAATGGTGCAGTGTAGAAGGAACACAAGTCATGGCACGGATCTAGGGTCGTCCTAATAGCATGTTATATTGGAACTCTCCCTCGATGATGTAGAAGAGCTCTGGGACTGTGCGCGGGTCGACACGAATATGGAGGACGATGGTGCCAATGGTGGTAGTAGTGGTGTCATTAAAGGATTGAAGGATTGCATCAGTTTTTTATATGCAATTCTTGGGGAGGGCCAATTGATCAAAGGCATGGGTAGAAATGATATTAATGTTGGCACCTCTATCAATCATAACTCACTTAATGCGGGTTCGATCAACATAAGCTGTGATGAAAAGAGCAGCGTCTTGATCTTCTGAGTTAGAGGTAGGAATTTCAGAATCACTGAAATTAATAGAGGCAATAAGGGATAATGAATGGACTAGGGCAGCGAGTGGTTGGGTGTCTTGGGGTTGGACCTCTGTTGCCTGTAAGGCTCTGATTAGAGCTTGACGATGTTGGGGTGAGCTTTGGATGAGGTCATACAAGGTCATTTTCACAGGGATTTGGTGAAGTTGTTTTAACATAGAGTCATGGATTGCCCCTGAAGAAGAGGGTTGGGATGCACCCAGGATAGAAATTTTGGATTTTGGTGGTTGAGGTGGCTTGACAAAAGGGTAGGTCCAAGGAATAGCAGCTTTTTCTTTTGCTTTATCCTTTTTTGACCTAGTGGTTACATGGATGGTGTTAATTTTGAAGAGAGAGGGTGAAAGAGGTGAAGGGATTATAGTCTGTTGATGAGATGTCAATGATGATGAAGGGGTTTTTGAGATATGGGAAGGTGTCAGAGGTCTATCGACAGTGTCCTCAAGGAGAAGGGTGTCCTTTTCCATGTATTGGTGAATGACCACCTTGAGGGCGTAGTAATTCTTGGTATCATGCCCCGGTGTGTGATGATATAGGCAAATTTTAGTATCATTGAACCAGGAAGGTTTCGACCCAAGCGGTTGGAATGGCTTAATAGGCGGAAGGGTTATGCTAGAGGTTTGCAAAATTCGATGCAATATCAAAGCTTATGAACCCACTAAGGGGTCCGTGCTTGTTGATACATGAGGGATTGATGACTTTTGCTTGGGAGGTGTTAAAGGAGTTTTCCGTACCACCTTTTGGGTTGGTGGTGCAGCCACGTGCGTAGACGACACTTTCTTTGTGAGAGGTGCCAAATTTTTCAGAGGTGGTAGGCTTGTGGTGGGTAAAGGGAGTAGTGGAGGTAACATTTTTTGGTTAGGGGTTGGAGTAGGGAGCACTCCTATTATGGTAGAAGGATGAGGGCCCAAAATGGAGGGTAATGATGATGGTGGAGGAGGGGTTCGTCGTCGTGGTTTAGCAGTCTTCTTTGGTTTGGTTTGAGGACTACTATTGGGCGAGGCAAGGTTCAAGTCTACCTTCACTTGGGGGTGAGTGAGGTTAGGTATGGGGCAAACACTGAGAGATTTGATTGGTTTTGATATGGTGGATTTAGGTTTTGATGTGGATGGTTGAGGTTTTGAAGGTTTAGAAGTAGAAGTCTGGTCTTTGTTGGAAACTTTTGGAGATTTTGTCACGGGAGGGTCAACAGCAGGAGATGAGATGAGACGGGCAAGGTGAGGAGTTTTGAGTCGCTCCCATAATGCCTCATGCTCTAATTTCCTTGAATGGAGAAGTCCTAGTTTCTCCACCAATAGAGAGAATGGTTGGGAAGATGTCAGATGAGGCTTTGGTCCTTTAGAAGATGTGGATGGTTGCGAGGCCGAAAATGTGTTAGGTGTGCCGATCTCAGACTCAAGGCATGGGGGAGCCATGACTGGATCATCTTTGGTCGAAGAAGGTGGAGAGACAGGTTCTTCTCTTGGTGGAGAAGGAATCGGATAATGTGGCTCCTCAAGAGGATAGAGGGCAGGGATGATTGTGCCTTCTACTTGTGGTTGAGGAGTAGGAAAGGTAGGTTCCTCCATTGGCAACAAAAAGGATGAAGGCGGGACTAGCGGTGCTAATATGGTCAAGGCATCCTCCAATATAAGGGAAGTCAATGGAGAACTAACAGGAGAGGAAGGTTCATCCATGTGTGATGGACCGATGGGTTCACTAACCTCTTGAGACTGTGAGAGAGGTTGGTTAGGCATGAGGGGCAAGACTATGTTGACTGTTCGTATATTATGTTGTTGGGAGTCATCGGCCATGGTCTGCACGTTGTTTTGGCTAGGGGAATGATTAGGAAAGGGTTGTTTAAAGATGTCTATGCTTTGATTGGGTGGCACATTTGGGTTGTCCAAGATGAGATCACCTTTGTCTAACATGTCTTGAATGATGTTCTTGAGAGTCTTACAGTTGGCTGTGTCATGGCCTTTGACACGGTGGTAATTGTAGAAGTCGTTCTCCCTATACCATGTAGGGATAGTACGCGAGGGATCAAATTGAGGGGGCGGTCAAATTTGGGGGAGATTGAGAACTCCCTGTTTGACAAGTTTATCCAACACAGATGTGTATGATTCTCCTATCGGAGTATACTGACACTGCACATATCTTTGTTGGAATTGTCGTGTGATACTTTAGGATGTAGAAGGTTTGGGTTGGTTGGTTTTTGAAGAAGATGATGGTCTAATGACTACAGCATTTGCTGATGCCTTAGATTTGGAATTAGAAGAAGAAGGTTTAGAGGAAGAGTCATTTGACTTGGTGTTAGGGTTCTTACTCTGCAATTTGACTTTGTTTTCCTCGATGGCACGTAGTTCAAGCTTCCTAGCCATCGTGAAAGCTTCGTCAAAGGTGCGAAATGTTTGGACCTAGAGAGTAGATGAAATATGTTTGGCACACACCTGTGAAAAGAGCTCGATGAGCTCAAGTTGAGGCAAAGAAAAGGAGAGATGGTTGATTAAGCCTCTCTAACAAGCAACAAAATTGGCTATGGTTTCATCGTTAAACTGTCTGATAGAGTATAGGTCTATGATGGAGACCTTTTTGGTGATATTGATCGAGAAGTGGTCGAGAAAAATTTGATCCAACTGGGTGAATGTGAAAAGAGAGTGTCTGGTGAGAGAGCTGTACCAATCAAGGGCAGCACCAGAAAGTGACATGGGGAATGTGCATAGCAGTAACGCATCATCATGTGCTATCAGGTAATAAGCATGTCTGAATGCTCGTAGATGTTGTTGTGGGTCTTCCTTACTCTGGAAGTGAGTAAACTTAGGAAGTTCTCACTGACTGGGATACGGCCGGATTGGGACAGAGGGATGGATGGGTTCATTACAAATTTGGTCATATGAAAGGACATTTTTTGAACCCGAAACTGAGGTCTCAAGATTAGCCATTTTTTCCATCAACATTTTGATTAGATCAGCTGACAAATTTGTGGGTGGGTCACTCCCTAGGTTGTGAGGCACTTGGAAGGTGCTAGAGGGGTGTATGAAGTAGTCGGTTGCGCTTGTATGGGTGCAACGCATTGATAACTAGCCATAGGGACAGAAGTGGAGACCAAGGGTGGTTGTGTCGTGAAGGTAGAAGGCATGACTAGGCTTGATGTCACCAGAGGTGGTTGGATTATGGAAACACTAGCCAATGGAAGCGTAGCCATGCTGGTGTTGATGGAGGCAAGAGTAGGCGGGATGGAGACAACTAGATTTTGGAAAGGGGTAGAGGTTTGTTGAATAGTCTACGGTTGATGGGGGGATGAAACCCCAATGGAAGTGGGCCCAGAGATAGAAGGAGAGGCCACACTTAGAAGATTAGTCATGGTTTGGTTATTAGTCAAGGTGACAGCCTGGGTGTCTATGGGTTGAATGACAGAGGCAGTTGATATAGTCACTGTCTCAAGCAAGGTAGTTGGCATCCCATAAATTGGGTTGCCTAAAGAGTCTCATGTTCGACTGCACGTGAGATAGTGTTGAAGGGCCTTGACATTGAGGTCAAGGAACCTTTCGAAGTCTTGGTCCCCTTTAGGGACAATAGGGGTCTGAGTCAGGGTTGGTTGGGTAGGAGTTTGTTCGGTCTCTGAATGATACTCCATTAGAGGACTGGTTATGGAAGGTGAAGGTGGGAGTGGTTGTTGCCTTGCGTGGTCAACAAGAGTCTTGGTTTGACTGCGTGTCAAAACCATCCAAGGCAAAAAAAGGGTCAGGTTTTAGAAATTGTGTTCTTCAATTTCAAAAACTCAGAATGTGGTTTTGGCAGAAAAAGGGTCGGGTTTTAAGGCTGTTTTGGAAAAAAAAAGTTGTTGACAGTGACCAACGTCAGTAGAAAAATTGATGCCGATGAAAAAATTTGCTGACATCAGTGGAAAAACCGATGTCGGTGATTGTGTGTTTCTAAAAACTCAAAAACTAAAAGTTTTTGGAAGAAATAAGAAGGTCTGAGTTGTTTTCAGAGCTCAGAATACGACCTCACTAACTCAAAAAACCAGATACAGATAGAAAAAATGGATGAAGACAAGCAGACCCTAAACGTTAATTCTTAGGAATAAATTTTAGAGTCTTGTTGGCTTATGCCTTAGAAGAGTGTGTTTGGAAATTTGGCTTGTAGAACGGGTCCTAGAAGAAGCAGTCTAAGGTTGGTTTCGGGTTAGTTTCGGTGCTCAAGGGTCTGTGTTAGGTTCTGTATGTGGCCTGGTGCTAAGGAGCAAGCTCCCCTCACTTCAAGAGCCCAGAGATAAGCTGGGTCGCTTAGCCAATATATACTTCCCCTAGAGTTTATACTCTGCCAGAGAACAGAGTGGGCTTTCCCCTTGGTAGTGAAGTCCAAGTAGGATTGCCATGAAGGGTAAGGTATCCGCTAGGTGATGAAATCCTAGTCGGACCTTGTCTCAGGTATGTTTAGATGTTTGATTGTGCAAGTGGTCAGGTTGTGTAACATAAGTGGACTATGCTTTATTCATAATGCATTTTAAGTTACTAGGTGAGTGGACTAAATATGCATTCAAGAAGAAATGAGATGCAATAGATTTTAAGCCCAAATTGAAATGTGTGTTCGGATGAAAACAAGTTGAGAAAAGGTTGAGAGTATGAATTTCACTACTCTAAGATGCAGGAAAGAAAGAAAAAGAAAGATTTTTTTTAACTTTGTTGATAGTGTCTTTTGGAAAGAGATAGAAGAAAAGGATGCAAGGAGAGATCTAATGCACCTATATGAAAAGTTTGTTTTTAGAAGAAAAAGTATGAACCCAAGGAAAACTCCAAGGGTCCCACTGGGCGTGCCAGAATGTTTCTATACATTTTTCACTTTTATACATTCAAAGGGAATAAGAAACTAAGATAAATGGTCAGGGGTTTGTACGTACCCGGATGAAGTTTGTGCACCATTATCTAGACGTTGTGGGGACTCCTTTTTGGATGTGGAGGACAACACCTGTAGAGAGAAAGACTTAAACAAAGAGATTGTTAAATGGATATAAGGTGGACTGCCAAGCAAAGCTCAATCCCAGAAGTGCAAGGACTTCCTAGAGGGATGACAGTCCACTTTTTGATAAAGAGAATGTTGCTAGATAGAAATAATGAAAGACTGAACAAAAGAAATAAAGGTAATGCATACCTGTATTCTGTTGTCTACCTCTCACAGTCGCCGATGCCGGTTAGTCTACCATCATCGGTTGGTCAAATATTGCCGACGTCAGTTAGTCTGCCGACGTCGGTTCTGGCAATGGGGCTTTGGACGAGTTTTGGATGGGTCTCTGGTCGATGGAATGGTCTGGGGTAGTCTGAGAGTCTGTGTAGGGTGGTAAGATAGTAGTCAGAGTCTTTAGGAGGGACAAAGGCAAAGGATATGTTGTAAAAAAAGGGGTAAGATATGGGAAAGGCCTCTCAGCATTTCCAGGAAGAGAGTCAGGTGTGGTCTGGTTGATAGCCGGGTCTGGTTGACAATATGGCTTAGAAGCAATAAACAGAAAACTAATTGCTGATATAATCTAAATAATTGAAATGAAACAGAAAAAGAATACTTATCTCTTGCTTGGAGCAGAGCAGAGGTGTTTGAAATGCTTGTCCCTATTGTGTTTGTAGCCAGAAGAGTGTTTAGTTGAAGTCTGATGATTAATCTCAGAGAGTTCTTGTTGATGTCCAGGTCTGAGATCCGAGAGAGGAAGAGAGTCTAAGATAGAATTCACGTTTGCGGTCTGTGATTGATTGATTCAGCATCCCAAGGGGGCAGACAATTCACCTTCAGGTTGCTTTAAGCGATCGACGTCGGTGATCCCACCGGCGTTGGCCAACTAGTAACCGACGTCATCGACTAGAAGATGGGAAAAAGGGCTAAAATTAGCCTTTTGCCCGTTCTTCCAACTGCCAGGTCTAATGTATCATTGGAAAATGGTCCTAGGCAGATTAAATGAGTGTGAGAGGCTAGTGGGAGTGATGAAATGGGGGTTAAGCATTTAAGATTTGGCATGGGGTGAGGGATGGCATCCAAGGAGAGGTATCCAAGGAGGGGTGAGGTGGCATGGGTGATGTGTCAAGGGGTATTATTAATTTAAAATATTTAATTTATTTTAAATTAATAATTGAGTGGTTTAGAAATGTTTGGAAGTGGACTAAGGGGACCAAGGGGGAGGATGACCAAGGAATAGACACGATTTCAGTGTCTACACATACATTTGCAAGTTAAACTCTAATAATGTAACTTGACTTCAAGCCAGGATTAGAAAAAAATTATCTTAATGCTTCAAGAGAGTGTTTACAAGGTGATTTTGATAGAGTAACTCTATCACCAGTTGAGGGATTTATTTTTAGGCTCAGAAGCCTATATATATAGCAGAAAATGATGAGAGAAGAGGGGGCTTATGTGAGAAAATGGAAAGAGGAGTCATACATGGCTACAACCACCACTATGTCCTTAAACTCTTTTGCATTTAGAGCGTAAAACTACCTTGACCATGAAATGAACTGTCCAAGATCATCACAAATCTCCTCGAGCCCCTCATTGATTAGCAAACATGCTAGAAGACAAGAACTTCTCTAAGAACATCTTTAATGCTCAAGCTACCTTTTCTAATCACCTGATCTTCACCTTTCATTTCCATGCCATCTTTCACTTGCCTTGCATGTATAAGGACAAAATCCCCATAAATCTAAATCTGGATCGATCCATGTTGCTTCTGCATTGAATGGTTGTTTGTCGAAGATGATGGCCATGTCGAATGATGAGGACCTCTCCATTAATTTCACCTACTAGCTCCTACCTTGAAACTTGGACCAGATCTTTCCTATAGATAGAAAACCAATCTAAAGACATTGGTTATTATGTACCCATTTATGTCGATGTAGGTCCATACAAATCCAAATGACTACTTGTAGGGGTTCATATTTTGACGTTTATGGGCCCATCATAGGATATTTTAATACCAATAGCTATTTTATGAGATTGAAATTTGACACTGACATGGATGTTATATTTCCTTTGAATACTTTCCTATGGGCCTTTTTCTTTCAAACAATTTGCTTGAACAATTTCTGTGGACTCTTTGTCGAAGGAATTAAACTTTGAATTTTTTAAGAAAGACCCTTTGGATTTTGAAAAGTCCTTTGGAGAAGTACCTTTTCTAAAGGAAAAGTATCTTTAAACCACTTTGAAAATGCCCCTTCCAAAGGGAAAGTACCCTTTAGAGCTTTTGAAAATGTCATTTGGTTATTTGAAATGAATCGTCAGCTTTTGCAAGTGCTCCCTTTTGTCAAGAAAAGTTCCCTTCGCATTTGAAAAAATTCCCCTTTCGAGAATCTTGCCAATGTAATTTTTTGAAGGGAAAGGACCCTTTGCCTTTTTTTAAAATGAACCTTCCTAAAAGGAACGTCTCCTTTGGGAAACTGTCCCTCTAGGTTTTTTGTTTTGGCACTTCTTTTTGAAGGAATTCCCTCCAAAGGAAATCCTTCAAAAAAATTTCCTTTGGCATTTTTGAAAATGAACCCTTTGCTTCGGGACAAAAGTTATGAAAGAAATCTTCTTTCAAAAAAATTGTCTCGAACAATTTTCTTGAAGGAAATGTGTCCCTTTGAAAATTTCTTTGGCCCTTTGCCTTCAAAAAGTGTCCTTCAAAAGAATTGAAAATGCCCTTTGGAGTTTTTGTTGCGGAACAATTTCCCCAAAAGAATTCAGTCCTTGTCTGTTGCTTCAAACATTTTATCCAAAAGAATTATCCCTTTGGAAACTTTGTCTCAAACAACTTTTCCGAAAGAATTCAACACTTAACACTTAACCAAAAAAGTCCCCAAAAAAAAAGAAACACTTAGTCCCTGCAAAGTCTGAAAGAATGAACAAGTAAAGACTTCGCTGAATAAAAGATTTTGCACTTAACTTCTGGCTTGCAGGCTTATCCTTGAACACTTTTGTTGGATCCTTAGAAAACCTTGCTTGAATCCCCTCTATTTGCAAATGTTGGATCCATTTATAAGCCTTTGATCCATTGCTTCATCAAACCATGCAAGAGCTTTATATGTGGGCCAAAAATGACCAATAGTTACTAGTTGTGTCAATGAAAATTTGAGACTAACTGCTCCCAAGGTTACTTATAGTGACAAAATTATGATGGATATATTTCAATTGATTGTGGAGAGTTTCTGAGGTCTTGTGGATAACAAGGAAGACTCCTTTTGCTAGAAGGATCACATTGCTAGAGACTACGAAAAAAATTAGGTCATGTTTGTTGATGTTAGATTTGGAATGTGATGAGCTTGTTTTTGAAATGTTTAAAAATTTCTTTGCAACTACTTGTAAGAATCCTACCAAATTAATGATTATTCTAAGAGATTTTATAATTAATAGATTGCTTGAAAAGTGATTTTTATCACTTCAATTATTAGAGAAATTTAATTAATTATTGAAGCAAGGATCTAATATAAAATAATTATTTAATTTACCATAAAGTAATTTTAATTACTAATTTATTGAGGTAAGTTATTTAATTAATTCAAATAGGCCTAAAGTGACATTAAAAGGAATGTCAGTTTGGGAGATGAACAAAGAAAGGAAAGATATCTTAAAGAGTGGATAAAGAGGGGTTATGAGGTGTTTTACCTCACGTCGCCCCCTCTCCCACCCCCAGATGGTTTGCTGCTTTTTGGAGGGTACAAGCACATGATGAAGATCTCAATTGAAGATATGTTGAAAATTGATATTGTTTCTTCATACTTGAAGAATATATTGGGATGTATGCCTAATAACTGTTTGCAAATTTAGAGTTGATTGTTCTACAAAATGTGTCTTTTGATGCCACCTATTACTAAGGTGGATTTATTACATGACATAGAGTGGGATGACTTGCTTTATGTGATCTTTATGAGGGTTTGACTTCACAAAATTAAGGATTGGATACTAATATTTATTGTGTGAATTTTATCAAGTGTGGTGACTTGATTGGGATTGAGGGTTTGATGTTTAAAGAGGTAAATTCTAAAAACTAGGGGTTTTAAAATGTTAGAGCAAGTTTTGGTGGCCTTTTCATGGAGAGAAAATTTTGAAATTGTTTTTAATTGATAGTCATTAATTTTTTGATAAGTTTGAGCTCTTATTTGTATCATAATTATAAATATTGAGGGAGTTATGAATTTTTGAATTTTCAGCTATTCATAGGAAATAATATTTGTCGAGGGTAGATTTGTAAGGGTTTCGATGACCTTTTTAAGGGTCAAGATAGGCCCTAAATGTGGGACAAATAATATCATAATTATTTGTGAATTTTTTTGGCATATTATTTACAGGGTTTTGACATCATTTTGAGGGTGAATTCAAGGCACAAATTTTGATTTAATTATTGCAATAATTTTTTGAATATTGGTGATTAGATTGGATTAGGGTTTGATCACTTTGGAACCCTAACCGTTGATTCATGGATGATATGACTGCTATGATTTTTGTATGATTTTGTCTATAACTTATGAAATTTGGAGAAGAGATTAGAGTGGGAAAGAACACCAATTCAACTATTGTGGCACTAGGGTTTGGAGGATTGAAACATTCATTTCAGATTCTTTCTTCATTGTAGTAAGAGGCATTGGTGGCCAAATTCACAAGGTATTTATTTCAAGATGAATTGAAGTTAATTTTTAGTTTGGAGGTGCAATAATAGCAACTTGGATTTACCAATTTCAAAATTCAAAAAATTATGGATTTTAAGGGAACCTTTTTTTGGTTAAATTGTCTCATTTGGGGACATTACAAACACCACTTAAATCTTGAAGTTTTTAACACTATACAATACACTTTCCATTGCAAGTTGTGTTTGTAATTCTAATTCAATTTTCCAAATTACATAGGTAAATCCAATAAGCCAATGGCAGCGCAATTCCTAGGGTGGAAAATTTGGAATGAAATATATAAGCAACGAATAACAACAAACCAATAGAGCAAGGGCTAAAAAATGAATCAAGATAGTGTAAAATAAAAATGATCAGTGAAAATGGATATAATAGACCTAAAATAATCAATAAAATAAGTGTATATAATATATCCAATGTTTTATGATAAATTTGAAACAAAAGATGACAAAGAACTACATTTTTTTGGTCTTTATGGATGGATTCTAATCCATAAACAAGTAGATTTCTTACTGTAAAACTTTTACTTATTGGATCCTTATAGGTGGATTAGTTTTAATACTAAAATTCAACTCCAAAAATATAATCAACTAAAAAGAATGCAATGCAAGTAATAATGAACACTACACACAAGTTGATAACAGAGTTCGATAGATGCCTACATCTCTGGGTTCTCTAAACGATGAATCAATTCATTATAAAAATATGTTTGTAAGTACAAATTTTAAACTTAAAAAACTATAATGAATCTATCATGAACTCAAGTGTCAATTGGTCCTACAAAGACCTAGACTAGTCTTGGAAGGCTTGCACAATGTTCTGACATGGCCTCCCTACTTCACATTTCTCTATTACACGGTCTCCAAGAGCCTCTACACAGAGCTAAGTCAAAATAGGCATCAGTCATCAACTTCATAAAATGATCCTTCTCTGTGGCCTCCAAGTAGTGCTAACTCCTTCAATAGAGCTATTATTACAAAACTCAGATTAATAACACCTTACAAATAATAGAGAATCAGAGCTTTCGTAGACCCATACAATGCTCCTCCAATGCTCCAAAAAAACCCTCTGCTCTTTTCTCAAGATTTGAGTAATAAACACTATAATTAAACTTTATAAGCCTCTACAAAGCAATAATAATAATAAGAAGAAAAATACAAATGTCTTGTAATTCACTTGGAATGCCTTCACAATCTTGCTTAAGGCTTGCAAATTCGAATTAAGCTTGAACATCTTTGCATGAATTAAACTTGAGTGGCTTGACTATGAATTCCTAGAATTTCAATCAAGTACTCTTTCATCAAATGAACCTCCACCCCTTTTATATACTTGTGGAGGGTCCACTTTTTGAGGTTTGGATAGTAATCCCTTTACAATATTTATGGGATTTAACATTATCCCCCCACTTATCCCATATATATGGGATTCACTGTTATATATACCTTTAAATAAGGTTCATATGTGGGATGGAGGGAATAATAATTTATGTATTTATTTAAATGCTTCACATTTTGACTAGTCTATGCCATGTGTCATCTAAAAATTTATCCACATGTCCCATGCTTATTTGTCCACGTGCTAGAATTTAATTAGTTCATGTTGTCATGCCATCACTTTTACCAAGATTGACCACGACTTTGACTAGCCATAACTTTCACATATGAACTTGGAATTGGTTTGTTCAAAATGCGTCAAAAAGCTTGTGACAAGTTTTATGCCATGGAACTAGTTCAAAAATATTTTAAGACCATCAATTTTTTTAGTTTGACCAATTTTGAAAGTCTATTGACCAATGATAATTGGAGCATACAATGTCCTTTTTTTGCATTCCAATAGTTATTGGAAAGCTCTTGATGATCTCTATACAATGGAACACATTTAAATAAAACCAAGGAGCATCTCAAAATATCCTCCAGATCACGTCTCACCACTAAGAAGGCTTTTGTTCCACCAATAGCCAAAACATTCATTTTCTTGATACTAGATTTGGTTCTTTGCAATGCCGCATGGAGATCTCTATGTTGGACTATGTGGCCTTTAAAACTACTATTCCGATATGGGTAGGCTACATCATTCATTTTCTATGAAAAATCATCAATTCACTGCAAGCACAACATCACACAAAATGATCAATTTGAAAAATACATCTCAATGTCAAAGAGACAAATGTTTGATTGATTCAGTGAGCTACCGGTGAATAAGCTATCCTATATAGCATGGGAATAGCATAATTTATCTGTGCCATTGGTTGCATTCCCAAAATGGTGAATTCCCTATAAATGCAAAATATCACCTGGTACAACTATAAACAAAATATTGCTCATGTATGGGTCTTGAACTGCATCTGACACATTCTATCATTAGATGAAATTTCATAACAATAGCTACTTCAATTGCAAGTATCACGTAGGTACACTAAATATATCCCAAACAACCTGCATATATTGTTGTCAACTTCATAATGGAGTTAATTAAAATGTGAGAAAAACCAAGCATGATAAACCTATCACAAGATTATCCTCATCTGGTTACTCCAAAAATATTCAAAGGTAAAACATTGACTAATTTTCCTTTCATCAATCATCAAAAATCCCAAAGATGCTTTGAAAAAATTGTATTTTAATCTACAATTCCATCTATGCAAACATAAACTAAGGAACTTTTTACCAACTCATTTTATCAAATTATCCCATTTAGGTGGTTTTATTTTCTCAGTAAATACCTGGGTTGACTTAACAACTGGTGGTGGATTAAGAACTTTATTTACTTTTGCAATGAGTCTATATTCCATCTTCATCTTACTATTTTGAGATGGATGAAGTCTCCAACACTGCTCAACTCGATGCCCATTCACATGACAAAGAGCACAAAAGTTACTCTTGGCCTCCTTGGATGATGAATCACATTTGCCATTTCTCACCTCTAAACGATGAGATTGGTCTTTAGTACCTGCCTTATTTCTGATGAAAGGCATCAACTTCTTCAGCAATGACCTCTTCCAACAACTAGCAATAGAATGGTTACTTACCCCACAAAAATTGCAAGGAAAAGCATGCCATATTTTCTCTTTTGGTCATTCATTTACACCTTTCATCATCCTGCTATGATGACTTGTTCCTCTACATGGAGGAATTTTGTTGTACTAGTGGCATAAGCACTTGGCTATTGAAAGCTTGTCTTCTTTCAGTGGATTTAGAACTCTCCAGTTTCCATTCGCTAGTGTAACCCAAACTTGCAAAATGAGGATGATCCTCACCCTGTATTGCGTTAGTAATACCTTGGATATTCTTGACAAAGCCTCTTCCATCAAACCCCATTTTAAACAATAGTTTCAAGCCATTACCTCTGGTGTGTTTTTCAAAATCACCAAAAATTGCATCAAAAATTGACTGGGAGGAAGTGTTACATGGTGAACTTATAATGCGATCATCTGTCATCATCTCTACATCTGTGGTGGAAGGTAACTCCTTTTGTTCACAACTCTGCAACTATGCCAAGAGCTCATCCTTGGTTTGTAAATCACCTTTCAAGCATTCAACCTCCTCTTCGAAGGAGTGAAACTTGGATATCATGAAAGTATTCTCATCCTGGATATGTCGATTGAA
Source organism: Torreya grandis (assembly GCA_037957365.1). Lineage (NCBI taxonomy): Eukaryota > Viridiplantae > Streptophyta > Pinopsida > Cupressales > Taxaceae > Torreya > Torreya grandis. Next base: position 3,855,053 of record JARHVA010000128.1, on the reverse strand, counting down.
TGCTTCAATCTCTTCAAGCCTTTCACACTTCAAGGCTTTGCTTGTGGTTTCCTACTCTTGCAAACACTTTATCTCCAAAAACTGCACATTGCACTAGAAGATTAAACAAGTCAAAAATGTCTGCAAGTAATTGAAATTGAGATCAATAGACTACATAATTAGAAGCAAATCTTGCATTCGAACTACTCTGATACCAAAATGATCTGTAAACATGTAGATTTACTACTCTAAAAATTTTACTTATTGGATCCTTATAGGCAGATTAATTTTAATGCCAACATTTAACTCTAGAATTATAATCAATGAAAAAGAATGCAATGTACGTAATAATGAATACTGTACACAAGTTGATAATGGAGTTTCGTAGATGCCTATGTCTCCAGGTTCTCTAAATGATGAATCGATTCATTATAAAAATCTATTTGCAAGTACAAATTTAAAACTTAAAAAACTATAATGAATCCATCACAAACTCAAGTGCCAATCAGTCCTGCAAAAACCTAGACTGGTCTTGGAAGGCTTGCACCATGTTCTGACATAGCCTCCCTGCTTCACACCTCCCTGTGACTTCTCCTCTACTGTACGGCCTCCAAGAGCCTCTACACAGAGCTAAGTCGAAATAGGTGTCAATCGTTAGCTCTGTAAAATGACTCTATGGCCTCCAAGTAGTGCTAACTCCTCCAATAGAGCTATTATTACAATACTTGAATTAATAACACTCTACGAATAATAGATAATTGTAGCTTAAATAAAACTATACAATGCTCCTATAATGCTAAAAAAAAAACCCTGTGTGATTTCCCTGAGCTTCGAGTAATAAACACTAAAATTAAACTTTATAAACCTTTACAAAGCAATAATAATAGTAAGAAAAATCCAAATGTCTTTAAATACATTTGAAATGCCTCTACAATTCCGCTTAAGACTTGCAAATTCGAATTAAGCTTGAATGCTTTTGCATGAATCTGGCTTGAGTGTGAATTCCTAAAATTCCAATCAAGTTCTCTTTCCTCAATGAACCTCCACCCCCTTTATATACTTTTGGAGGGTTTTGAGGTTTGGATAGTAATCCATTTACAATATTTGTGGGATTTAACATTATCCCCCCACTTATCCCATATATATGGGATTCATCATTATCTATGCCTTTAAATAAGACTCATATGTGGGATGGAGAGAAATAATAATTTATTTATTTAAATGCTCCACATTTTGACTAGTCTATGCCATGTGTCCTCTGCAAATCTATCCACATGTCTCATGCTAATTTGTCCATGTGCCAACATTTAATTGGTCCATTTTGCCACGTCATCACTTTTACTGGGTTTGATCACAACTTTGACTGGTCATAACTTTCACATACAAACTCGGAATTGATCCGTTCAAAATGAGTCAAAAAGCTTGTGACAAGTTTTACATCATGGAACTGGTTCAAAAAGGTTCCAAGACCATCAATTTTTCCATTTTAACCAACTTTGACTATCTGTTGACCAAGATAACTGGAGCATATGATGTCCCTTTTTCGCATTCCAACAGTTGCTGAAAATCTCTTGATGATCTCTACACAATGGACCACGTTTAAAGAAAACCAAAGAACATCTGAAAATATCCTTCGATTCAGATTCAACCCATGGTTTACAACCTATAGTTTTATAATTTATTTATTTTTGTCCGTATGGATGGATTCTGGTCCATATGGGTAGTTTCAGCCCATGGTTTTATGGCCTCATTCCCATTGTATTGCCATATTACTTAACATGTACCTATATATGCACACACATGGATTAGGGTTAAACAAATAAAAGAACACCTTATTGTATTGTGAACGGTTAAGTTAATAGAATAAGTTGAGTGTTGTTTTGCTAAGTTGAGTATAATTTTTCCAAGTTTTTTTCTAAAAGCTTAAATCTTATGTATATTGCGAGTATGCTATTGTTTTGTTATATTTTAGAATTGTTAGCATTGCTTCTACTACGTAAGTTTATTGGCACTGTTTTTCTCTTCATAAGTAATGTTGGTACAAACAAAATTTAAAAGTAAACATTTATATTTTCTTAAATAATGTGTGTTGTAATAGCTTACATGTGCATCTTGAAAAAAATCCAAAATGAAACTACCACATCCCTCAACATCATTTTGTTTCCTCCCTCACAAAACATGCCAAAATTATTTCTAATATTTATTCCCAATTATGGGTAAGTGGTTATCAATAAAATCGAGAGACACATTGAAACTCTGTAAACTCAGTAAATTCCTAATCAAGTCATATATACAAGTCACAAGTGGTTGGACATGGATCCCTCCCTACCTAAGCCTACTATTAACTCAAAAATCCATGAATGTCAACCTCAATGTCCCTTACATATACAAGTGAAACAACTTATGCACCAAGTCTTTTATAAGGGAAACTTGGAATAGGGCCCAAAACACTAAAGATCACAGTTATTCTCTTATTCAACACTCATGGCACTTGACAACAATGGTTTCCAAGTGTAGTGGAAATTAATAAGTAAGCACTATAAATAAGAAACTAAGCAACATTGTCAAAACTAAAAAAACCGGCAGCAAAAGCAATAGGGCATCATAATTGTTCTGGATTCACAGTTTCCCTAACAAGGTCTAGGCTTTCTAACACTGACTTCAATAGAATCTAACATCTTTCACATACAAAACCAAATCTACTGGCATACATAGTTACCCATGCTTTACATACCCGTGCCAACCAAATATTTCCAAACTACTAAGGCAACAACTAGCGTCTGTTTGATAATACTTTATTTGCAATTCAACTTTCAAACTTACATGAAAACTATTTTGAACAATTCCCAAAGTATAAATCGTTTTTTACCACATTCTTAAAGCAAGTTAGATTACTCTTTTCTGAAGATATATTAAACCTCTGATGAGGCTCGGATTTGTAGGAAATTGTACAATGCATACATTTTGTAGTTATCAGCCATAATAAGCTTAAGAAACAATGTTGACTTTCTATTTCTCATTCCTGCATTCACTTTTGGAATCATTGGACAGCATGAGGTGACTACTGCTCAAATCAGGGATCCAACTGCTTAAGGGCTAGAATATTGGCAGGTAAAGTTCACTGAGAAAGATTGCAACAAATATCAAAAGTGGGTCCTAGGAGATCTCAGTTTAGTTCAAGAAAAGAAAAGAGTAGTGTAAAACCCCTCCAATATACTTGCACCTAGCAGAGTGCATTCTTTACAGCTGCTTCTTGTGAGAAGAGAAGTGAAGTTTAAAACCCCTCCAATATACTTGCGCCTAGCAGATTGCATTCTCTACAGCTGATTCTTGTGAAAAGAAAAATGAAGTTCAAAACCCCTCCAATGTACTCACACCTAACAGATTGCATTCTCTACAGCTGTTCTTGTGGTTCTGCTGAAGCTAATGCAAGTTCTGGAAAAGATATACCGGCCGTTCTAGCCTTGAGCTGCTCCTGCTTAAGGCGGAAAAACTCACGTTGCTTCACCCTTCTGCTGTTTGGATTTACAGGTTGAACTACACAAGGATAAATGCTCACCTGGGGCCTTTGTTGCAAGAAACGAGAAACGAAGAAACGTGACCGCAATGGAAACGGGACGAGGAACACAGTTGAGAGAGGTTGCGCATTGGAAACGGATTTTCTTATATATAATTTTTATAAAAAATTATCTAAATTAACCCTTCAAATATTAACTATTAATTAAATTAGAAAAAAATAAATTAAACAAAATGAATTGTCTCATAGTGTTGAGGTGATCAAGGCAACAACTGCATTAATTAGGAGGTATTTGGGTAATTGAAATACAGCTAAAACCAAAAAATTAAAAACATATTTGTATTAAAAATTTAAACTTTGATAATTTATTTTGTGAGGAAAGGCAGGATCGTGTCAGCCTACATGCACCAAAAATGGCACTGAACGGTTAAACTAAAACCCATATAAAATGGCTTAAAACCACGATGGTTTCTGATTGTTCTATCCCCGGTAAATCTGGATCATGATAAATCAGCTAATGTTCATTTTGTTCAAATTAAATAATTTACAAGCTTTAAAAACTTCGAACATTAAACTTTTCCACGGGTTGGCATTGCGGCACAGATAATCCCGTTTATAACAACGTCCCCGTTGCGTTGCCGTTTCGGCCCGTATTAACGCGAAACGGGGACAGCCCATTACGTTTCTTGCTACACTGGCTGGGGCATTACAACAAGCAATAATGTAAGTGTTGATGATCCATGCAATCTGCAGCAAAATCTTGGAAGTGTATTCTTTGTTCATTCTTTGTGATGAAATACTACATCAGTCAATTTACAAAAACGAGAACAATCAACCAGCACACTGTCAACATGTCACCTTTTTCTTGTCTGGTCCGTATTTCTCAAACTCCACAAGACCATCAATTAAGGAAAATATCATGTAGTCTCTACCCAGTCCAACATTGTTCCCAGGATGAAACTGCCCTCAAAATGAGTTGATATGAAAATCAATGAAGATAAGTATTCAAGAGAACAGTAAATTACCAGAATAGATTCTCTTTTATTAGATTCAGTGAACTTTAGTAGTAATATGGTACATACATAAGGTTATGGAAGTTATAATAACAATATTTTTAATGGGAGAAATTGCAATTAATAGGAACAAGTCCACAGAGCTATAGTTTAAAGGATATTTTGGCTTCCTAATGAAAGCACCTAAAGACCATTTTGGCTCACACGCTCTAACAGTCTTCATCATAGGTTTCAAGCATGGGTACATGTATGACTATGGGTGTACGCACTAGTCATCCAAGATAAGATTGTAGTTTTAGTTAAAATATAAATATTTTTTTAACCTTATTTCACATATAGTTAAATCCTTGGGTGGAAACGAAGCTAAAAGAATGTGACATCAAATTTGTTAGGAACATGCATTGTATGTTTAAAACACTCAAACATAATAAAATGTTTTCTATTGAATTTGATATAATACAAAAGAAACGTACGATAGAAAACAAAGCAGAAGTTTAGTAAACGCCAACATGAAGAACAAGAAGACAATAAGGGACTAACCACCAAAACAGATGTTGTACACTATTCATTGCAACAGGTTAAATAGATTGACAAGGATAATGATGTGTTTTGTCTGGATAAGACAAAACACATTCAAACTACCCCGTAATTCAGCATGCAAAATCAACCTTAATAATCCCAACTTACATGCAGTTAGTGAGGCTTAAGTGAACGGAAATTCACCTAAACCTAGCCTATATGCATGCAGTGAAAATCCAGTGAACTGAAATCTGCCTAAGTCTAACATACATGCAGTCAGTGAAGCTTCAGTAAACTCGGCCAAGTGTACATGTAGGATATTTACATTGATATAATAGTGAAAGATCCCAAACTAGGATTGAAAGCAAATAAATTTGATTTCTACTAATTACAGCATTCAATCAATTGGACAAAGATATTAAACCGAATGTAGCTCCTTCTATAGCCCAGATGTTTATAAAATTATTACAGATTGGTCTCAAAACCCAATTATTATAATAACCACTAAACTGGAAATAAAAACCTGGGATTTCGTGCTCTCGGCCTGCTGTGTCCAGAAAGCACAGTCGCCGACGTCGGTCTCTGAGGATGCCGACGTCGGTCGATACCCTGCCGCCGTCGGTCGTCTGAAGGTGACCTCTGCCTCTGATTGCCTGACTGCCGGCGTCGGTAGATAATCGGCCGATGTCGGTCTATATGCCGATGTCGGTCTCTGTATAACCCTGCGGCCGACCTGTGCCCTTTCCTTTCTCTGACCCTGCTGGTACGGCCTGGTGCCGATCTGTCTATCCGTACGGATTCCGTACCCGAACCTGATATGCAAATAAAATATATAAATCTGGAGGCTAAACAATGAATAAATACCTGGAACCCATCTGCATAAGCTGAACCCTGGTATACTCCGTGAATGGCCTCTGAAGCTTCCGATCTGACCACTATGCACAATCTGGATTCCGTCTCGAATCCACCTCTGACAAAAAGAGCTGGGTTTTCGTCCAACTCTTCGCCAATCTACTGAAGGGTTTCGTCCTCAGAGATTTCCAGCTGAATCACTGATTCAAGCTTCTCAGAACAATTTTTGTAAAAGAAGATATTAGATAATCCCAATGCTTTGCTTTCCCCTTCTTTTTAAAGCCTTCCCAGGAAACTTCTAGAAGAAGTCAATTTTATTTTCATAATAATATAATTAATTAATTAAACCATTATACTAGAAAATTGGGGACATTACAAATAGATAATTACATCAGAGGAGATAACTACGAAAAGGATTTTCATCATTTCCTCCCTGTTGAAAGGAAGTTGTCCCAAAATTCTGTACAAAAGATGACTCCAAGAACCAATTTCCCCAATGTTAGCAGAGTGCCTTAATGGTCTACATTGTAAGCAACAGTTTACTGCTTGCGATTGTTAGTCCTGACATCAAGCATACTCCTTGACCAATGGTTGATGAAAATCAAGAGTGGTAGCCTTCCGGTGAGTGACAGAAACCTCCTCCAAGTGTGCTGGCCCAGACAGCTTGAACTGGTTCACGTTAGCAACAACATGAATGCCAAGCTAGTTGGAAGATTTATGTGGAAAGAATTAGGTATAACTGCTCGGAGAATATGACAGGCTCGTATCTGTTGAGGTTCAACTTGTGATGTTTTTTGTGAAATCTCTACTTATCCAAACGAAGCCAAACTCAATCAGTAACTTGGAAAGAATGAGGTGCTTGTTTGATGCTAATCAATGTTGCCTTTAATTTGACATGACCTTATTGAAGAATGTCTTGAATGTGAAGCTTGGCCAAATTCTGCACCAAAAAGGAATCTTTGTTTTGTTCTTTTTGTAGGTGGGATATATCTGGATCTAGAAGAGCAACCTGAATCTAAGGTGTGATAGATTGAAAGCCATACCAGATTTCAAAAGTTCAATGTTCTGTAGAGATATGGGTAGCTCAGTATGTTGTATGGTATGCAGGAAATTGTCCCGTTACGTGTTCTGTCGACAATGGATGTGGAGAGCATGGAGGAGGTTATGATGGCCATCTGTTTGCAGATGAAAGGAAGTAGAAATGACAATGGATGTGGAGAGCATGGACCAAGGTGTGATTAACGACCTCAGATTGGCCATCAATTTGCGGATGAAAGGAATTGGGAAAGCACGACAGAAAACCAAGAACCTTCCACAAGGATCACCAAAAGTGGTTCTGGAAGCATAAGTCACAATCTGAAATGATAGTGAGTGGCAACCCGAGAGTGCTCAAAACATGCTTGAAGAACAAGTCAGCATCTTGTGGGGCATCCACAGCCTTGGTGCACACCATAAATGCTGCCATTACAGAAAACTAACACAGCTACAAAGATGCAGTCATGTTGGTGTTGAGTTTGAATAGCACTAATTAAAGTCCGTGGAATTGGAATCTCCTGGTCAAGAAGGTACCGATAATAATTGATAGAATCCAAGCTGTAAAATTTGAAGCTACAGCTGCATAAAATTTGAAGAAAAAAATAGAGCAGCAAAAAAACAGAGTACAGAAAGGCAAAGGAAGATGAAAAAATAGAAGTTACTGTGGTATTTTCTGCATTACACTAAAAAAAAGACCTTAGCCTTAATAAAAGGTTACAAAGGCTGCTCAAACGCAGCAAGGAGAAGCAGTTTACTAATTGAAAGAGCAGTGTCAACTGCTGTTTAACTGTTGCATGGCTGGCGGAAGCAGAGTCAACCGTTGTTTAACTGTTGCATGGCACAGCGGAAGAAACAAGAGAACAGCTAGCATTAGTTAGCTTAGTTAAGCGCAAGCCACACATGCTAATTTGACGTCGCTAACACCCCCCCTTAAGCTAATTAAGGAGAAAAAAAAAAAGAGGAAAGAGGGAAAACCCAGTGGGAACAAAACCCCCCCTCAAAAGAGACACTAACTGCACATGACAGCTATTGTGTTGCAGTGTTCTTCACACCAAGAAGGTCTCGTAGAAAATGAAACTTTTGCTCAGTGAATGTCTTCGTGAAGATGTCAGCAATCTGTTCAGAAGTGGCACAATACTGCAAGTCGATGACTCCATCATGTATCAATTCACGGATGAAGTGCATGTGGATCTCGATGTGTTTGGTCCGTTGCCGTTGTATGGGATCTCTACAAACCTTCAGTGTACTCTGATTGTCACACCAAATGACAGTCGGACGATGAAAGAGGATACCAAGCTCAGTTAGGAAGTGTTGCAACCAAATGACTTGAATGGTAGCATTGACTGCACCTCTATATTCAGCCTCTGTTGATGATAAAGCAATGGTAGATTGCTTCTTACTTGACCAACAAATGGGCCCTGATCCCAAACTAAGAACATATCCTGAAGTGGACTTGCGATCAATGTTATCACCAGCCCAGTCAGAATCAGTGTAGCCAATGAGATCCAAAGCACAACTTGCTGAATAATGAATCCCATAGCAAATGGTTCCTTGGACATAGCGAAGTATACGCTTGGCAGCCTTCCAATGTAGCTCATGCGGCTCTTGCATGTATCTAGAAACAACCCCCACTGCATATGAGAGATCTGGACGAGTGTGAGTGAGATAAAGAAGACTCCCCACAAGTTGACGGTAGCGTGTGCAATCAACCAATGGTGTATCCTTGCCATCTTCAAGCTTGACCCCTGATAGGAAAGGTGTGACAACTGACTTGCAGTCAGTCATGTGAAACCGAACCAAGAGATCTCGTGCATACTTGGATTGAGCAACTGTGATTCCTGATGGATTCTGGCTAATTTCAAGGCCAAGAAAAAAATGTAGGAGACCCATGTCTGTCATAGAAAATCTATCATGCAAAATAGTTTTAATTGTTGCAATGGTGGTGGGTGAATCACCTGTTATTAGTAGATCATCTACATAGAGTACTATGAGCAACAAAGAATCAGAGGTTCTTAGCATATAAACATTTGGATCAGATTTGCATCGTATGAAATTTTGAGACAGAAGATAAGAATCCATTTTAGCATACCAAGCTCTAGGTGCCTGCTTGAGGCCATAGAGTGACTTCTTGAGTTTACATACCAATGAGGAATTTTGTATATACCCTTGTGGCTGCTCCATGTAGATCTCCTCCTCAAGATCACCGTGAAGAAATGCATTCTTCACATCCATGTGATGAACCTCCCACCTTCTTGATGCTGCAATGGCAAGAGCCAATCGAATGGAGTCCATTTTTGCCACTGGAGCAAAAGTCTCATCATAGTCAATGCCATGAACTTATTGAAAACCTTTGGCGACCAACCGTGCTTTGTATCTGCTCACATGTCCATCTGCTGATTTCTTTGTCCTATAGACCCATTTACATCTGACAAGCTTGCGATTGGAAGGAAGTGGAACCAAATCCCAAGTTTGGTTTGCAATGAGGGAGTTGTACTCCTCATCCATGGCTGCTTCCCAAAGCGGATTCCCTGTAGCTTCTGCATAAGTTTGAGGGTCAGATGCTAGAACCACATAAGCATGCATCGGCATGATGGGCTCAGTAGCTGAGAGTGCATGAGGAACTTCATATATATCAGCTAAGCTTCTTGTTCTTTGATTTTCCACATGGGATACTGAATCATCACTAGAATCCAAATCAAGGATTGGTTGTGGATCAGCATATGCATGCTCATGTTCCTCTAAATCAGATTCAAAAATATCTGAAATAAGATCAGAATGATTGCATGTATCTCTAAGATTTGTAAGATGAGGAAGCATAGAGGTGGTGGCATGTTGTACCTGAGATGCATGTGGAAGATTTTCATCAAAGTAGACACTCCTTTCAATGAAGAGTGTTTCTGTGGAAAGATCTAGTAGTCTGTATCCCTTTACACCATCTGGATATCCAACAAAGATGCATTCTTTGCTTTGAGGCTCCAAAGCCTTCCTCTTATCTGCAGGAATGCGTGCCCAAGCACGAGATCCAAAGATGCGAAAATGTGTGACTTCTGGTTGCTTACCTCTCCATGCTTCAAAAGGTGTTTGTCCTGTGACAGATTTATGAAAAGATCTGTTTTGTATGTATGAAGCACAGTTGATTGCTTCAGCCCACAATTTGGAGGGAAGGGACCTAGCATGCAACATGCAGCTAGCCATCTCTTTCAAAGATCGGTTCTTTCTCTCAGCTACCTCATTTTGTTGTGGAGTGTATGGAACTGTGTTCTGCAATTGTATTCCTGCTTCATCACAAAGATGTTGGAAATCATTGTTGACATACTCCCCTCCATTATCTGTGCGGAGGATCTTGATCATTTTTCCAGACTGCTTCTCTACATAGGCTTTGAAAATCTTGAGATTCTCAAACACCTCAGATTTGAATTTGAGAAAATACACCCATGTGTATCTTGTGTAATCATCAATGAATGTTAACACATATCTGGCTTTGCTCATGGAAGGTTCAGGAAATGGACCCATAAGATCGCTGTGAACAAGCTCTAAAGGAGAAGAGGCTCTCCATGCACTCCCCTTTGGAAACTTTTCTTGTGGATGCTTTCCAAGAGCACATCCTTCACAAATTCCATCAGAAAAGTCTATGGCTGGCAAGCCTATAACCATTCCCTGTTTGTTAAGTTGCTGCATGTATCTAAAATTTAAATGACCAAATCTTTCATGCCAAATTCTACTTTCATCATTTGCATGTGTTAGAAGTAAAGTAGAATCTGATTTAGCAACAAAATCAGAAAAAGTGTACAGATGAGAGTGATGATTTGCCTTACCAACAGCAATTTTGGAGTTGTCTTGCATGTCAAATATGGTCACCGAATCAGGGGTGAATTCAACTCTCCTACCAGTTCCAGTATGTGTCATTTGATACACAGAAAGAAGATTAACAGAAAGCTTTGGAATATGTAAGACATTCTCAAAACTTCCAATTCCAACCTCTACCCTCCCTATTCCAGTTGCCTCTACAGGGGAACTGTCTCCCATGAGAATAGGAGAACCAGAATATGGTTTCAAAGAAGAAAGAGCTTCTTTTGTGGCTGCCATGTGGTGTGAAGCTCCAGAGTCTATGATCCATGCATCTGAAGAAGAATGAATAGCAATCAATGCATGAGCATTGTCTCTTGTTTCAGGGGCTTTTTCTTCCTGCTTCTTCTTGGCACTCTCAGGGATAAGGCTACCAAGATTATGTTGTTGAAGTGTCTGAGCCATGAGATCAATGGTCTTCTTCATGCATGATGATTCTGGATGGTACCCACGGTTGCAATAGCTGCACTTTGATTTGCCCTTTTTGTCCTTCTTTTCTTTTGAGCCAGTAGATCCATCTAGAGGTTTGGGATTGCCTTCCTTTCTTGGATATGAATCCTTTTTTTTCTTTGCCTTTGAATTGCTGGTTGGATTTGGAATTGTTCTTCCCATTTGCATGCACAACAAGTGCACGAGCTTTGGAATTCTTCAATGTGCCCATCTTTATAAGCTTATCCTGCTCATGTACTAGAGACTCAATGAAGGTATCCAGTGTGGGCATCTTCCAAGTTGCTCCTGTTGTGAGCCTAACTGTGTGGAAAGCAGAGACAAATACTGCATATTCTGGACCCAACTTAGATAGAATAGAAAGGATCAATTTGCTTTCTTCTTTGGATTTGTCAATACCAGATCCTTTGAGCTGAAGCAATAAGGCCTTGAACTTTGTGAAGAAATCTTGAATATTATCAAAAATCCTTGGATCTAATGAGTTGAGCTCATTTTCAAGGATATGACCCCGCATTTCATCTTGCTTTCCAAAAAGAGTCTCCAATGTATTCCAAACTTGGTTTGGAGTTGTACATGCCTCAACATGAAACAACAATTCTGGAGAGATGGATAAGCATAGCAAACCAAATGCTTCATCCATGCGGTTGAAGTATTTGGATTTTTCCACTGCTGGATTGGGTTCAACCTCTGTATTCATAACTATTCGATAGAGGCCTCTACTTCTGAGCTGAAGTAGAATCTTTGGCTTCCAATCAAAATAGTTGTATGGTGTGAGAATGGCAGAGGGTGAACATTCCATTTTTCAGCTCTGATCTTCTATATCTGCAAAAAAAAATACTTTACTTCTTCTTTCTAGCAACCTGGCTCTGATACCATGTAAAATTTGAAGCTACAGCTGCATAAAATTTGAAGAAAAAAATAGAGCAGCAAAAAAATAGAGTACAGAAAGGCAAAGGAAGATGAAAAAATAGAAGTTACTGTGGTATTTTCTGCATTACACTAAAAAAAAGACCTTAGCCTTAATAAAAGGTTACAAAGGCTGCTCAAACGCAGCAAGGAGAAGCAATTTACTAATTGAAAGAGCAGTGTCAACTGCTGTTTAACTATTGCATGGCTGGCGGAACCAGAGTCAACCGTTGTTTAACTATTGCATGGCACAGCGGAAGAAACAAGAGAACAGCTAGCATTAGTTAGCTTAGTTAAGCGCAAGCCACACATGCTAATTTGACGTCGCTAACACAAGCATCAGATTGGAAGGCTTAGACTGACTGCAAAAAGAGCATCAACAGATGTAGTCCTCAACCTGCTTTTAAATAGAAGGCCGATAAAAGTATCATCGAAGATGTCACAAGGTCTTCTATACGTCAAAATGTGTATAACATCGGAGGATAAATGAGCCTCCTTGAGCATAATTTGGCGAGAATTTCCAACAGAAATGCAAAGCTGCATCAGCTTGTACAACAACCCATCCCTCAAATTGTAGTCAAGAAAGAAATGGTGTCCGATTGACTACTTTGGATTAGCTGAAAAGCATCAACAATTAGACCAAGGTGGGGATCTACGTAGGGACCTTTCCTCATTAAAGGATGTGCACAAAATACCTAAGATGCTAAGCACTTGAAGAGCATGGCTATGAAGATCAATGATAGGAAATGGACAACACCGTGAAATCCAGAAATGACTTGTACATTATAATTTTATTGATTAAAATCGGGTTACATCTTTTGTCAATAAATACTTGCTATGAGCAAGTTAGAAAACAAAGCCCATTTGCATATGGAACTCAACCACTGGCAACAATCCACATACTAACAAACATTAATAAACCTTAAACACACTAAATGGGGTGTCTCACTGGCAGATGAATATACACAACAGCTGTCAAGTAAGATTATAAATAGAGTATTTAGCATAACTAGAAGCATCAAGCAGAATATGTACTACCCTGATTTCCAGTTCTTTCAGATACTCGAGAAGTAGAATGCCCACTAGAGGAAATACAAGAAGAACATCGATTAGAAGACCAAATAGAGGCAGATAAACGTAAAAATAATGTCACCATTAATCAATATATTCAGCTAGTAATCCAGCAGCCAACAGAAGCACAACAGACAGCATTCATCTCAATCTCCTACTGATGCTGTTGACCATTTTTTGGTCCTGCAGGCCAAAAATCGTTCTCCCTTCCCTGTAGTCCTGAGCAGTCAGTCTTTGATATATTCACCTTACTGCAATTGTGTTTTTCCTTTGTAATAGACCTGTTTTTATAAAAATCCAAGTGACTTGGGCCTTGTAGATGTTTCGGGTTGATCCGGAGGCTTATTTCGCTTTGGGCAGTTAGTTTGCACAAGCTTTTTGGCAAAGGAACGGGCCGGTTTCAAAGGATACAAGTCTTTCAACAAGCTCCAAAGGACAAGTGCCCCTGTGGAGGGCAAGCAGGTGACAAATTGGACTGATCAAGCATGCTCTGAAGGGCAACTTTGGACCCAAAGTGCCCTTGCAGAGGGTAGAGAGCACCTTCGGAAAAATGACAAGGCAGAAGGCCGAAAGGTAAGTTTTCCTTCAGAGAAAATCCATGCAAAAGACAAAGGATTTCTTCAGACTTTTGTCTGAAGAAAATCCATGTAGAACGAAAGGATGAATTCCTTCGGACAAAGTGCCCGAAGGAATTCCTTCGGACACTTTGTCCAAAGAAATTCAAAAGAAGAAACCAAGGCGAATTCCTTCGGACAAAATCCCGAAGGAATTCCTTCGGAGTTTTGTCCGAAGGAATTTATCAAAAGAAAGGGACGAGACTTTGAAGGAAAGTATTCCTTCGAGGAGCCCAAAGGTCAAGTGCCCTTGCAGGGGACTCTTGGCTATTGAAGGGGCGCCTTCCCTTTGGGAAGGTTCATTTTGTAAAGGCCAAAGGAATTATCATCGATGATGACAAGCCCGAAGACGTCAACTTCAGCATGATGAACTAGCCGTTGGCAATTTAAACGCCTGGTGACATCCCTGCAGATGTCAAATTCAAGGCAGCAAAATAATCATTGGTTTTTGAATAGTGACAGGGCCGCAGACATCAATTTTGATGGGATGCATCGACCGTTGAAGAGAGACCAAAGAGACAATTCCTTCGGGCAAGTGCCCGAAAGAACTTAATAGCATGGACCCAAAGGAATTCAAAGGGCACAAGGTCGCAAAGAAACTCAGTGACCCACTGAGAAAGAAGCCCGAAGAGCTAGGAGGAGATGAAAGATAGCCCCGAGGGCCGAGTTGCACAAAGGCCAAGCGCAGAAACGAATAGAATAGTCCATGTGGCACACAAAAAGCGTCAACAGAGAAGTTATTGCTGTGGATGAAATAGTCTCCACCAAGTGGTCATCATAGAGCACAAGCATTCAATAGTGTGGCCTATTTTTTTTGTCTAAGCTTTGATAAGCAGACAGTTGCATACATCTCATAAAGATGGGCAGCCTTGTCATTCAAACAATCAAGCGACCCATGCTTTTGTAGTGATATTTAATGCAGTTTACACACCAAAGTCAAGACTTACAACATCTACAACATGGTTCCTTCAACGGACTTCCTTCTTCCTAGGTGTTGAATGCAGTATGGGCTGCTTGTTCTGGAAGGTGCCAAAAGTCTTTCTCTTTATGCTATATATTGTAACCTCTCAAATAAGAAATGATATCTCTCACTTGTGTAAGGCGAATCCCTACCAAATTTTACCTTTAAATCAATAGAATGCATTTTACCTATATCTAACTGGTTATACTTCTGAGTATGTATGTGTATAAACTCTATGTTTAGTCATTTTAGCTTGATGCTTTCATAGATTGATGCCAACATATCTAGTGTAGCCAAGGCCTTTTCTTCAGGTTAACAAGAAGTGCTTCATCGAGAGTGTAGAGACAAAAGAGTAGTTATCTGACACTGTGTTTCTACAGTGCCTGTGGTAAGTTCCTTTTCCTTGTGTCTTCATTAAGCCCCTGTTAAAGTGCCCTACAGTCTGGTCTTTTTGTTAGATAAAGTGTTTGTTCGCCCCCCTTTGGTCTGAAGTGTAGATATAGCTGAGTAGATCAAAATCATTTGGTGCATCACCATTTAGATAGGTTATGTTTTGGTTCTACCCTTCTCCCTTTTCACCATCCCCCCATTATTAGCAGTAGTAGTGAAAGACCTTAGAGATGCATCAAAGGGAGATAGGCCTTATCTAGAGATTCTTCCTTCAATTTTGCCAAGCCCATAGCAAGAGGGAAGTCTCCATTGTGCCGCATGGAAGTGAGAAATTGAGCCTTCTTTCAAGGGTGCAATCCACAGCGTCAACAATTTTTGGCACATCTAATGGGACCAATTTTAATATTTAAAAAAGTTTTAGGATTGGTGTTGGTACTGTTACTGCAAGAATGAATCACTAACCCAACATCTGGTGACTCCATTTTCAAGAACATCAGTCTTTGGTCAGAGATTAGCTTGACATCCCATGCCTAAGGTCACCACAAGATCTTCTACCAAGGGTGTCCCTTTCAAATTTGTTGAGCTACCTTTAAACTCAACAAGGCAGCTAAGGTTTTCAAGGACTCATCCCTATACAGCAAACCAATTTCCTAGACCTATCATAAAATATACTTACATAAGAAGGCCTTGATTGAACCCTGTCATCGCCATGGCTTTACCTTTTGTAGCCTTCCATAGTCAGAGCCCTTTAAACCTTATGCATTATGACCCAATTCCAGGGACAACCCTTAAGAGTGTTCCTCCCTTTAATAGAGAGGGGCCTATTACCATTATTGAGCATATCAAGAATATAGCCAACCTCTGTAACATTCATAATGTCACTGAAAAGAACATAGCCATCAGGTTGCTGGCATTGTCTTTTAAGGAAAAGGTTCTAAACTGGTATGGGACTTTTCTTATGAATTCAGTCTGCACATGGAACGAATTAGGCACTCTTTTGACAAATAGATTTGGGAAGAAGAGTGGCCACCTCTCTCTTGCTAAGAAACTAACCACCATGAAAATAACTCTACATGAATTCATGCAGGATTTCAATACCATGTTTCAAAAGACCTGGGACAAAATCCCCATTTTAATAAGGCTAACCCCAAGCTATGCTTTCCTCTATTACTTGAAAGATTTGAATAGTGACATTGATGTCATGATACAATCCATGGGAGGACAAGTGTTACTTGTTGCCTATGAGATAGCCATAGCCACTAAAAATTGCTTGGTTCAAGAAGAAAAGATAGCCCCTAGACCTCATATGCCACTCTTTCATGAATTACCACCTCTAGTTTAGACTATTGCACCCACCTTAACTCTTCTACCTGGCATAGAAAAGATGACTACTACCTCGCCCAATGACCTCCATGAAGTCAAGAGCTTATTACAAAGCATGACCAACGAATTAGTGGCTCTCAAAAGGCAACAAGCTCAAAACTATTGGGCAAATCAGGGGTACTAGCAGTTCAGACAAATAAATAGACCCCCTTTACAAACTTATAATCAAGGACAGGGTCAGTTTACATAACCCAGACAGTATCAAGGTTATAACCCAGGTGCTCCTTCATCATCCAAAGCTCTTGTTCCCACTCAAAATAATCTGGTACAAGAACAACATAATTTCCCACCCCTATGATATGGTCAAGAACAGGTCACTTATACAAATGAGGCACCGAGTCAATATATGAATGCATAAGATAATCAAGCTACCTAATTCCCAAGCTTTAAGGAGTCAGTACAACCTGGCATGGACAACATGCAAGCTCAGTCTGATTCCACTCTCATGAATCACCTGAAAGGTGAATTTTGTGCAGTAAACTATGTGGGCAGTATGAACAACCAAGGTGATTATGTTGCAGCCAACACTAGGTCCAAAAGGAGAGTTACGGAGGAAGCTTAGGCAGTTGCCCAAACATCCATAACATCTTCTTCATCACATGTGAACTATAAATTTCTAAATTATAGGTTGTCGGTTGCACCCTCAGCTCCTCAGCCTATGCCTCAAGCTACAGGTGCCCCCAAAATTTTTTTAAAAGGGAGCAACCCTCAGATGAATGTGGTAGACTAGATGAAGAAGTTGCACATGAATATCTCTTTATGGGATTCATTAGCAATGTCGGGACAAAAGGACATACTCCAGAAATAATTACATGGGCTAAATGAACAAGTTGTCCCAGCAAAAGATGATAATGTTCTAATTATGAATGGGCACCCTTCCGTAACAGGCCAAGCAAAGGATGAAAAGGTTCCTCCTTTCTACATATCCTTAGTCATTGGATATTTCTTGGTTCACAATTGCATTATTGATAGTGGGTCAAGCACCTTAGTAATACCCAAATGTATAGCAGATAAGTTGGGACTCAAATATGAGGAGTTGACCAAGAGAGTCCTATAGCTAGATGGATCACCAGCTAAGACACTAGGAGTGGTACAAGGCTTGAATCTAACACTGCACGCCTGTCCAACTTTATTAGTTCCCCATGACGTGGTAGTGGCAGATGTTCCTCCCTACTTTTCTATCTACTTGTCCAAGGATTTCACATTTAAAATAGGTGGATACCTAATAGCAAACTGGTCTTACATAGTTTTTAGAACCAAATATGGGACTAAGGTCAAGATTGAGTTAGAGCCAATCCACAGAGATCATTTGGAGGTGTACTCACTCAAAGTGGTGAATTTCAGCTAGCCATCATTGATGAAGAATTCTAAATGGACCAATCTCTGCCCTCTGTCCTTGAAGGAGTTGTTGACCTGCTCTTAGATGAATGGGGAAGTGACAACTTTGAACATGGCCCATACAAGTTCATAGAAGAGGTAGGTCTTGGAATTTATTACATGCATGAAGAGGGTCCTCTTGTGCCAAATTTGATGAAGGCAAACCAAGAGAGCTCGGGTTTATGGCAACTCTTCTTTGATGGCTCAAGAAGCAAATTGGGAGTTGGTGGTGGAGTAGTGCTAATTTCACCCTCAAAGGAGAGATACTTCTCAACTTTCAAATTCCAATTTTCCTACACTTGTAATGTTACAGAATATGAGTCTCTCATTCATGGTTTGGAGTGGGCAAGGAAAAGAGGAATTAAAGAACTGCAAGTTTTTGGAGACATTGAGTTAATCATAAATCAGGTGAGAGGCCAAAATCTGACAAAGAATTCCTTGCTTAAGTCTTACAAGCACAGGGTGTGGAACTTAGTGGAGAGTTTCCTTGCTTTCAATGTTAATTCCATTCCAAGAGAGCAAAATAAGTAGGCAGACAAACTAGCAGTAGTTGGTGCCCAGTTTGACATCCCCAAGGAGATAGGCTGAGACAATAGTCCATGCCATTTAAAAGTGGTAATCAGACCCTCTGTACCTGATAACATCACCAATTAGCAGGTGTTTGATAGTGATCAACAGATATCACTCTTCTTGTAGGAGGACACTGAGTTTGCTTCCAAAAATCAAGCCAACTTGTAGCAGCAGTATGGCAGCCAAATTGTTCAACTGAAGAACAACAAACTCCCCAAAGGCTTGGTCAATCTCAAAAGCATCTTTAAAGAGGATGACCAACTAAAAAATGATAAAGCAAGCATCACAACTAAGAACGAAAACTATGAAAGGGTTGAAATAATCAAGAATAGGCTGATTGCACTTGGGAAGGTATGTACAAAAGATGAAAGGCATGCTTTCGTTCTGCTATGTCAAGAATTTGCTAATATTTTTGCTTGGGAGTATAGCAATTTGAAGGATTTTGACCCAAGCTTGGCCCAATACACCATTGAGTTAGAGGAAGGTGCCAAGCCTATCAAACAAAAATAAAGACTTGTCAATTCAAAGATTGAGCCTCTCATGCAAAAGAAACTCACCAAGCTGATTGAGTGCAGGATCATATTTCCCATCAAACACTCTTCTTGGCTAGCCAATCTAGTCTCTATTAGGAAAAAGAATGGGGAGATCAAACTATGTGTGGATTTCAGAGACCTCAATAGAGTCTCATTGAAAGATCACTATCCTCTCCCAAGTATGGAGTAGATCCTCCAAATGGTGATAAGTAGCAAACATTTCTCCCTCCTAGATGGGTATTTAGGGTACAATCAAATTCTAGTGCAAGACTATGATCAAATACAAGACAACCTTCACTACCAACTGGGGGACTTTTGCTTACTAGAAAATGACATTTGGACTGTCAAATGCTGGAGCTACCTTTCAGCAAGCCATGGATATGGATTTCTAGGGCCTATTAAATAAAATTGTACTTTTCTATCTTGACGACGTGACAGTGTTCTCTAAGGAGGCAGGCCAACATCTGGAACACCTAAAGCAAATCTTTGAGAGGTGTAGAGAGTTTGGTATCTCTCTCAACCCAAAGAAATGCATGTTCGTTGTCCATGAAGGTAAACTCCTTGGCCATGTTGTTTTAAAAGAGGGTTTGACCATTGATCCAAAAAGAGTATGTGTCATACTAGTGATGTCCTTGCCTAAGCACAAGAAAGGTCTACAAAGTTTTTTTGGTAGAATAAATTTTATTAGGAGATTTATCCCAAATTTTGTCGAGATAGTCAAGCCACTGACCTCCATGCTGAAGAAAGATGAGAAGTTTGTATGGACAATGCAAAGGAAGGATGGTTTTGAAGGGATCAAATAGGCTATCGCCCAGGCTCCTACCTTCACCAGTCATGATTTCTCCAAGGATTTCAACCTTTAAACCTTCAGAGATGAAGAGGTAATCTCCACCATGCTTATCCAAGCAAATGATGAAAACCTTGAACAACTGCTTCCATTCTTTAGCCAGGGTCTAGAAGGTTTTAAAATCAGGTATACATACGTTGAAAAACTAGTCCTTGCGATCATACAAAGCCTGAATAAATTCAAACATATGCTGTCAAATAGCAAGGTTCATCTCATGGTGCCACATCCTAGTGTTAAATATTTCTTGATCAATCATGACCAAAATGAAAAAAGAGCAGGATGGATCACCAAAGTAATAGAATATGACGTGGATATCAAAACCACCAAGCTGGTAAAGGGAAAAGGCATGTGTGAACACCTTGCTACAGACCTTAAACATAAGAAAGAGGACATTTTTCTACTCCATGATGAAGCTACAGTAGAAGAACCAACAGTCATGAGGGACTGGGCATCAGACATGACATGTTTCCTTCTCACCGGTGAGTGCCCATAGGGCCTTGACAAGACTAAGAGGAGGTATTTTAGACTCTAATCTCTCCCTTATGTCCTAATTGACAGGGTGTTGTTTAGAATGGATTTTTCAAGAGTACTCTTGAGGTGCATAGACTCAAGTCAGGTCGATAGGGTACTATCTAAGTTTCATGATGGGCTAGCTGGTGGTCACTTTGCTCCTAAGACTACAGCTGCAAGGATTATGAGGGTTGGTTACTTCTAGCCCACTTTATTCAGAAACACCCGTGCCTAGGTATGAAAGTGCCACAAGTGTGCCCTCTTTGATGGAAAGTAATGGCTGGCTGTAATGCCTCTACAGCCTATTCAAATAGAACAACCATTCATGCAATGGGGCCTAGACTTCATAGGAATGATCAACCCTCCTTCCAGTACTGGCCACCAATGGGTCTTGATAGCTATAGACTACTTCATGAGATGGGTAGAAGCTATTTCCTTTAAAGAAGCCAATGAAAGTGCATTTTGAGACTTTTATGAAGGCCTGGTGACAAGGTTTGGAGTCCCAACTACCATCATCTCAGATAACACATTGGTTGTCTTGGGAACCAAAACAAGTCAGTGGGCATTGGGATACAACATCTACCTTAGCTCTGTGGGTAGACAGGGTTACTCCAAAGAGGGCAATTCGAAATTCACCATACACACTTGTGTATGGAAGGGAAGCTAGACTTCTTATTTTGCTTGAATTGATAGCTTTGGATCTTTCTCACTAGTTGCAATTGGAAGAAGGTGACAACATGGAGGTTAAGCTTTGTGAATTGATGCAGCTTCAAGAGACAAGAGACCAAGCCATGGTTTCTATGACCAATCATCAACAATAAATGAAGAGGCACTTTGATAATAAATCCTCATCAAAAGGCTTATCTAAAGGTGACATCATATTAAAATGGGATGAGAACCAAGCTAAACCTAAAAAACACATGAAGTTTGATGCCTTATGGAGTGGTCCATATGTCATCACTCAGTGTAAGCAGCATAACGCTCCAACTCTCCAGGTTGGATGGTGGGGAACTACATATCCCTGTTAATGGGATATATCTTAATCATTGTCACTGAGCCTTCTCTCATCATGTACATATTTTCCTTAAGTGTTTTTGTGCATGTTCATAGTTTTTATCCTTGTGTGTGTTTTGTTTACCGTTTGGGGGTAAAGGATTCATGTTGATTCTTAGTCTATTGAGGTTATTGTCAACCTTTCAAGCTGTATTCTAACTCCATGCCCAACGGACTTATAAGCCATTAGTTTTCTTAAACATATCAAGCATGCTTCCCCTAGGAATTACCAAATTTGTTGACCATTTTTTGGTCTTGCAAGCCAAAAATCGGTCTCCCTTCCTTCCCTATTGTCTTGAGTAGTCAATATTTGATGTATTCACCTTACTGCAATTGTGTTTTTCCTTTGTAATAGACCTGTTTCTATAAAAATCCAAGTAAATTGGGCCTTGTAGATGTTTCAGGTTGATCTAGAGGCTTATTTCATTTTGGGTAGTTAGTTTACACAAGCCTTTTGGGAAAGGAACATGCCGGTTTCAAAGGATAGAAGTATTTTAGCAGGCTCTGAAGGACAAGTGCCCTTACAGAGGGCAAGCAGGTGACAAATTGGACTGATCAAGCAGGCTCTGAAGGGCAACTTTGGACCCAAAGTGCCCTTGCGGAGGGTAGAGAGCACCTTCCGAAAAATGACAAGGTAGATGGCTAAAAGGTAAGTTTTCCTTCAGAGAAAATCCATGCAAAAGACAAAGGATTTCTTTAGACTTTTGTTTGATTAAAATCCATGTACAACCAAAGGATGAATTCCTTCAGACAAAGTGTCTGAAGGAATTCCTTTAGACACTTTGTTTGAAGAAATTCAAAAGAATAAACCAAGGCAAATTCCTTCAGACAAAAGCCTGAAGGAATTCCTTCAAACTTTTGTCTGAAGGAATTTATCAAAAGAAAGGGATGAGACTTTGAAGAAAAGTATTCCTTCAGGCAAAATGTCTGAAGGAATTCTTTTGGACATTTTGTTTGAAGGAATTAAGGAGCCTAAAGGGCAAGTGCCCTGATGAGGGACTCTCGGCTATCAAAGGGGTACCTTCCCTTCAGGAAGGTTCATTTTGTAAAGGCTGAAGGAATTACCAATGATGATGATAGGCTCAAAGACATCAATTTTAGCATGATGAACTACCCGTTGGCAGTTTAAATGCCTGGTGACGTCCCCATGGATGTCAAATTCAAGGCAGCAAAATAGCTATTGGTTTTTGAATAGTGACAAGCCCACAGATGTCAATTTTGATGGGATGCATTGGTCATTGAAGAGAGACCAAAGAGAAAATTCCTTCAGGCAAGTGCCCAAAAGAACTCAATAACATGGACTTGAAGGAATTCAAAGGGCACAAGGCTAAAAATAATCTCAGTGACCCATCGAGAAAGAAGCCCAAAGAGCCAAGAGGAGATGAAAGATAGCCTCAAGGACCCAGTTACCAGGAAAAGATAAAGGCCAAGTGCAAAAATGAATAGAATAGTCCAGGTGGCACATCGAAAGTGTCAATAGAGAAGTTATTATTGTGAATGAAATAGTCTCCACCAAGTGGTCATCGAAGAGCGCAAGCATTTAATAGTGCAGCCTATTTTCTTCATCTAAGCTTTGATAGGCAAACAATTGCATAGGTCTCATAAAGAGGACCTTGTCATTCAAACAATCAAGCGACCCATGCTTTTGTAGTGACATTTAATGTGGTTTATGCACTAAAGTCAAGACTTGTGACATCTACAACATGGTTCCTTCAGCGGACTTCCTTCTTCCTTGTTATTTAATGCAGTATGGGCTGCTTGTTCTTGAAAGCACCAAAAGTCTTTCTCTTTATGCTATATATTGTAACCTCTCAACAGAGAAATGATATCTCTCACTTGTGTAAGGCAAATCCCTACCAAATTTTACCTTTGAATCAATATAATGCATTTAACCTCTATCTGACTAGTTATAATCCTGAGTATGTCTGTGTATCAACTTGTGTTCAATCATTTTAGCTTGATGCTTTTATAGATTGATGCCAACATATCTAGTGTAGCCAACACCTTTTTTGTAGGTTAAAAGGAAGTGCTTCATCTGAAGTGTAGAGACAGAAGAGTAGTTATTTGATAGTGTGTTTCTCAGTCAATCATTTAAAAATAATGATCCCATTGATGATGCCATGACTTAGGTAGTGGCGTGCCCTTCAAATCTGCCTACTATGACTTTGCCACTCAAGTTTTCCCTAAACTAGGTCTAACAAATCCTAGTCACCTTCATGAGCTTGCATTTCTAGTTGGGAGCATAATTCCCACCTTTCTCCTCTTCAGATTCACTAGAGTGTTACCATGCTCTTACACCACATTACAATAAGAGTCAGTGTTAATATATAACATCACCGCTTATGATTGTACAAATGTGGGTCAAGCGTCCTCTGTCCAACTTAATGATTATGAAATTTTGTATTATCTCCTTGTAATTCACAAAGTTTAGAATAAGTAGAGATAAATAGAGGGTATATATAAGAGGGAAAAGGATAATTATCAAGTTTTATTCCTTCATAATAACTGAAGACTATCCACCTTTCTTCTAAATCACAAATATCATTGCCCCTTGTTTTCCTCCACCTAGCATAAATACTAGCCTACAAGTCATGCCATTCATTAAGAGTTCATTGAATAGCTTTTCAAATCCAAATATTCTCTTTGGTGTTTTCCTATAGAGCCTCTTCGAGTCATCTCTTTCTTTCTTCTTAGTAGCTTGGGTCTCATCCAAGAAAATTTAATAAAGAAGGGCATCTCCTCGTGTTCAATTACAAGCTTCTTGAAATTAGATCTGACTTTGGCCCCAAACTCCTAGTCATTGATTTTCCCCTTAAAGGCCAACCATTCATTAAGTCTTGAGAGACTCAAATCAAGGTGTGTCATGTATTTTATGTAAGTCTAAAATGGTATAAAATATAAGGATCCTCTAAAATAAGAAAAGGTAGAAGACCATTCTAGATTCAACATACATAAAAGATGTCAGACCACAAAGTGGTCTAGGGCTAAATACAAGGGCCATGAGCATAGGAGGTTTTAAGGGATTTAAAATGGAAATCTACACAAATAATAGCAAGCATATAACCTAATTGGATCTAAGGTGGTGAAAGCACAAACTATAGGGTGATCAAAGATAATTAAATACCATAGACGATAACCATAAGGTATCTAATATAAGGGTTGTAAAAGTGTCATTAGATGGTAATCATGAGGTGTAAATAAATAGCATGCAAAGATAAAAATGTACTAACAAACATGAACTAATCTAATCATGGATAGACATTAATTGAACCAATCTAAAATTCCAAACAAAATACAAAAGAAATGGTATAGGGTCAGGCATACCTGTCTTGGGTTGACTTGTCGACACATTAATCTCTCCCTTGGCTTGTAACACTTTGTGAGAGATAATTGTAGGTGAATTCAAGGTGGAAATAAAAATATCTAAGTAGATCCAAGTTGGGGACTCCAAAGCATAGGTGTACCTCGCTGGCTCAACTTCTTTCTTTAATATCTTAAAGTCCTTGTGTTAACTTGTCTTCCCTTAGTGAAAGCTCCTTAACACTAATTCCTCTCGTTATTCCCAAGGTGGATGTGTGTGCACAAGTAGAGCATATTGGATGTTTATTATTAGATAAATTACAATAAAAACCCTATACATATAGATCCAAACCCTAAAATTCAAAACTCAAATCTAGTCGATATCATTAGCTTGGCCGATGGCATACAAAAGAGTTTCAAGAAAAAATAGTATGCCATCGATTTGGTTGATGGCATAAAAAATAGTTTCCAGAAGAAACAATATGTTGTCAACCCAACATATAACAACATCCAAATCGAAGGGCACTTCAAAACATCATTAAACGAGTCGATGACATTGGATAAAGGCATGCAAAGGGAAATAGAGGAGTTGAAGGGGAACGAGAACCTCGAGGGACAATCAAAGTTGATGTCATGGAGATATAAAGGTGGTAGTAAGAATGGATAAGCATTAAAAAATATATAACAAAGCTCCACTGGCCATCCCACCATAATCTCGGTGTACTTCTTAGGACGTACACTCAGGGAGATTAATGTGTCGATAAGTGTTGTAAGAGAAAAGTATCAATAAGCAAAAATAAGTGCATACATGTATCATCATGTTATATGAAGAGATTATAATGTCAATTTCTCCTACCATCAAAAAGTTTCTGGATTACAAGGTAAAATGCCTTAGACCATTGTATTTTAGCACTTAAAAGGGGAAAATAATGTTATGTTTTAATTCTTTGGTCAGATTTTGGCCCACTTATGTTTAAGCCATCTCTATGATGATAAATTTTGATAAGTAGTCATTACCTTAATGACTTTCTCATGTATGTTGACAATAATAACATGGTAAAGGGGACCTACAAAGCACACAAGCACCTCTATGCATTTGTTACTATGGGAGAGGGGCTATGAATATCATAAAATCCACCAGTTTGGAATTTTCATGCTTTAACCTCTTTCCCAAGTGGAAAAGCTTTTGGAGCATGCAATGCCTTGTAAACTAGCTTGTCTCACAATTATTATCAATGTGGGACTAACCTAATATATCTTATTGTGTTAAGCAATTGGAAAATTCCACAATCATTTCTAAAATGTGATAAATAATGTTATTTTCACTTTCATTACTTTTCAATATTGTGGTTTGTTGGTGTAGGTGTGTTCACACTATGTCATATATGGTCTTGGCCTAACTAGCTTAGTATTATCCAATTTCACATTACAAAAGAGTTAAGCTTAATTTAGGGAGTTGTTTTGTATTGTTGGAGTTACAATTTGTATTGTTGGAGTTACAACTATTCAAGTGCACACAATTTGTGAGTTCATATATTTAGTTGACCCTCCTATTTTATAGGTTACTCACAACAACCAAGTGGTTGGAGTAAAACCACGTTTCTATGTTATTTAACCCTTATTATCTTTTGGTGAATTGTAAATCAGTAAGTGAGAAAATATACAGAGACATTGTGTAAATGGTTGTGTGAGATGGCTTTGGCTCACTGTGTTAATGGATTATAGAAGTGATCATGTGGATGAGAAGTATTGACTTCTCCGATATGGTATCAGATCTTCCTTTGGCAGCCATTGCTTAGTGTTTTGTCTCATATTAGTTTTGAATCTATGTTCTTTTGCAAATCTTTGCAAGGATATTTTTTGAATAATTGTGGAGACTCTTAGGCAAAACGAACATCAATTTTGAGTCTAGAGTGCCCAAAAACCCTATCGAGCACTGTAAATTTGTTCAATTTGGACATCTCTAAAAAATCTCATCTTTTTGGGCCTTGTGCATATGGTCAATTACAATATTCAATATTGTACGTATGTATGTATGTAAATTTTGTTGTTCAAGAAGCTAACCAAAGGCCAACCCCCCTATGCAATATTGTGAACTACGTACTAGTCACCAAACCTATTTACACTATTAACATTGGAATCTATATTAGCATTAATATTGGCATATACTACTAGAAATCTTCCACCATCAACTAAACTCAGACTAGCAAGCTACCTCTACATGGTCTAGTCATTAGTATTCATATTGTTAAAGGTGTCCTTGTTAACTTGGTCATGGTGAGTATTCCCCCATCACTGGCCACCTCCACATAGGATTGTTGAACTCACCAATGACCATCGGTCAACCACCAATTGCCACCCAACAACCCTGCTCACCACCCATCTCGATCACGACATTGACAAATTGATTTTTAGCATTGAATACACTACATTAAATTTAGTGACAACATTAACTTTGACACTTGAATAGCATTGGCATTGCTTCCACCACTGACACAACCCACCTGACACTGACTGGCATCATCGACCAACATTGCCACCTTGTACTATGTGCCAGCCAACATAAGCCAATGATTGGTAGCTTTGACCCACTACTAGCTCACCTTGCCTCACCTCCACCAATGGATTCACAATACAAATGTGCATTTGATCATTTTTTAATTTTCAATTGATTTAAACAATTCAAATAGGATTTCATATGCCTAGAAAAATAACATGATATGATGTCAAGCCTTAATTTGATAAAAACTACTTACTCTTAGAGGTCAAGGGTTCTAGTCACCTTGAGCATTTATTTTGCAAAGATAATTTGTCCTTGCATCATTTGAGTTCAAAGTTGGACCAAAAAAATTTACAATGACCATTTCAGCATCTCTAGAAGGCTATGGTGGTGAATTTGTTTTTTCACGGTGACCTTTTTTTTTGCATTTTGCATAGTGGCATACTTGTTTCTTCAAATTGCACCACCAATTTCCTAGAAGTTTTAGTTTCTTCCAAAATTTGCTTCCCTATTGTAGTTTTTTAGACCTTTCAATTTTCATATCTTTTGATAAAGAACTTGGATTAAGGTGCTATTTTTTTTAAAGTGCACAATTTTTCACCCTCTTCATAACTATGCCATCATATTTGTTTTATTATGTTTCTAATTTGTACTTGTAAGTAAATTTTGCATATTTGAAACTGTAAAATTTATTGTAAATGCAATATGTATAAAGTGCATGTTATAGCATGGAATTGCACCCATGTGGGAGAGTTTTTTAGGCTCTCCCATTTCTAGCTATAAGCATGGGAACAATAACAAGATATGGGTGTCCTATGGTGAGGTTGAGCCTCTATGATTTTGAAAGAGGCTAGTTCCTCTCGATGGATCACCTAAAACTAATGCTAAAATGAAACTTCATAGGGAAAAGGGTTAGAAGGGAGAAAAGGGCTCCTAAGAAGGCTAACTAGGTGATGCACCAATTTAAAATGGGAAACTCCCATAAGATTGAACCCACACTAATTCTACAGAGAACAATACTGGATTACACAACCTCAAGATCAAGCTAGTTGCATAAATATTTCATGGAAGAGGTTTGGGGAAGCGATGAATGCAAATGGAGAGGAGTTTTAAGACTCACTAGAAGTTCACATTAATGGTGGAAAGAACACTCAACTAGACCTGCAAACAACATTGAAAAATCCTTAAACAAGGTCAGAAAGGAGGACCATGGACGAGGAAGACTCTCCTTCATGCGATGCCATAGTACACATCTCAACAAACACAAGTCCAAGGCAAGAGATAGGCAAAGAAAAATCCTTTATTACATAAGATGTGGTTCTTACAAATGCTTGGCAGGTTTGAGCCTAACTAACTAAAGATATCTTATGATATCTCAAAGAGCGACCTATCTCCCAGGAAGATAAAAATGTCTAAAATTTGGGAAGCATTATAGAGGCAAGTCACGTGATATATATAGCAAACAGAGAGAGAGAGAGAGAGAGAGAGAGAGAGAGAGAGAGAGAGAGAGAGAGAGAGAGAGAGAGAGAGAGAGAGAGAGAGAGAGAGAGAGAGAGAGAGAGAGAGGGAGAGAGAGAGAGAGAGAGAGAGAGAGAGAAGAAGTTGTGTCGACAATTTTGTCCCCATAGGGAAAATTGTCACCCCTACTATTCAAAACTTTGCTATGGTGCCAAGTTTGTCTTGTGAATCAATTTTGGGGTCCTTAAATGTGCATTTATAGCCACCCAAGTGGCCATCTATAGCCAGGTGAATTTTAATCATTCAGAGGGTTCTAAGGAGCTTTCTTGATTACAGCTAATGCAATGTACAAATACAACCATGCAAATGATGATGAAAATGTCTCCTAAATCCATGTAAATTTTGATGGACTCCTACATTGATCATATAGAGCATACAGTTCATTCAAAAGGAGGACACATGTAGCAGTTTTAAGAGGGTTTTTATCTCCTTCTAAAAATGTCATCTACACCAGTTTGAAAGGGTTTTTCTCCTCTTCTAAGCATCACATACAGCCAAAAGCCAAGAGATACAAGTTGTAAGTCCATTTATTTTGTCTAAGCAAAGGTTTTTTTTTGGGGTTGTAAGAGGAAGAGTATTTCTTTGGACTTTTTGTCCAAAAGAAAGAGCTCTCAAAGGACAATTGAAAAAGTCCCAAAGGGTATGTACCCTTGGGGAAGGTTCACTTAGAAGAGACGCAGGAGATTCACTTGGCAGAAAAGGATCAAGGCAAAAATCTTGAAGGGCAAGACTGTGGAAGGTGCCCTTCAAAAAGCTTGAGGAAATATAAACAAGGAAAAAAAGAAAAATTGAAGGATATCCTTTAGACAAAAATTCCAAAGGATTAACTTAGGAAAAATATAAATAGAAAAGTCTGAGAGAAATAGAAGCCAAGGGCAAACATTTTTTTCATAGGAAATGAGACAAGATAAAAGTTTAAAAGAATTTGAAGGAAAAAAATTGAGATGGCAACGGAATAAGCAAATAGAAATCTGAAAGAATAAAGTTCAAAAAAATTGCATACACAAAAGTTTGTAGAAAAAAGATGAGTCAACAAGAGATAGTCTAAAGGAAAAATAAAGATAAAAGCATAAAGTTAATGAAAAAGCCAAAAATAAAGGCTAAGGAGATAGCCAAGAAATTTGAGGACATATATACCAATATAGATAAAATAAATCCAAATATAGAATCCTGCCAAAAATAGACATGACACGAACAGGCAGACCAAAACAAGAGATAGAGTTAACATGGAAATCCATGCAAGCAAAGGCTATTTTTGACTGACTATTCTAAGCTTCAATTGACTGGTTGTGAAGTCAAGCTCATCTTGGGTTCAAACTCATCCTTTCAAATGTTCAACATGCATAAGAAAAGTCAAATGTATGATTCCACCGTCCAATTCTAGTGCCTAGGAGCTTTCATGCAAAGAGGAAGAAGACAAAATAGACTTTTGTAAAGGTTGAGTTGGATGGATTTAACTCTTATTCTATTTTCAAATGCAGTCTCTTGACTTTTTATAATTTTCTATATTAATGGATTTTTAGCCTTAGATAAATCATCCCTCTTTTTATAAGTTTGTGTTGTAACCTTTTTCAGAATCAATAAGAAAAGGACTATGTTTTTTCAATTTTCAGTAGCTGGTATAGTTTACTATTGTTATAGATTTGCCTAAGTGATAGATTTTCTTTCTTCTTTGTCAAATCTAGATTCGTACCTAGTTACTAGTTGCTCATTTATGCAGGTCATGTTCTGTGTTTTAATGTCTTTTGTTGAGTTTATAGTGGATATTAGTGGTTGTTTAGTGCCTTTTATCAGGCCTATTTCTACTTTTCCTTCAATCTTAGATCATTAGACATAACCTTTTCATGAAATACTTATGTGTATTAACCAATTGGAATTGAAGTTCTGCCTCTTCCTTCTCTGAATTAGTGTTCTCAGAAGCTTGATTTTAGTGTATCAAACAAATTAAGTGTATCACCATTTTGGCTAGGATTTTCTTTCAAATTCTTTCTCCCTTTTTTCCCAAACATTTTTTAGCGTAGAAGTTGAGATCCTCATTGATACATCTTACAAGAACCAACCTTCTTTGGAGGTTCTTCTCACCATTGAGGCACCTACCCTCATGAGAAAATCCCATTATTTTAACTAGAGTGAGGATTATAAATTTCAACACATCTTCGATTCAGAGTGCAACTCCAAGTTGACAACAAGTCATTGATGACTGCTATTGCCATCCTCCTTTGTTGTGAAACACATCACGCAAGATTGTCACACAACCTCCTTGAGCCACTCCCACATTAAAGTCTCTTTTGGTGTAGTTGAGAGAAGTCACATTGCAGGGGGCTAGACATTCCTTACTAGCATGCCAATATTTATCTTTGCATTTAAATGGCAAGGTGTCTTTCACTTTTATGTGTCCTGTTTAAAAAAGGATGTGGGTTTACATGCCTGAGAGTTAAAACTGACCCATGTTATTCCTAAATTTGGATGATTGTTTGTTGGGAGAAAACCATATTGAAGGATGAGAGCCTTCATAAATTTCCAGCTACTATCTGCTTGGACTCTCTCATGCTCATTGTTCATCCTTTTGCCACTTGCCCTTTACTAATTGGCCCTTTCTGCTCTAGCTTACACCATGTGACAACCTTTCATTCACCTGATCATGACTCTCGTGTTGATGGACCAAGGTTAAGTCAAGCACTCAAAGAATCTTGATTTAATCTATGCAGATTAATTTGGGTTCTTTGATCTCACCAACTTTAGACTTTCCCATATCCTTTACTTATCAAGCTTTTTAAGTAAAGTACTTGGAGAAACCCAATTTATTATATGCAAAGTAATTTGGGTTTTTTAATTTTACTTCAGAATTTTGAGGTCCTCTTACTTATTTCAGGTTTCTGACTACTCACAACTTATGAATTAATTAAGTAGTGCACCCCCAAAAACTTGAAATACACTACCCTGACCAAATCGGGCTTTCCAAATCTTCTTACTTGCTTCAGGGTTTCGACGGTTGATTATGTATAAAGTTTTAAGTATTCTCCTTGAAGAACCTGAAATACATAGCCCAGACCAAATTGAGCTTTCCAAGCCCCACTACTTACTTCGGACTTATCATTACTAATTACTCATGAAGTGAAATAAGTTGTGTTGCTTGGGAAACCTAAAGTTGTCTCATTTGGAAAACCTAAAGACGTCCCAATGAGATAACCCAAAGCCTTCTATTCAAGACCATTTCAGGTCTTTAACACCTTATTACTTACTACTTTGGAGCTTCGTAAATTTGCAACTTATAAAACCACTTAAGTCATGGGCTACCAAAAGTCTGAAGTCTTCTAAAGACTTGTCATTTCCTGCTTGAAAGTCTATCTTCTCACGATTGGGAAAAAAATTGGTTTGTGGGCCAAAAAATGGCCAACATTTCTGGTGACTCATAGGGAAGCATGCTTGCTATGCTTGATAACCTAGCTCACTTGCCTTACCTAGTCCATTGGGCATAGAGTTACTAATTTCTTTGACAATGATGACTGAAACTGGATACAAAATTGACCCTTGCTAGAACTTCCTCTTGAATCAATGAGGAAAGTACAAAACAAAACAAAACAAAGTGCCCAAGGCACTAAAGAAAAGAAGCTAAGTTAGAACAAAGCAAAGACAACAAACAAATGTGCTTGAAACAACACTTGGAGGAATTTGAACAAGACTAATGTAATATATACACCCTAAAACTATGTGTACCTTTGCTCCTAGATCAAAAGGAAAGTTTGATACTTTTCTTGCATCATGAGATAAGATATTAAATAAGGCATGCAACTTCTTGACCCCTAGTCTTTATGCCTGCCTCTTCTTTGTTGCAACTATCAACTTCTTTGTCATCATGCTCAATGAGAACCAAGTAGCTCCAAATAGGTTAGCTATGTGAATATAGATAGTCTCAAATACCTCATATGGCTCCTTAACTGCAACCTTCAATAGTGGTTCAACAAGGCATACCTATTTGATTTCTATGGTGTCCTTAGTAGGACTAGGTTTGTTCTTTATTTCATGTTTTTTGGGCTCATCAAGGAGCTAATAGCCCATTCTAAAGATCTAAAATAAGTCCCTGCGTGTAATTAATTCTTGAGGTGGTATATTTGAAAGGTTGCACACTCCATCCCCTTTGATCTACTTGACAAGGTTGCCCTCCTTGGCTGTAACTAGGTCATAATTTCCTTGGAGAACATAAACAACGCTCAAGATCTCAAACAAGTCCTCATATGAGCCCTCTAACTAATTGGGAACCTCTGGCTGCTCCATAAGTTTATCAATTTTATCAGCTACTTCATTCATTTTTGTATCCCTTTTATCACGTGGCAGCTCATCCAGGTAATTGACAGCCTCAACCCTTTCATTCTTAACATAAGGTGGTAGCTTTGCATCCTCAATAGTGCAGTCTACTTCATACACTACTGCAAAAGAGTCTTCAATATGTTCTCCTTCATTTAAGAAGGCTTATTTGATCTTTTGCAGACCAAGGGGGGACCCTATGGTGATTTCTTCCTCGTAGTTTCTCATGATATCCTTCTCCTTATCCTCTTTTGATGTATCTCTTTGGTTTTCCTCATAGAAGAGAGGCTCTTTCTCAAAGACTGGCATAATACGCTCTTCAAAATGCTCAATAAGGTGAGAAAGGTTTAACGAAGCTACCATAGGTTTATGAAGCTACTCTACTTGGATCACCCTCACCTCCTCTTCCTGATTCTTTGTTTCTTGAATGGCTCTCCATGAAGGAAAGGCTTTAGGCTTTTGAGGGGAAAGGAAAGGAGGTTGCAAGGTTTCTTATCTATGTTTAGGAAACACCACCTCCTCCTACCTACTGCTTTGAATAAATTTCCAAGATGGAAAAGATGGAAAAGATAGAGGCTTTTAAGGAGGGAGGGATGGGGGTTGAAAGACCTTTGATTTACCTATCTGCATGACTTGAATCCAAGATGGTAAAAGTAGTGAATCTACTTTCATTTGCTGATTTTGCCTTTCTTATTCTCTCCTTGTCTTTAGTTCCAACTCTCTAATTTACTTTGATATATTCTCCTAAAATAGCTTCTCCTTAAGGTGATTAGGAACAAAATAAGGATCTTAAAGAGGGATGAAGTTTTGGATCCAAATGGCAGGCTGTTCCACAACATGCAATTCATTTTTTTACAGCCCCCTTGGATGGATTTCCAAGAAGGAAAACAATGTGGAACATATAATGAACTTGGAAGAGTCTAAAGATCACTTAAAATGTTCACTTGAGGAGGAATGGGCAACACATAAGATGGCTACAAAAGTGTGATTTAGGCACAAAAGGTTGGTAGGGCTGGCCCTGCTATTCCTCAAGTCCTTCCAACTTGTCCTCAACTCTCTAAATGTAATCGCATATATCTATCATGTAACCAGTGAGGTTGTTCCAATTTTCTCTCTCAATGGGTGCCCATTCTACTTTCATTTTCTGCAATGAATCCCTCACATAATGGATCTAGTGAGTAGGGACATTTTGGCCATAATACTTTTGTGAGCACAACTCTAGTGCATGCTTGTCAAGGCTCAATAAAGTTTGCCTAAGTGTTGGTATAGATGGCTCATGATAGGGCTAATGAGGAGTAGTATTTTTATGGGCTTATTCATATGGATGATCAAGGCAATACTCTTGCATATATGGATCATGAGGAACTTGCCAAGGTTCATCATAGCCTTGATAAAAATCTTGGTAGGGCTGATTGAGCTCATATGGATCATGAGGATCATACTGGGGATACTGATAAGGAGGTGAATAATAAGAATATTCACCATAGCTATTCATGTTAGCCTCATAAGTCAAGTAGGAGCTGATTAAATCTTCAAAGAGACAAACCTGGTCTACTCATAACCAAGAGCTTTGATTTGGAGTCGCCAATGGCACTAATACTTGCTTTCAAAAGTGAATAATGATGATCAAGAACTTGGGCTGCTTAAACTATTTTCTAAATTCTCAAAGTCACCATTAATGTTTGTTGAATGCCTCTAAAGGCTGATATGTAAAATAACATCAAAAATCCTTTCACTGCTTTGGACCTTAGTCCCACCAAGAGTGCTATAACTGTTATAGCACAAAATTGCACCCCTATGGGAGAGTTTTTTAGGCTCTCCCACTTTTGACTATAAACATGGGAACAACCTTAGGATGTGGGTGTCCTATGGTGAGGCTGAGCCTCTAAGATTTTTAAAGAGGCTAGTTCCTCTCGATGGATCACCTAAAACTAATGCTAAAATGAAACTTCATGGGGAAAAGGGTTAGAAGGGAGAAAAGGGATCCTAAGAAGGCTAACCAAGTGATGCACCAATTTAAAATGTAAAACTCCCATAATCTTGAACCCACACTAATTCTATAGATGACAATATTGGATTATACAACCTCAAGATCAAGCTGGTTGCATAAATATTTCATGGAGGAGGTTCAGGGAAGTGATGAATGCAAATGGAGAGGATTTATAAGACTCACTGGAAGTTCACATTAATGGTAGAAAGAACACTCAACTAGACCTACAAACAACATCAAAAAATCCCTAAACAAGGTTAGAAAGGAGGACCATGGATGAGGAAGACTCTCCTTCATGAAATGCCATAGTACGCAGCTCAATAGACACAAGTCCAAGGCAAGAGATAGGCAAAGAAAAATCCTTTATTACATAAGAGGTGGTTCTTATAAATGCTTGATAGGGTTGAGCCTAACCAACTAAGCATATCTTGCAATATCTCTAAGAGCATCCTATCTCCCAAGAAGATTAAAAACATCTAAAAATTGGGAACCATTACAAAGGCAAGTCATGTGTGATATATAGAGAATGGGAAGAGAGAGAGAGAGAGAGAGAGCTGCATGGAAAGAGAGAAGTCACTGATGACCATTTCTATCATCCTCCTTTGCTATGAAACACATCGCTTAAGATCACCGCACCTCTTTGAGCCACTCCCACATTAAAATCTCTTTTGGTGTAGTTGAGAGAAGTCACATTATAGGGGGATAGATATCCCTTATTGGCACGACTGTATTAATATTTGCATTTAAATGGCATGGGGTCTTTCACTTTTACATGTCTTGTCTGAAGAAGGACACGAGTCTCCATGCTTAGGAGTTCAAACCAACCCATGTTGTTCCTGTTGATGCTATGGATTTCACCCTTGAAAGAAGGCTGGGCTTCTCTCTTCCACATGGCACAATGGAGACTCCTCTCTTGCTATGGGTTTGGAAAAACTAAGGGGAGAATCTCTAGATAAGGGCTAGTTCCCTTTGATGCATCTCTGAAGTCTTTTATTGCTACTACTAATATTGGGGGGTGAAAAGATAGAAAATAATGAAAATAGAACCTAAACTAAAGTAGTGATGCACCAAAATGGTTGGTCTACTTAGCTTTGACATACACTTTACACCAAGAACAAGTTGATATACACTTCATTTAACATGAGAAATTCTTCTGCATCAGTGTTCAATAAGGGGTCCTCTAGAGATATAGGGAGGAAGCACTACCAGAGGTGTTCTAAGACACTATGATAGCCTATTCACATGCACCTATACTCTATTTTAGACACTTCTTGCTGACCTAAAAAAGAACTCACAATACACTAGACATGTTGGAATCATTCTATGAAAGCATGAGGGAAAATGACTTAACACAAGACAAAACCATAGACATGTGCAAAAGTGAAAACTCAAATGGAGGTAAAAATGCTATGTCTTAATTCAAGGTAAAATCCTATAGGGTTTCGCCATACAAGCTAAGAGATCCCTTTCTCAACTTGAGAGGTTACAATATATAGCATGAAAAAGAAGACTATGGTACCCTTTTGAACAAGTGGCCCATGTTGCATTGAATACATTGGAAAGAGGAAGTCCAGTGAAGGAACCATGCTAGGGTAGTCACAAGCCTTGACTTCAGCATTTTAATCATATTAAATGTCTCTTTAAAATCATGGGTTGCTTGATCCTTTGAATAGCAAGGCCACTCCTCTTTATGAAACTTATGCGACTATTTTCTCATCCATGCTCAAATGAAGAAAAATAGGCCATGCCATTGAATGCTTACGCTCTTTGATAACCACTTAGTGGAGACTATTTGACCCACAATAATAAATTCTCCTATCGACACCTTCTTTTGCCACCTAGATTACTTAATTCATGTTTGTGCTTGGCTAGGTGCATCTTTTAGAATATTCCAAATGTTTTTATATGTGTGTGTGGTTGTGTTCTAGACTCTCTATTTTGTTCCCTCTTTCCTTGCTATTTCTTATCTCTTTTTGGCAATTTTGAGCTCTCAGGATATCTTTTGTCTCCTCTTGGCTATTTGGGCTCCTTTCTCAGCTGACACATCCCATCAAAATTGACGTCCATAGGCCCATCACTATTCAAAAACCAATAGCTATTTCACCACCTTGAATTTGATGTTCACACGCCCATCACTAGATATTTTAACCTCTAACGGCTAGTTCACCATGTTGAAATTGATGTGCTCGGTCCCCTCATTAATTTGGTAATTCCTTCAGCTTTATTGAAAATGAACCTTCTTGAAGGGAAGGTGTCCCTTCAAAAAAGTGGAAAAGGTCCCTTTTTGACAACCGAGAGTCCTCGGCAAGGGCAATTGCCCTTCGGGCTCCTTCGAGCTCCCTTGTCTTCTCAATTCCTTCAGACAAAATATCTAAAGGAATTCCTTTGAACATTTTGCCCGAAGGAAAAACTTGTTTTCATGTCTCACTATTTTCTTTCTTCGGTCTGTTCCCTTGGATTTCCTTCA
This sequence comes from Torreya grandis, assembly GCA_037957365.1. NCBI lineage: Eukaryota > Viridiplantae > Streptophyta > Pinopsida > Cupressales > Taxaceae > Torreya > Torreya grandis. The sequence goes on along the minus strand of JARHVA010000128.1, from coordinate 3,817,550 downwards.
GACAGAAAGTCCAAAGGAAATATTTGTCCTTTGCATTGGTTCCTTATGAATTTCTTTGAACAAAATGTCTGAAGGAATTCTTTCAAGCATTTTGTCTAAAGGAATTCATCCATTGATTCTCCCTTTGGATTTCCTTATCTTTTCCTTTGGATTTTTTCAAAGGAAAACTTACCTTTTGACCTTCTCTTTAATCCCTCTGCAAGTGTTCCCTGCCCTCCACAAGGGCACTTTGTCTTTAGAGCTTGTAAAAATACTTACATTCTTTGAACTGGCCCATATCTTTGTCAAAAGGCTTGTCCAAGGCAATTGCCCAAAGCGAAATAAGCCCCATATCAAGCCAAGAACCTACAGGGCTTAGATATTTCAATTTTTTTATAAGAACAAGCCATTGCAAAATGGAAATGGAGCATTTGTAAGGGGGATACATCCAATGTTGACAGCTCAAGACTGTAGGGAAAGAAGGATATCAATTTTTGGCCTATAAGACTAAAATGGTCAATAGTTCCTGCATTTGGATGACTATTTGTTGGGAGCAAACCATATTGAAGGATGAGAGCCTTCATAAATTTCTAGCTACCAGCCGCTTGGACTCTCTCATGCTCATTGTTCATCCTTATGCCACTTGCACTTTACTAATTGGCCCTTTCTGCTCCAACTTACGCCATGCGGCAGCGTTTCATTCACTTGATCATGACTCTCTTATTGCTGGACCAAGCTTAAGTCAAGAACTCAAAGAATCCCAATTTACTATATGCAAAGTAATTCAAGTTCTTTGATCTCCCCAACTTCAAACTTTCTAATATCCTTCACTTACCAAGCTTTTTAAGTAAAGTACTTGGATAAACCTGATTTACTCTATGCAAATTAATTCAGGTTTTCCAAGTTTACTTACCTCACACTTTTGAGGTCCTCTTACTTATTTTAGGTTTCTAACTGCTCACAACTTATGAAGTAATTAAGTAGTGCACCTCTAGAAACCTAAAATACACTGCCAAGACCAAATTGGGCTTTCTAAACCTTCTTGCTTCAAGGTTTCATCTGCTGATTACATATAAATTTTTAAGTAGTGCTCCTTAGAGAACTTAAAATACACTACCTAGACCAAATCAGGCTTTCTAAGCCCCACTAATTACTTGGGACTTATCATTATTGATTACTCATGAAGTGAAATAAGTTGTGCTAACTAGGAAACTCGAAGTTGTCTCCTTTGGAAAACCTGAAGACTTCCCAATGAGATAATCCAAAGCCTTCTATTCAAAACCATTTTGGGTATTTAACACCTTTTTACTTACTACTTCAGAGCTTTGTAACTTTACAACTTATAAAACCATTTAAGTCATGGACTGCCAAAAGTCTGAAGTCTTCTAAAGACTTGTCATTTCTTGCTTGAAAGTCTATCTTCTCACAGTTGGGTAAAAATTGGTATGTGGGCCAAAAAATAGCCAACATTTCTAGCGATTCACCAAGAAGCATGCCTGTTATGCTTAAGAACCCAACTCACTTGCCTTGCCTAGTCCATTGGGCATGGAGTTACTACTTTTTTGATAATGCTGGCGAAACTAGATACAAAGCTGACCCTTGCTGGAACTTCCTCTTGAAATAATGAGGATAGTACAAAACAAAACAAAAAAAAGTGCCCAAGACACTTAAAGAAAAGAAACTAACTTAGAACAAAGCAAAGACAACAAACAAATGTGCCTGAAACAACACTTGGAGGAATTTGAACAAGACTAATCTAATATATACACCCTAAAACTATGTGTACCTTTCCTCCTAGATCAAAAGGAAAGTTTGATACTTTTCTTGCATCATGAGATAAGAGATTAAATAAGGCATGCAACTTCTTGACCCCTAGTCTTGATGCTTGCCTCTTCTTTGTTGCAACTGTCAGCTTCTTTGTCATCATGCTCAATGAGAACCAAGCAGCTCCAAATAGGTTAGCTATGTGAATCCAGATAGCCTCAAAGACCTCATATGGCTCCTTAAATACAACCTCCAATAGTGGTTCAACAAGGCATACCTATTTGATTTCTATGGTGTCCTCAATAAGACTGAGATTGTTCTTTATTTCATGTTTTTTGGGCTCATCAAGGAGCTGATAGCCCATTCTAAAGATCTAAAACAAGTCCCTATCTGTAATGGACTCTTGAGGTGGTAGAGTTGAAAGGTTACACACTCCATCCCCTTTGATCTTCTTGACAAGGTTGCCATCCTTGGCTATAACTAGGTCATAATTGCCTTGGAGAACATAGCCAATGCTCAAGATCTCAAACAAGTCCTCAAATGAGCCCTCTAACTAATTGGGAACCTCTGGCTACTCCATAAGTTCATTAGTTTGATCAGCTACTTCATTCATTTTTTCATCCCTTTTATCACGTGGCAGCTCATCCAGGGAATCGACAGCCTCAACCCTTTCATTCTTAACATAAGGTGGTAGCTTTCCATCCTCAGTGCAGTCTACTTCATGCACTACTGCAAAAGAGTCTTCAATATGTTCTCCTTCATTTAAGAAGGCTAATTTTATCTTTTGCAGACCAAGGGGGGACCTTATGGTTATTTATTCCTCATAGTTGCTCGTGATATCCTCCTCTTTAGCCTCTTTGGATGCATCTCTTTGGTTTTCCTCATAGAAGAGAGGCTCTTTCTCAAAGACTGGCATAATAGGCTCTTCAAAATGCTCAACAAGGTGAGAAAGGTTCAGGGAAGCTACCATAGGTTTATGAAGCTACTCTACTTGGATCACCCTCACGTCCTCTTCCTGATTCTTTATTTCTTGAGTTGCTCTCCATGAAGGAAAGGCTTTAGGCTTTTTAGGGGAAAGGAAAGGAGGTTTTAAGGTTTCTTGTCTAATTTTAGGAAACACCACCTCCTCCTTCTACCCACTACTTTGAATAAATTTCCAAAATGGAAAAGATAGAGGCTCTTGGGGGAGGGATAGGGGTTGAAATACCTTTGATTTACTTGGCTACGTGACTTGGCTCTAAGATGGGAAAAGTAGTGAATCTGCTTTCATCTACCTTTCTTCTTCTCTCCTTGCCTTCAATTCTAACTCTCTAATTTTCTTTGCTATATTCTCCTGAAATAGCTTCTACTTAAGGTGATTAGGGACCAAAGAAGGCTCTTGAAGAGGGATGAAGTTTTGGACCCAAATGATAGGCTATTCCACAACAGGAACTTCATTTTTTTGACAACCGCCTTAGATGGATTTACAAAAAGGAAAAGGTTACGAAACATATGATGAACTTGGAAGATTCAAAGAACACTTGAAATGGTCACTTGAGGAGAAATAGATGACACATAAGAAGGCTACAGAGGTGCATATGTAGGCACAAAAGGTTGGCGGGGATGACCCTACTATTCCTCAAGTCCTTTCAGCTTGTCCTTAACACTCTGAGTGTAACTGCATATATCCATCATGTCACCAGTGAGGTTGTTCCAATTTGCTCTCTCAATGGGTTCCCATTCTACTTTCATTTTTTGCAATGAATCACTCACATAATGGATCTAGTGAGTAGGGACATTTTGGCCATAACACTTTTGTGAGCACAACTCTAGTGCATGCTTGTCAAGGCTCACTAAAGTTTAGCTAAGTGTTGCCATAGATGGCTCATGATAGGGCTGATGAGGAGTAGTATTTTGATGGGCTTGTTCATATGGATGATTATGGCAATACTCTTGCATATATGGATCATGAAGAACTTGCCAAGGTTCATCATAGCCTTAATAGAAATCTTGGTAGGGATAATTGAGCTCATATGGATCATGAGGATCATACTGGGGCTATTGATAAGGAGGTGAATAATAAGAATATTCACCATAGTTGTTCATGTTAGCCTCATAAGTCAAGTAGGATCTGATTAAATCTTCAAAGAGATAAACTTGGTCTACTCATAACCAAGAGCTTTAATAAATAATGATGATCAGGCACTTGAGCTACTTAAACTAGCTAATAAATGCTCAGAGTTACCATTGATGTTTGTTGAATGCCTCCAAAGGTTGATATTTAAAAGAACAACATCAAAAATACTTTTACTACTTTGGACCTTAGTACCACCGAGCGTGCCAAAACTGTTATAACACAGAATTGCACCCCTATGGGAGAGTTTTTCATGTTCTCCCACTTTCAGCTATGAGCATGAGAACAACCTCAGGATGTGGGTATCCTATGGTGAGGTTGAGCCTCTAGGATTTTTAAAGAGGCTAATTCCTCTCAGTGGATCATCTAAAACTAATTCTAAAATGAAACTTCATAGGGAAAAGGGTAAGAAGGGAGAAAAGGGCTCCTAAGAAGGCTAACCAGGTGATGCACCAATTTAAAATGGAAAACTCTCATAAGCTTGAACCCACACTAATTCTAAAAAGGACAATACTATATTATAAAACCTCAAGATCAAGCTGGTTGCTTAAATATTTCATGGAAAAGGTTCAGGAAAGTGATGAATGCAAATGGAGAGGAGTTCTAAGACTCACTAGAAGTTTCCATTAATGGCAGAAAGAACACTCAACTAGACCTACAAATAGCATCAAAAAATCCTTAAACAAGGTTGAAAAGGAGGACCATGGATGAAGAAGACTCTCCTTCATGCGATGCCATAGTATGCAACTCAATAGACACAAGTCCAAGGCAAGAGACAAGGAAAGAAAAATCCTTTATTACATAAGAGGTGGTTCTTACAAATGCTTGGCATGGTTGAGCCTAACTAGCTAAGCATATCTTGTAATATATCTAAGAGCTTCCCATCTCCTAGGTGTTGATGTCATGGATTTTACCCTTTAAAAGAAGACTCTACTTCTTTCTTCCATGTGGCACAATGGAGGCATTCCTCTTATGGTGGGTAGCAAGTTTGAGGAATGAATTTCTAGATTAAGGGCTATCTCCCCTTGATGCACCTTGAGGTCCTAAAATTTTACTGTTAAAAATTGGTGGGGGGGTGAAAAAAGAGAAGGATGCTACAAAATCAGAACCTAACTAAAATGGTGATGCACCAAAATTGATTGAAATACTCATCTTTTATCTACGCTTTATACCAAAAGGAGTGAATAGACACTTCATTTGAACAAGATACCAGACTACATGAGTGTTTTAACAAGAGGTTTGATGGAGGTATAATGAATAAGAACCTACCATAGGTGATCTAAAGGCACACTATTGGATGGTTGCTCCCCTGCACCTATACTCCAACCTGGACACTTCTTGTTGACCTACAAAAGAAGATCTTGGATACACTAAATATAATGGCATCAACCTATGAAGGTATTAAAATAAATGACTAAACATAAGGTAATACACAGGCATATGCAAAAGTGTAAAGAATCAGATGGAGGTAAAATGCTTATTTTGATTAAAGATAATTTTTTTAGGGCTTCACCATACAAAAGTGAGAGATATATTTACAAAGCTGAGAGATTACAATATATATATATATATATATATATATATATATATATATATATATATATATATATATATATATATATATATATATATATATATATATATATATATGGAGAAAGACCCTTGAACCCTCTCAAGAGTAGGTAGCCCATACTAATTTAAACACCTTGGTAAGAGGAATTTGCTCATGCTATTGCCATCTTTCCATAAATTCACCTAAAAGAGCCATGTTGTAAATGTCCCAGTCATTGACTTTGCTGCCCAAGCTACATTAAACATTCCTGCTAAAGGATGAGTTGCTTTGTTCTTTAAATGACAAGGCTACCTCCCCCTAAAAACTCATGTAACTGTCTGATTATTAATGCCAACTAAAGAAAAAATGGGCCACCTTATTGAATGCTTGTGTAGTTCTCTTAATGGCTATTCCATGGAGACTATTTCAACTGCAGCAATTACTTCTCTTATCAATGCCTCCTATGCCACCTGGCCTGATCTGGTTCATTCCTATGCTTGGTTGGCTGTGTCACCTAGAATGTTCCAAGTGTTTGTCTTATGTGTGTGTGGTCGCATTCTATATTAACTGCTCTACTTTTCTCTTTTCTTGCTACTTCTTGTCCTTTTCCTGACAATTTGGGCTCTTGGGGCTATCTTTTCTCCTTCGGGCTCCTTTCTTGGTGACTTGTTGAATCTACCTTCAGGCTTTCAGGCCTTTGAATTATTTTAGACAAAATATCCAAATAAATTCCTTTAGACATTTTGTCTGAAGGAATTCTTCCTTTTCTCACCGCTTTGACATCTGCCTGGTGTTCTCTCAGACAAAATGTCTGAAAGAATTCTTTTTTAAGCCTTTCTCCAATGATTAACCTATCTTATTAAATTTAACGTTCATGGGCCCATCATCAAAAATTTAAAAATCAATGGCTATCTCATCACCATGAAATTGGTGCCCCCAAGCTTGTCACCATTTGAAAACTAATGGCTCTTTCGCTACCTTGAATTTGACATTCGTGGGCCCATCACCCTCCTTGGCAATTCCTTTAGCCTTTTTGCAAACAAACTTTTCCTAAGGGAAAGTGACCCTTTAGAAAAAATGGCAAGGTCCTTTTTTATGGCTAAGTGTCCTCTAAAAGGGCATTTACCCTTTAGGTTTTTGTCTTCCAAATCTCTTCGAACATTTTATCTGCAAGAATTAGTGCCTTTAGTGTCTTGGATTTTCTTGGTGAATTTTTTCAGATAAAATGTCCGAAGGAATTCCTTCAGACATTTTGTATGAAGAAATTCATCCCTTGAGCTTCTTCATGGATTTTCTTTAGACATTTTGTTTGAAGGAAATCCTTCTTCATCTTGTCACTTTCTTTAAAGGAAATCCTTCTTTTTTGGCTTTCTGGCTTGGCCCTTGCAAATGGACCTTCTGCCCTCCTCAAGGGCACTTTGGGTCTAAGGTTGACCTTCAAAACTCCTTGGAAAGTCCCATTTTTGCTTTCCTACCCTTTGTAAGGGTACCTGACTTTCAGAGCTCTTTGTAAAAGACTTATGCCCCTTTGGAATTGGCCCATCTTTCTACCGATAAAAGACTTGCTCGGGGCAATTTGTTTTCCCTGCTAAACATCTAGAATTGAAATGAGTTCTAAATCAACCCAAATACCTGTAAGAATCAAATCACTTGGTTTTTATAGAAATGGGCCTATTATAGAGGAAAAACAAAAAATTACAGTGGGGTGAATTCATCAAAAACTAGGTAACAGGCCTTATAAGGAAAAGGAAAGAGGGGTGCCTAATTTTGGCCTGTAGGACCAAAATTGGTCAACACATTTGGCGATTTATAGGGGAAGCATCCCTGCCATGCTTAATAAGACTAGTGGCTTAAAGGTCCATTGGGCATGGAGTCATGATGCAGCTTGAAGGGCTGGCAATAACCTTGAAAAACTTAAGAACCAATGAAGATTTTACCCCAAATGGTAAAGACAAACACACACAAGGCCATTGAGCAAAATTGAAGAAAAATAGGGAAATTATGTACATAACAAGATAAGGTTAGTGACAATGTTTAAGATATATCCCATTGACTAGGATATGTAGTTCTTCACCATCCAACTTAGAGAATTGGAATGCATTATGTTGCTTGCACTGGGTGATGAGATATGGACCACTCCACAAGGCATCAAAACTTGTGTGCTTTCCAGGTTTAGCTTGGTCTTTATCCCATGTCAATACCATTTCACCTTCTAAAAAGTCCTTTGATGATGATTTCTTGTCAAAATATTTCTTTGTTTGCTACTGGTGGCTAATCATGGAAACCATGGCTTGGTCTCTTGCCTCCTGAAGCTCCATTAATTCACAAAATCTGACCTCCATGTTGTCACTCTCCTCCAATTACATCTAATGGGCAAGATCTAAGGCTAGTGATTCAAGTGAAATAGGAAGTCTATCTTCCCTTCCATACACAAGTGTGTATGGTGAATTGCTAACTACCCTTTTTGAAGTGATTCTATCTATCCACAGGGTTGTCTTTAGCTTGGCATGCCAAGTCCTTTGATTTTTCTCCATTATCCTTTTAATGATCATGATCAGGTTCTTATTGGTGGACTCAGCCAACCGATTCCCCTATGGGTAGTATTTGGAGGAAGTGCTGAGATAGATGTCATATCCTAACACCCACTCACTTGTTTTGGTTCCAAAGAAATCTAATGCATTGTCTAAAATGATTATAGCTGGGACTCCAAATCTCATCACCATGCCTTCATAAAAGTCTAGGACTGCACTCTCATTGGCCTCCTTCAAGACGATGGCTTCTACCCATCTCGTGAAATAATCTGTAGTGGTCAAAACCCACTTGTGGCTAGCACTAGAAGGAGGGTTGATCATCCCTATGAAGTCCAAACTCTATTGCATGAATGACTATTCCACTTGAATAGGTTGTAGAGGCATAGTAGCTAGCCACTATTTTCCATCAAAGAGAGCAAATTTATGGCATCTCCTCACCTAAGCATGAGTGTATCTGAACAAAATGGGCCAAAAGTAGCCATCCCTCATAATCCTTGTAGCTGTGGGCTTAGGGACAAAGTGACCATCAGCTGGTCTATCATGAAATTTAGATAGTACCCTATTAACCTGATCTGAATCAATGCATCTCAAAAACACCCCTGAAAAGTCTTTTCTAAATAACACTCCATCAGTTAAGGCATAAGGAAGAGATTGAATCCTAAAATATCTCCTCTTAGTTCTATCAAGGCCTTTTAGACACTCACCAATTTTAAGGATATAAACCATGTCTTGGGCCTAGCTCTTCATAATTGTAGGTACTTCTACTACAGCTTCATCATGGAGTATCAAAATCCTTTCCTTTGGCTCTTTGAGGTCTATAGAAAGGTGTTCACATATTCCTCTTCCCCTTACCAGCTTGGTGGTCTTGATCTCCACATCATACTCCATTACCTTGGTGATCCACTCCATCCTTTTTTCATTTAAGTCACGGCTCATCAAGATGTGTTTTACACTAGGATGTGGCACCATGATGTGAATCTTGCTATTAGACAACATATGTCTGAATTTATTCAAGCTTTGTATGACTGTAAGTGCTTGCTTCTTGACATATGTGTACCTAAATTCATAGCCCTATAAGCCTTGGCTAAAAAATGTGAGAGGCTATTCCAAATTTTCACTATTTGCTTGAGTGAGCATAGTAAAGATTACCTCTTCATTGCTAAAGGTGTAGAGATTGGACTCTTTGGAGAAGTCTGGACTAGTCAGGATGGGAGCTTAGGTAATAGCATGTTTGATACCTTCAAATCTATCTCTCCTCATTGTCCATATAAATGTCTCGTCCTTCCTTAGCATGGAAGTTAGTGGCTTGAACCGTTCAACAAAATTATGGATGAATCTTCTAATAAAGTTTATTTTTCTAAAGAAGCTTTGAGGCCCTTCTTGTGTTTAGGCAAGGATAGTGCTAAGATGGTGTGTACTCTTTCTAGATCAATGGTCAACCCTTTTTAAAAATGACATGACCTAGGAGTTTACCTTCATGGATAGTGAACACACATTTTTTTGGGTTAAGAGAGATGTCAAACTATTTACACCTCTCAAAGATTTGCCTTAGGTGTTTTAGATGTGTCCTACCTCTTTAGAGAAAATTATCACATCATCAAGATAAACCAACGCAATATCATTTATCAAACCTAGGAAAGCCATATCCATAGCTCATTGGAAAGTAGCTCTAGCATTTGACAATCCAAATGGAATCTTCATATAGGTAAAATCTCCCCACTTGGTGGTGAAGGCCATCTTGCACTGGTCATAGTCTTGCACCAGAATTTGATTTTACCTAGAGTACCCATCCAAGAGGGAGAAACGTTCATTGCATGTCACCATCTAGAGAATCTACTCTATACTTGGGAGGGGATAGTGATATCTTAATGAGACTCTGTTCAGGTTTCTAAAATCAACACATAATTTGATTTCCCCATTCTTCTTCCTAATGGGGACTAGATTGGCTAGCCAAGAAGAGTGTTTGATAGAAAAAATGATCTTGGACTCGATCAACTTGGTGAGTTCCTTCCACATGAGAGGCTCAATCTTTGGATTGATTGGCCTTTGTTTTTGCTTGATGGGTTTGGCACCTTCTTCTATCCCAATGGTGTGTTGTGCCAAGCTTGGGTCAAACTCCTTCAAATCACCATACTCCCAAGTAAAGACATTGGCAAACTCATGGCATAACAAAATAAAATAATGCCTTTCATCATTGGTACATACCTTTCCAAGTGCAAGCAACCTATCCTTGAATATTTTGACCCTTTTGTAATTATCTTTCTTAGTTTTGATGCTTTCTTTGTCATCTTTGAGTTGGTCATCCTCGTTGAAAATGCTCTCAAGAGTGACCAAACCCTTAGAAAGTTTGTTGTTCTTCAGCTAAATAATCTAGCTATCATACTACTGTTGCAGCTTGGATTGATTTCTAGAAGTGAACTCAGCCTCCTCCTATAAGAAAAGTGCTAACTGTTGGTCACTATAAAACACCTACTAATTGGTGAAATTATCAGGTATGGAGGGTCTTATTATCACCTTTAAATGGTGTTGACTGCTATCCTAGCTTATTCCCTTGGGAATATTTAACTGAGCACCAACTATTGCTAGTCTGTTTGCTTGCTTGTTTTGTTCTCTTGGGATGGAAATGATGTTGAAAGTAGTGAATCTTTCTATTAGGTCCCACACCCTGTGCTTGTAAGACTTGAGCAAGGAATTCTTGGTCAAGTTTTGACCTCTCACCTAGTTTACAATTAACTCGTTGTCTCCAAAAACTTGCAATTCTTTTATTCCTCTTTTTCTTGCCCACTCTAAACCATGAACAAGAGATTCATATTTTGCAATGTTGCAAGTGCAAGAGAATTGGAACTTGAAAGTTAAAAAGTATTTTTCCTTTAAGGGTGAAACTATCATTGCTCCACCACTAATTCCCAACTTGCTTCTAGATCCATCAAATAAAATTTTCCATAAACCACAACTCTCTTGATTTGCTTTCATCAAATTTGGCATGAAAGAACCTTTTTCATGCATGCAGTAAACTCCAAGACCTTCCTCTTCGATGAACTTGTAAGGATCATGTTCAAAGTTGTCATTTCCCTATTCATCTAGGAGTAGGTCAATAACTCTTTCAAGGGAAGAGGGTGGAGATTGGTCTACCTAGAATTCTTCTTCATCAATGATGGCATAGATGACATTTGCCACCTTGGGTGAGTATGGCTCCATGTGATCTTTGTGGATAGGCTTCGAATAAATCTTCACTTTGGTTCCATATTTGGTCCTAAAAACCATGTAAGACCAATTTGATGCTAAGTACCCATCTATCTTGGACATGAAATCCTTGGATAAGCAAAGAGCGAAGTAAGGGGGAACATCCACCACTACCACATCATGGGGAATGGAGAAGGTTGGATAGGCATAGAGAGTTAGATTTAAACCTCTCACCACTCCTAATGTTTTGGTTGGTGATCCATCCAACTACAAAACTCCCTTAGTCATTTGCTCATATTTGAATCCTAGCTTGGCAACTATGCATTTGGGCATCACTAAGGTGCTTACTCCACTGTTAATGATGTAATTGTGAACCAATAAATCTACAATAATCAAGGATAGATAAAAAGGAGGGACATTTTTTTCCTTATTTGCTTGACCTTCAGTGGGAGGAGCCCCATTCACAATCAACACATTATCAGCCTTTGATGGGATAATTTGCTCACTTAGCCCATGCAATTCCTTTTGTCCTGGCATTGCTAAGGAATCCCATAATGAGATATTCATGTGCAGATTATTCATTTGGTCCACCACATTGATTGGAGGGTTGCTCCCTTTTAAGTTTTCCTTGGGGGCATTTTCAACTTGAGGTGCAACTCGAGGAGTTAAAGTTGTAATTAGTTGTCTGTAATTGGGAAATTTTTAGTTTACTTGTGATGAAAAAGAAGTCACAAATGCTTGAGTAGTTGCTTAAGCTTCCTCCATAGCTCTCTTTTTAGATCTGGTGTTGGCTGCAACATAATCATCCTGATTATTTGTGGTCCCTACATAATTGACCACATAGAAGTCCCCTTCCAAGGGGTTCATAAGAGTGGAATCAGATTGAGCTTCCCTGTTGTTCATCCCAAGTTGTGTTGACACCTTAAAACTTTGGAATTGGGCTGTTTGATCACCTTATGTGTGCATACATTGATTTGGTAGCTCATTAGCATAAGCAACCTATTCTTGACCATACTTCAGGGGTGGGAAATTAGGTTGTTCCCATACCAAATTATTTTGAGTGGGAATAAGAGCCTTGGATGATGAATGGGCACTTGGATTATAACTATGATAAGGTCTGACCTAGGTAATCTGACCCTACCCTTGATTATAATTCTAAAAAGGGGGTCTATTTGTCTACCTCAACTGTTGGTATCCTTGATTTGGCTAATAGCTTTAAGCTTGCTACCTCTTGAGGGCCACTAATTTGTTGGTAATGTTCTACAGTAAACTCTTAACTTTATGAAGGTCATTTGTAGGGGTAGTAGCTAGCTTTTCTACACTAGGAAGAGGAGGTAAAGTGGGCATAGCAGGCTGAACTAAGGGATGCAAATCATGAGTGGCATATGAGGTCTAGGGGCTATCTTTTCTGCTTGCACCAAATAATTTTTGATAGCTATGGCTATTTCATAAGTAGTGGGTAAAACTTGTCCACCCATGGACTATATCATGAAAACAATGTTGCTATTCAAGGCCTTTAAGTAGAATAGGAAAGCATAGCTTGGATTCAACCTCACTAGACTGAGGATTATGTCCTAAGTCTTTTGGAACCTAGTGTTAGAATCTTGCATGAATTCATGTGCAACTCTCTTCATAGTGGTCAATTGCTCAGTTAGAAATAAATGGTCACTTTTCTCTCCAAACCTATTTATCAGGAGGGTACCTAATTCATTCCATGAGCCAAATGAATTCATAGGCAAGGTCCCATATTAGTCCAAAACTTCACCCTTTAAGGACAAGGCCAGTACCCTAATGGCTACATTTTCTTCAGTGACATTTTGGATATTTTAGAGGTTGGCTATGTTTATGATATGCTCAATAGCAGTGATTATTCCCTCTCCACTAAAAGGAAGAACACTCTTAAGGGTTGTCCTTAAGATTGGGTCATACTACAGAAGGTTTAGAGGACTCTTCCCATTGAAGGCTACAAAAGGCAAAGCCATGGTTATGATAGGATTCAACTAGGGTCTCCTTGTGTAGGTGTATTTTATGGAAGGTTTGGGAAACTGGTTTACTGTGTAAGGATGAGTCATTTCAAACCTTAGCCTCTTTGCTGAGTTTAAAGGAAGCTCAACAAATTCAAAAGGAACACCCTTAAAATAAGATCTTTTGGTGACCTTAGGCATGGAATGCCAGGCTGATCACTAACTAGAGATTGAATTCTTAAAATGGAGTCGCTAAATGCTGGATTATAGTTCTTTCTTTTAGACTTCTTACAGTAATAAGGCCAACACCAATCCTAAAACTTCATAGGGCATAAAAATGAGTCCCATCAGGCATGCCAAAAATTGTTGACACTCTAGATTGCACCTTTTAAAAGAAGACTCAGCTTCTTTCTTCCATGTGGCACAATGGAGACATTCCTCTTGCTGTGGGTAGCAAGTTTGAAGAATGAATCTCTAGATTAAGGGCTAGCTTCCCTTGATGCACCTTGAGGTCTTGAACTTCTACTGCTAACAATGGTGGGGGGGGGGTGAAAAAAGAGAAGGAGCTACAAAAGTATAACCTAACTAAAATGGTGATGCACCAAAATTGATTGATCTACTCATATTTTATCTATGCTTTATCCAAAAAGAGCGAATAGACACTTCATTTGAACAAGAGACTAGACTATATGCCTATTTTAACAAGAGGTTTAATGGAGGTATAATGAAAAATAACTTACCATAGGTGATCTAAAGGCACACTGTTGGATGGTTTCTCCCCTGCACCTATACTCCAACCTAGACACATTTTATTGACCTAAGAAAGAAGATCTTGGATACACTAGATATACTGGCATCGACTTATGAAAGAATTAAAATAAATGACTAAACATAAGGCAATACACAGGCATATGCAAAAGTGTAAAGAATTAGATGGAGGTAAAACACTTCTTTTGATTAAAGGCAATTTTGTCAGGGCTTCGCCATACAAAAGTGAGAGATATCTTTACAAACTTGAGAGGTTACAATATATATATATATATATATATATATATATATATATATATATATATATATATATATATATATATATATATATATATATATATATATATATATATATATATATATATATATATGTATGTATGTATATATATGTATGTATGTGTGTGTGTGTGTGTGTGTGTGTGTGTGTGTGTGTGTGTGTGTATGTATGTATATATATATATGTATGTATATATATATAATATAGAAAGACCTTTGACCCCTCTCAAGACCAGGTGGCCCATACTACTTTAAATACCTTGGTAAGAGGAATTTGCTCATGCTGCTATCATTTTTCTATAAATGCACCTAAAAGAGCCATGTTGTAAGTGTCCTAGCTATTGAATTTACTGCCTGTTGATGCTATGGATTGCACCCTTAGAAAGAAGGCTCAACTTCTCTCTTCCATGTGGCATAATGGAGACATTCCTCTTGCTGTGAGCTTGGCAAAATCGAGGAATGAATCTCTAGGTATGGGCTAGATCCCCATAATGCATCTTTGAGGTCCTTGACTACTACTATTAATAATGGAGGGGTGAAAAGAGAGAAAGATATAACAAAATCATAACCTATCTAAAGTGGTGATGCACCAAATGATCCGATCTACTTAGCTTATATTAACACTTTACACCAAAAGAGAGAAATAGACACTTCATCTGAGCAAAAAGACCAGGCTGCATGGGCCTTTAACAAGGGGCTTAATGGAGATACAAAGAAAAATAACCTACCATAGGTGATGTAGAAGCACACTATCAAATATTTCTCTTTTGTCTCTATGTCCAACTTGGGCATTTCCTATTAACCTACAAAAATGGTCTGAGATATACTAGATATGTTGGTGTCGATCTATGAAAGCATCAAGATGAAATGACTAAACACAAATTTGATACATAAACATATTCAGAATTATAACACATCAGATGGAGGCAAAACACATTTTTTTTATTAAAAGGTAAAATTTGGTAGGGTTTTGCCTTACACAAGTGAGAGATTCCTTTTTTTAAGCTGAGAGGTTACAATATATAGCATCAAGAGAAAGACTCTTGGTCCCTCTAAGAATAGATGACCCATACTATATTAAACACCTAGAAAAGAGGAATTTGTTGATGTTGTTGTCATCCTTCCATAAATGGTCTGAAAGAACCATGTTATAGATGTCATAGGTATTGACTTTGCTACTAAAATTGTATTAAATGTTCCTACTAAAGCATGGGTTGCTTTGTTTTCTTAATGACAAGGCCATCTCTCTATGAAAATTACACAACTATCTACTCATTAACACTTAAACAAAGAAAAATAGGTTGTTCTATTGAATTCTTACGCTCCCTTTGATGACCACTTGGTGGGGACTATTTCATCTATAGCAATAACTTCTCCTGTCGATGCCTTATGTGCCACCTAGACTACTCTATTCATTCCTGCACTACTTCTTGTCTTTTCTTGATAACTCAACTCTTGGGGTGACCTTTCCTCTTCTTGGCTCCTTTCCTAGTAGGTCACTAATTTTATCTTTGGGTCTTATGCCCTTTGAATTCCTTTGAGCCTACACTCATGAGTTCTTTCAACCACTCTTTAATGGCTGATGCATCCCATCAAAATTGACATTCGTGGGCCTGTCACCATTTGAAAACCAATGGATATTTCACTATCTTAGATTTGACATCTATGGGCACATCACCAGACATTTGAACCTCCAACGGCTAGTTCACCATGCTAAAGTTGACATTCTCGGGCCTGTCATCTCCTTTAGTAATTCCTTTAGATTTTTGCAAAGTGAACCTTCTCGAAGGGAAGGTGACCCTTCAAAAAAAGGAGAAGGTCCCTTTTTATATCCGAGAGTCCTTTGCAATGGCACCTGCCTTTCAGGTTCCTTCGGGTTCACTTGGCTTTCAAATTCCTTCAGACAAAATATCTGAAGGAATTCCTTCAAACATTTTTCTAGAAGGAAATGTGCCTTCAAAGTCTCAACCTTCTCTTGGTAAATTCCTTTAGACAAAAGTCTGAAGGAAATTCTTAAAGCATTTTGTTTGAAGGAATTTACCTTTGGTTTCTCCATGGATTTTCTTTGGACAAAAAGTCTGAATAAATCCTTTGTCTTACCTTGTCACTTTTTCTGAAGGAAACTTCCCTTTTGGCCTTCTACCTTGATCTCTTTCAAATGTGTTCTTTTCCCTCTGCAAGGGCACCTTGGGTCCAAAGTTGTCATTTGAAGCTTACTTTAATGGTCCCATATGTCATCTGCCTGCCCTTCGTAAGGGCACTTGACCTTCAGAGCTTTGTAAAAGACTTGCATCTATTTGAAATTGGCCCATTCCTTTGCCAAAAAAGGCTTGTCCAAGGTAATTTCTTAAAGTGAAATAAGCCCTAGATCAACCTAAAAACCTACAGGACTCAGATCACTTAGCTCTTTATAAGAACATGCCTATTACAAAGGGAAAAAACTACAATTGCAATAAAGTGAAGACATCAAAGACTGACTACTCAGGACAATAAGGAAAGAGAAGGGAGACCGATTTTTTGCCTACAGGACCAAAATTTGGTCAACATATTTGGTGATTCATACTTAAAGCATGCTTGCTATGCTTAAAAAAACTAGTGCCTACAAGTTTGTTGGGCATAGAGTCAGAATAGAGCCTGAAAGGTTAATAATAACCTTGAGGAACTTAAGAATCAACACAAATATTTTATCCCAAAAGGGAAAGACACACACATAAGGATAAAAAAGCTACAAACATGCACAAAAGCACTTAGGGAAAACATGGAAAAAAATAGAGAAAATATGTACATAACAAGAGAAGGCTTAGTGACAATGCTTAAGATATATCCCATTAACTGGGATATGTAGTTCCTCACCATCCAACTTGGAGAGTTGGAATGAGTTATGTTGTTTGCACTGAGTGATGATATATGGAACACTCTATAAGGCGTTAAACTTCATGTGTTTTCCAAGTTTAGCTCAGTTCTCATCCCATTTTAAGACAGTGTCACCTTTTGAGAAGCCTTTTGATGAAGATTTCTTATCAAAATGCTTCTTCATTTTCTACTAATGACTAGTCATAAAAACCATGGCTTGGTCTCTTGTCTCCTGAAGCTCCATTAATTCACAAATTCTAACCTCCATGTTGTTGCTTTCTTCTAATTACAACTGGTGGGAAAGATCCAAGGCTAGCAATTCAAGTAAACTAGGAAGTTTAGCTTCCCTTCCATACACAGGTATGTATGGTGAATTACCAACTACTCTTTTTGGAGTGACCCTATCTACCCACAGGGCTATTTTTAGTTTGGCATGCCAAGTTCTCTAATTTTCCTCCATTGTCCTTCTAATGATCTTGATCAAATTCTTATTGGTCGACTCAGCTAGCCCATTTCTTTATGGATAGTAATTGGAATAAGTACTAAGGTAGATGTTGTATCTTAATGCCCACTTGCTTGTTTTGGTTCCCAAGAAAGACAATGCATTATCTAAGATGATGGTAGCTGGGACTCCAAATTTTATCACTAGGCCTTCATAAAAGTCTAGGATTGCACTTTCGTTGGCTTCCTTCAAAGCAATAGCTTCCACCCATCTCGTGAAGTAATCTGTAGTAGTCAAAACCCACTTGTGGCTAGCACTAAAAGGAGGGTTGATCATTCCTATGAAGTCTAGGCCCCATTGCATGAATGACTATTCTACTTAATTAGGTTGCAGAGGCATTATGCTAGTTGTTGCTTTCCATCAAAGAGGGTACATTTTTGGCATTTTTGTATCCAGGCATGAGTATTTGTAAATAAAGTGGGCCAAAAGTAACTAGCCCTCATAATCCTTACAAGTGT
This sequence comes from Torreya grandis, assembly GCA_037957365.1. NCBI lineage: Eukaryota > Viridiplantae > Streptophyta > Pinopsida > Cupressales > Taxaceae > Torreya > Torreya grandis. The sequence continues at coordinate 3,799,607 of JARHVA010000128.1, read as the reverse complement.
AGGTTTAGAAGCAAAGTGGACACCAGCTGGCCTATCATAAAATTTGGATAGTACCCTATTGACCTAATTTGAGTCTATACATCTCAAGAGTATCCCTAAAAATCCTTTCTAAATAGCACCCATCAATCAGGACATAAGGAAGTGACTAGAACCTAAAATACCTCCTCTTAGTCTTATCAAGGCCCCATGGGCACTCACCAGTGAGAAGAAAATGAGTCATGTCTTGTGTCCATTCCTTTATGACTGTAGGTTCCTCTATCGTAGCTTCATCATGGAGTATCAAAATTCCCTCTTTCTATTGTTTAAGGTTTGTAGTGAGGTGTTCACACAGCCCTCTTCCCCTTACCAGCTTAGTGGTTTTGATATCCACATCATATTCTATTACCTTGGTGATCCATCCTGCCCTCTTTTCATTTAAATCATGACTAATCAAGAAATACTTGACACTAAGATGTGGTACCATGATATGAAACTTATTATTTGACAACATATGTTTGAATTTCTTTAGGATTCATATAACTACAAGTGCTTGCTTTTCAACATATGTGTACCTAATTTCAAAACTTTCTAGACCTTGGCTGAAGAATGCAAGAGGTTGTTCAAGGTTTTCATCACTTGCTTGAGTGAGCATGGCAGATATTACCTCTTCATTTTTGAAGGTGTTATTGACATTATGGATTGCACCCTTGAAAAATGGCTCAGCTTCTCTCTTCCATATGGCATAATGGAGACTTCCCTCTTGTTGTGGGCTTGAAAAAACTGAGGGAAGCATATCTAGATAAGGTCTAGCTCCCTTTGATGCATCTTTGAGGTCTTTGACTTCTACTTGTTAATAATAGGGGGGCATGAAAATGGAGAAGTATATAACCAAAATAGAAACCTATCTAAATAGTGATGCACCAAATGATTTTGATCTACTCAACTATATCAACACTTCAGACCAAAGAGGATGAACAAAAAATTTATCTGAAAAAAAGACCAGATGATAAGGTGCTTTAATAGAGAGAGGCTTAATGAAGACACAAGGAAAAGGAACTTACCACAGGTGTTGCAGAAAACATACTATCAGATAACTACTCTTCTGTCTTTATGCTTTAGATGAAGCACTTCCTATTGACCTGCAAAAATAGCCTTGGTGTCAATCTATGAAAGCATCAAGCTAAAATGATTGAAAAAAGAGTTGATACATAGACATACTCAAAATTATAACCAGTTAGATAGAGGTAAAATGCATTTTTTTGATTCAAAGGTAAAATTTGGCAAGGCTTTTCCTTACACAAGTGAGAGATCCCTTCCTCTACTGGGAGGTTATAATATATAGCCTTTTGAGAAAGAGTTTTGGCACTTTCCAAGATTAGGTGACCCATATTGCATTAAACACCTAGGAAGGAGGAAGTTCGCTGAAGGAATGATGTTGTGGCTATCACAAGTCTTGACTTTGGTGCTTAAATTATCTTAAATGTCACTGCAAAAACATGGGTTGCTTTATCTATTTTGAATGACAAGGCCACTTCCTAGTGAAGTTCAAGTGACTATCCGCTCATTATGTAAAATGAGAAAAAAAGGGGAACTCTATTGAATGCCCACACTCCCCTTGGTGGCCACTTGGTGGAGACTATTTCATTCACAACAATAACTTCTTATGTCGATGCTTTATGTGACACTTGGACTATTCTATCCACTCTTGCATTTGGCTTTTATCTTTTCTTAGCTCTTAGGCCCTCAAGGATATCCTTCATATTTTCCTAGCTCCTCAAGATCCTTTCTCAGTGGGTTGTTGAGTTTATCCTCGGGTCTTTGAGCCCTTTTGAATTCCTTTGGGCCTATGCTTATGAGCTCTCTCGAGCAAGATGTATAAAATAAATCCTTTAGCCGCTTGTCCAAAAGAGTTTCTCCTTTAGATTTTCCTTAATGGATAATGCATCCCATTAAAATTGATTTTTGCAGGCTTGTCACCATTTGAAAAACAATGGCTATTTCATTGTCCTAAATTTGACATCCACAGGGACATCACTAGACATTTAAATTGCCAACGGCTAGTTCATCATTCTAAATTTGACCTCTTTGGGCTTGTCATCATTGTTGGTAATTAATTCAAGATTTACAAAATTAACCTTCCTGAAGGGAAGGTGCCCCTTCAAAAAAAATGGAAAAGGCCCCCCTTCGACAACTGAGAGTCCCCTGCAAGGGCACTTGCCCTTTGGGCTCCCTTGTCTTCTTAATTCCTTTAGAAAAGATGTCTGAAGGAATTCATTCAAAAAAAATTCCCAAAGGAAATCTTTCCTTCAAAGTCTCAACCATTTCTTTCAGTCTTTTCCTTTCATAAATTCCTTTGGACAAAAGTTTAAAGGAATTCCTTCAAGCTTTTGTTTAAAAGAATTTTGCCTTAGTTTCTTCTTTGTGAATTTCTTTGGACAAAATGTCTGAAAGAAGTCCTTTGGGCACTTTGTCCAAAGGAATTCATCCTTTGGTTCTTCCTTAGATTTTATTCAGAAAAAAGTCTAAAGAAATCCTTTGTCTTTTGCATGAATTTTCTCCAAAGGAAAACTTACCTTTTAGCCTTCTACTTTGTCATTTTTTTGAAGGTGCTCTCTACCCTCTGTAAGGGCACCTGGGGTCCAAACTTGCCCTTCTAAGCCTGCTTGAATGGTCCCATTTGCAACTTGACTACCCTCTATAAGGGCACTTGTCCTTTGGACCCTTGTGAAAGACTCATATTCCTTTGAAATTGGCATATTCCTTTGTCGAAAGGCTTGTGCAAACTAACTACCCAAAGCAAAATAAGCCTTTAGATTAACCTGAAAAATCTACAAGGCCCAAGTCACTTAGCTCTTTATATAAATAGGTCTATTACAAAGGGAAAAAAATGATTGCAGTAAGGTGAATACATCAAAGATTGACTGCTCAGGACATTAGAGAAGGAAGGGAGACCAATTTTTGGCCTGCAAGACCAAAAATGGTCAACAAATTTGGTGATTCTCATGGGAAGCATGCATACTATGCTAAGGAAAACTAGTGGCTTATAATTCCATTGGGCATGGAGTCAAAATACGGCCTAAAAAGATGATGATAACCTTAAGAGACTAAAGAATCAACCTGAGTGATGATATATGGACCATTCCATAAGGCATCAAACTTTATGTGTTTTCCAAGCTTAGCTTGGTCCTCATCCCATTTTAAGATAATGTCACCTTCTAAAAAGCCTTTTGATGAGGACTTCTTATCAAAATGCTTCTTCGTTTGTTGTTGGCGACTGGTCATAGAAACCATGGATTGGTCTCTTGTCTCCTAAAGCTTCATCACTTCACAAAGCCTGACCTCCATACTGTCACCTTATTCTAATTGCAGCTGATGATCGAGATCTAAGACTAGAAATTCAAGTGAAATAGGAAGTCTATCTTACCTTCCATACACAAGCATGTATGGTGAATTTCCAACTGCCCTCTTTGGAGTGACCCTGTCTACCCACAGGGCTATTTTTAGCTTGGCATGTCAAGTTCTCTAATTTTCCTCCATTGTCTTTATGATAATTTTGATCAGATTCTTATTGGTGGACTTAGCCAACCCATTTCCTTTTGGGTAGTAGATGGAAGAAGTGCTAAGGTAGATATCGTATCCCAATGCCCACTCACTTGTTTTGGTTTCCAAGAAAGCTAATGCATTATCTAAGATAATGGTAGCTGGGACTCCAAACCTTGTCACCAGGCTTTCGTAAAAGTCTAGGACTACACGTTCATTGGCTTATTTCAAAGCAATAACATCCACCCATCTCATGAAGTAGTCTATAGCAGCCAAGACCCATTTATGGCTAGCACTGGAAGGAGGGTTGATCATCCCTATGAATTCTAGGCCCCATTACATGAACAGTTGCTCTACTTGAATAGGCTATAGAGGCATTGTAGCCAGTTGTTGCTTTCTATCAAAGAGGGCAAATTTTTGGCACTTTTGTACCCAGGCATGGGTGTCTCTAAATAAAGTGGGCCAAAAATAACTAGCCTTCATAATCCTTATAGCTATGGGCTTAGGATCAAACTGACCACTAGCTGGTCTGTCATGAAACTCGGATAGTACCCCGTCAACTTGACTTCAGTCGATGCATCTCAAGAGTACTCCTAAAAAATCCCTTCTAAATAACACCCCATCAATTAGGACATAAGGAAGAGATTGGAGTCTGAAATACCTCCTTGTAGTCCTATCAAGGCCCTGTGAGCACTCACTGGTGATAAGGAAATGTGTCATGTTTGATGCCCAGTCCCTCATGACTATTGGTTCTTCTATTGTAGCTTCATCATGGAATAGCAAAATATCCTCTTTTTTCTATTTAAGGTCTATAGCAAGGTGTTCACATAGGCCTTTTCCTCTTACCAGCTTGGTGGTTTTGATATCCACATCATATTCCATTACTTTAGTGATCCATCCTACTCTCTTTTTATTTAGATCACGCATAATTAGGAAATATTTAATGCTGAAATGTGGCACCATGAGATGAACCTTGCTGTTAGACAACATATGTCTAAATTTATTTAGGCTTCGTATGACTGCAAGCACTTGATTTTCAACATATGTGTACTTGATTTCTAAACTTTCTAGACCTTGGCTAAAGAACACAAGAGGTTGTTCAAGGTTTTCATCATTTGCTTGGGTAAGCATGGTAGAGATTACCTCTTCATTCTTGAAGGTGTAGAGGTTGAAATCCTTAGAGAAATTAGGACTGGTCAAGGTAGGAGCTTGGGTGATAGCTTGCTTGATCCCTTCAAAACTATCCTTCCTTTGCACTATCCACACAAACTTCTCATCTTTATTCAGCATAGAGGTTAGTGGCTTGACTATCTTAGCAAAATTTGGTATAAATCTGTAAATAAAATTTATTCTATTGAAGAAGCTTTGTAGACCTTTCTTGTGCTTAGGCAAGGATAGTGCAAGGATGGCGTAGACTCTTTCTAGATCAATAGTCAAACCCTCTTTCAAAACAACATGGCCAAGGATTTTACCTTCATGGACAATGAACACACATTTATTTGGGTTGAGAGAGATACCAAACTCTCTACACCTCTCAAAGATTTGCCTAAGGTGTTTGAGAAGTTGGCCTGCTTCCTTAGAAAACACTGTCACATCATCAAGATAGACCAGTGCAATATTATTTATCAGGCCCTAGAAAGCCATGTCCATGGCTTTCTAAAAGGTGGCTCCAGTGTTTGACAATCTAAATGGCATTTTACGATAAGCAAACGTTCCCCACTTGGTAGTGAAGGTTGTCTTGTACTAATCATAGTCTTGCATTAAAATTTGATTATACCCTGAATACCCATCTAGGAGGGAGAAACATTTGTTACCTGTCACCATTTGGAGGATCTGCTACATACTTGGGAGAGGATAGTGATATTTCAATGAGACTCTATTGAGTTCTCTAAAATCCACATAGAGTCTGATCTCCCCATTCTTTTTACTAATAGGGACTAGACTGGCCAACCAAGAATAGTTTTTGATAGGAAATATGATCCTAGACTCAATCAACTTGGTGAGTTCCTTTCACATGAGAGGCTTAATCTTTGGATTAATAGGCCTTTGTATTTGTTTTATGGGTTTGGCACCTTCCTCTAGCTCAATGGTGTGTTGGGCCAAACTTGGGTCAAAACCCTTCAAGTCACTATACTCCTAAGCAAAAACATCAGTGAAATCTTGACATAGCAAAATAAAAGCATGCCTTTCATTATCTGTACATACCTTCCCAAGTGTAAGCAGCCTATTCTTGAATATTTAAACCTTTTCATAGTTTTCTTTCTCAATTATGATGTTTTCTTTGTCATTTTTCAGTTGGTCATCCTTGTTGAAGATGATTTTGAGAGTGACCAAGTGTTTGGGAAGTTTGTTGTTCTTTAGCTGAACAATCTGGCTACCATACTACTACTGTAGCTTGGCTTGATTCTTGGAAGAAAACTCCACCTCATCCTACAAGAGGAGTGTTATCTATTGATCATTGTCAAACACTTTCTAATTAGTGACATTATCAGGCATGAAAGGTCTGATTACCACTTTTAAATGGTGTAGACTGCTGTCTCGGCCTATTTCCTTGGGAATGTCATAATGGACACCAATTGATACTAGTCTGTCTACTTGATTTTTCTATTCTCTTGGAATGTAATTGATGTTGAATGCAAGGAAACTCTCTACTAAGTCCCACACCCTGTGCTTGTAATACTTAAGCAAGAAATTCTTGGTCAGATTTTGGCCTCTCACCTAATTTATGATTAACTCCTTGTCTTTGAAAATATGCAATTATTTAATTCCTCTTTTTTTCACCCACTCCAAACCATGAATGAGAGACTCATATTCTATAACATTGCAAGTGCAAGAAAATTGGAATTTAAAAGTTGAGAAGTATCTCTCCTTTGAGGGTGAAATTAACACTACTCCACCACCAGATCTTAATTTGCTTCTTGAGCCATCAAAGAAGAGTTGCCATAAACTTGAGCTCTCTTAGTTTGCTTCAATCAAATTTGGCACAAAATTACCCTCCTCATACATGAAATAAATTCTGAGACCTACCTCTTCTATGAATTTGTATGGGTCATGTTCAAAGTTGTCACTTCCCCATTCAAGGAGGTCAGCAACTTCTTCAAGAGAAGAGGGTGGAGATTGGTCCATTTGGAATTATTTTTCATCAATGATGGTGTAGCTAACATTCACTGCCTTGAGTGAGTACAGCTCCAGATGATCTCTGTGGATTGGCTCCAACTCAATCTTGACCTTAGTTCCATATTTGGTTCTAAAAACCATGTAAGACCAGTTTGTTTCTAGGTACCCACATATTTTAGATGTGAAATCCTTGAATAAGCAAAGATAAAATTAGGGAGGAACATCTACCACTACCATGTCATGGGGAACTGAGAACATTGGATAGGCATGTAGTGTTAGATTCAAGCCTCATACCACTCCTAGTGTCTTAGCTGGTGATCCATCTAGCTGTAGGACTCCCTTGGTCATCTCTTCGTATTTAAGTCCCAACTTACCCACTATACATTTGGGCATTACTGAGGTACTTGCCCCACTATCAATAATGCCATTATGAACCAAGAAATCTCCAATGACTAAGGATAAGTATAAAGGAGGAACCTTTTTGTCCTTCTTTGCTTGGCTTGTTATGGAAGGGTGTCCATTCATAATTAAAACATTATCAACCTTTGTTGGGACAGCTTGTTCATTTAGTCCATGCAATTCCTTTTGGAGTATATCCTTTTGTCCTGGCATTGATAATGAATCCCATAAAGAGATATTTATGTGTAACTTCTTCATTTGGCATACCTCATTGATCTGAAGGCTGCTCCCTTTCAAATTTTCTTTAGGGGCACTTGCAACCTGAGGCACAGGCCGAGGAGCTAGGGATGCAACTGGTGGCCTATGATTTTGAATTTTTTGATTCACATGTGATGAAGAAGATGTTGTAGACATTTGGATAACTACCTGAGCTTCCTCCATAGCTCTCCTTTTAGACCTAGCATTAGCTACAACACAATCACCTTGGTTGTTCATACTTCTCGCATAATTTACTACATAGAATTTACCTTCTAGGTGATTCATGAGAGTGGAATCAAACTGAGCCTACCTGTTGTCTATGTCAAGTTGTATTGATGCCTCAAAGCTTGGGAATTGGGATATTTGGTTGTCTTGCATGCTCACATATTTATTTGGAAACTCATTTGTTTAAGAAACCTATTCTTGATCATATTCCAGGGGTGGGTAATTAGACTGTTCCTATACCAAATTATATTGAGTGGGAACAGGGTTGTTGGGTGGTAATTGGTGGTTTACCGGTGGTCATTAGCGAGTTCAACAATACTATGTGGAGGTGGCTAGTAATGGGGGAATACTCACCATGACCAAGTTAACAAGGACACCTTTAACAATGTGAATACTAATGACCAGACCATGTAGGGGTAGCTTGCTGGTCCAAGTTTAGTTGATGGTGGAAGATTGCTAGTAGTCTATGCCAATATAGATTCCAATGCTAATAGTGCAGATAGGTTTGGTGACCAGTATGTAGTGCAAAATATTGCATAGGGGGGTTGGCCTTTGGTTAGCTTATTGAAAAACAAAATTTACATACATACATACATACAATATTGAATATTGTAATTGGCCATATGCACAAGGCCCAAAAAGATGAGATTTTTTAGAGATGTCCAAATTGGACAAATTTACAGTGCTCGATAGGGTTTTTGGGCACTCTAGACTCAAAATTGATGTTCATTTTGCCTAAGAGTCTCTAAAATTATTCAAAAAATATCCTTCCAAATATTTGCAAAAGAACATAGATTCACAACTAATAGGAGACAAAACACTAAGCAATGGTTGCCAAAGGAAGATCTGATACCATAGTGGAGAAGTCAATACTTCTCATCCACATGATCACTTCTATAATCCATTAACACAGTGAGCCAAAGCCATCTCACACAACCATTTACACAATGTCTTTGTATATTTTCTCACTTACTAATTTACAATTCACCAAAATACAATAAGGGTTAAATAACATAGACATGTGGTTTTACTCCAACCACTTGGTTGTTGTGAGTAACCTATAAAATAGGAGGGTCAACTAAATATATGAACTCATAAATTGTGTGAACTTGAATAGTTGTAACTCCAACAACACAAATTGTAACTCCAACAATACAAAACAACTCCCTAAATTAAGCTTAACTCTTTTGTAATGTGAAATTGGATAATACTAAGCTAGTTAGGCCAAGACCATATATGACATAGTGTGAACACACCTACACCAACAAACCACAATATTGAAAAGTAATTAAAGTGAAAACAACATTATTTCTCGCATTTTAGAAATGATTGTGGAATTTTCCAATTACTTAACACAATAAGATATATTAGGTTAGTCCCACATTGATAATAATTGTGAGACAAGGTGGTTTACAAGGCATTACATGCTCCAAAAGCTTTACCACTTGGGAAAGAGGTTAGAGCATGAAAATTCCAAAGTGGTGGATTTTATGATATTCATAGCCCCTCTCCCATAGTAACAAATGCTTAGAGGTGCTTGTGTGCTTTGTAGGTCCCCTTTGCCATGTTATTATTGTCAACATACATGAGAAAAATTCATTATGGTAATGACTACTTATCAAAATTTATCATCATAGAGATGGCTTAAACATAAGTGGGTCAAAATTTGACCAAAGAATTAAAACATAACATTATTTTCCCCTTTTAAGTGCTAAAATACAATGGTCTAAGGCATTTTACCTTGTAATCCAAAAAAATTTTGATGGTAGGAGAAATTGACATTATAATCTCTTCATATAACATGGTGATACATGTATGCACTTATTTTTTCTTATTGATACTTTTCTCTTACAACACTTATCGACATATTAATCTCCTTGAGTGTACGTCCTAAGGAGTACACCGAGATTATGGTGGGTTTTCAAGTGGAGCTTTGTTATATATTTTGTAACACTTATCCATTCTTACTACCACCTTTATATCTCCATGACATCAACTTTGATTGTCCCCTGAGGTTCTCGTTCCCCTTCAACTCCTCTTTTTCCCTTTGCATGCCTTTATCCAATGTCATCGACTCATTTAATGATGTTTTGAAGTGCCCTTCAATTTGGATGTTATTATATGTTGGCTTGATGACATATTGTTTCTTCTAGAAACTATTTTGTATGCCATCAACCAAGTTGATGGCATACTATTTTTTCTTGAAACACTTTTGTATGCCATTGGCCAGGCTAATGATATCGAATAGATTTGATTTTTGAATTTTAGGGTTTAGATCCATATGTATAGGGTTTTGATTGTAATTTCTCTAATAATAGACATACAATCTGATATTCTTGTGCACACACATCCACCTTGGGAATAAAAAGAGGAATTAGTGTTAAGGAGCTTTCACTAAGGGAAGACAAGTTAACACAAGGACTTTAAGATATTAAAGAAAGGAGTTGAGCCAGTGAGGTACACCTATGCTTTGGAGTCCCCAACTTGGATCTACTTAGATATTTTTCTTTCTACCTTGAATTCACCTACAACTATCTCTCACAAAGTGTTACAAGCCAAGGGAGAGATTAATGCATCACCAAGTCAACCCAAGACAGGTATACCTGACCCTATACCCTTTCTTTAGTATTTTGTTTGGAATTTTAGATTGGTTCAATTAATGTCTATCCATGATTAGAATATTTCATGTTTGTTAGTACATTTATATCTTTGCATGCTATTTATTTACACCTCATGATTACCAACTAATGACACTTTTACAACCCTTATATTAGATACCTTATGGTTATCATCTATGGTATTTTATTATCTTTGATCACCCTATAGTTTGTGATTTAACCACCTTAGATCCAATTAGGTTCTATGCTTGCTATTGTTTGTGTAGATTTCCCTTTTAAATCCCTTAAAACCTCCTATGCTCATGGCCCTTGTCTTTAGCCCTAGACCACTTTGTGGTCTGACATCTTGTATGTATGTTGAATCTAGAATGGTCTTCTACCTTTTCTTATTTTTAAGGATAATTATATTTTATACCATTTTAGACTTAAATAAAATACATGAGACACCTTGATTTGAGTCTCTCAAGACTTAATGAATGGTTGGCCTTTAAGGGGAAAATCAATGACTAGGAGTTTGGGGCCAAAGTTAGATCTAATTTCAAGAAGCTTGTAATTGAACACGAGGAGATGCCCTTCTTTATTAAATTTTCTTGGATGAGACCCAAGATTATAAGAAGAAAGAAAGAGATGAATCGAAGAGGCTCTATAGGAAAACACCAAAGAGAAGATTTGGATTCAAAAAGCTATTCAATGAACTCTTAATGAATGGCATGACTTGTAGGCTAGTAGTTATGCTAGGTGGAGGAAAACAAGGGGCAATGTTATTTGTGATTCAGAAAAAAGGTGGAAAGTCTTCGGTTATTATGAAGGAATAATCCTTGATAATTATCCTTTTCCCTCTTATATATACCCTCTATTTATCTCTACTTATTCTAAACTTTGTGAATGACAAGGAGATAATACAAAATTTCATAATCATTAAGTTGGACAGAGGACGCTTGACCCACATTTGTACAATCATAAGCAGTGATGTTATATATTAACACTGACTCTTACTATAATGTGGTGTAAGAGAATGGTAAAACTCTACTGAATCTAAAGAGGAGAAAGGTGGGAATTATGCTTCCAACTAGAAATGCAGGCTCATGAAGGTGACTAGGATTTGTTAGACCTAGTTTAGGGAAAACTTGAGTGGGAAAGTCATAGTAGGGGGATTTGAAGGGCACACCACTACCTGAGTCATGGCATCATCAATGGGATCACTATTGTTAAATGATTGGCTGAGACCTAATTTTCACTATTTAAACATCACTAAGCCTAAGGAGTTCTTGCCTCAGAGTTTTTTTGACTAAGTCTTAAAAATCGACCATAATGTCAAGAGAACCCTTCGACACAGTCTTAAATTGGGTATAATAATTGGTGGCATTATATTTCCACCCATGGAAAGAGACATATAAGTGCATTGGCATGAAAACTTTCTATGTGTTATTAAGTCTGCATCTTGGTATTATGTTTTGTATAGTCAAAGATGAAAAGTTTATCTATGCATTGAAAAGAGACGAAGGCAAGATCACAAGCACGTCATAGCCATCAAGCAAGTAAACTAGATAATTGAAGAGTTCTATCAATCATGATAAATTTTCAACAATAAAATTTACCAGTCAGTTAGCCTTAGAATTGCACATTTGAGAAATGGAAGAAAACTGCACAATTACACAATCTGCCCAATAAGAAGTATAAAAGAGAAAATGGCTAGAAACTGGTAAAAGTATCAAAGGAAATAGCATATCATTTTCCAATCAGCCAATAAGTTAATAAACCTAACATACATAGGTGTGATTATTAGTGGTTTAAGGGTGATACAACCTTGCACTAAAAGGGTACTGTCCTAGGTAGGAATAAATTAAAGTCAAAGTTGAAGCACTAGGATTTGTGTAACTTCTTCCATCAAAAAAGATTGCTAAGTCACCCATTAGAGAATCATAGAGAGGAGGAACTCAAGAAACTATACTATACTTAAGTGTAATCATTGAATCTAGGAAGCCACTTCTTCTTGAGATGAATGAGATGAGGCTATTTACTTCTACTTTTTGAGGGAAATATGCCTTAATTGGTCTCTATTTTGGTCATCCTTTTATGATGCTCTTTCAGATGTTGTTTAGGAAGAACACCTTTATCAAATATTAGCTCGAAGAATCTTAGGATGGTGTTTTATTTTTTCTAAGTAGGGATAAGAGGAATAAAATCACATGAATTTAAGAGGTGTTCACTGTACTTTTTTTTCCAAAATCAGTCAGTGGTGCCATGGCCATTATTTGAGGATTTGCCTCCTTTTATTATGAGATATCACCTTTTCCTAATTTCTCCAAACTAAGTAACTACAATAATTATTGAATGTTGTGGCCTAAGATTTGACCTCACTAACTGCTAGCATATGAGGGGCTCTGACATAGGCCAATCAAGCTGAGCAACCTTATCTCATACCCTCTAAAGAGGAAATGCACTTGCTTGTCAGAGCTCCTTATTTTATTGGATAAGATTTACTTGACATGTTTATGCTTAATAAGATATATTCATTTGAAAGTCTTTAACAACATCTGCATCTGCCCACCAATGCTACACCAAATTGCAAATTTGGAGATCTTATCGCCATAGATTTCAAATATTATAGAGGATCTTTTTGGGGGATTGTCTTTGCAAATCTTAAGTATGATAGTCTGATGATTTGAAATTGTATGTGAGTCTATGTGAAAGCCAAATATGTAGTGGGCAGAGGCAAATTGCTCATTATGCAAACATTGATCAAGGAGCCATGTAATGAATTCATTTGCTTATTTTCAATTACAACATGTGTATTTGTCTTAGAGGGAAAACTCAATAAGTCCATTCCTCTATCTGAATTAAACAAATCTATTTACTTGTTGCTGATTATAGGGGGTCCTTTGTTTTCTATTGCACAAAGTGCTATGTTGAAATCTCCCATTAGAATTATGGGCATACCTCGACTAAAATATCTCAAACTATGAAGTCTCTCAAGCTCTGTAATTATTGGGGATGAGAGGTGGGTATAAATATGGACATTGGATACTCATAGAACAAAGGTTTTGGTGTTGAAGTCATGAATTTGGAATGCCCTAGTAATCCCCAAAACACATGAAATTGTAAAAGTAGACTGAATTTGGCTTTGTTCTAGTCATTCATAATATGATCAATTATGCCTCACATTCTCAGTAATATCTTTAGTGTCACCAAAAATTCATGTGTTGGTTTGCTAAATTAGGTTTGATCCTCTTATATTCTAGGATAATCATTTCATAAGAATTATGCATTGGTGGATTTTCCCTTGGATCTTCATTTACCCATTTTAGCATGGTTATGTTGTGGTCCCTAGTTTTCAACTTCTTGATGGGTTTTTCTACTTTTCCAGTGTTGTTTCTTATAACCTTTGTCATCTACCATTTCATATTTGATTCTCTTATATTCTAGGATAATCACTGCACAAGAATTATGTGTTGGTGGATTTTTCCTTGGATATATGTTTTACCCATTCTAGCACAGTTATGTTGTGGTCTCTAGTTTTTAGCTTCTTGATCATTTTTTCTAATTTTTCATTTTTTTTACTATATAGCCTTTGGTATCTATGATTTCATTTCATCCTCATGTTTTCCCATAATACCTATTACCATGCATGCAGGACGTTGAATTGATTTGTTTCTCAAGTATTCTACATTTGCTTGAGTATCTGTTGACATTGTGGATTGCACCCTTGAAAGAAGGCTCGACTTCTCTCTTACACATGGCATAATGGAGACTTCCCTCTTACTGTGGGCTTGGAAAAACTGAAGGAAGAATCTCTAGATAAGGTCTAGATCCCTTTGATGCATCTCTGAGGTCTTTCACTACTACTACTAATAATAGGGGGTGAAAAGGGAGAAGGATATAACCAAAATAGAACCTATCTAAATGGTGATGCACCAAATTATTTTGACCTACTCAACTATATCTACACTTCAAACCAAAGGGGGGTGAACAAGCACTTTATCTAAAAAAAAGACCAAACTATAGGGCACTTTAATAGGGGCTTAGTGAAGACACAAGGAAAAGGAACTTACCACAGGTGCTAGAGAAACACACTGTCAGATAACTACTCTTCTGTCTCTATGCTTTAGATGAAACACTTCCTTTTAACCTACAAAAATGGCCTTGGCTACACTAAATATGTTGGCATCAATCTATAAAATCATCAAGCTAAAAGGATTGAACACAGAGTTGATACACAAACATACTCAGGAGTATAAGCAGTCAAATAGAGGTAAAATGCATTCTATTGATTCAAAGGTAAAATTTGGTAGGGCTTCACCTTACACAATTGAGATATATCATTTCTCTATTGAGAGGTTACAATATATATCATAAAGAGAAAGACTTTTGGTGCCTTCAAGAACAAGCAACCCATACTGCATTAAATAACTAGGAAGAAGGAAGTCCACTGAAAGAACCATGTTGTAGATGTCACAAGTCTTGACTTTAGTGCGTAAACCACATTAAATGTCACTAAAAAAGCATGGGTCACTTGATTGTTTGAATGACAAGGCTGCCCCTCTTTATGAGACCTATGCAACTATCTACCTATCAAAGCTTAGATGAAGAAAAATAGGCTGCACAATTGAATGCTTGCGCTCTTTGATGACCACTTAGTGGAGACTATTTCATTCACAGTAATAACTTATCTGTTGACACTTCCTATGTGCCACCTGGACTATTCTATTCATTTTTGCACTTGGCCTTTGTCTTTTCCTGGTAACTCAACCCTTGGGGCTATATTTCATCTCCTCTTGGCTCTTTGGGCTTCTTTCTTGATGGGTCACTGAGTTTCTTTGTAGCCTTGTGCCCTTTGAATTCCTTCAAGTCTATGTTATTGAGTTATTTTGGGCACTTGCCTGAAGGAATTATCTCTTTGGTCTCTCTTCAATGACTGATGCATCCCATCAAAATTGACATCTGTGGGCCTGTCACTATTTGAAAACCAATAGCTATTTTGTTGCCTTGAATTTGACATCCATGGGGATGTCACCAGGCATTTAAACTGCCAATGACTAGTTCATCATGCTGAAGTTGATGTCTTTGAGCCTGTCGTCATCATTGGTAATTCCTCCAGCCTTTAAAAAATGAACCTTCTTGAAGGGAAGGTACCCCTTCGATAGCTGAAAGTCCCCCGTAAGGGCACTTGCCCTTTAGGCTCCTTAATTCCTTCAGACAAAATGTCCAAAATAATTCCTTTAGACATTTTGCCTGAAGGAATACTTTCCTTCAAAGTCTCATCCCTTTCTTTTGATAAATTCCTTCAGACAAAATTTTGAAGAAATTCCTTTAGGCTTTATTCTGAAGGAATTCACCTTGGTTTCTTCTTTCGAATTTCTTCAGACAAAGTGTCTGAAGGAATTACTTTAGACACTTTGTCCGAAAGACTTCATCCTTTGGTTCTACATGGATTTTCTCTAGACAAAAGTCTGAATAAATCCTTTGTCTTTTGCATGGATTTTCTCTGAAGGAAAACTTACCTTTTAGCCTTCTACCTTGTCATTTTTTTGAAGGTGCTCTCTGCCGTCTGCAAGGGCACTTTGGGTCCAAAGTTGCCCTTCATAGCCTGCTTGATTAGTCCAATTTGTCACCTGCTTTCCCTCCACAAGGTCACTTGTCCTTTAGAGCCTGCTAAAAGACTTCTATCCTTTGAAACTGGCATGTTCCTTTGCCAAAAGGCTTGTGCAAACTAACTGCCCAAAATGAAATAAGCCTTTAGATCAACCTGAAACATCTACAAGGCCCAATTCACTTGGATTTTTATAGAAATAGGTTTATTACAAAGGAAAAACACAATTGCAATAAGGTGAATGCATCAAATATTGACTACTCAAGACAATAGGGAAGGAAGGGAGACCAAATTTTGGCTTGCAGGACCAAAAAATGGTCAACAAATTTGGTAATTCCTAGGGGAAGCATGCCTGATATGTTTAAGAAAACTAATGGCTTACAAGTCCATTGGGTATGGAGTTAGAATACAGCTCGAAAGGTTGACAATAACCTTAGGAGACTAAGAATCAACATGAAGCCTTTACCCCCAAACAGTAAACAAAACACACACAAGGCTAAAAACTATGAACATGCTTAAAAACACTTAGGGAAAATAGGGAAAAATAGGGAAAATATGTACATGATGAGAGAAGGCTCAGTGACAATGCTTAAGATATATCCCATTAATAGGGATATGTAGTTCCCCACCATCCAACCTAGAGAGTTGGAATGCGTTATGCTGCTTACACTAAGTGATGACATATGGACCACTCCATAAGGCATCGAACTTCATGTGTTTTCCTGGTTTAGCTTGGTTCTCATCCCATTTTAAGATGATGTCACCTTTAGATAAGCCTTTTGATGAGGATTTCTTATCAAAGTGCCTCTTCATTTATTGTTGATGACTGGTCATAGAAACCATGGCTTGGTCTCTTGTCTCTTGAAGCTCCATCAATTCACAAAGCTTGACCTCCATGCTATCACCTTCTTCCAATTGCAATTGGTGAGAAAGATCCAAAGCTAGAAATTCAAGAAAAATAAGAAGTCTAGCTTCCCTTCCATACACAAGTGTGTATGGTGAATTACCAACTGCCCTCTTTGGAGTAACCCTGTCTACCCACAGAGCTTTTTTCAACTTGGCATGCCATGTTCTCTAATTTTCCTCCATTGTCCTCTTGATGATTCTGATCAGATTCTTTTTGGTGGACTCAACCAACCCATTTCCCTATGGGTATTAATTAGAAGAAGTGCCAAGGTATATGTTGTATCCCAATGCCCACTTGCTTGTTTTGGTTCCCAAGAAAGCCAATGCATTATCTGAGATGATGGTAGCTGGGACTCCAAACCTTGTCACTAGGCCTTCATAAAAGTCTAGGACTTCACTTTCATTGGATTCTTTCAAAGAAAAAGCATTTACCCATCTCATGAAGTAGTCTATAGTAGCCAAGATCCATTTGTGGCCAACACTGGAAGGAGGGTTGATCATCCCTATGAAGTCTAGGCCCCATTACATGAGCAGTTGCTCTACTTGAATAGGCTATAGAGGCATTGTAGCTAGTTGTTACTTTCCATCAAAGAGGGAAAATTTTTGGCACTTTTGTACCCAGGCATGGGTGTCTCTGAATAAAGTGGGCCAAAAATAACCAGCCTTCATAATCCTTATAGCTATGGGCTTAGGATCAAAGTGACCACCAGCTGGTTCGTCATGAAACTTGGATTGTACCCTGTCAACCTAACTTGAGTCGATGCATCTCAGAAGTACTCTTAAAAAATCCCTTCTAAATAACACCCCATTAATTAGAACATAAGGAAGAGATTGGAGTCTGAAATACCTCCTCATAGTCCTATCAAGGCCCTATGAGCACTCACTAGTGAGAAGGAAATGTGTCATGTCTGATGCCTAGTCCCTCATGACTATTGGTTCTTCTACTATAGCTTCATCATGGAGTAGAAAAATATCCTCTTTCTATTATTTAATGTATCTAGCAAGGTGTTCACATAGGCCTTTTCCTCTTACTAACTTGGTGGTTTTGATATCCACATCATATTCCATTACTTTGGTGATCCATCCTGCTCTCTTTTTATTTAGATCATGATTAATTAGGAAATATTTAATGTTGGGATGTCACACCATGAGATGAACCTTGCTATTAGACAACATATGTCTAAATTTATTTAGGCTTCATATGACCACAAGCACTTGATTTTTAACATATGTGTACTTGATTTCTAAACCTTCTAGACCTTGGCTAAATAATGCAAGAGGTTGTTCAAGGTTTTCATCATTTGCTTGGGTAAGCATGGCAGAGATTACCTCTTCATTCCTGAAGATGTAGAGGTTGAAATCCTTAGAGAAATTAGGACTAGTCAAGGTAGGAGCCTGGGTGATAGCTTGCTTGATCCCTTCAAAACTATCCTTCCTTTGCGCTATCCGCACAAACTTCTCATCTTTCTTCAGCGTAGAGGTCAGTGGCTAGACTATCTCAGCAAAATTTGGTATAAATCTCCTAATAAAATTTATTCTCCTAAAGAAACTTTATAGACCTTTCTTGTTCTTAGGCAAGGATATTGATAGGATGGTGTCGACTCTTTCTAGATCAATAGTCAAACCCTCTTTCGAAACAACATGGCCAAGGAGTTTACCATTATGGATAATGGACACACATTTATTTGGGTTGAGAGAGATACCAAACTCTCTACACCTCTCAAAGATTTTCCTAAGGTGTTTGAGATGTTGGCCTGCTTCCTTAGAAAACACTATCACATCATCAAGATAGACCAGTACAATATTATTTATCAGGCCCTAGAAATCCATGTCCATGGCTCGCTAAAAGGTGGCTCCAGTGTTTGACAATCTAAATGGCATTTTCTAGTAAGCAAAAGTTCCCCACTTGGTAGTGAAGGTTGTCTTGTTGTGATCATAATCTTGCATTAAAATTTGATTGTACCCTGAATACCCATCTAGGAGGGAGAAACATTTGTTACCTATCACCATTTGGAGGATCTGCTACATACTTGGGAAAGGATAGTGATCTTTCAATGAGACTCTATTGAGGTCTCTAAAATCCACACAGTCTGATCTTCCCATTCTTTTTTATAATAGGGACTAGATTGGCCAACCAAGAATAGTGTTTGATAGGAAATATGATCCTAGACTCAATTAGCTTGGTGAGTTCCTTTCACATGAGAGGCTTAATCTTTGGATTAATAGGCCTTTGTCTTTTTTTTTATGGGTTTGGAACCTTCCTCTAGCTCAATGGTGTGTTGGGACAAACTTGGGTCAAAACCCTTAAGTCACTATACTCCCAAGCAAAAACATCAGTGAACTCTTGACATAGCAAAATAAAATCATGCCTTTCGTTATCTGTACATACCTTCCCAAGTACAAGTAGCCTATTCTTGAATATTTCAACCTTTTCATAGTTTTATTTCTTAGTTGTGATGCTTGCTTTGTCATTTTTTAGTTGGTCATCCTTGTTGAAGATGCTTTTGAGAGTGACCAAGTGTTTGGGAAGTTTGTTGTTTTTTAGCTAAACAATCTAGCTACCGTACTACTCCTATAGCTTGGCTTGTTTCTTGGAAGTAAACTCCACTTCCTCCTACAAGAAGAGTGTTATCTATTGATAATTTTCAAACACTTGCCAATTAGTGACATTATCAGGCATGAAAGGTCTGATTACCACTTTTAAATGGTGCAGACTGATGTCTCAGCCTATTTTCTTGGGAATGTCATAATAGACACCAATTGCTACTAGTCTGTCCACTTGCTTATTCTATTCTCTTGGAATGGAATTTATGTTGAAAGCAAGTAAACTCTCTACTAAGTCCCACACCCTGTGCTTGTAAGACTTAAGGAAGAAATTCTTGGTCAAATTTTGGCCTCTCACCTAATTTATGATTAACTCGTTGTCTCCAAAAATCTACAATTCTTTAATTCCTCTTTTCTTTGCCCACTCCAAACCATGAATGAGAGAATCATATTCTATAACATTGTAAGTGTAGGAAAATTGGAATCTGAAAGTTGAGAAGTATCTCTCCTTTGAGGGTGAAATTAACACTACACCACCAGCTCTTAATTTGCTTCTTGAGCCATCAAAGAAGAGTTGCCATAAACCTGAGCTCTCTTAGTTTGATTTAATCAAATTTGGCACAAAATTACCCTCTTCATACATGAAATAAATTCTGAGACCTATCTCTTCTATGAATTTGTATGGGTCATGTTCAAAGTTGTCACTTCCCCAGTCATTTAAGAGCAGGTCAGCAACCTCTTCAAGAGAAGAGGGTGGAGATTGGTCCATTTGGAATTCTTCTTCGTCAATGATGGTGTAGCTAACATTCACCACCTTGAGTGAGTACAGCTCCAGATGATCTGTATGGATTGGCTCCAACTCAATCTTGACCTTAGTTCCATATTTGTTTCTAAAAACCATGTAAGACCAATTTGTTTCTAGGTACCCACATATTTTAGATGTGAAATCCCTAAATAAGCATAGAATAAAGTAGGGAGGAACATCTACCACTACCATGTCATGGGGAACTAAGAAATTTGGATAGGCATGCAGTGTTAGATTCAAGCCTCATACCACTCCTAGTGTCTTAACTGGTGATCCATCTAGCTGTAGGACTCCCTTGGCCATCTCTTCATATTTAAGTCCCAACTTATCCACTATACATTTGGGCATTACTGAGGTACTTGCCCCACTATTAATAATGCAATTATGAACCAGGAAATCTCCAATGACTAAGGATAAGTAGAAAGGAGGAACATTTTTGTCCTTCTTTGCTTGGCTTGTTATGGAAGGGTGTCCATTCATAATTAAAACATTATCAACCTTTGTTGGGACATCTTGTTCATTTAGTCCATGCAATTCCTTTTGGAGTATATCCTTTTGTCCTGGCATTGATAATGAATCCCATAAAGAGATATTTATGTGTAACTTCTTCATCTGGTATACCTCATTGATCTAAAGGCTGCCCCCTTTCAAATTTTCTTTAGGGGCACTTGCAACCTGAGGCACAGGCCGAGGAGCTGGAATTGCAATTGGTGGCCTATGATTTTGAAATTTTTGATTCACATGTGATGAAGAAGATGTTGCAGACATTTGGATAACTACCTGAGCATCCTCCATAGCTCTCCTTTTAGACCTAGCATTGGCTACAACACAATCACCTTGGTTGTTCATACTCCCCACATAATTTACTACATAGAATTTACCTTCTAGGTGATT
Source organism: Torreya grandis (assembly GCA_037957365.1). Lineage (NCBI taxonomy): Eukaryota > Viridiplantae > Streptophyta > Pinopsida > Cupressales > Taxaceae > Torreya > Torreya grandis. Next base: position 3,778,732 of record JARHVA010000128.1, on the reverse strand, counting down.
CATGAGAGTGAAATCAAATTGAGCCTACCTGTTGTCTATGCCAAGTTGTATTAATGCCTCAAAGCTTTAGAATGGGGATGTTTGGTTGTCTTGTATTCTCACATATTGATTTGGCAACTCATTTGTTTAAGAAACCTATTCTTGACCATATTCCAAGGGTGGGCAATTAAACTGTTCCTATACCAAATTATATTGAGTGGGAACAAGAGCTTTAGATGATCAAGGAGTGACTGGGTTATAACCTTGATATGGTCTGGCTTGTGAAAACTGACCCTGTCCTTGATTATAAGTTTGAAAAGGGGGTCTATTTGTTTGTTCAAACTTTTGGTACCCCTAATTTGGATAATAGTTTTGAGCTTGTTGCCCTTTTGAGAGCCACTAATTCATTGGTCATGCTTTGTAACAATCTCTTGACTTCATGGAGGTCATTGGGTGAGGTAGCAGTCAAATTTTATATGCCAAGAAGAAGAGCTAAGGTGGGTGCAATAGTCTAAACTAGAGGTGTCAATTCAAAAAAGACTGGCATATGAGGCCTAGGGGCTATCTTTCTTGCTTGCACCAGGTAATTTTTAGTGGCTATGGCCATTTCATAGGTAGATAGTAACACTTGTCCTCCCATGGACTATATCATGATAGCAATGTCACTATTCAAAGATTTCAAGTAATAGAGGAAAGCATAGCTTGGGGTTAGCCTTACTAAAATGGGGATTCCATCCCAAGTCTTTTGAAACCTGGTATTGAAATCTTGCATGAATTCATGTGGAGCTCTTTTCATGGTGGTCAACTACTCAACAAGAGAGAGTTGGTCACTCTTCTCCCTAAATCTATTTGTCAAGATAGTACCTAATTCATTCCATATATCAACTGAATTCATAAGTAAAGTTCCATAACAGTCCAGAACCTTACCCTTAAAAGACAACGCTAGTAACCTGATGGCTATGTTCTCTTTAGTGACATTATGAATGTTACATAGGTTGGCAATATTTTTGATGTGTTCAATAATGGTAATAAGTAACTCTCTATTAAAGGGAGGGACACTCTTAAGGGCTGTCTCTAGAATTGGGTCATAATGTAGAAGGTTTAAAGGGCTCTAACCATGGAATGCTATAAAAGGTAAAGCCATGGCGATGATAGGGTTCAATCGAGACCTTCTTATGTAAGTATATTTTATGGTAGGTCTGGGAAATTGGTTTGATGAATAGGGATGAGTCCTTACAAACCTTAGCCACCTTACTAAGTTTAAAGGTAGCTCAATGAATTCAAAAGGGACACCCTTGGAAGAATATCTTGTGGTGACCTTAGGCATGGGATGTCAGGTTGATCTCTGACCAAAGACTGATGTTCTTGAAAATGGAGTCACCAGATGTTGGGTTAGTGGTTCATTCTTATAGTAACAAGACTAGCACCAATCCTAGAAATTTTTTGAGCATTAAAATTGGTCCATCAGGTGTGCCAAAAACTATTGATGCTATGGATTCCACCCTTGAAAGAAGGCTTGGCTTCTCTCTTCCACGCAGCATAATGGAGACTTTCCTCTTACTGTGGGCTTGGAAAAATTGAGAGAAGAATATCTAGATAAGGGCTAGCTCCCTTTGATGTATCTTGAGGTCTTTGACTACTACTTGTTAATAATGGGGGGGGATTAAAAGGGAGAAGTATATAACCAAAACAGAAACCTATCTAAATGGTGATGCACCAAATGATTTTGATCTACTTAGCTATATCAACACTTCAGACCAAAGAGGGCAAACAAACACTTTATCTAACAAAAAGACTAGACTATAGGGTGCTTTAATAGGGAGAGGCTTAATGAAGACACAAGGAAAAGGAACTTACCACAAGCACTACAAAAAACACACTTTTAGATAACTACTCTTCTGTCTCTATGCTCTAGATGAAGCACTTCCTGTTGACTTATAGAAATAGCCTTGGCTACACTAGGTATGTTGGTGTCAATCTATGAAAGCATCAAGCTAAAATGACTAAACACAGAGTTAATACATAGACATACTCAAAATTACAACTAGTCAGATAGAGGTAAAATGTATTCTTATTAATTCAAAGGTAAAATTTGGCAGGGCTTCACCTTACACAAGTGAGAGATCCCTTCCTCTACTGGGAGGTTACAATATATAGACTTTTGAGAAAGGGTTTTGGTGCTTTCCAAGAATAGGCATCCCATACTGCATTAAATTCCTAGGAAGGAGGAATTCCACTAAAGGAACAATGTTTTGGTTGTCACAAGTATTGACTTTGGTGCTTAAATCATATTAAATGTCACTACAAAATCATGGGTCTCTTTGTCTATTTTGAATAACAAGGCTGCTTCTTAGTGAATTTCATGTGACTATATAATCATTAATGTAAAATGAGGAAAAAGGGGAATTCTATTAAATGCATGCACTCCCCTTGGTGGCCACTTGGTGGAGATTGTTTCATCCACAGCAATAACTTCTTGTGCTGACGCTTTATGTGCCACTTAGACTATTTTATCCACTCCTACGCTTAGCTTTTGTCTTTTCCTAGCTCTTAGGCCCTCAAGGCTATCCTTCATCTTTTCTTGGCTCCTCAAGCTCCTTTCTTGATGGGTCATTGAGTTTATCCTTGAGTCTCTATGCCCTTTTGAATTCCTTCGAGCCTGCGCTTATGAGCTCTCTTAGGCAAGATGTCTGAAAGAAATCCTTTGGTTGCTTGTTTGAAAGAGTTCCTCCTTTGGCTTTTCCTCAATAAATAATGCATCCCATTAAAATTAAAATCTTAAGTCCTGTCACCATTTGAAAAACAATGGCTATTTCATTTTTCTAAATTTGACATCCACGGGGATGTCACTAGATATTTAAACTGCCAATGGCTAATTCATCATGTTGAAGTTGACATCTTCAAGCTTGTAATCATCATTGGTAATTATTTCAGCCTTTACAAAATGAACCTTATTGAATGGAAGGTGCCTCTTCAAAAAAAATGGAAAAAGCCCCCTTCAATAGCAGAGAGTCCCTTGCAAGGGCACTTGGCCTTCGAGCTCCTTCAAGCTCCCTTGTCTTCTCAATTCCTTTGGATAGGATGTCTGAAGGAATTCCTTCAGACATTTTGCTTGAAGGAAATATTTCCTTCAAAGTCTCAGCCCTTTCTTTTAGTCTTTTCCTTTGATAAATTCCTTTGGACAAAAGTTTGAAGGAATTCCTTTAGGCTTTTATCTAAAGGAATTTTTCCTTGGTTTCTTCTTTGTGATTTATTCAAACAAAATGTCTGAAGGAATTCCTTCAAGCACTTTATCTAAAGGAATTCACCCTTTGGTTCTTCCTTAGATTTTCTTTGAATAAAAGTCCAAATAAATCCTGTCTTTTGCATGAATTTTCTCCAAAGGAAAACTTACCTTTCGGCCTTTTGCCTTGTCATTTTTTCAAAGGTGCTCTCTGCCCTCTATAAGGGCACTTGGGGTCCAAATTTTCCCTTTAGAGCCTACTTGAATTGTCCCATTTGCAACCTAATTACCCTTCATAAGGGCACTTGTCCTTCAGACCCTTGTGAAAGACTCATATTCCTTTGAAACTGGTCCATTCCTTTGCCAAAAGGCTTGTGCAAACTAACTACCTAAAGCATAATAAGCCTCCAGATTAACCTAAAACATCTACAAGGCCCAAGTCACTTAGCTCTATATGGAAATATGTCTATTACAAAGGGAAAAACAAGATTGCAGTAAGGTGAATACATCAAAGACTGACTGCTCAGGACAATAGGGAAGGAAGGGAGACTGATTTTTGGCTTGCAGGTTCAAAAATGATCAATAGGTGTAAAGGTTGAAATCCTTGGAGAAGTTAGGACTAATCAAGGTGGGAGCCTGGGCAACAATTTTCTTAATCCCTTCAAATCTATCCTTCCTTTGTGTTGTCCATGCAAAATTCTCATCCTTCGTCAACATGGAAGTTAGTGGCTTGACTATCTCGATAAAATTAGGGATAAATCTCCTAATAAAATTTATTCTACCAAAGAAGCTTTGCAAACCCTTCTTATGCTTAGGTAATGACAATGCTAGGATGGCACGTGTTGGGAGAGGGGGGTGGAAGATAAATCCAAGAACAAACACACCTGTTCTAATTCCACCCGTTAGGATCTTGCTCCTCAGAAAGAGAACAGTATGATTACCAAATATAAGCAATTGAATATGCGAAAATAACCAGAAACACAAGTAACTAGAATTCACCAATAGCACAGAATATGAGAGACAATACACTATCTTGTATTAACACTATACAGAAAAGAATACATCAAAGAGCTGCCACACTCTTTCACCTTACAGAGATTCGCCACACCTCAAGTGTATAGTAATTCTTCTCACACACACTCTCCTACACAAAAAAATGGTCCCAACAACCAACTCACACACAGAATTGGTGTTCACCTCACCAACCAGTCAGTAATAACCCTGCCAGTACACCAAGCACTCTATAGCACTTCAAGCTAATCTCTCATGAACTTGCAACCTACAATTCAAAGACCAAACTTACATGTAGATCCCCAATGAGCTTGCAACAACCTGCAACTCACAGATCTTACAACTAGAAGGAACTCTTCCTTTTTATCTCATACCTTAAACAATACATGCCAATGGGTCTATAAATAGATCCCTAACTCAAACAATAACTTAGACTCTTAATTTAGACAATTATCCTCGCAGCCCAAGACTCTGGCTGGTCTTAACATGCAAACTCATCGTTCACTTAACTAACTATCCGTGAAACGAACACTTCGGGAACACACAGGCGACCGACGCCGGTCCCTGCTAGTCTGGTTCTGCCGACGTCGGCCGATTTCTTGCCGTCACTAGTGGCCTTCTGCACTGGACTCTGCCGACGTCGGTCCTGCTGCCGACGCCGGTTCCTGTAGAACTCAGCAACCATCTGTTCCTTAGTTTGCAAAGGTTGAAGCTTTTAGCTCCACAACCTAACAATCTCCCACTTGGAGATAAACAGCTGTAACCTGTACCTGTACCTGTACACCATCTAGTTTGTTCCTTGGCTTTGTATCCCTCCTCAAGATCACTCTTGAAGACCAACCACCACAAAATCCATGGTGCAAAATCTGTCATCTAAATTACCTACCACATCCGCATCTACAACCATGTAGAAAAAGAACTTGACCCTGCATAGCATGTGCACCTGCTGCTGGTCCCACTGAACTGCCCTTCAGTATTACTCTCCCGGATTGATGCCAAACTTGTGACAACTCCCACTGCTTGGGAAAACTCAGGTTTAGTACATACCATGCACTCAACCTCATTATGTGAATCAAGACACCTATTCTATGAACTGTCTAACCATCGGCGTGCTAACCGGCTTCACACAATCATCCTGAAACAAAGTCAACAAGACCTCCATGTCTCTAGAACACACTCATGCCAAAGAATCTTGCTGCTCCCAGATTCTCCATGACAAACACCTGAACTAGCTTTACCTTTAGTTCAGCAATCCCTGTATATGTAACCCTGCAACAAGCACATCATACAGAAAATAGGATAATGTAGCTAATATTATCCAGCCTGGTAAAGAGAAACATAATGATCAAACCTCCATTGCCCTGCAGCTAAAACAAGATCATATACCCTGATCTTCCATCTCACATATCCATTTTCGCTCTTCTTCATCCTCAACATCCATTCGTCTCTCAGTGCTTACTTCCAGCTGGCAACACTACCCAAAACACCTGTTTGGTTCTCCTCCAAGGAATCACATCCTCATCCATGCCAAGCTCCCACTGTTTCCTAGATCTACCTGTTCTGCTTCTTTAATAACTTCCTGGTCCTATACCATAAGTGAGCAACAAGTAGTGTAAAGAAGGGAAATGACAAATTTAAGAACTTACTTACACCTTCAGTCTTCCATATGGGCGCTTGAGACTACATGACAACTCGCTGTCCACCCAAAATTCATCTCAGTAACCGATGCCGGTCACATCTCAGTCTACAGCCGGCCGATGTCGGTTCCCTGTGACTGCCTCCCTATCGACGTCGGTTTTCCTTGGCCGACGCCGGTCTCTGTCTGCCCTGAGTCACCGACGTCGGGCTGCACATAGCCGACGTCGGTCCCTTTCTGGACACCGACACCGGTTTTCCTGCCGACGTCGGTCTCTGTGTTTTTCTTGTGAGACCTGAATTTTTCCTGCGAGCTCTTTTTGGATCAAAACCTTGTCCAAATTACCCTTGCTCTGCTCAAAATTCCTCTGCACCTTATGCTGAACTCTGTCCGTCACTTTCTCCTTGAAAACCAAGGCTTTCCCGTTCTTGTCACTAACATCGGATTCCTCAAGAAACCTTACCTTCTTCTTCTGCATACAGAAACCATGATCCATGCCTTCCAAATCCGAAAGCATATTCTTTGACTCAAGAACCAGCATCTCCTTCTTATCTATGTGACCAAGCCTATCAAGCCACATCTCTGAATCTACAGCTGAAGTAGATAACCCAGAAAGAGAATCAGTAAAACAAGTAGATAGATAAAGCGTACCTACTTTCTTACCTCTAGCTACAACAAGTGTACCCTTGGTAACCTTCCAAGAGTCCGCTGTGAGAGTTACTGTGCAACCCTCTTCACCCAAACTTCTAACAGAAATCAGATTCTGCTTCAGAACTGGGACATGCATGACCTCCTTTAACACCCATGTGTCACCTGTCTACAATTTCAGCTTCACTTTGCCTTTGCCAACAATCTGACAAGGCTTACCATCCCCTACACAAATTTCTCCAAAGTCTCCCTGGACATACTCATGAAAAAATTCCCTATGTGGGGATGCATGAAAAGAGGCACCTAAATCTAATACCCAAGATTCTACTTTATCCAAAGAACATACCAGAGCATCCTGTGCAACGTAACCCGCAACATCTGCTTCTTCTCCATGTTCTTCATGGTGATCTTCACCCGATCTGCAATCTCTCTTTAAGTGCCCTTGCTTTCCACATTTCCAGTAGGTTATTCTGCCATACCTGGACTTGGATCTTTTGCCTATCTTCGACCTTGATCTCTCACGCTCTGTCTTCTCTCTTGGTCTTCCTCTTCCTTCAACACTCAAAGCATCTCCAGATGATTCACCTGTGCTTTTCCTGCATATCTCTTCATTCAAGATCACACTCACAACATCATCTACTTTTAAGACTTTTGAAGGAGACACAGTGTTAGAAACTGCCATTACCAAACCTTCCCAACTTTCAGGCAATGAACACAAGATTAAGAGAGCTCTAAGTTCATCATCAAATACAATATTAACTGAACTTAACTGGTTTACCAAACCATGGAAATCACTAAGATGGCTATGAACAGATCCACCTTCCAACATTTGCAAATTAAATAAACGCTTCATAAGAAATACCTTATTAGAAGCCGAGGGTTTTTCATACAAATTTGCCAAAGATTTCATCAACTCCACTGTTGTCTTACACTGTGATAAGCTGGAAATCACAGATGAATCAAGACTCAATCTAACAGATCCCAGAGCCTTCCGATCAAGAACCTCCCATTCTTCATCTTTCATATCCAAGGGTTTGCTAGCAACCCCACCCAATGGTAAGTACAAATCTTTCTGATACAGATAGTCCTCAATCTGCATCCTCCATAATTGGTAGTTCTTGCCATTAAACTTTTCCATTCGTAGTTGACTATTTTCTGTCATTGCTCAACTCCCACTCAAACAGAAACCCTGTGAGTAACCTGTAATCAAAACACACTACCCAGATCTACACCAATCTGTTAGTATCCCAACCAAAAGCTCTGATACCACTTGTTGGTGGTATCAAGCTATGAGCCAACAACCTTGCTCTGATACCACTTGTTGGGAGAGGGGGGTGGAAGATAAATCCAAGAACAAACACACCTGTTCTAATTCCACCCGTTAGGATCTTGCTCCTCAGAAAGAGCACAGTATGATTACCAAATATAAGCAATTGAATATGCGGAAATAACCAGAAACACAAGTAACTAGAATTCACCAATAGCACAGAATATGAGAGACAATACACTATCTTGTATTAACACTATACAGAAAAGAATACATCAAAGAGCCGCCACACTCTTTCACCTTACAGAGATTCACCACACCTCAAGTGTACAGTAATTCTTCTCACACACACTCTCCTACACAAAAAAATGGTCCCAACAACCAACTCACACACAGAATTGGTGTTCACCTCACCAACCAGTCAGTAATAACCCTGCCGGTACACCAAGCACTCTATAGCACTTCAAGCTGATCTCTCATGAACCTGCAACCTGAAATTCAAAGACCAAACTTACATGTAGATCCCCAATGATCTTGCAACAACCTGCAACTCACAGATCTTAAAACTAGAAGGAACTCTTCCTTTCTATCTCATACCTTAAACAATACATGCCAATGGGTCTATAAATAGATCCCTAACTCAAACAATAACTTAGACTCTTAATTTAGACAATTATCCTCGCAGCCCAAGACTCTGGCTGGTCTTAACATGCAAAATCATCGTTCACTTAACTAACTGTCTGTGAAACGAACACTTCAGGAACACACAGGCGACCGACGCCGGTCCCTGCTAGTCTGGTTCTGTCGACGTCGGCCAATTTCCTGCTGTCGCTGGTGGCCTTTTGCACTGGACTCTGCCGACATCGGTCCTGCTGTCGACACCGGTTCCTGTAAAACTCAGCAACCATCTGTTCCTCAGTTTGCAAAGGTTGAAGCTTTTAGCTCCACAACCTAACACACGTACTCTTTCTAGATCAATGGTCAATCCCCCTTTTGAAATAACATGACCAAGGAGTTTGACTTCATATACAGTAAACACACATTTCTTTGGGTTGAGAGAGATACCAAACTCTCTACACCTCTCAAAGATTTGCCTCAAGTGTTTTAGATGTTTTCCTACATCCTTAGATAAAACTATCACGTTTTCAAGATATACCAATATAGTATTATTTGTCAAACCCTAGAAAGCCATGTCTATGGCTCATTTAAAGGTAGCTCTATCATTTGACAGTCTGAATGGCATCTTCCTATAAGAAAATTTTTCCCACTTGGTAGTGAAGGCTATCTTGTACTAATCACAATCTTGCACTAGAATTTGATTGTACCCTGAATACCCATCTAGGAGGGAGAAATGTTCACTGCCTGTCAACATTTGGAGGATATGCTTCATACTTGGGAGGGGATAGTGATATTTTAACAAGTCTCTATTAAGGTCTCTAAAATTGATACATAGTTTGATCTCCCCATTCTTTTTCCTAATAGAGACTAGATTAGCTAGCCAAGAAGAGTGTTTGATAGGAAAAATGATTCTTGAATCAATCAGCTTAGTGAGTTCCTTCTGCATGAGAGGTTTAATATTCAGATTGATAAGCCTTTATTTTTTTTTGATGGGTTTGGCACCTTCTTCCAACTTAATGGTGTGTTGGGCCAAGCTTGGGTCAAAACCCTTCAATTCATTATACTCCCAAGCAAAAACATTGACAAACTCTTGGTATAACAAAATGAAAGAATGCATTTCATCATTTGTACATACCTTCCCAAGTGCAAGCAACCTATTCTTGAATATTTCGACTCTTTCATAATTTTTTTTCTTGGTTGTGATGCTTGCTTTGTCATTCTTCAGTTGGTCATCCTCATTGAAGATGCTTTTGAGAGTGACCAGACATTTGGGAAGTTTTTTGTTCTTCATCTAAATAATTTATCCATCATACTGCTGCTACAGCTTAGATTGATTCCTAGAAGCAAAATCAGCCTCCTCTTTCAAGAAGAGTGTTATTTGATGATCACTGTCAAACACCTACCAATTGGTGATGTTATCAAGTATGGAGGGTATTATTATCACTTTTAAATAATGTGGACTACTGTCCTAACCTATTTCTTTGGGAATGTCAAATTGAGCACAAACTATTGCTTGTCTATCTACCTGCTTATTTTGTTCTTTTGGAATGGAAAAAATGTTGAAAGCAAAGAAACTCTCTACTAGGTCCCACACCATGTGCTTGTAAGACTTAAGCAAGGAATTTTTGGTCAAGTTTTAGCCTCTCACTTGGTTTACAATTAACTCACTATCTCCAAAAACCTACAATTATTTTATTCCTCTTTTCTTTGCCCACTCTAAACCATGAATGAAAAACTCATATTCTGCAACATTGCAAGTGCAAGAGAATTGGAACCTAAAAGTTTAGAAGTATTTCTCCTTTGAGGGTGAAATTAACATTACTCCACCACCAGCTCCCAATTTGCTTCTTGAGCCATTGAAGAAGAGTTGCCATAGACTTGAGCTCTCTTGGTTTGCCTTCATCAAATTTGTCACAAAAGTACCTTCTTCATGCATGTAATAAACTCCAAGACTTGCCTTTTCAATGAACTTGTATGGGTCATGTTCAAAATTTTCACTTTCTCATTCATCTAAGAGCAGGTCAACAACTCCTTCAAGGGAAGAGGGTGGAGATTGGTCTATTTGGAATTATTCTTCATCAATGATGGTGTAGCTAACATTTGCCACCTTGAGTATGGCTCTAGATGATCTATGTGGATGGGATCTAACTCAATCTTTACTTTAATTCCATATTTGGTTCTAAAAACAATGTAAGACCAGTTTGTTGCTAAGTACCTACCTATTTTAGACATGAAATCCCTGGATAAGCAGAGAGAAAAGTAAGGGGGAATATTTGCCACTACCACATCATGGGGAACAGAAAAGGTTCGGCAAGAGTGAAGAATTAGATTCAAGCCTCTTACCACTCCTAATGTTTTAGCTAGTGATCCATCTAACTGTAGGACTCCCTTGGTCATTTCCTCATATATGAGTCCCAGCTTATCTACTATGCATTTGGGCATTACTAAGGTGCTTGTTCCACTGTCAATAATGCAATTGTAAAGTAAGAAATCTCTGATGACTAAGGATAGATAGAAAGGAGAAAATTTTTCATCCTTCTTTGCTTGACCTACCATGGAAGGGTGCCCATTCATAATCAACACATTATCAACTTTTGCTGGGACAACTTGTTCATTCAGCCTGTGCAATTCCTTTTGGAGTATATCCTTTTGTCCCAACATTGCTAAGGAATCCCACAGTGAAATATTCATGTGCAAATTTTTCATCTAGTCGACCACATTGATCTAAGGGTTGATTCCTTTTGAATTTATTTTGGAGGTATTTACAGCCTAAGGTGCAAGCCAAGGAGTTGAAGGTGTAACTGACGGCTTATAATTTGGAAACATCTAGTTCACTTGTGATGAAAAATATGTTACGGATGCTTAAGTAGCTACTTATGCTTCCTCCATAGCTCTCTTTTTATACCTAGTATTGGCCACAACACAATCACCCTAGTTATTCAAACTCCCCACATAATTGACTACATAGAATTCTCCTTCTAGGTGATTCATGAGAGTGGAATCAGACTGAGTTTGCCTATTATCCATCCTAGGTTGTACTGACATCTCAAAACTTAGGAATTGGGCTATTTGACTATCTTTCATGTTCACATATTGATTTGGAAACTCTTTAGTATATGCAACCCATTCTTGACCATACCTTAGGGGTGGGCAATTAGGTTGTTCCTGTACCAAGTTATTTTGAGTGGAAACAAGAGCTTTGGATGATGAAGGGGCACCTAGATTATAACCTTGATATGGTCTAACTTGCTTAATCTGACCTTGTCCCTAGTTATAATTTTGGAAAGGTAGTCTATTCATTTGTTTGAACTACTGGTATCCTTGATTTGACTAATAGCTTTGAGCTTGTTGCCTCTTGAGAGCCACTAATTCGTTAGTTACACTTTGTAACAAACTCTTAACTTCATGAAGGTCATTTGGTGAGGTAGTAGTTAGATTTTCTATACTAGGTAGAAGAGCTAAGGTGGGTGCAATAATCTAAACTGGGGGTGGTAATTTGAGAAAGAGTGGCATATGAGGTCTAGGGGCTATCTTTCCTGCTTGCACTAGACAATTTTTGATGGTTATGGCTATTTCATATGTATTCGGTAACACTTGTCCTCCCATGGACTGTATCATGACATTAATGTCACTGTTAAAATCCTTTAAGTAATAAAGGAAATCATAGCTTGAGGTCAGCCTCACTAAAATGGAGATTCTATCCTAAGTCTTCTGGAACCTAGTATTAAAATATTGCATAAATTCATGCGGAGCTCTTTTTATAATGGCCAATTTCTCAGCAAGAGAGAGATGGTCACTCTTCTCCTTGGATCTATTTGTCAAGAGAGTGCCTAATTCAATCCATGATCTAACTAAATTCATAGGCAAGGTGTCAAGATCTACTACACACAACTATGATACCACTTGTTAAGATCTAGAACACAAAGCTCTGATACCACTTGTTAGGATCTTACTCCTTAAGAGCACAATTGATTACCTTTGTATAAGCAACTAAACACGGAATTTAACCATAAGTAATATGTAACTAGAATTTAGAAAAAACACAGAATATGAGAGACAATACAATTTGTATTAACACTCTTCCAGAAGGAAATACAATGAAGAAATCTCACTCTCTTCCCACACCTCTTGGGTGTACATTAATTCTCCCTCAAGAGTTCTCTCCCTCTCAATTACAACCAACTCAAACAACAACTCCCATTGCTTAGGCAATATTAGGTCTAGTACATACCATGTACTCAACCTCATCATGTGATTTAAGACACTGTTCATAGCTCAACTTAAACTATCCAACCATAGGTGTGCTAACCGGTTTTTCATCCTATAGATTGAACCTCTCCACTACCTTATTCACATAATCCTCTAGAGACAAAATCAACCTGTGACTTTCCCTGTCTCTAGAAATACTCATGCCAAGGATTTTCTTTGCTCCTCCTAAATCCTTCCTGGCACATGTCTGAGCTACTTTTACCTTTAGCTCAGCAATTCCCTACATGTGTGACCCTGCAACAAGCATATACACTACATAAAATAATAGGATAATGTAGCTAATATTATCCAACCTAGTAAAATAAACACAATGGTGACATTGACATTGACTAAAGCCATGCTTTGTCATAAACCTGTCAAACCTATACCACTATCCTGGAGCTTGCTCAAGACCATATAACCTAGCCTTCTGTCTCACCTATCCATTCTCTCTTTTCTTTAACTTATGAATCCATTCATCTTTCAGTGCTTTCTTTCTGGTTGGAAACTCTACCAAATCTCCCGTTTGGTTCTCTACCAAGGAATCAATTTCCTCATTCATGCCATGCTCCCACTGTTTCTTGGATTCTACTTGCATTGCCTCTTTAAAACTTCCTGGTTCTCGACCATCAGTGAGCAACAAGTAGTATAAAGGAGGGGAATAATGAATTTGAGGCTTACTTACCCTTTTAGTCCTCCACATGGGCATTTGAGACTCATTGACAGCTTGCTGTCCACCCAAATTTCATTCTCTGGCCGACCTCAGTCTGCACCCGATCGATGTCGATTTCATCTGATCGCTGACATCGATTCCTTGACCGACATCAGTGTCCACCTACTTGACATCATCGACTTTGGTTTGCATATGATCGATGTTGGTTCCTGCTTGATTGATGTCAGTTCTCACCTGACCGATGTCAGTAACTATGTTTTCCTATGAGTGATGATTTTTACCCGTGAGCTCATTTTGGATCATAACCTTGTCCAAATCAACACTACCCTACTCAAAATTATTTAGCCTCTTGCGCTGATCTCTGTCCATCATCTTCTCCTTGAAAACCAAGGCTTTTTAGTTCTTATCATTTGACTTAAGAACATGCATTCCCTTCTCACTCATGTGACCAAGCCTACAGCGCCACATCTTTGCATCTACATCTACAGTAGATAAAACAGAAGGAGAATCAGTAATACAAGTAGATAGATAAAGTGTACCTACTTTTTTACCTCTTGATAAAACAAGTGCACCCTTGGAAACTTTCCAAGATTCCATAGTGAGAGTTACTGTGCAACCCTCATCACCTAACTTTCCTACAAAAATCAAATTCCACTTCAAGACTGGGACATGCATGACATCCTTCAACACCCATGTGTTTCCATTTTACAATTTCAGATACATTTCCCCTTTTCCAACCATTTGACAAGGCATACCATCCCCTAAATAAACTTTTCCAAAGTCTCCATGGACATAATCATGAAAAAATTATTTTTTTGGGGTTGCATGGAAAGAGGCACCAGAATCTAAAACCCAAGATTTTACTTTATCCAAGAAACATATAAGAGCATCATGTGTAATAATACCTACATCTTTTGCTTCTTCATTTCCTTCATACTGATCTTCTTTCAACCAACAATCTTTCTTTGCATTCCCTTTCTTTCCACAGTTCCAACAGGTTAAACCTCTATTTCTAGATTTGGATCTACTGCCTATCTTTGACCTTGATTTCCCTTGCTTGCTCTTCTCTCTTTGCTTTCCCATACTTTCAACACTTAAATCATTCCCTGATGTTTCTCCTGTGCTTTTCCTACAAATTTCTTCATTCAAGATTACACTAACAACATCATCAACTTTCAAGATATTTGAAGCAGACGCAGTATTACTAACTTCCATTACCAAACTGTCCCAACTTTCAGGTAAAGAGCATAAGATTAAGAGAGCCTTAATTTCATCATCAAAAACTATATTGACTAAAATTAAATGATTTAATAATCCATGTAAATCACTAAGATGACTATGTACCGATCCACCTTCCTGCATTTGCAAATTAAATAATTGCTTCATAGGAAATATCTTATTCGATGCTGAGGGTTTTTCATATAAATTTGCCAAAGATTCCATTAACTCTACCGTTGTCTTTGCCTGTGATAAGTTGGAAATCACAGACGATGCCATGCTCAACCTTATATATCCCAGAGCCTTCTGATCAAGAACATTCTATTCTTCATCTTTCATATCTATGGGCTTACATGCAACCCCACCCAACGGTAAGTATAGATCTTTCTGATACATATAATCTTCTATCTGCATCCTCCATAATTTATAATTCTTGCCATTGAATTTCTCCATTCTTAGTGTACTTTTTTCTGCCATTGCTTTACTCCCACTCAATCAGAAACCCCTGTGAGTGACTTGTAATCAACAAACACTAACTTGCTCCAAACCAAGCTCTAATACCACTTGTTAGGATCTACTACACACAACTCTGATACCACTTGTTAGGATCTAGAACACAAAGCTTTGATACCACTTGTCAGGATCTTACTCGTTAAGAGCACAATTGATTACCTTTGTATAAGCAACTAAACATGAAATTTAACCAGACGTAATATGTAACTAGAATTCAGAAATAACACAGAATATGAGAGACAATACAATCTTGTATTAACACTCTTTTAGAAGGAAATACAATGAAGAAATCTCACTCTTCTTCCCACACCTCTTGGGCATACAGTAATTCTCCCTCAAGAGTTCTCTCTCTCTCTTAATTACAACCAACAATCAACTCAATACCGAGTTGTTATTCCCTCCACCAGTTAGTGACAATCAACCCAATGGTTGTTGTTGCTACTACCAGTCCACCAAGTACTCCAAGTAGATCTCCTTGATCTTGCTCACTTGCAGATCTAACTGATCTTACTTACCATGTAGATCTCCCTAATCTTGCTACCTACAGATCAACTAATCTTACACTTTGAAGGATCTCTTCCTTAGTCCTTCCTTGTGTTGCAGATCTTCTTGATCTTGCTACCCCGCAGATCAATTGATCTTGCACACAACCTTGGCACACTTGCAGATCTCCTTGATCTTGCTACCCTACAGATCAACTGACCTTGCTTTTTTGCACACTTTACAATACAACCCCATGGGTCTCTTAAATAGATCCCAAAACAAATAATAATTATAAAAATAGACTCAAGACTAAAATTAGTCTTTACATGCAAATTGATTATTTGTCAAACTAACTGTTCATGTAACTAACAGTTTTGGAAATGCATAAGTGACCAATGTCTGTTCCTGACTATCTAGAGATGACTAATGTTGGCTGATGCCTAACCAATGTCAGTAGCTTTCAGTCAACCCTAACTGATGTCGGTTGGTCCTGACTGATGTCGGTGACTATCTAACTCTAGCAACCTCCACATTTGCATAATAGTGAAGCTTTTAGCTCCACAACTTAACACAAGGTCCCATAATAGTCCAAAAAACTCACCCTTAAAAGACAATGCCAAAACCCTGATGGATATGTTTTATTTGGTGACATTATGAATGTTATAGAGGTTGGCTATATTTTTGATATGCTCAATAGCAGTAATAGGCCCCTCTCCATTAAAAGGAAGAACACTCTTAAGGGTTGTTCTTAGGATTAGGTCATACTGTAGGAGGTTTAAAGGGATTTGACCATGGAAGGCTACAAAAGGTAAAGCCATGGTGATGATAGTGTTCATTCAAGGTCTTCTCATGTAAGTATATTTTATTTTTTTTGGGAAAATGATTTGATGTATAGGGTTGAGTCCTTGCAAACCTTAGCCACTTTGTTGAGTTTAAGGGCAGCTCAATGAACTCGAAAGGGACACCCTTGGTAGAATATCTTATGGTGACCTTAGGCATGAGATGCTAGGATGACCTCTGGCCAGAGATTGTGTTCTTAAAAATGGAGTCACTAGATGCTAGGTTAGTTTACTCACTCTTGAAGTAATAAGACCAACACCAATCCTAAAACTTCTTAGAGCATCAAAAAATGGTCCCACTAGGCATGCCAAAAATTGTTGACGCTATGGATTGCACCTTTATAAAGAAGTCTCAACTTCTCTCTTCCACATGGCACAATGGAGACATTCCTCTTGATGTGGGCTTGACAAAATCGAGGAATGAATCTCTAGGCATGGGCTAGATCCCCATGATGCATCTTTAATGTCCTTCACTACTACTATTAATAATGTGGGGGGTGAAAAGAGAGAAAGATATAACAAAAGTAGAACCTATCTAAAGTAGTGATGCACCAAATGATCTGATCTACTCAGCTTATATCAACACTTTACACCAAAAGAGTGAAATAGATAAACTGTGTGGGCCTTTAATAAGGGTCTTAATGGAGATACAATGAAAAAGAACCTACCATAGGTATTGCAAAAGCACACTATCATATAATTTTTCTTCTATCTCTATGCTTCAACTTGGGCACTTCTTGTTAACCTATAGAAATGGTCTGGGATATACTAAATATGTTGGTGTCAATCTATGAAAGCATCAAGATGAAATGACTAAACACAAAGTTGATACATAGACATATTTAGAAGTGTAACACACAGATGGAGGTAAAACATGTTCTTTTGATTAAAAGGTAAAATTTGGTAGGGATTCACCTTACACAAGTGAGAGATTCCTTTTTTTAAGCTGAGAGGTTACAATATATAGCATCAAGATAAAGACTCTTGGTCCCTCCAAGAATAGGCAACCCATACTATATTAAACACCTAGAAAAAAGGAATCTATTGATGCTACTATCATCCTTTTATAAATGGTCTGAAAGAACCATGTTTTAGATGTCACAGGTATTGAATTTGTTGCTCAATCTATATTAAATGTTCCTGCTAAAGCATTTGCCACTTTGTTTTATGAATGACAAGGCTGCCTCTCTATGAAACTTATGCAACTATCTACTCATTAATGGTTAAACAAAGAAAAATGGGCCACTCTATTGAATGTTTGTGCTCCCTTTGATGAACACTTGGTGGGGACTATTTTATATGCACCAATAACTTCTCTTACTGATGCCTTATGTGCCACCTAGACTACTCTATTCATTTCTATGCTACTTCTTGTCTTTTCCTGGTAACTCGGCTCTCGGGGCTATCTTTCATCTCCTCCTGGCTCCTTTCCTAGCAGGTTATTGAGTCTATCTTTGGGTCTGATGCCCTTTGAATTCCTTTGGGCCTGTGCTCATGATTTATTTTAGTTGCTCTTCAACAACTAATGCATCCCATCAAAATTGACGTCCACAGACCTGTCACCATTTTAAAACCAATAGCTATTTCACTATCTTGAATTTGACATCTACAGGCACGTCACCAGATGTTTGAAACTCTAATGACTAGTTCACCATGCTAAAGTTGACGTTCTCAGGGCTGTCATCATCTTTAGTAATTCCTTTGGCTTTGTGCAAAGTAAACCTTTCTGAAGGGAAGGTGACCCTTAAAAAAAATGAGGTCCCTTTTGATAGCCAAGATCCCTTCGCAAGGGCACCTGCCTTTCGGGTTCCTTTGAACAAAATGTCTGAAGGAATTATTTCAGACATTTTGCCTGAAGGAAATGTGCCTTTAAAAGTTTGAAGGAAATCCTTCAGGCATTTTGTTTGAAATAATTTACCTTTGGTTTCTCCATGGATTTTCTTCAGACAAAGAGTCCAAAGAAATCCTTTGTCTTGCATTGTCACTTTTTCAGAAGGAAACTTCCCTTTTGGCCTTTTGCCTTGATCTCTTTCAAATGTGTTCTCTGTCCTCTACAAGGGCACCTTGGGTCCAAATTTTTCCTTTAGAGCTTGCTTGAATGGTCCCATTTGTCACCTGCCTACCCTCTGCAAGGGAACTTGACCTTTGAAGCTTTGTGAAAGACTTGCGTCTCTTTGAAACTGGCCCATTCCTTGGCCAAAAAAGGCTTGTCCAAGGTAATTTCTTAAAGTGAAATAAGCCCTAGATCAACCTAAAAACCTACAAGACTCAGATCACTCGACTCTTTATAAGAATAGGCCTACTATAAAGGCAAAAAACCATAATTATAATAAAGTGAAGACATCAGAGACTGACTACTCAGGACTGCAGGGAAAGAAAAGGGAGACTAATTTTTGGCTTGTAGGACCAAAATTTGGTCAACACTACCCAAGATGCATTAAACATTCCTAATAAAGGATGGGTCACTTTGTTCTTTTAATGACAAGGCTCCCTCCCCCTGAAAAGTCATGCAACTATTTGCTTATTAATGCCAAACAAAGAAAAAAATAGGCTGTCCTATTGAATGCTCACATAGTTCTCTTAATGGTTATTCCATGGAGACTATTTCACTTGCAAGCAATTACTTCTCTCGCTGACACCTCCTATGCCACCTGGCCTGATCTAGTTAATTCCTATGCTTGGATGGCTATGTCACCTAGAATGTTCCAAGTGTTTTTTTTATGTGTGCATGGCCACATTCTAGATTAACTGCTCTACTTTTCTCTTTTCTTACTTGTCCTTTTCTTGACAATTCGGGCTCCTAGGGATATCTTTTCTCCTTCGGGCTCCTTTCTTGGTGACTAGCTGAATCTACCTTTGAGATTTTGGGCCTTTGAATTCCTTTAGACAAAATATCTGAAGGAATTCCTTTAGACATTTTATCTGAAATAATTCTTCCTTTTCTCATTGCTTTGACATCTACCTGGAGTTCTCTCAAATAAAATGTCCAAAAGAATTCTTTTTTTTATCCTTTCTCCAATGGTTAACCTATCTTCTTAAATTTGACATTCATGGGCGCATCATCAAACATTTGAAAATCAATAGCTATCTCATCACCATGAAATTGGCATCCCTAGGCTTGTCACCATTTGAAAACTAATGGCTCTTTCATTACCTTGAATTTAACGTTCACAGGCCTGTCACCCTCCCTTGGCAATTCCTTCAGCCTTTTTGCAATTGAACTTTTCTAAAGGGAAAGTGACCCTTCAAAAAAATAGAAAGGTCCTTTTTGATGGCCAAGTGTCCTCCAAAATGGAATTTACCCTTTGGGTTTTTGTCTTATGAATTTATTTCGACAAAATGTCTGAAGGAATTCCTTCAGACATTTTATCTGCAAGAATTTGTGGCTTTAATGTCTTGGATTTCCTTGGTGAATTTATTCGAACAAAATGTCCAAAGAAATTACTTCAGACATTTTATCCAAATAAATCCATCCCTTGAGCTTCTTCATGTTTTTCTTCAGGCATTTTGTCTGAAGGAAATCCTTCATCTTTTCACTTTCTCCAAAGGAAATCCTTCTTTTTTGGCTTTCTAGCTTGGCCCTTGCAAATGGACCTTCTACCCTCTACAAGGGCACTTTGGGTCCAAGGTTGACCTTTGGAACTCCTTGGAAAGTCCCATTTGTTACTTTGCTACCCTCTGCAAGGGTACCTAATTTTTAGAGCTCTTTGTAAAAGACTTATGCCCCTTTGGAACTGGTCCATCTTTCTGTCGATAAAAGGCTTGCCTAGGGTAATTTGTTTTCCCTACTAAACATCTAGAATCAAAACAAGTTCCAAATCAACCCAAATAACTTCAAGACTCAAATCACTTGGTTTTTATAGAAATAACCCTATTACAGAGGAAAACCCAAAAATTGTAGTAGGGTGAATTCATCAAAAACTAGCTAACAGGCCCTATAAGGAAAAGGAAAGAGGGGTGCCTAATTTTGGCCTATAGGACCAAAATTGGTCAACACCAAGAAGATAAAAATGTCTAAAAATTTGGAACCATTATAAAGGTAAGTCGCATGATATATATAGAGAATGAGAAGAAAGAGAGAGAGTTGCGTGGAAAGAGAAAAGCAACTGATGACCACTATTGGCATCCTCCTTTGTTGTGAAACACATCACTCAGGATCATCGCACAACCTCCTTGAGACACTCCCACATGGAAGTCTCTTTTGGTGGAGCTGAGAGAAGTCATGTTGTAGGTGGCTAGATGTCTCTTACTGGCACAACTATATTTATCTTTGCATTTAAATAGCTGGCATCATTCACTTTTGCATGTCCTATCTGAAGAAGGATGCATGTTTCCATGCTTGAGAGTTTAAACCAGCTCATGTTGTTCCTGCATTTGATGACTATTTTTCAGGAGAAAGCCATATTGAAAGACAAGAGCCTTCATAAATTTTTAGATACTAGCCACTTGGACTCTCCCTTGCTTATTGGTCATCCTTGTGCCACTTACCCTTTGCTAATTGGCCCTTTCTACTCCAGCTTACACCATGTAACAACCTTTCATTCACCTGGTCATGACTCTCATGTTGTTGGACCAAGCTTAAGTCAAGCACTCGAAGAATCCTGATTTACTCTATGCAGAGTAATTTGGATTCTTTGATCTCCCCAACTTTGGACTTTTCAATATCCTTCACTTATCAAGCTTTTTAAGTAAAGTACTTGGAGAAACCCAATTTACTCTATGCAGAGTAATTCGAGTTTTCCAATTTTACTTACTTCAGACTTTTGAGGTCCTCTTACTTATTTTGGGTTTTTGACTGCTCACAACTTATGAAGTAATTAAGTAGTGTACCCCCAAAAACTTGAAATACACTGCCCAAACCAAATTGGGCTTTCCAAACCTTCTTACTTACTTCGGGGTTTCAATTGTTGATTACTTATAAATTTTTAAGTAGTGCTCCTCAAAGAACCTAAAATACACTGCCCAGAATAAATCAGGGTTTCCAAGACCCACTACTTACTTCAAACTTATCATTACTAATTACTCATGAAATGAAATAAGTTGTGCTATCCAAGAAACCCGAAGTTGTCTCCTTTGAAAAACCCAAAGACTTTCCAATGAGATAACCCAAAGCCTGCTGTTCAAGACCATTTCAGGTCTTTAACACCTTGTTACTTACTACTTTAGAGCTTTGTAACTTTGCAACTTATAAAACCATTTAAGTCATGGGCTGCTGAAAGTCCAAAGTCTTCAAAAGACTTGCCATTTCCTTCTTGAAAGTCTATATTCTCACACTTGGACAAAAATTGGTATGTGGGCCAAAAAATGGCCAATAGTGCCATCTTATTTCTACCGGGGGATCTTTTTTCATCTTTTGGTGCATTCTATATATTTTGGGAGGGCCTCAATCAAAACATTGTTGTAATATTCCTATTCAGAATATTATGAGAAAATTTTGATTCCTCAAAATTTTCTTTAAGATAATATTTTAGAAATCTAGACTTTGCACTTGAATTAATAATTTTAAATAATAAAATGAAATTATATTCAAAGTTTTAGATTTCAAATAATACAATGTAAATTCTCAAGGGGTTTTGTCATTGGGTTAGTGAGATGACAAGGGTTTCTATTTTTGAAATCTGGTTATACAGTTAAGGGGTTTTGTCCTTAAAAGCAATGGTAAAGATGATGCTTGTACATGGTTATAAAATTGAAAGCATGATTGATGATCCCCTTCCTACCATTTGCTAAATATTAATACCTTCATAGCCTTCCATCAAAAGATATGTCTCCTCCAAGGGGGGTGACCTTCCGTATAATGAATTTTGTTTATCAATTAATTAATTAAGGCTAATGAATGTTTTTTAAAGTGTGGCTCTCCTCTTTATGGGTGATTTATTTTTTTGTGATTTCCTTATTGTTGGGTTTGTTTATTTCAAAGGCTACGATATTCTTATTGGCGTTTGAGGATATTATAGACCTCCCTTCCCCAAATTGCTTTTCCTCAAGCAATTGTAAATTGGGATGTTCAAGAATTACTACTCCTTCCCATGTGACATCTTCTAGTGGAAAATTCTTCCAACGAACTAAATAGTCTTTGATACTTCTATTTCGTAACTTCTTTTCATGAATATCAAGAATAGTCTCTGGTACTAGAATAAATTTACCTTCTTTATCAATTGGAGGTAATTCCATGGAAAGAATAATATGTTTTCCAAGTGATCATTTCAAGTAAGACACATAGAAGACATTATGTATGCAGTTATGCCCTGGTAAATCCAATTCATATGCTACCTCTCCCAATCTTCTTATAATCTGGTATGGCCTGTAAAATTGAGACTTGAGTTCTTTAGCACCACTTTGTTTAAGGGAAGATTGTATATAAGGTTGTAACCTTAAATAAACTATATTTCCAACTTTGAAAGTCCTTTCTATTCTATGTTGATCTGCATACAAATTTTGTTGATTTTGGGCATGCTGAAGATTATCCTTGAGAGTTATTAGAATGTCTTGATGTTGTTGTATTAGATCCTTCGCTCTAGGAACCCTACTATCCAGAATGACCAAATCTACAAGATTTTAGCATCATACCCATACAATGCCCTGCAAGGTGAAATTCCAATAGACATGTGATGAGAAGTATTGTATCAAAATTCATCCAACTATAACCATTTATCCCAAACATTTTGTTGCCTGGTTACATAATTTCTTAAGCACCCCTCAATCCATTTATTTACAGCTTCCATCTAACCATCCATTTGAGGATGATAACTTGTACTTGGGGTTAAATCAGTACCTACCAATTGGAAAAATTCTTGCCAAAAAGCACTCATGAACCTAGTATCCCTATCACTAACTATATTCTTTGGTAGTCCATGAAGCCTAAAAACCTCTTTATAAAATATTCCAACTATCATAAGACCATCATACTTCTTTGGGAGTGAAAATAAATGAGTGTATTTTATTAATCAGTCCATGAATACATAAAGGTTGCTTTGCCCTTGTACTAGTGGTAGTACCAAAATGAAATCCATAGAAATGCTCTCCCATTTTTTAGTAGGGATGGACAAAGATTGCAACAACCCGATAGGAAAGTTATGTTCTATTGTATTTTATTGGAAAGTGGGACATTCCTGAATGTATTTAAGGACTTCACTTTTAAGTCCTTTCCAAAGAAATTGATCCCTTGATTCTCCTTTGGGATTGCACTCTTTGACTTTCCTTTGGCAGGCCTTCGGGCTTCTTTTTTTGAGTTCCTTTAGACATTTTGTCTGAAGGAATTCTCCTTTCATTACTTCCCAATGGCTAGCTTACATTCCTAAAATTGAAGTTCTGATCCAAAACTTGAAATATTTGGTTGAAAGATAATTTAATAAACAAGAACAAAACAATTCAAATAATGTTATCTCTAATAAGAGATGTTTTATTGATCAAATTTGCAGACCCAAACATATGCTTATATCTAAGAAGAGATGTCTAATTTCCATTTCGGGTTACATATTCATTTATACATGTTTTTAAGGTGTTGGGAGGATTTGGAAGGTCACCAATATTTATGGAGATGAATTGGTTTGACTTCCATGATTTACAACAATACAGAACTCGAGGAATTACTATTTTTAGAAACTTACTATTTTTAGATTGCACTACTAAAATTGAAATTTGGGACACATCCATTGGATTTTAGGGGTTCAAACTTCATTGAGTGGATCTTGATGACATCTCATGATGTTACCCTCATTATTATCTTTCCAACGATTCAAACAGTGAGTCAATTGGAGCTACGGTACAAAAGTTATGGCTCCCAGAAATTCTGCCATTAATTGGGGTGGACCCATCACCCAAATTGTCATCTGAATTATTTTTTGAATCATTCCTCCCTCCTTGAGAAGTAATAGTCCATATTTCATTATATTTGTCATAAAGTGTGGTAGTTTTACTTTGATTTTATTCTTGATACATACTTGGAAGGGACTGTGATTTATGGAACTGTGCAGGGCCCGATTGTTCACCAATTCTATTTGACCATTAGTCTGTGGATTGAAGCCCGTGAACTTCTTCAGCTCAGTATCTATTTTCTTCTATTTTTGTGTTGTTTGTGTATTCAAGGCTGTAACATCAACCCTTTTGGATTCATATGGCTTAACCACCATGAGAATAAATTTCTTGGCACTAATCAGAGAGACAGATGTAGAAGGTGGTACTTCTAGTACCCTATAGCGTCGTGTTCCAAGAGTGAGAGTGATCCTTCTAGTTCTTGATTCATATATACCATGTTGATCATACATGAATGGCTAACCAAAGAGTACATCACAAACATCTAGATTGACCACATCACATAAAACCTCATCTTGGAAAGGTTGTATTGCATATGAGAGAAGACATTGGTGGGTGACACAGAGGTTTCTCTCTAGCCTCAACCATCCAATACTATATGGTTTTTGGTGAGGCTTCATGGATAGAATTAGGCTTTTCATAACATTATCAGAGATTAAATTCTTTTGACTTTCAATATCAAAAATGAAATGCAGAGGCTTACCTTTCACCCATAACTTAGAGTGAAACAACCTTTCCTTGTCATTTAGCATCTCATCATGTGTCTGTGATGAAGCAATAATGGCTTCAAGATCAGCATCTATAATTTCTTCTTCAACCTCTTCGACTGCAGGGTATGTATGAGGTAGAGTAGTAGATTTTGAAGATTGTGACTTAGAAAGTAGTGATTCGATAACTTGACATTCTTCTTTGGAGTGAGTTCCAAATTTGTGATAATCACACCAATTTCTAGTCTTTCCTTCCTTTTGATTCCAATTTTGGCCTCGTGTTTGACCTTCTTTGTCACTTTTCCATTTTGAATACTGATTCTTTATATTCATTCTTCCATGCTTCTGCTCAATCTTCACTACGAACTTGTATGCCTCATCAAGGATTTTCAAATTGAAGAGTTACATTTCTCCCCGTATGTACCATTGTATCTACCATGATATTTGAGAACCTTGTGTTTCTCACTTTCTTGGATGCCCAATATCATAGATAGAGAATGAAATATGTCATTGTAATCTTGAATAGATTGTTCCTTACCTTGGCAAAGTTGTTACCACTCTATATATAGATCGTCATATGCTTCAATGGGGTAGTATTCTTCCTTTACAGCATCTATGAAATCATCCCATGTAGGTTCCGTCTCAAGGCCAATATCATCTACACTGAATCTCTTTCTGTACACTTCCCACCAATTTTTGACAGGCAATGATGCTTTCAGAAGAGCAAAAGTAATCTTCTCTTTATCAGTGAATTTATTTATAGAAAAATAAGATTACAATTGATCCAACCAATTTTCTACTACATTAGCATTGATTTTGCCTTCAAATGTAGGGATATCAAAATTCACCTGAACCTTGAAGGGTGTTGGGGCATTGCAAAGATGTGTGGGTGCGGATGATGAGCCATAATTTCCCATTGAGATTTGTTGGAAAATTTGAGTGAATTGTTGTAACATCTATGCTTGTTATTGTTGGAGGGCTTAATTCACCATTTCCTTGAAAGGATCAAATGCCTCAGTGTTGTTTGCCATTTGAAGTCGTTTGGAGCGAATAGGTGGATATTTTGTTGGTTCCATTTTCCACCCAAGCTTCTTGTAATCTGACCTCATCCTCTATATCATACACTCTAAAGACAAATTGCTCTGATACCAATGATCCAAAACTTGAAAGCTTTGGTTCAAAGATAATTCAAGAAATAAGAACAAAACAATTCAAATAATGTTATCTCTGATAAGAGATGTTTTATTGATCAAATTTGCAGACCCAAACATATGCTTATCTCTGAAAAGAGATGTCTGATTTCCATTTCAAGTTACATATTCATTTATACATGTTTTTAAGGTGTTGGGAGGATGTGGAAGGTCACCAATCTTGAGGGAGATGAATTGGTTCGACTTCCATGATTTACAACAATACAGAACTCAAGGAATTACTATTTTTAGAAACTTACTATTTTTAGACTGCACTACTAAAATTAAAATTTGGGACACTTTTATTGGGTTTTATGGGATCAAAATTCATTTATCAAAGCTTGATTCCATCTCATGATGTTTTGCTCATTATTATCTTTCCAACGATTCAAACGATGAGTCAATTAGAGCTATGGTGCAAAAGTTATGGCTCTTGAAAGTTCTGTCATCAATTGGGGTGGACCCATCACCTGAATTGTCATCTAAATTATTGTCTGGATCATTCCTCACTCCTTGAGAAGAAATGGTCCCCATTACATCAAGATTTGTCATCAAGTGTGGTAGTTTTACTTCAATTTGATTCTTGATGCATAATTGGAAGGGACTGTGATTTATGGAACTATGCAGGGCCCGATTGTTCACCATTTCTGTCTGACCATCATTCTATGGATGGAAGGCCAAGAAAATTTTTAGCTCCGTATCTATTTACTTATGTTGTTGTGTTTTTTGTGTAGTTAGGGCTGTAACATCGGCCCTTTTGGATTTTTGTGGCTTGACCACCATGAGAACAAATTTCTTGGCACTAATAAGAGAGATAGATGTAGAAGGTGGTACTTATGGTACCCTATAGCACTGTGTTCCAAGAGTGAGAGTGATCCTTCTAGTTCTTGATTCATATATACCATACCGATCATACATGAATGGCTAACCAAAGAGTACATCACAAACATCTAGATTGACCACATCACATAAGACCTCATCTTGGAAAGGTTGTATTGCATATGAGAGAAGACATTGGTGGGTGACACAGAGGTTTCTCCCTGGACTCAACCATCCAATACTATATGGTTTTGGGTGAGGCTTCATGGACAGTTTAGGCTTTTCAAAACATTAGCAGAGATTAAATTATTTCAATTTCCACTATCAAGAATGAAATGCAGAGGCTTACCTTTCACCCATAACTTAGAGTGAAACAACCTTTCCTTGTCATCTAGCATCTTGGCGTGTGTCTATGATGAAGCAACAATGGCTTCAAGATCAGCATCTATAATTTCTTCTTCGACCTCTTTGACTGCAGGGTCTGTATGAGGTAGGGCAGTAGATGTTGAGGATTGTGACTCAAAAAGTAGTGATTTGATAGCTTGACATTCTTCTTTGGAGTGAGTTCTAGATTTGTGATAATCACACCACTTCCCAGTCTTTCCTTCCTTTTTCTTCCAATTTTGGCCTCGTGTTTGACCTTCTTTGTCACTTTTCCATTTTAAAGACCGATTCTTTATATTCATTCTTCCATGCTTCTACTCAATCTTCACTGCGAACTTGTATGCCTCACTGATGGTTTCCAAATTGAAGAGTTCCATTTCTCCCCATATGTAGCATTGTAGTCTGCAATGATATTTGAGAACCTTGTGTTTCTCACTTTCTTGAATGCCCAATCTCGCAGAAAGAGAATGAAAAATGTCAGTGTAATCTTGAATAGATTGTTCCTTACCTTGGTGAAGTTGTTTCCACTCTATATATAGATCATCATATGCTCTAATGGGGTAGTATTCTTCCTTTACAAAATCTATGAAATCATCCCATGTAGGTTCCATCTCAAGGCCAATATCATCTGCACTGAATCTCTTTTTGTACACTTCCCACCAATTTTTTGACAAGAAATGATGCTTTTAGAAGAGCAAAAGTAATCTTCTCTTTATTGGTGAATTTATTTACTAAAAAATAAGATGACAATTGATCCAACCAATTTTCTACTGCATCAGCATTGGTTTTTCCTTCAAATGTAGGGATATCAAAATTCCCCTAAACCTTGAAGGGTGTTGGGGCACTAAAAGGATGTGCAAGTGCAGATGAGGAGCTAGAATTTCCCATCAAGATTTGTTGGAGAATTTGAGATAATTGTTGTAGCATCTACACTTGTTGCTATTGGAGGGCTTCATTCACCATTTCCTTGAAAGGATCAGATGCCTTGGTGTTGTCTACCATTTGAAGTCATTTGGAGCGAATAGGTGGATATTCTGCTGGTTCTATTTTCCACCCAAGCTTCCTATAATCTGACCTTGTCCTCAGGATCATACACTCTAAAGACAAACTACTTTGATACCACTGATTTAAAAATCAAAATCTTTGGTTGAAAGATAATTCAAGAAACAAGAACAAAACAATTCAAATAATGCTATCTCTGATAAGAGATGTTTTATTGATCAAATTTGTAGACCCAAACATATGCTTATCTCTGAGAAGAGATGCCTAATTTCCATTTCAGGTTACATATTCATTTATACATGTTTTTAAGGTGTTGGGAGGATGTGTAAGGTCACCAATCTTAAGGGAGATGAATTGGTTTGACTTCCATGATTTACAACAATACAGAACTGAAGAATTACTATTTTTAGAAACTTACTATTTTTAGATTGCACTACTAAAATTGAAATTTGGAACACTTCCATTGGGTTTTATGGGGTCAAAATTCATCAAGTAGATATAAATTCCATCTCATGATGTTCACCTCATTATTAGCTTTCCAATGGTTCAAATGATGAGTCAATTGGAGCTACGGTGCAAAAGTTATGGCTCCCGGAAGTTCCGCCATCAATTGGGGTGGACCCATCACCCGAATTGTCATCTGAATTGTTGTCCAAATCATTCCTCCCTCCTTGAGAAGCAATGGTCCTCATTGCATCAAGATTTTTCATCAAGTGTGGTAGTTGTACTTTAATTTGATTCCTGATGCATACTTGGAAGGGACCGTGATTTATGGAACTATTCAGGGCCCGATTGTTCACCATTTTTGTCTGACCATCAGTCTATGGATGGAAGGCCATGAACTTCTTCAGCTCGGTATCTATTTGATTCTGTTGTTGTGTTGTTTATGTAGTGAGGGCTGTAACATCAGCCTTTTTGGATTCCTATGGCTTGACCTCCATGAGAACTAATTTCTTGGCACTAATCAGAGAGACAGATGTAGAAGGTGGTACTTCTGGTACCCTATAGTGTCGTGTTCCAAGAGTGAGAGTGATCCTTCTAGTTATTGATTCATATATACCATATTGATCATACATGAATGACTAACCAAAGAGTACATCACAAACATCTAGATTGACCACATCACATAAGACCTCATCTTGGAAAGGTTGTATTGCATATGAGAGAATACATTGGTGGGTGACACAGAGGTTTCTCCCTGGACTCAACCATATAATACTATATGGTTTTGGATGAGGCTTCATGGACAGATTTAGGCTTTTCATAACATTAGCAGAGATTAAATTATTTTGACTTCTACTGTTAAGAATGAAATTTAGAGGCTTACCTTTCACCCATAACTTAGAGTGAAATAACCTTTCCTTGTCATCTAGCATCTCATCATGTGTCTGTGATGAAGCAACAATGGCTTCAGGATTAGCATCTATAATTTCTTCTTCAACCTCTTTGACTGTAGGGTCTGTATGAGGTAGAGTAGTAGATGTTGAGGATTGTGACTCAAAAAGAAGTGATTTGATAGCTCGACATTCTTCTTTGGTGTGAGTTCCAAATTTGTGATAATCACACAACTTCCTAGTCTTTCCTTCTTTTTGCTTCTAGTTTTTGCCTCATGTTTGACCTTCTTTGTTTTTTTTTAATTTTGAAGATTGATTATTTATATTCATTCTTCCATGCTTCTGCTCAATCTTCACTATGAACTTATATGCCTCACTGATGGTTTCCAAATTGAAGAGTTCCATTTCTCCCCACATGTACCATTGTAGTCCACCATGATATTTGAGAACCTTGTGTTTCTCACTTTCTTGGATGCCCAATCTTGTAGATAGAGAATGAAAAATGTCAGTGTAATTTTGAATAGATTGTTCCTTACCTTGGTGAAGTTGTTGCCACTCTATATACAGATCGTCATATGCTCTAATGGAGTAGTATTCTTCCTTTACAGCATCTATGAAATCATCCCATGTAGGTTCTGTCTCAAGGCCAATATCATCTGCACTGAATCTCTTTTTGTACACTTCCCACCAATTTTTGACAAGCAATGATGCGTTTAGAAGATCAAAAGTAATCTTCTCTTTATCAATGAATTTATTTATAGAAAAATAAGATGACAATTGATCTAATCAATTTTCTACTACATCAGCATTGATTTTGCCTTCAAATGTAGGGATATCAAAATTCACCTGAACCTTGAAGGGTGTTGGGGCACTAAAAGGATGTGCGGTTGTGGATGAGGAGCTAGAATTTCCCATCAAGATTTGTTGGAGAATTTGAGCAAATTGTTGTAGCATTTATGCTTATTGTTTTTAGAGGGCTTCATTCACCATTTCCTTGAAAGGATCAGATTCCTCGGTGTTGTCTGCCATTTGAAGTCATTTGGAGCGAATAAGTGGATATTTTGTTGGTTCTATTTTCCACCCAAGCTTCTTGTAATTTGACCTCATCCTTGAGATCATACACTCTAAAGACAAACCGCTCTGATACCAATGATCCAAAAATCAAAAGCTTTGGTTGAAAGATAATTCAAGAAACAAGAACAAAACAATTCAAATAATGCTATCTCTGATAAGAGATGTTTTATTGATCAAATTTGCAGACCCAAACATATGCTTATCTCTGAGAAGAGATGCCTAATTTCCATTTCAGGTTATATATTCATTTATACATGTTTTTAAGGTGTTGGGAGGATGTGGAAGGTCACCAATCTCGAGGGATATGAATTGGTTCGACTTCCATGATTTACAACAATACAAAACTCGAGGAATTACTATTTTTAGACTACACTAATAAAATTGAAATTTGGGACACTTTCATTGGGTTTTAGGCGTCAAAATTCATCGATAAAATCTCAGTGCCATATCATGACATTCCCCTCATTATTAGCTTTTTATCAGTTCAAACGGTGAGTCAATTAGAGCTACGGTGCAAAAGTTATGGCTCCCAGAAGTTCCACCATCAATTGGGATGGACCCATCACCCGAATTGTCATCTAAATTGTTGTTCGGATCAAGTTCATGGGCCCATCATTGGACATTTGAATCCCAATGGCTAGCTTATCTCCCTAAAATTGACGCTTACAGGCCTGTCACCCACTAGAACAATTCCTTCAGCATTTTTGCAAATGAACTTTTCCAAAGGGAAAGTGACCCTTCAAAAATATTGAAATGGTCCTCTTTGGCATTCAAAAATGACCTTTGCCTTTAGAAAAATACCTTTGGAAAAGATTCAATGGTCCACTTTGAAAAGAAAGTGACCCTTCAAAAAAATGGAAATGGTCCACTTTCATAACCAAGTGCCCCCCACGAAGACACCTACCCTTCGGACATCTTGTCTTTCGAATTTCTTTGAAATTTTTGTGATTTTCAAATTTATTCAAACAACATGTCTGAAGGAATTCTCCTTTGATTTTTCTTGTTTGGTTTACCTTCGGACAAAAAGTCTGAAGGAATTCTCTTTTGAGCTTGTCACTTTTTTTTGAAGGGCAAGTTCCTTTCGGGCTTCCTGTCTTTCCCCTTTGCTCCAATTGGCTGCCCTCTACAAGGGAATTTTGAGCTCAAAGTTACCCTTTGGACTTTTGAAAAACATCCACTTTGTTCATCGCTTTCCACTCACAAGGGCTCCTTGGCCTCCAAAATTTCCTTTTAGAAAAATTGTAAAGCTCTTATTTTCTACCTAATTGCCCTCCACAAGGGTACATACCCTTTGAGAATATTGCAAACGAACGTTTGGCTTTTCCACTTGGTCCATTTTATTGACAAAAATCCCTCCAAAGTAATTCACTTGCCTTTTAAAGCATCCAAGATCAAATTGGGTTCCAAGTCGACTCCTGCTTACAAGACAAATGAGTAAAGCCATTTGGAAAACCTGATTTAGTCCACCAAGACCAAATTGAGGTTTGTAAGTGGCTTTACTTATGAATTTTTACAAGTCACTCATCAAACCTAAAATGCACTTGGTAAGAAAAAGAGGAAAACACTTGGTTTTTTCATGGGAAATGGTCTGATAGAGAAAATTTTACACAAGGTAGTTGAGGGATGAACTAGCTAGAACATGGATTGAATGACTCTTGCAATAAAAAAAGAGGTGGTTCCTAATTTTGGCTTGTAGGACCAAAAATTGGTCAACAACACCTACCCTTCAATATTTATGTAATGTACCTTATTGAAGGGCAAGTGCCCTTCAAGATTCCTCTTTGTCCCTTTCTTCAACCTTTTCTCAGTGAATTCCCCCATGGACAAAAAGTTCATAGGAATTATTTTGGGCCTGACTGTTCCTTCCATTTTATTGTGGACAAGAAGTCCATAGGAATTATTCTCAAACTTCTTGTGACTTCATATATTTTAGGGTCCTCAACTTTGGATTTTCCCATGCTTGCAACTTTGAAAAAAGAGATAAGTCATGCACCCCCAAAAACTTGATAAACACTGTCAAGAGTGATTCAGGTTTTTCAGCCCAATTACTTCTACTTGTAGAACCTTGGGAAGTAAAGAAACTTTAGAAACCTAATTGATACTATCAAGTAATTCATGTTTTTCAACCCAAATTACTTTTACTACTTATACTTCAAAATTAAATCACTCTTGAAATCTCGATAAGCACTGTCTAGAGTAATTTGGGTTCAAAAACCCAATTTGCTTCTACTATTGAAAACTCATAAGTAATTTTTGATGTGGTAGATTGAACCCACTAAAATGAGGCTTAGCTCTCTTCATCCACGTGACACAATGGATACATACCTCTTGCTATGGGTGGAAAACGTGAGGGATGAATCACTAGATTAGGGGCTAGCTCCCCTTGATGCACCTTGAGGCCCTGGATTTCCTACTACTAACTACATCGGGGGATGAAAAGGGAGAGAAAAATATTGAAATCAAAACCTAAACTATGTGGTGATGCACCAAATGGATGGTCTACTCAGCCTTGACATACACTTTAAATCAAGACAAGCTAGCCTACACTTCACTCAAAATGAGAATTTTCTTGCAACAATGTTTTAGCAGGGGGTCCTGTGGAGAGATAAGAGAGGAAAAACTAGCACAAATGGTGTTCTAAGACACACTATTCCATATCCTATTCACTTTCCTATTCTTCTTCAGACACTTCCTATGACCTGCAAGAGAAGAAAACACAAACACTAAACACTGTTGGGGTTAACACATGAAGATAGAGAAAGAGACCACACTTTCACAAAACTAACACCCAAATGTATGCTCAGTGAAACACTCAAAATAAGGTAAAAGCTTTGTCTTAGATTCAAGGTAAAATTTTGCAGGGCTTTTCCATACAAGCTAAGAGATATCTTCCTCAAATGAGAAATTACAATATATAGAGTGTTGGAACCAGAAGTTGACAAATCCCTAGAAAAGGAGACTCATGATGAGTCAAACTTTCTATTGAGACAAGATGCCATGCTACTACTATGTTTTCTAGATTTGCATATGGAAACCATGTTGTAGGTTGTCCAAACCACCACCTTTTTTGTTCTTGTCTTACAAAAGTATGTGCTACTCCTTCTAGTAACTGACAAAGCCATTTTGAAGTTATTGTGGCTAGATTGTGTTTTCTTCAATGCTTGGGTGTCACTTGGCTGCACATTAAAAGCTTGACATGAAAACATGACTGCACCTTCTATCATTCAAAAACCAATCCTTTTATTGGTTTTTGGTGGAGACCATTTTACCTAAATGCATCTACTCTTCCTATTGATGACACCTGTGCCACTTGCCTTGGTCTAGTTGGTCCTTGGGTCTATGCTTTGGGCCTATCATGCCACTTGGAACATTTTGAGCTTTTACTTTATTATGTTATGTGGCCATGTTCTGGGTTATCCACCTTTTTTTCTTTTACTATGTTATTTCTCTTTGCCTTGGCTTTTTTCCTTTTGTATTTACCATTCGGGTTCTCGAGTGCTTGTTATTTCTCAGGCCTTCATATTGATCTTTTTCATTTTCCAAACTTATCTAAGTTCTTGGGTCTTCACATTGATTTGCTCACTTCTTCCCTTTTTCCTTGTCTTTTCCTTTAGGTAGGCCTATCTTTTTTCTACCTTCTTTGGCCTTTGGGATTTTGGTAATGTCAAATTTCTTTAGACAAAATGTCCAAAGAAATTCTCTTTTGGGCTTGCCTTTGCTCCTTTCTTTCGGTGGGCCTTTGTGTTGTGCTTTCCTTTAGACATTTCTTTCCTTTGATTTATTCTTTTCTTGAAGGGCATGTGCCCTTCGAGCCTTTTGTTTTCATCCTCTCTTTCTTAAAGTGCCCTCTGCAAAGGCTTCTCCCATCCAAAAGTTCCCTCTGTAAGGGCAAGTGCCCTCTGCAAGGGAAAGTGCCCTTCAAAAACTCTAAAAATGACCCTTCAAAAAAGTGAAAAGAGTCCTCTTTTTTGACCAAGTGCTCTCTATAAAGACACTTACCCTTAAAAACTTTTGTAATTGCCCTACATGCAGTTGAAGTTCCCTCTAAGAAAATTCCTTGCCTTTGCAAGCCACTTAGACTAAATCAAGTCCTTGGAAGGAACTTACTCATAAAGTTACTTAAGTAAGGCCTCTTGACAAACCCAAATGTTTCTTCTAGACCCTTTTGGGTTATCCAATACCTCCTACTTTGAACTTTGGACCTGCTCCCACTTATGAAATTTCATGAGTAAGACCACTCAACAAACCCAATTGAAACTATCTTGACCCATTCAAGTTTTTGGATTGTTTTTGCTTATAAGACAAAACAAGTAAAGTCATTTGGAGAACTCAATTTGGTCTAGCAAGACCAAATCGGGTTTTGCAAGTGACTTTACTTATGAAAATTTCACAAGTAAAGTGGTTTAAAAAACCCAGAATGCACTATGGAGACCAAGTAAATGAATTTGAAAAGATCGAAGTAGTTCCCCTTGACAAACCCAAAATACACTTGGTTAAATGAAATGAGGTAAATACTTGGTTTTTTCATGGAAGAGGTCTAACAGGGAACCTTGACGAATGATTTTATCCAAAACATGGATTGAAGACTTATGCAAAAAAGAGGGGGTGCCCATTTTTTACTCTAAATGACCAAAAAATGGTCAACAATAACTTGAAAAACCTGATTTACACTGGGAGGAGTAAATCAGAGTTTTGAGCTTGACTTGCTTTCCTTCATGCAACTTGACAAGTAAAGCTAGTTGAGAAACCCAATTTGCACTAAGATAGTAAAACACTTCTCAAAACCTGATTTGCACTAAGCACCTCTAATTTTCAACTCCTCTTGCCTTGAAATTCCTCTGAACACCCTAAAAACTTGTATGGATCCTTCCAATGAAAGCTTCAAATGATAGGGGTGATAATTTGACTTGTAGGGTTAAAATTTTCATCATGAACTTCCATCATTAGAGGTTGGTCCACTCTCAAACAAAGGCAATTCATGATGAAAATTAGGTACATGAATAAATTCATACCTCTCCAAATCTACATACTTTTCTTGCTTGCTTTCGTCAAGAGTCTCCTCCTTTGTTTGCTCCATCACTATGTATTCTTCCCTAGAAGAAGTAGAGATCTAAAGTAAGATCTTTGTTGTTCCTTTGCTTGATATAACTATTTGTGATGTTCCTTGATCTCTTATAGGTGCTGACTTACTTGGGTAGAAATCAACCTTGCTTCTTTATCTCCTTGCAACCATTCATTACCCAATCTTTAAGATCCTTCCATGCTATGATATGAAAAATTAGATTGTTTGCAACTTGAATCCATAGTAGTTATTTCATGTTTAGTCATCACATCTTGAGTATCATCAAGATCATCCTCATATGATTCATCTATCACCTCATGGTTATGTGAGGGTAATGGAGTGCTTTCCATAATCAAAAAAATAGGACTGTCATCGTCAAGTGCTGGTCCAAGATTTGTACCCAGCTGAAAACCAAGTGTATTACTTGTCTTAATGACTATCTTGTGGTTGCAAGTTGTACCTTCATTGACCTTCAAATCTTTCCCTACTAATTAAATTTGATCTAATTTGTCCAAGTCAATTTTCTCATTACATAACACATTGCCTTCATATGTATTAACAACATCACCTTCAAGGTCACCCAACTCAGAATTTGATTCCTTGCAACTACTATGTAGAGATTGTGAAATATCCCATGGCATGCTTCTTCCATCATCATTAGTCACCAATAACCCCTGAAAAGGATCTTGTGCATAGATACCAACCCAAAAAGTGAATCCACTATGATGACACTATGATACTTTGATTTTCATATGGTTCCCACTGAAAGTGTATTTAATGCCACTTGAAAGTTCAACATCAATGGTATTCACCCCATCAAACTGTAGACCACCATAGTATTCCATCCCTTGTGGTAACCCCACAAGGCCAACCAATATCTCATGATGATCCAATCCAAAATATTCCACTATAGGAAGTAACCCATCAACAATATTGGATGGCCCAATAGACAATTCAACTGGATTCACCTCATAATCACACACCACACCTAGATCCCACAACTTACTTTTGTTAACACAAACACAAGATTCCTCATGTGAGATGGTTTCTTTAAACAACTCACTCTCCAAGTCACCAATATTGAAATCCTCATGTGCACTTCTCTCCATAGGTTTGGATTGGGAGTCAAACTGATACACATCTGAACTACCATCACTTAAATGAGATAAGAATTCACCATTATAAGCTAATTTGGAAGCTTCAATGTAGTCACATTCATCACGCTCTTTTTCAACAATCTTATCATTTATGTTCAATCTACTAGTGTCCTCAAGGAGGCTAATAGTCTCAAAAACTTAATTAGATGGATCTAATTTTGTACCAAGAGCTATTGCTTTGTCATCTTCATTAAACACATCCTCAACATATGTAGATGCATGCACTTCTTGTATACATTCTTACCTTGGAATAAATAATGATCTAATTTATGATTCTCTTTGTTTCCTTGCATTATCTAGCTGATTGCATCATTATTTGACTTATTGAAGGTGTTGTTTTTCATGTGAAGCCACTAACTTAGCCTTCTTGGCTCTTTGTTGCCAACTGTCATACAAGATTTGAGTCTTGTTCACATCTTCCAAGGTCTGATATTCAAAATCAAAATGTTTGTGGCATAAATCCACAATATATAATTCATATTTAACACCCAAACCTTGAATACAAATATTAGAATACTCTACTATACCATCATTTACATGTGAAATGGATGTTACCTCATGATTAGGACTGTTATTGCAAAAATCAGAATAGGTGTCATACTTTGGTGTCATATTTTCAACATCTCTAATGGGCTGATCAATGATTGTAATATTTTCCACTTCAAGATCCACATGATGACTCAATGGTGTGCCATGTGTCTCCTCTTGATCCAACATTATTTCTTCTTTAGGATTCCCACATGATGACTGATTTCTACATTGATTGTGATCACTTGTAGGCTATAAATTGCAAATAAGTGATTCCTCTTCCTTTCTTGGTTCTTTGATATTTAACACTTCACTTTTCCCAATGATTTATTTCTTTTCTTGCTGTTGATATACCAAAAATTGTGTGTATGAAAGCATGTCTTCTATCTCTTGAGGAAGAGAGTGATACTTATCATAACTGGGAATAATTTTTCTATTATATGGTGACAAATCACTAGTGTGCCTAATTTTCCTTGAAAGTGAATCTTCAACATGTTGAAATTTTTTTAGCACCCTTTGTTGTCAATGGTGAAAGTCCCTCAACATTAGTTCTATGTTAGGCAACTTCCCCATAGTTTCCATCTCACTATCCACAACCACAACTCAAACCAAACTGTAGTACAAGCAACTGATCTTTACCCAACATGCTGGCAAGATCATGGCTATGATACCACTGAAAGATCCCTTCCCAAATCTGATCCAAATTTTTTAGTTTAAGTGGTTTGACATTTCATCAAACACTTAGCATGCAATTACTGAGATATGAATTCTAATTGTTTACTTGCAATTTTATACTTGTTTCAATGCATGTAAGATATAATAGATGCCTATAGAGGAACTACAGTACTTATCATAATGTAAGACCAATGAAAATATTTATTTCATTATGTCATAGGTTTTGAAAATAAACTTCAAATGTTATCCAAAACTGATCAGAACATAACAAACAATAGATTTTCCCTAACATAACATTATTTCTAACAAAAAAGAACTACATTAACTACATACCCAGAAAGGGTTGAATCTTCATTAATGAACTATTGAAAATGATGGTCCAAAGGCTGGAAATGATCATGAAAGACTAGTAAAATTACTGCAAAGTGATGGCAGCAAACTGCCCACTTAAACCCTAGTTGTAAGGCCATTAAATCTGATATAAAATCCTTGAAAACCTGATTGCATAATACCTTTCACACCCTTGCACTTACTGAATATGAATGCCCTTCATATTTGGAGGTTTCCATCCCCAAACACAAGTATCCAATAGAAGGTTTCCGTCCCCTATGGCTAAACTGAAAGAGGGTTTCCCTCCTCAATCAATTTTCATTTGAAGCACTGCTCCAAATTGCAAAAATCTATTTTTGATAAAATGACATAATCCCCTCTATGAAATGAAAGAAAAAAATATATGGATTCCAACCAACCAACCCTAGACTCCAAATTCCTCTTAAATCTCATTTTATGAACTTTTAGGTCTCCAATATGGGTCGCCCCCCCTTTGGGAAAACATAAATCTTTTATTTCACTTTAATTTAATAAAGTCACTTAGACTTTATTAAGTGACTTTAATATTATAAAGTCACTTAAATTTTATAAAGTTACTTTATTAGAATTAAAATATATTCTAATGTCAAAAAGTAACTTCATAATGGAAAAATATAACAATAGACACTTTAAAGTGACTTTTCCCAATGAATATTACAATTTTATCCACCATTTATTCCCTCAACACCTCCATTAGCCTATGAGAATACTAAATAGGCTAATCTACATAACCGAGTGATCTCCTTAGGAAAGAGAGGACATTACACCACATCTCATATGGAGTCTTTGATTCAAGAGCTATTGATGGTGATCTATTGTGAAGGTATACTATTGTTTTAGCTGCTTCGACCCAAAAGTATAGATTTACCCCTTTGAAATACAACATTGCACAAACCATATTCATCACAGTTGTAACAATCCTTGCCCAATCTACCCTTAATTGTCTCAATTTGCTGCCTTATAATGTTGTTCAAACACTTTGTAAGCAAAGTGCTTCTTGTTGGTTTTTGTCACAATTTTGATGATTTGTTTGAATGATGATGGATTAAAGCTTCAAGTGTTTATAGAACAATTCAAGAATGACAATGCTAAGTTCTAGATGCAAGAATGACTTCTTTTTTATTTTCTTATATACAATTAGATGAATTCATAAAGCAAACTAATCACCTACAACCAATGCACATTTAGTCAAATAGTTGGCATGCAACCTACTATCTCAATTCAAATGCTCAAAAGATAACTATAAATGACTAGCAACTTGTGATTCTTATTTTTATTGATGATTTGATACAATGCTCCACTAGACTAGCCAAGACTCTTGGCATAAACAAGAATTACAATTATATGGTATGCTGGTATGAAGGATGCACACCTACAGCTGCAAATATAAACTATACTAAAGGATGAATTGTATGTAATGAACCCTGGTGGGATTGAGGCACCCTTGAGATTAGATGAAGGAGCAAGCAATTTCTAAGTGAAAGGATGATATCCCAAGCCAAATCAAATTTTCCAAGCCATTCACCCCTTTTATGGTCTGATCTCAAACTTAAAATAATATGCAATGAATATGCGCTATCTCAATCATCTAATATCATCTCCATGCTCCAAGGAAGTGGGTGCACCAAGCCAAGCAAAGAATCAATGCAAATTGGAACCCACACAGGAAAAAATGTCCCTCCTAATGACATCCTTCCTTGACTGTAAATATCTGATTCTTATATCATATTTTTCTACAATGCAATCTGCTCTCTTAACCAAGGAAAATTGATGCCAAGCTATATAGAAACCAACACCAAAAGATAGCTATGCAACCTCCACAAATTCACCAAATCGATTTCTCCAAAATTGGTTAATGGCCACAAATTTTGCTCCAATTGAGATGACTAAAATGCCGACACTAAAATGCAACCCTTCAAGAGATATTTCACTCCCTCAGTTATGTTATCAATGGGAGTTATCATTTCCAAAGACAAATTGATTCATTGCAAAAAAAATTAGGCTCCACCAGCATACCACAACAAAGACAACATCAAATCTGGATGATTCATAATAGCAGCCCACACCTCCATATATATATATATATATATATATATATATATATATATATTCTTTCCTTCATTTGGGAAGCTTCTAGAAACATCATAATATTTTATTATTATTTTTCCCTTTTAATATATTATATTTGCATTTTAATATAGAATAATGAATTATAACATAAAGTAAATATAACATAATCTTGTAATATGAGGTTTCTAAAAATATAAACATTCTAATAATTCATTAGAAAACCTCCAGAATATGTCAAAACTTCCCCAAAGAAACCAACTGCCATTTGGGTAACTACGGAGAAAACCCTCTAACCATGCAGTATTAGCTTACGAGGGCCACTAATAAGCTAATCATGTTAAAAGTACAATGTCTATCTAGAAGGGGACATTATAGTCTACCCCTCCTAAAATTGCTTGTCCCCAAGCAATCTCAAATTTGGATGCTATAGAATCTCCTCACTTTCCCAAGTAACATCCTCCACTGGCAAGTCCCTCCATTTAATTAAGTATTCATTGATGAACCATCTCCTCAAAGTACTCTCTTGAACATCCAAGATGGCCTCAGGCACCAGTATTAATTTCCCCTCATCATCTAGGGGTGGCAAAGTCATGGAAGGAACCACATGATGTCCTAATGCATTCCTAAGGGATGACACATGGAAGACATTATGTACTCTGTTGTCAGCTAGCAACTATAACTCATCAGCCACCTCACCCACTCTCTTGATAATCCTAAATGGCCCATAGTATTTTGGCTTAATCTTCTCGACTCCAATTTTCTTAAGAGAATATTGTCTATGTGGCTATAGCATCAAATACACCATATCACCAACCTCAAATGAGCATTCAACTCACTTCTGATCTACATACTACTTTTGTTGGTTCTGAGCCTTCTATATGTTTTCTCACAATACTCTCATAATGTCTTGGTTCTCCTACAATAGATCACCAACACTAGGTAATTAGCTATCTCCAAATAATAAATCTAGAAAGATCGGTGCATCATACCCATAGAACACTATGAATGGTGTCATCTAAATGGAGAGATGGTAAGTGGTATCGTAACAATACTCACATAAATATAACCACTTAACCTAACCCTTCTGTTGCCTTGATATGTAGTTTTTGAGGTATCCTTCCACCCATTTATTCACAATCTCCATTTGTCCATCGGTCTGTGGGTGGTAACTAGTACTCAGAGTGAGTTTTGTCCCACACAACCTGAATAGTTCCTAGCAAAAATGAATCATAAACTAGCTGTCTCTATCACTGACTATGCTCTGAGGTAACCCATGCAACCTAAACACCTCATGGAATAACAATTCTGCCACCTACATAGCTGAGTAAGTAGTTGAGATTAGAAGTGAGCATATTTAGTCAAACGATCCACAACCACATATATGCAATCCCATCCCTGGGTTTTGGGTAATTTAGTAACAAAATCCATAAATAAGCATTCCCATTTCCTATTAGGAATTGGAAGTGGCTGAAGTAAACCTACCAAATATGTGTGTTCCTATTTATTTTACTGACAAACAAGATGCTCTCTGACATATCATTGAACATCTAATTTGAGGCCCTTCTAAGTGAACCTCTCCTGAATCTATTTGTAAGTCTTGAAATACTTGGGATGACCTGTCATGGGTGTATCATGAAAGGTCCTCAAAATAATGTTCTTCATCTCTGATCTTGGGGTCAAATAAATCCTTCCTTTGTAAATGATTAAATCATTTACAACTATATATCTAGCATCTTGTATTGACCCATCAATAATACTTGCAACCCAACTATCATTGGCATACTCTACCACTATCAAGTGTTGCCAATCATCTGCTATCCCAATCATAGAACTCAAGTGTGGACGTCGAGATAAAGCATCAACAACCACATTTTGTGTCCCCTTGACAAAGGAGATGTCAAAATCATATGATTTCAGCTTGCTAACCCATTTTTGTTGCTGATCATTAAGATCTCTCTATCCAAGGAAATGCCTCAAATTGTTATGGTCTATTTTCACCACAAACTTGTTGCCTACCAAATACTACCTAAATTTGGCCAATGCATGCATGATGGCCAACATCTCCTTGTTATATATTTTGCACCCTCTCTCTAGACCATGAAACTTCTAACTCTCAAAAGCAATTAGATGTTTGTCCTACATAAGGACTACACCTATCCCCTCACCTGATGCATCACACTATTGCTCAAAGGGTTTGGAGAAATATGGAAATACAAGAACTGGGCAAGAAGTCATAATTAGTTTGAACATCTCAAAATAATCTTGTGCCTCAAGAGTCTAAACAAATGCCCCTTTCTTTGTCAAATTAGTGAGTGGTGCCACATGTCATGAATATCCATTAACAACTTGTGATAGAAACCACACAATCTAAAAAATCCTCTAAGTTGAGTAAGGTTCTCTGGAGTAGGCCATTCAACAATCGCCTTGATCTTCTCTGGGTCGATACGTACCCCCTCAACACTAATGATGTGCCCAAGATACAATAATTCTATCATTCCCAAGTCACATTTGGATTCCTTGGCATACAAGGATTCACCTCCAAGAATACCCAAAACCATATCAAGATGTGCAATGTGATGTTCCCATGTTCTGCTATATACCAAGATATCATCAAAGAATACCAACACATACCTCCTTAACTATGAATGGAAGACCCTGTTCATCATAGACTAAAATGTCATTGGAGCATTGGTTAGCCCAAATGGCATAACCACGAACTTGATATGTCCACAATGGCACCTGAAAGCCATCTTCTCTATGTCCTACTCCCTGACATGAATCTGATGATACCTCGACCTCAAGTCAATTTTGGAGAAGTAGCAGGCACCATGTAACTCATCTATCAACTCATCAATTCTAGGGATGGGATAATGGTTCTTGATTATTCTTTTATTCATGAGCCTATAATCAATACACATCTAGAATGTACCATCCTTTTTCTTGACCAAGACTACTGATGATGCAAAAGGTGACTTACTTGGTCTAATGTGTCCCATGGCCAGCAACTCCTTAATAGTTTTCTCCATTTCATCCTTCAGTCTCTTGGGGTGCCTATATGGGGTGACCATCATGGGCTTAACACCCTCCTCCAACTCAATGATATGATCAATCCCTCTGTCTGGTGGTCTTCCTAGTGGAATATCACTGAATACCTAAGTGTGCTTAATTCTTAACTCCTAAATGTCTAGATGGTAAACTGGCTTATGTTGCTCACCCTGTGTAAGCATCAAAACACACTTAGCTTCCCACTCAACCATGTCATGCCTCATTAGTCTCTCCATCCTCCTAAAAGAAATCATCCTAAAACTAGAATCTTGAATAGCCTTGAGGACATGAGTTTTTCCATCTACCTAAAATGGTATTTCCATCTCTTTAAGATCATGTAATGTCCCCTTCTAGCTAGACATTATACTTTTAGCATGATTAGCCTATTAGTGGCCCTCGTAGGCTAATATGACATGGTTAGAGGGGCTTCTCCATAGTTACCCAAATGGTAGTTGGTTTCTTTTGGGAAGTTTTGACATATTCTAGAGGTTTTCTAATGATTTATTAGAATGTTTTTATTTTTAGAAACCTCATGTTACAAGATGATGTTATATTTATACTTTATGTTATAATTCATTATTTTATATTAAAGTGAAAATATAATATATTAAAAGGGAATAATAATAATAAAATATTATGATGTTTCTAGAAGCTTCCCAAATGAAGGAAAGAAAAAAAAAGAATAAAGGGAGGTGTGGGTTGTCATTATGAATCATCCCGATTTGATGTTGTCTTTGATGTGATATGCTGGTGGAGCCTAGAGTTTCCTGTAGTAAATCAATTTGTCTTTGGGAAATATAACTCCCATTGATAGAATAACTAAGGGAGTGAAATATCTCTTGAAGGGTTGCATTTGGAAGTGATATTTCAATCATCTCAATTGAAGCGAAATTTGTGGCCATTTGTCAATTTT
Source organism: Torreya grandis (assembly GCA_037957365.1). Taxonomy (NCBI): domain Eukaryota; kingdom Viridiplantae; phylum Streptophyta; class Pinopsida; order Cupressales; family Taxaceae; genus Torreya; species Torreya grandis. Next base: position 3,734,232 of record JARHVA010000128.1, on the reverse strand, counting down.
GGAGAAATCAATTTGGTGAATTTATGGAGGTTGCATAGTTATCTTTTGTTTTTGTTTTATATATATCTTGTCATCAATTTTCCTTGGTTAAGAGAGCAAATTGCATTGTAGAGAAATCTGATATAAAATTAGATATTTACAGTCAAGACGTTTTTGCTTGTGGGGGTTCCGATTTGCATCGATTCTTAGCTTGGCTTGGTGTGCCCACTTCCTTGGAGCATGGAAATGATATTAGATGCTTGAGACAACACATATTAATTGCATATTATTTTAAATTTTGAGATCAGACCAGAATAGGGGTGACTGGCTTTGAAAATTCAATTTGGCTTGGGAGATCATCCTTTCACTTGGAAATTGCTTGCTCCTTCATCTATTCTCAAGGGTGCCTCAATCCCACCAAGGTTAATTGCATACAATTCATCCTTTAGTATAGTTTATATTTGAAACTATAGGTGTGCATCCTTCATACAAACATACCATGTAATTTTAATTTCTTGTTTATGCCAATAGTCTTGGCTAGTCTAGTGGAGCACTGTATCAAATCATCAATACAAATAAGAATCACAAGTTGTTGGTCATTTGTAGTTATCTTTTGATCATTTGAATTGATATATTAGGTTTTATGCCAAATTTTTGACTAAATGTCCATTGGTTTTAGGTGATTAGTTTGCTTTGTGAATTCATCTAATTGCATAGAAAATAACAAAAAAGGAAGTCATTCTTGCATCTAGAAATTAGAATTGTCATTCTTGCATTGTTCTATAAACAATGAAACTTTAATCCATCATTCAAAAAAATCATCAAAGCTATGACAAAAACTACAAAGAAGCACTTTGCTTACAAAGTGTTTGAAAAAAATTACAAGGCAGCAAATTGAGACAATTAAGGGAAGATTGGGCAAGGATTGTTACAGATCCAGGGTGAATTTCCCTATGTCATGTAACCATCTCATGCCATGTACCATATATATATCACCCATATTCACCACATATAATTCAATCTTAAACTCATAGTTATTCAAACACATAGGCAAATCTAATATCCTTCTTTCACACTTGAGGGTATAACCATTTGCCACCTTAACTCTTATTCCCTCAAATTCCTCTGTCCTGATTCCATGCCTCCTAACCAATAGGGCATCAATAAAATTATGAGTTTCCCTTGTGTCAAGAAAAGTGATAATATTTTTCCCTACTATAACTCCATGGATTATAAATTATCCCTCCTAATAGATGCTAGTGATGTGTGCATTATGTTGCCTCGTTGCCCCTTCATGCTCTCCTTCTCTTTTATGCTTATCTTCCTCATGATTCATACTTAAATCCTCAAGATCAGATTGTTGATTTGATTTCTCTGACTCAGAGTCCTCATAATATGCCCACATCACTCTATTAGCTTTTCCTTTATGTCTTAAGGGATAATCATGGTTTGCATCATAGGGCCCCTTGTAGTAGAAACATAACTTCTTGTGCAAATCAGTAAGTGCATCCCTATTTAGAGGTGATGATGATTTGCCCTTAAAATTTGGTTTGTTCTTCTTTTTAGAGAAAAATTTATTGTCTCAATATGAACAAGATCCATTTGATGAGTACTTTCTTTGGGGGATGCAAGTTCTATGCTCCTAGCCTTCTTCATTGCCTCCTAAAGTGTGGGAGGATCAAATTCTTTAATCCATCCTCATATAGGCTCCAATAACCCCTTAATGAAGAGCACCACCAATTTTCTCTCTGAGATGTTGGGCACCATTAATGATAGTTTTTAGAATTCTCCAATATAGCTTTCCAAACTACCAATTTGCTTGAGCTAGGCCAAATCCCTAAAGTATGATTCTAGATCCTTCCTATCAAAATTCTCGATTAGTCTATCCACAAACTCCTGGTAAGATGTGATCTGACTATGTTGCAATGTAACTAGTCCATGATACCACCATTTGTGTGTTGTTTCCTCTAGACGCAAAGTGGCATATTTGATAGTTTCCTCTTTTGTCATGGGTAGAAGAGCCAAGAAGGTATCCAACTTATGAATCCATGACTATGTCTTAGTGTTGTCACTTCCATCAAACATGGGTATTGTAAGCTTATTAGTAGCATGATTGAGTTCCTTATTCTAATTTCTAGGTCTTCTCTCCTACTGAGACTTATAGTAATCCATCCTTGATTGTACAAACTGATCAAAATGCATAAGCTATTGTGCTTCAAGTGTCAATTGTTACCATTCATCATGGGTAGACATGTATGCATCAGCATAGGTTAGATTCACAATCTCTTCAATATTCTACTCAGCTGGTTCATTTCTCAAGAATGTGGGCTGAGTAGGCCTATTTATAGTGCAGGAGGGTACCCTCTACACTCTTTGGGACCCAGCTACACTCCTATCATCTTCCTAGACCTGAGGCTATCTTCTAGGTAAATTCAACTACTACAAAGTATTTGCCAACTGCTTTAAGGCCCTAGCTACCTGTTGCTGACCAACTCATAAAAACTCTAGGCTTCACTAGCATACCACAACAAAGACAACATCAAATCTGGATGATTCATAATCGTAGCCCACACCTCCCTTTATACTTTTTTTTTGCTTTCCTTCATTTGGGAAGCTTCTAGAAACATCATAATATTTTATTATTATTTTTCCCTTTTAATACATTATATCTACACTTTAATATAAAATAATGAATTATAACATAAAGTAAAAATATAACATCATCTTGTAAGATGAGGTTTATAAAAATAGAAAAATTCTAATGAATCATTAGAAAACCTCCAAAATATGTCAAAACTTCCCCAAAGAAACCAACTGCCATTTGGGTAACTACAGAGAAGACCCTCTAACCATGTCATATTAGCCTACGAGGGCCACTGATAGGCTAATCATGCTAAAAGTACAATGTCTAGCTAGAAGGGGACATTATAGACACCAAATCAGATTTTCATGGTTTATCCTCTCACTATCCCATTACTAAATTCACAACATTTGGGATACTCATCTTACATGAAAAGGACCAAGTTTTCATTCCTTGGAGGGGCAGTTCCCTTTTTACAAATTCCAACCTTATGAGTGATGGACCACTTTTCTTGAACATTTTCAGAATGTGCCAAGGGTTGACTTATGCCAACTTTCCCAAAATTTTCAATGCATGTAATAAGCTGATTTTGTACCCTTTTTTCAAAATTTTCTTTTTCATCACTTTCAGAATTTGTTACCATGCAAATGTTTAGAATTTTGAGTGCAATAAACAAGTCGATTTGGTATGTACAACTCAAATTTTTTTGAGTGTGTTAAGGGCCTCTTCCATGTGAAAATTTCTAATTTTCTCCTATCATCCATAATTTGACATTTTACCCACTCCTTGACATGCCTAAATTCATTATTTTTGGAAATTTTCATGCTTCTCAAGCAAGGAATAGGATGATTTTTAACATACCTTAGTGGCTGTCCCCTCTCAAAATTTATCATTTTTTAAACCCCATTCAAGGAACAACAATTTCTAGAATTTAGTTTACTTACCAAACATGAAGTAGGGTGAATCCCTCTTAGTGGTGGTGGCTACCCAAACTCAGAAATTGCAGTGCTTTCCCATGGTTTGAAAGTTTCACATAGATCCAACATCCATATTAAGAATTTGCATTGCTCAGTCATTGAATTTCTTTGGGAAAATTCCATCCTCCATTTAGTTCCCTTCATCTTATATTCATTGTTAGCATGATCCTCATGTTGATTAAAATATGTTAAGGACATAGCATGGTAGTGATACAACAATTCTTTGTTATGAAGATAATTAAATAGATTACCTTTAGGTGCTGGTCTAAAAAATTTTAGCAAGTTGAAAATGAACAATAGTACCTAAAAATTTGACTTTGACCATCAAATGCTCTCCATCATCATGCCAAATTTATTCTTCTTATTCTTTTAGCTCATGCTCCAAGATTTCCCCTTCTTCCTTCACCACTAAGGAAGAATTCATAACACTACTTTCAACATATGATGGTTCATACTTTACAAAGTTTGCATGAGGATTCATTACTTATAGGGCTGGGACAACTTCAACCTTGGATGCTTGACACCCCTCATGTAAGGCTTGATCTTTCTTTTTCTTGGAGAAAAACTATTTTTTCTAATTTTCCTCTATTCTTGTCTTCCCCTTTTTACTTTCTTTGTTGCTCATGAACTTGTTGGACAACTTCTACTTGCTGCCCCAAATTTTTTGATTTGTGAAATTTAAAAATTTCAACATTTGGTTTCACCAAAGTTCTTGATTTTTCCTCATTGATGTGTCCTATTTGTAGCTCCCTTCATTGCAAGTGTGTCAACTCTTCGAAGTAAAGCTCCATATCAACCCTATCAAACCTCCCAATGAGCCTCATATTGAATTTTTCATAGTTGTCTATGAGGTGATGCCCTTGGGTTATCAATCCATGGTACAACCAATCATGGGCAACCCCTTCTAAATGCATTGTGATGAATCTTAAGGCTTAATCTACCTTCATGGGACAAAGTGTAAGGTATGTACCTAACTTATCAATCCATGCCCTAGCTGAAATGTTTGTAGAACCATTGAATGTGGGAAGAGAAATCTTCCTCAAGGCATCATGTAACTTTTGTCCAACCCGATATTTCCCATACCTCTTTTCCATGAAAAAAAATCATTGAGGTCGATCCCCTTCTTGAAAGGGGGTGGGTATGTCATATACTCCTCATAAATCTCCATAAAATCTGTTCGAATGGAAGGTTGGTCCTTCCTTTCATGAGCTTGAGAGGATTTCTCAAACCTTGTATTGTCTATATCTCCTATGTCACAGATTGACATGAAACCCTCAAACCTCACATTTGGGCAAAAAATTAGCTTTCATACCACTGTAATATCCCAAAATAGGATAAAATACTAAAATCTAGAATTTCTGTCAAACCTAGCCAAAACAAATATTTTTTTAATTTTTATTGCAAACCTTAGTTATTCAAAACCCTCACAAAACTAGAATAAATTTTACCAAACCATAGTATCAATTTAATAAATATTCTACTAAATTTAAGGTATTAAATCATTCAACCAATTTAGCTCAATTGGCACCACATGTATAAAAATTACAACGAATTAAATACTGATATTTTATGCTTTTCTCCAATCTGAAAATGCTAGAAAATATCCTAAAAAATGAGGATAAATACATAATTAATTATAAGAAAATTTAGAATATTATTTAGGCTTGAAATAGCCTAACAAACCCTCAATTATGCCTCCCAATCAAGTTGCCCAACTACAATTAAATAATTAATTGCTCATGTCAACACATCAAACCCTAAAAGAGGGTTTCTAAGCTTCCAAATGTAGTGCAACCCTAGTGAAATGGGTATTTAACACAAAAATCTATTCATTTCCCTATAAATGGTCTCAAACCCTTGCCAAATGACCTCAAACCAAGTCACCACACTCCTTGACCTAGTTGGCACACTTTACAATGAAATCACCAAACCTTAGGAAGGGTCCAAACTATAAATTTTATCTTTGATGATTAATTACAACACTTGAACTAATGCTACCCTAGATGAGGAATACAAGTTTTCATCCATGATTAGTTACAACACTTGAACTAGTGTTGCCCTAGATGAGGAATGTAGGTTTTTATTTGTGAACCTTCTTTGGCTTTGAAGGGTTTCATCTTTAAGTCCTTGGTCAAGCATTTTCATGCTTAGACTCAAAATTCTAATATCATAATATACATACCTTGAAATGAATGACAAACCTCCTTATATACCTTACTCTTCAATTCGGGTGCTCCATTTGGAAGAAAGTGCAAAACGTTATAAGGTTAACTTTATTTTAAAATCACTTAAGGGCTATGTGAACCCCGTCAACTCAAAAATCCCCCTCAATTTAAAATTAGAACTAATTAACCAAAAGGTAGCTTTATATAATTTGAAGAGGAGTTAGTGCTTCCTTTTTAAGCCCCATTTCCCTTAGCCTAAGGGAAACACCAAAGAATAAGGCTAAGGGTCCTTTTTCACTCTTATGTCCAAAAGGGGGATATGACAAGGAAGGATCATCTATTGAATATTTTGTATTCAGTTGTGGTAAAAGGAGATATCTCCCATGAAGAGGCCCCTGATACTTTGTAGTGTGCTCTTGTTATTTCAATACAATATTGCTATCTTCTTTTAATTCAATGCATATTTGTTATATTTTACTTGCTAGATTAATTTGTGCAAGTAGGTTCCTAACATAGTTGTTAAGGTTCTTAAGGCTTTCATCCATATTCGGAGTATAAAAGACCATTTAGTCTAGTGCTTTGATATGATGGTTGGGATTTTCAAGATCACTATTGAAACCATGTTACATTGAATAGATATAGATCGATATTAAGAAAGATTGCATCATGAGTTAATTAAAATGGTGTGCGTGGGAGGGATATATCTAAATAGGTTGAGACTCGTTAGAAAAATCCTAAGAGGAGACATCAATGATAATGATGAAAAAGATAAGATGCTAAGGGAAAAAAGAAAATGTGAAAACGATCCAAAAAAGTGGTGGGATAAGATTCACATTGGGTTTATTAGAATGCAATGATGGTGAAGGTGATGTGATGATAAATAAATAACACTAAGAAGTCATACAAAGGGAATAAAAATGTCCCAACACAATAGTGGGGTAAGATTCATGTAGGGCTCAACAAAATGTAATGATGGTGAAGACAATGTGATGATAAATTAATAGTGCTAAAAAGCGAGAAAAAGGGAACACAAAAATGACCCAACACAATGGTGGGGTAAGATGCATGTTGAGTTCACAAAAATGTATGAATGTTGAATATGGTCAACAATACAAATATCCTCTTTAATATAGGAAAAGGGAAAACATCATAATAAATCCAACATACATACAATTGGCTGTGCCACAAAATGGGATAGAGGCTATAAGCATGAGTTGTTTGAAGAAGGGGGATCAAGGATATAATTAGGGAGCCTATGCAAGAAATTGACAAACAAAGACAACCTTGATCCAAGATGTAAAAGATGTAAAATAAAGAGATAAAAATAACATTAGGTGGTATCTAAGATGTATCTAAACTAATGGCTATAACTAAGAGGTATTTAACTAGGAATATATTGACATGCAAAGATAACATAAGCTAAGCTAAGCATGGAGAAAAAGACAACAGCATACTACTTTGTTATATGCATATAAACCAAATAAAAGAGAGAGTTTAGAAATAGGGTCACTTACCTTCGGTTAATTTGCTGGCACATCAATCTTCCCCTTGGCTCAAGTGGCACTTTATGAAATATGTAAGAGGATCATAAGGTAAGGATGAAGGCCTAAGTTTCCTTAGTTGGGGACTACAAAGACTACGTGTACCTCTCTAGTTTAGCTTCTTTCTCAAGAACTTCATAGACCTTGTGTAAAAATTGATCTCCATCAGTATAAGATCTTTTAATTCCTCTTCTAGTAAAGGATGGTTTTCATGTGCATGCAGAACAAAATGGTGGGTGTTTCTTATAAAAATGATATATAGGATCCTTATATATATACAGATCTAACTTCTAAAATTGACCTATCTAATATGCTGACATACATGATCTGATTTGAAGTAGTATAATGATCAAAATGAAAAAATATCACTATGTCAACCTTGTCGAGTTATTACAAAAGGGAAAAAAATTGTATTGGGAGGGGCCGATATGGTTGGAAAGGGACACATGGAGGAAAATGATTTTTGTTAGCAATGGCTGATATATTTGTAAATACAAAGATTAGAATATAACTAACTTGACATGGCAGATTTAGTTGAGGAAAGACCTAAAACTAGGTAGAAGAGACAAAAAGTAGAGAAAAGAGCTCTGGAGGAGACTAGAATGACAGATAGCAAGATAATGTGTGTAAACAAGTATAATAGGTGCTCCTATGGAATAATGGGGTTTAAAATTTAGAGACCTTGAAAAGGAGCACGTACATTGTTATAAGAATGAGGTGGGTCTCAGGATCCCTTGACTTGTTTTTCATCATAACTGGACTAGTTTTGGTTGTGGGAAAAGTATTTTTAGTCTAATTTGGGAATGCGAGAAGAGATATTAAAAATGAGCATGTACATTTTGATAAAAATAAGGTGGGTCTTAGTGTCCCTTGACTTGTTTTTTTCCATCATAGATTACTTTTGGTTTTGTAGGCAAGGTATTTTCACTCTAATTTGGGAATGTGGGAAATCTAAGGATACATCATATTTATCTAATTAACCTTATATTTAGATTTTATGTTTGATATCTCACTGTGTTCAACTCTGTCATCCTATTTCATTCATTTTGATTTGTTTTCCAATGGGTCTTCCCATGCTAACATTGGCATGATTGTATTATACAACATTTTTAGCTAGTTCTTCAAGCTCTTATTTGATACCAACTTGATCAAAATCAAAATTCTATCTTATAGAATTAAAATTAGGATCTATGAAGGAAATGTCTCCCTATCAGGAAACATTTTCTATTTAGAAAATTTTCCTGTCCAAAAATGTTGCCATGTTTCTAGTACCGAAACACCTTGGAAATGCTGTGGAAATGTACCGAAAATGTCCAAGAAATGTCTAGATGTTTCTGGACATTTCTAAGGGATTTCGATAGAAAAAATAGAAGTCAACAAAAAATTTAAAAAAACATAAAACCAACCCAAACCAGACAATAGATATATACATTTAAGTATAATTTTAAGTTTCTTATACTTTAAGTTATATTTTATATATATACTTTTAGGATGTTTGAGAGTTTTGACCTCTAGGAGCTATAGTACAAATTCTAGGTTTGGGAAGATCCTATCACATTTTAGATTTAGTCAGATTCTAAGGTTTCATGGTTTTAGACTTAGCCATATTATTGACCATTTTGGTCCTATAGGCCTAAAAATTGCTCTCTTTCTTTCCCTACTGTCCTGTGCATCAGTCTTGGATGCATCCACCTTACTACAAATACTCCCTTTCCCTTTGCAATAGCCCTGTTCTTATGAAAAGTTGAAAGATCTAAGACCTTTAGGTTCTTGGCTTGTTATGGGGCTTATTTCACTTTCGGAAATTGCCTTGGACAAGCCTTTTGGCAAAGGGATGGGCCAGTTAAAAGAATGCAAGTCTTTTAAAAAGCTCCAAAGATAAAGTGCCCTTAAGGAGGGAAGTTAGGTCACAAACTAGACCATTCAAGTAGGATCTGAAGGGAAATTCTAGACCCAAGATGCCCTTGTAGAGGGTAGTAAAAATATTCAGGAATGTGAGCAAGGCAAAGGATTCCTTTAGACTTTTGTCTGAAGGAAATCCATGACAAAAGGCAAAGGTCCTTCGAATAAAATGTCTGAAGGGAAATACAAGGAAGGAAAAAAGGTAAATTCCTTTAGACAAAAGTCTGAAGGAATTCCTTCAAACTTTTTTTTCGAAGGAATTTGTCAAAGGAAAATACCAAAAGAAAAAGACCAAGACATGAAGGTAGGTTTTCCTTCAGAATTCCTTTAGACATTTTGTCTAAAGGAATTGAGATGACCAAGGGAGCCCGAAGGATCTTGAAGGGCAAGTGCCCTTGCGGAGGGCTCTCAACGACCAAAAAGGGACCTTTTCCAAGATTCGAAGGGACACCTTCCCTTTATGAAGGTGTAATTTCAAAAGGCTGAAGAAATTACCAAAGGGGTGATAGGGTCGAGAACATCAACTTTAGCATAGCAAACCATCCGTTGGAGGTTCAAACATTTGGTGACATCCCCATAGACATCAAATTTAGGACAATAAAATAACCATTGATTCTCAAATGTTTAAAGATAGGCCTATGCATGGAAATGGGTTAGAAGAGAAGCCAAAAGAATTCATAAGCACAAACCTAAAGGAATTCAAAGGCCTTAACGCTGAAAGGAAAAGACCATTGAGAAAGGAGCCTGAGGAGCCAAGAAATGATAGAAGATAGCCCCAAAGGCATTAGAGCTGGAAAAGACAAAAGCCAAGTGCAGGAGCAGACAGAACAATCCAGGTGGCATAAGAAGGGTTGGCATAAGAAGTTATTGCTATGGGTGAAATAGTCTCTACCAAGTAGCCACCAACGGGAGCATGGGCATTCAATAAAATGGCCTATATTTTTCCTCATTTTACATTAATGAGCAGAAAATCACGTGAACTTCACTAAGAAGTGGCCTTGTCATTAAAATAGATAAAGCGACCCATGCTCTTGCAGTGACATTTAATACAAATTAAACACCAAAGTCAAGACTGGCGACCCCTACAACATGGTCCCTTCAAAATTTTTCTCTTTCTAATGTATTCAACGTAACATTTTTAGCTTATTCTAGAAAGTTCCAAAGTCTTTTCCTTCATGATATACATTGTAACCTCTCAGTTGAGGAAGATATCTCTCATTTTTTAAGGCAAAGCCCTACTAAAATTCTACCTTTGATCAATTAGAATGTGTTTTACCTCTATCTGGTTGGTTATACTTTTGAGTGTGTCTGTGTATCAATTTTATGCTTAGTCTTTTTAGCTTGATGCTTTCACAGATTGACACCAACATACCTAGTGTAGCCAAAGCACCATTTCTATAGGTTAACAAGAAGTGTTGCATCTGGAGTGCAGAGACAGAAAAGGAGTTATCAAATAGTGTGTTTTGTAGCACTTGTGGTAAGTTTATTTTTTGTGTGTCTTCATTAAGCCCCTGTTAAAGCTCCCTATAGTCTGGTCCTTTTATCAGATAAAGTGTTTGTTTGCCCTCTTCTAGTCTGAAGTGTTAATATAGCTGAGTAGATCAAAATCATTTGGTGCATCAATTTTTAGATATTTTTTGTTTTGGTTATATCCTTCTCCCTTTTCACCCCCCATTATTATTAGTAGTAGTGTAAGACCTTAAAGATGCATCAAAGGGAGCTAGCCCTTATCAAGAGGGGAGTCTCCATTGTGCCACATGGAAGAGAGAAGCTCAACCTTCTTTCAAGGGTGTAATCCATATCATCAATAGTTTTTGGCACGCCTAGTGGGAAAAATTTTAATGCTTAAAAAAGTTTTAGGATTGGTGTTGGTCCTATTATAGCAAGAATGAACCACTAACTCGGCATCTTGTGACTCCATTTTCAAGAACATTAGTCTCTGGTCAAAGATCAATCTGACATCCCATGCCTAATGTCACCACAAGATCTTCTGCCAAGGGTGTCCCTTTTTAATTCATTGAACTACCATTAAACTCAACAAGGCAACTGAGATTCACAAGGACCCATCCATATACAACAAGTCATTTTTCTAGACTTGCTATAAAATATATTTATGCAAGAAAACCCCAGTAGAACCCTTTCATCACCATGGCTTTACCTTTTATGGCCTTTCATGGTCAGAGCCCTTTAAACATTTTGCATTATGACCCAATCCCAAGGACAACCCTTAAGAGTGTTCCTCCCTTTAAGGGAGAGGGGCCTATTACTGCTATTGAGCACATCAGAAACATTGACAACCTCTATAATATTCACAATGTCACTGAAGATAACATTGCTATTATGTTGTTGGCATTATCTTTTAAGGGTAAGGTTCTAGACTAGGATGGGACTTTGCCTATGAATTCAATCGGCACATGGATTGAATTAAGCACTCTCTTAACAAACAAATTTGGGGAGAAGAGTGACCACCTCTCACTTGTTGAGTAGCTAACCACCATGAAAACATCTCTACATGAATTCATGCAGGATTTCAATACTAGGTTTCAAAAGACCTAGAATAGAATCCCCATTTTGGTAAGGCCAACCCAAAGCTATGATTTCCTCTATTACTTGAAAGCTTTGAACAATGACATTGCTGTCATGATACAGTCAATGGGAGGATAAGTCTTTCCAGCTACCTATGAAATCACCATAGCTGTTAAAAATATCTGGTGTAAGCAAGAAAGATAGCCCCTAGACCTTATATGCCGCTCTTTCTTAAATTGCCACCTCTAGTTGAAACCACTACACCCACCATAGCTCTTCCACCTAATGTATAAAATTTGACTGCTACCTCGCCCAATGACCTTCATGAAGTTAAAATCTTGTTACAAAGAGTGACCAATGAACTAGTGGCTCTCAAAAGGTAATAGGCTCAAAACTATCAGCCAAATCAGGGATACCAGTAGTTCAGACAAGCAAGTAGACCCCCTTTTCAAAATTATAATCAAGGATAGGGTTAGTTTTCACAAGTCAGACCTTATCAAGGGTATAATCTAGGTGCTCCATCATCCAAAGCTCTTATTCCTACTCAAAATAATTTGGTGTAGGAACAACCAAACTACCCACCCCTAGGAAATAATCAAGAACAAGTTGCTTATACAAATGAGACACCGATTCAATATATGAATGCATAAGATAATCAAGTAGCTACCCAATTCCCAAGATTTGAGGCATTAATACAACTTAGTGTGGATAGCAGGCAGACTCAGTCTGATTCCACTCTCATGAATCACATGGAAAGTGAATTTTGTGTAGTCAACTATGTGGGAAATATGAACAACCAAGGTGATTATGTTGCATTCAACACAAAGTCCAAAAGGGGAGCTATGGAGGAAGCTCAGGCAGCTTCCCAAACATCTGCAGCATCTTCTTCATCACATATGAACCAAAAAATTTCAAATTACAGGTTGTTGGTTACACCCTTAGCTCCTTAGCTTGCACCTCGGGCTGCAAGTGACCCCAAAGAAAATTTAAAAGGTAACAACCCTCAGATCAATGTGGTAGACCAGATTAAGAAGTTGCACATGAATATCTCTTTGTGTGATTAATTAGCAATGCCAAGACAAAAGGACATTCTCTAGAAGGAGTTGCACGAGCTAAATGAACCAGCTATCCCAACAAAAGATGATAACATTTTGATCATGAATGGGCAACCTTCCACAGTAGGCCAAGAAAAGAAAGACAAAAAGGTTCCCCTTTTCTATCTATCCTTAGTCACAGGAGATTTCTTGGTACACAACTACATTATTGATAGGGGCAAGCACCTCGGTAATGCCCAAATGCATAGCAGATAAACTAGGACTCAAATATGAGGAGATGACCAAGGGAGTCTTGTAGCTAGATAGATCACCAGCCAAGACACTATGTGTGGTATGAGGCTTGAATCTAATGCTTCATGCCTATCCCACTTTCTCAATTCCCCATGATATGGTAGTGGCTGATGTTCCTCCCTACTTTGCTATCTACTTGTCCAGGGATTTCACATCCAAAATAGATGGGTACCTAGTAGCAAACTGGTCTTACATGGTTTTTAGAACCAAATATGAGACTAATGTCAAGATTGAGTTAGAGCCAATCCATAGAGATCATTTGGAGCTGTACTCACTCAAAGTGATGAATGTCAGTTACACCATTATTGATGAAGAAGAATTCCAAGTGGATCAATCTCCACCCTCTACCCTTTAAGGAGTTGATGCCCTGTTCTTAGATGAATGGGGAAGTGACAACTTCAAACATGACCCATACAAGTTTATAGAAGAGGCAGGGCTTTGAATTTATTGCATGCATGAAGAAGGTACCCTTGTGCCAAATTTGATGAAAACAAACCAAGAGAGCTTGGGTTTATGGTAACTCTTTTTTGATGGCTCAAAAAGCAAATTGGGAGCTAGTGGTGGAGTGGTGTTAATTTCCCCCTCAAAGGAGAAATAATTCTCAACTTTCAGGTTCCAATTTTCTTGCACTTGCAATGTTGAAAAATATGAGTCTCTCATCTATGGTTTAGAGTGGGCAAGGAAAATAGGAATTAAAGAGCTTTAGGTTTTTGGGGATAGCGAGTTGATCATAAATCAAATGAGAGGCTAAAATTTGACCAAGAATTCCTTGCTTAAGTTTTACAAGCACAAGGTATGAGTAAATGGATAGACTAGCAATAGTTGGTGCCTAGTTTGACATCCCTAAGGAGATGAGCTGAGACAACAGTCCACACCATTTAAAAGTGGTAATCAGACCTTTCATGCTTGATAATGTCACAAATTGGTAGGTTTTTAATAATGATCGGTAGATAGCTCTCTTCTTGCAAGAGAAGGCTAAGTTTGCCTCTAGAAATCAAGCCAAGCTATAACAACAATATGGCAACTAGATTGTTCAGCTAAAGAACAATAAACTTTCCAAAGGATTAGTCACTCTCAAGAGCATTTTCAATGAGGATGACCAACTAAAAAATGACAAAGCAAGCATCATAATGAAGAAAGAAAACTATGAAAAGGTTGAAATATTCAAGAACAAGCTACTTGCACTTGGGAAGGTATGTATAGATCATGACAGGCAAGCTTTCATATTGTTGTGCTAAGAATTTGATAATGTCTTTGCTTGGGAGTATAGTGATTTTAAGGGTTTTGACCCAAGTTTGGCCCAACATACCATTGAGTTGGAGGAAGGTGCCAAGCCCATCAAACAAAAACAAAAGCCTATCAATCCAAAGATTGAGCCTCTCATGTAGAAGGAACTCACTAAGCTGATTGAGTCCAATATCATATTTTTGATCAAACACTCTTCTTGGCTAACAAATATAGTCCATGTTAGGAAAAATAATGGGGAGATCAAAATATGTGTGGATTTCAGAGACCTCAATAGAGTCTCATTGAAAGATCACTATCCTCTCCCAAGTATGGAGTAGATCCTCCAAATGGTGATAGGCAGTGAACATTTCTCCCTCCTAGATGGGTATTTAGGGTACAATCAAATTTTAGTGCAAGATTGTGATCAATACAAGACAACCTTCACTACCAAATGGGGGATGTTTACATACCAGAAAATGCCATTTGGACTATCCAATACTGGAGACACTTTTCAATGAGCCATGGACAGGCTTTCCAAGGCCTGATAAATAATGTTATACTGGTTTATCTTGATGATGTGATAGTATTTTTTAAGGAAGCAAGATAGCATCTAAAACACCTTAGGAAAATCTTTGAGAGGTGTAGAGATATTGGTATGTCTCTCAACCCAAAGAAATATGTGTTCACTGTCTATGAAGGTAAACTCCTTGGCCATGTTGTTTTGAAAGGGGGCTTGACCACTGATCTAGAAAGAGTTCATGCCATCTTAACACTATCCTTACCTAAGCATAAGAAAGGTCTAAAAAGATTCTTTGGAAGAATAAATTTTATCAAGATATTTATCCCATATTTTATCGAGATAGGCAAGCCACTAACCTCTATGTTGAAGAAAGATGAGAAATTCACGTGGACAGCACAAAGGAAGGATAGTTTTGAAGGGATCAAGTAGGTTATCACCTAGGCTCCTACCTTGATCAATCTTAACTTAATCAAGGATTTCAACCTCTACACCTTCAAAAATGAAGAGGTAATCTCCACCATGCTTACCCAAGAAAATGATGAAAACCTTAAACAACTGCTTGCATTTTTTAGCCAAAGTCTGGAAGGTTTTGAAATCAGGTATACATATGTTGAAAAGCAATTCCTTATGGTCATATGAAGCCTGAATAAATTTAGACATATGTTGTCCAATAGCAAGGTTCATCTCATGGTGCCACATCCTAACATCAAAGATTTCTTGATTAGTCATGATCTAAATGAAAAGAGAGTAGGATGGATCACCAAAGTAATGGAATATGTTGTGGACATCAAAACCACCAAGCAGTAAGGGGAAAAGGCCTATGTGAACAACTTGTTATAGACCTTAAATATCAAAAAAGAGAAAATTTTGCTAATCCATGATGAAGCTACAGTAGAAGAACCAGTAGTCATGAAGAATTGGGCATCAAACATGAAATGTTTCCTTCTCACTGGTGAGTGCCCGCAGGGCCTTGATAGGACCAAGAGGAGATATTTTAGACTCCAATCTCTCTTTTATGTCTTGATTGATGGGGTGATATTCAAAAGGTATTTTTTAGGGGTACTCTTGAGATGCATAAACCTAATTTAGGTTGATAGGGTGCTTTCCAAGTTCCATGATGGGTCAACTAGTGGTCACTTTGATCATAAGCCTATAGCTGCAAGGATTATGAGAGCTGGTTGCTTCTGGCCCAATTTATTTAGAGACACCCATGCTTGGGTACAAAAGTACCAAAAGTGTGCTCTCTTTGATGGGAAATAATGGCTGGCTACAATGCCTCTAAAACCTATTCAAGTAGAACAACCATTCATGCAATGGGGCATAGACTTCATAGGGATGATCAATCAACCCTCCTTCTAGTGCTGGCCACAAATGGGTCTTCACTGCTAGAGACTACTTCACGAGATGGGTATAAGATGTTACTTTGAAGGAGACCAACAAAAGTGTAGTCTTGGACTTTTACGAAGGCTTGGTGACAAGGTTTAGAGTCCCAACTACCATCATCTTAGACAATGCATTGGTTTTCTTGGGAACCAAAACAAGCAAGTGGACATTGGGATACGCCATCTACCTTAGCACTTCTTCAAACTACTACCCATAAGGGAATGGCCTAGCTGAGTCCACCAACAAGAATCTGATCAAAATTATTAGAAGGACAATGGAAGATAATTAGAGAACTTGGTATGCCAAGTTGAAAACAACCCTATAGGTAGATAGGGTTACTCCAAAGAGGGTAGTTGGTAATTCACCATACATGTTTGTGTATGGAAGGGAAGGTAGAATTACCATTTCACTTGAATTGCTAACTTTGGATCTTTCTCACCAACTACAATTGGAAGAAGGCAACAACATGGAGGTTAGGCTATGTGAATTGATGGAACTTTAGGAGATAAGGGACCAATCCATGGTTTCTATGACTAGCTATCGACAGTAAATGAAGAAGCACTTTGACCAAAAATCCTCATCAAAAGGATTCTTTGAAGGTGAAATCATCTTAAAATGGGATGAGGACCAAGCTAAGCCTAGAAAACACATAAAGTTTGACACTCTATGGAGTGGTCCATATGTCATCACTCAGTGCAAGCAACATAATGCATTTCAACTCTCTAGGTTGGATCATGAAGAACTACATATCCCAATTGATGGGATATATCTTAAGCACTATCACTGAGCTTTCTCTCATCATGTATATATTTTCCTTGTTTCCCTAAGTGCTCTTACACATGTTCCTAGTTTTTTAGCCTTGTGTGTGTTTTGTTTACCATTTGGGGTAAAAGCTTCATGATTGATTCTTGGATCTCTCAAGGTTATTATCAACCTTTTAGGCTATGTTTTAACTCTATCCCCAATGGACTTGAAAGCCACTAGTTTTCCTAAATCATAGTAGGCATGCTTCCCCTAGGAATAAAAAAATTTGTTGACCATTTTGGTCATACAGGCCAAAAAATCACTCTTTCTTTCCCTGTTGTCCTTTGTGTCAGTCTTGGATGCATCCACCTTACTAAAAATTATCCATTTCCATTTGCAATAGCTTTGTTCTTATGAAAAGTTGAAATATCTAAGACTTGTAGGTTCTTGGCTTGATATGGGGCTTATTTCACTTTGGGCAATTGCCTTGGACAAGCCTTTTGGCAAAGGGATGCGCCAATTCAAAGAATGCAAGTCTTTTACAAAGATCTAAAGACAAAGTGCCCTTGTAGAGGGTAGTCAGGTCACAAACTAGACCATTCAAGCAAGATTAAAAGGGAAATTTTGGACCCAAGATGCCCTTGTGGAGGGTAGTAAACGTATTTGGGAAAGTGAGCAAGGAAAATGATTCCTTCAGACTTTTGACCGAAGGAAATCTATGGTACAAGGCAAAGGTCCTTTAGACAAAATGTCTGAAGGAAAATACAAGGAAGGAACAAAGGCAAATTCCTTCAGATAAAATCCCAAAGGAATTCCTTCAGACTTTTTGTCTAAAGTAATTTGTCAAAAGAAAAGACCAAGGCATGAAGGTAGGTTTTCCTTTGGGCAAAATGTTTGAAGGAATTTATTCGAACTTTTTGTCCAAAGGAATTGAGATGACCAAGGGAGCCCTCTTAGTGACTAAAAATGGACCTTTTACAAGCTTCAAAGGGACACCTTCCCTTTGGGAAGGTGTAATTGCAAAACGTTGAAGGAATACAAAAGGTCAAAGAAATTACCAAAGGGGTGATGAGCCTGAGAACATCAACTTCAGTGTAGCAGACCAGCTGTTGGAGGTTCAAACATCTGGTGACATCCCTATAGACATCAAATTTAGGATAATGAAATAGTTATTAATTCTCAAATGTTTAAAGATGGGCATGTGCATGGAAATGGGTTAGAAGAGAAGATGAAATAATTCATAAGCATGAACTCGAAGGAATTCAAAGGCCTTAAGGCCAAAATGAAAAGATCATCGAGAAAGGAGCTCGAGGAGCCAAGAAATGATGGAAGATAACCTCGAGGGCCTTAGAGCTGAAAAAGACAAAATCCAAGTGTAGAAGTAGATAAAACAGTCTAGGTGGCACATGAAGCATCAACACAAGAAGTTATTTCTATGGATGAAATAGTCTCTACCAAGTGGCCACCAAGGGGAACACGGGCATTCAATAGAATGGCCCATCTTTTTCCTCATTTTACATTAATGAGCAGACAATCATGTGAACTTCACTAAGAAGCGGCTTTGTCATTCAAATAGAAAAAATGATCCATGCTCTTGTAGTGACATTTAATATGGGTTAAGCACCAAAGTCAAGACTGATGACACTTACAACATGGTCCCTTCAGCATTTTCCTCTTTCTAATGTGTTCAATGTAGCATGGGTTGCTTATTCTAGAAAGTGCCAAAGTCTTTTCCTTCATGCTACATATTTTAACCTCTTAGTTGAGGAAGATATCTCTCATTTTGTAAGCTGAAGCCCTGCCAAAATTTTACCTTTGGTCAATAAGAATGCATTTTACCTCTATTTGGCTGGTTATACTTTTGAGTGTGTCTATGTATGAATTTTGTGCTTAGTATTTTTAGCTTGATTCTTTCACAGATTGACACCAACATACCTAGTGTAGCCAAAGCACCATTTCTATAGGTTAATAGGAAGTGTTACATCTAGAGTGTAAAGACAAAAAAGGAGTTATCAGATAGTGTGTTCTGTAGCACCTGTGGTAAGTTCATTTTTTATGTGTCTTCATTAAGCCCTTGTTAAAGCTCCCTATAGTCTGGTCCTTTAGTCAGATAAAGTGTTTGTTTACCCTCTTTTGGTCTGAAGTGTTAATATAGCTGAGTAGATAAAAATCATTTAGTGCATCACCTTTTAGATATTTTCTATTTTGGTTATATCCTTATCCCTTTTCACCCCCCCCCATTGTTAGTAGTAGTAGTGAAAGACCTCAGAGATGCATCAAAGGGAGCTAACCCTTATCTAGAGATTCTTCACTTAGTTTTGCCAAACCCACAGCAAGAGGGGAGTCTCCATTGTCCCACATGGAAGAGAGAAGCTCAGCCTTCTTTCAAGGGTTCAATCCACAACATCAACACATATTTTAGGGTTTCAATATTTCAAGGAGACATCATAAGAGGTATGAAGGCTGCATGAAGGGATATAGGTATGATAGAATAATATGATAACATCTCTTGCAAAGTGCCACAAGCTGATCCCCCTATTCCCTATGAACCCCTTAAGGCATACACTTTGGGAGATTCAATGCACTGGTGAGCCCTTGTGAGAGAAAGTATTAGTAAATGATAAAGTTAAAAAATAGTGGGAGTGACATTCATGATTTTGAGGGCAATCTAGATGTTTTTTTCTAGATTTGATTGTACATTTTGTCTTTAAAGTAATGAATGAATGAATACTATATATTTTTAAGTGTTTTATCTTTTATAGACAAAAATGATTGTATATATATGTGTGTGTGTGTGTGTGTGTACACACACACACACACACACAGTACAAATGTTTCCATGGTGTTTCCAAATCAAGGTTTTTGAAAATTGGCATTTTTGAAATGTTTCCATTTCCAAACAACATAGATCAAGACAATTTCCCCTTCAACAGCTTTTCCCTATTTTGGCCAATCTAAATAGCCCAAGTGCATTCTTGGCCCAATTTTAAACAATCCTTCAACCAAAAAATTCTTTTGCATAATCTTTATTTTAGTTACTTACTTCGTGAGTACATCTTGTTGATGTTATGGATTTCACCTTTGAAAGAAGGCTGAGCTTCTCTCTTCCATGTGGCACAATGGAGACTCCCCTCTTTCTATGGGTTTGGCAAAACTAAGGGGAGAATCTCTAGATAAGGGCTAGCTCCCTTTGATGCATTTCTAAATTCTTTTACTACTACTACTACTAACAATGGGGGGGTGAAAAATGAGAAAGATACAACTAAAATAGAAACTAATCTAAGTGGTGATGCACCAAATGATTTTAATCTACTCAGCTATTCACACTTCAAACCAAAAGGGGAAAACATACACTTTATCTAGCAAAAAGACTAGACTATAGGGGTATTTTAACAAGGGGATTAATGGAGACACAAAGAAAAGGAACTTACCATAGGCACTGTAGGAAAATAGGTTATCTAATAGCTACTCTTCTATCTCTATGCTCCATATGAAGCACTTCCAGTTAACCTGGAAAAATGGCTTTGGCTATACTAGGTATGTTGGTGTCAATCTTGTGAAAGCATCAAGCTAAAGTGACTGAACACAAAATTGATACATAGACACACTCAAAAGCATAACCAGTCAGATAGAGGTAAAACACATTCTTATTGATCAAAGGTGAAATTTGGTAGGGCTTCACCTTACAAAATGAGAGAGATCCTTCTCAACTGAGAGGTTACAATATATATAGCATCAAGGAAAAGACTTTAGAACTTTCTATAATAAGTGGCCCATGCTACATTGAATACATTAGAAAGAGGAAACTATTGAAGGAACCATGTTGTAGGTGTTTCCAATCTTGACTTTGGTGCTCAACCTATATTAAATGTCACTACAAGATCATGGGTCGTATTAAATGTCACTGTGAAAGCATGGGTTGCTGTAAAAACTTCTTGTGTTGATGCTTCTTTTACCACTTGGGCTGATCTAATTCATGTATGTGCTTGGCTGGGTGCATCCTTTGGAACATTCCAAATGTTGTCATATGTGGGCATAACCATGTTCTAGATTCTCTATTTTATTCCCTCTTTCCTTGCTATTTCTTATCTCTTTCTAACGATTTGAACTCTCAAGGTATTCTTCCATCTTTTACTGGCTCTTGAGCTCCTTTTTCAATGGTCTTTTCCTTTTGGATTGAAGGCCTTGGAATTCCTTTAGGTTCATGCTTATGAATTATTTCAGCTTCTTCTCCAACTGTTAATCCATTTCCATGTGCAGGCCCATCCCCAAGCATTTGAAAATCAACGGCTATCTTATCATCATAAAATTGATGTCTGCAAGCCCATCACCATTTTAAAAGACAATGACTATTTCATTATGCTGAAATTGACATGCTAGGGCCCATCATTACTTTGGTAATTGATTTGGCTTTCTACAACTGAACCTTTGGCCTTTTGTAATTGAACCTTCCCAAAGGGAAGGTGACCTTTCAAAAGAATGGAAATGGTCCCCTTTTGGTTGATGAGAGCCCTCTGTAAGGGCACTTTCCCTTCGGGCTCCCTTGGTCATCTTAATTCCTTTAGACAAAATGTCCAAAGGAATTCCTTCAAACATATTGCCTGAAGGAAATCCATCCTTCAAAGTCCCAACCCTTTCTTTGTAATTTTCTTTAGACAAAATGTCTGAAGGAATTCCTTCGGAAATTTTATCTAAAGGAATTTGCCTTGATTCTTTCCTTTGTGAATTTCTTTAGACAAAATGTCTGAAGGAATTCCTTCAGGCATTTTTCTGAAGGAATTCACCTTTGTTTCTACATGGATTTTCTTCGAACAAAAAAATTGAAGAAATCCTTTATCTTTTGCATGGATTTTCTCTGAAGGAAAACTTACCCTTTGAGATTCTACCTTATCTTTTTTTCAAAGAAAAACTCTACCTTCTACAAAGAAATGTTTTGTCTTTAGTTGTCCTTCAAAGCTTGCCAAATGGTCCCATTTGTCACCTGTCTACCCTCCACAAGGGCACTTAACCTTCGGGGCCTTGTAAAAGACTTGTATTTATTTGAAACTGGCTCCTTTATCAATAAAAGGCATGTCTAAGGTAATTGCCCAAAGTAAAATAAGCCCCATATCAAGCTGAAAACCTACAGGTCTTAGATATTTCAACTTTACATAAGAACAGGGCTATTGCAAATGGAAATGGAGCATTTGTGATAAGGTGGATTCATCCAAGACTGATGCACATGACAATAGGAAAAGAAAAGAGAGCAATTTTTTGGCTTGCAAGACCAAAATGGTCATCAAATTTGGTGATTCCCAGGGGAAGCATGCTTGCTATGCTTTTGGAAAACTAGTCGCTTACAAGTCCATTAGGCATGGATTCAAAACATAGCCCAAAAGGTTAACAATAACCTTGAGAGATCCAAGAATCAATCATGAATCTTTTACCCCAAATAGTAAACAAAACACACACAAGGCTAAAAAAACTATGAACATGTGCAAGAGCACTTAGGGAAAATAAGAAAAAATAAGGAAAATATATACATGATGAGAGAAGGCTCAGTGATAGTGCTTAATATATATCATATTAACTGGGATATGTAGTTCTTCACCATCCAATCTGGAGAGTTGGAATGCATTGTGTTGCTTGCACTGAGTGATGACATATGGACCACTCCATAAAGCATCAAACTTTGTGTGTTTTCTAGGCTTAGCTCAGTCCTCATCCTATTTTAAGATGATGTCACCTTTATAGAAGCCTTTTGATGATAATTTCTTGTCAAAGTGCTTCTTCATTTGCTATTGACGACTGGTCATAGAAACCATGGCTTGGTACCTTGTCTCTTGAAGTTTCATCAATTCACACAGCCTGATCTCCATGTTGTTTCCTTCTTCCAATTGTAGCTAGTGAGCAAGATCCAAAGCTCACAATTCAAGTGAAATAGGAATTCTATCTTCCCTTCCATACATAAGTGTGTATGGTGAATTTTCAACTACCCTCTTTGGAGTAACCCTGTCTACCCATAGGGCTATTTTCAACTTGGCATGCCAAGTTTTCTGATTCTCCTCCATTGTTCTTCTAATAATTTTGATTAGATTCTTGTTGGTGGACTCAACTAGCCCATTCTCTTATGGGTAGTAGTTGGAAGAAGTGCTAAGATAGATGTCGTATCCCAATGCCCACTCACTTATTTTGGTCCCCAAGAAAGCAAATGCATTATCTGAGATGATGGTAGCTGGGACTCCAAACCTTGTCATCATGCCTTCGTAAAAGTCCAAGACTGCACTTTCATTAGCCTCCTTCAAAGAAATGGCTTCTACCCATCTCGTGAAGTAGTCTGTAGCAGTCAAGACTCATTTGTGGCTAGCACTAAGAGGGTTGATCATCCCTATGAAGTCTAGGCCCCATTGCATGAATGGTTTTTCTACTTGAATAGACAGTAGAGGCATTACAGCTAGAAATTGTTTCCTATCAAAGAGAGCACACTTTTGGCACTTTCATACCCAAGCATGGGTGTCTCTGAATAGAGTGGGCCAGAAGTAACTAGCTCTCATAATCCTTGCAGCTGTAGGCTTAGGAGCAAAGTGACCACCAGTTGGCCCATCATGGAACTCAGACAGCACTTCATCGACCTAACATGGGTCTATGCACCTCAAGAGTACTCCTAAAAAATCACTTTTGAACAACACCCCATCAATCAAGATATAAGGGAGAGATTAGAGTCTAAAATATCTCCTCTTGGTCCTATCAAGGCCCTATAGGCACTCACCAGTGAGAAGGAAATGTTTCATATCTGATGCCCAATCCTTCATGACTACTAGTTCTTCTGCTATAACTTCATCATAGATTAACAAAATGTCTTCTTTAGATTATTTAAGGTCTATAACAAGGTGTTCACATAGGCCTTTTCCCCTTATCAGCTTTGTGGTTTTGATGTCCATGTCATATTCCATTACTTTGGTGATCCATCCCACTCTCTTTTCATTTAGATCATGGCTGATCAAGAAATCTTTGACACTAGGATGTGGCACCATGAGATGAACCCTGCTATTGGACAACATATGTCTGAATTTCTTCAAGCTTCATATGACCGCAAGGAATTACTTCTCCACATATGTATATCTGATCTCAAAACCTTCTAGACCTTGGCTAAAACATGCAAGCGGTTGTTCAAGGTTCTCATCATTTGCTTGGGTAACATTGGTGGAGATTACCTCTTCAGTTTTGAAAGTGTAAAGGTCAAAATCCTTGGTGAATTTAGGACTGGTCAAGGTAGGAGCCTAGATGATAGCCTACTTGATCCCTTCAAAACTATCATTCCTTTGTGTTGTCCACTCAAATTTCTCATCTTTCTTCAGTATGGAGGTCAGTGACTTGACTATCTTGACAAAATTTGGGAAAAATATTTTGATAAAATTTATTCTACCAAGAAACTTTGCAGACCTTTCTTATGCTTAGGTAAGGATAGTGCTAGGATGGTGTGAACTCTTTCTAGATCAATGGTCAAGCCCCCTTTCGAAACAACATGGCCAAGGAGTTTACCTTCATGGACAGTGAACATGCATTTTTTTGGGTTAAGAGAGATACCAAACTCTCTACACCTCTCAAAGATTTGCCTAAGGTGTTTTAAATGTTAGCCTACTTAGAAAATACTATCACATCATCAAGATAGACTAGTAAAACATTATTTATCAAGCCTTGGAAGCGATGTCCATGGCTCATTGGAAAGTGGCTCTAGCATTGGACATTCTAAATGGCATTTCTAGTAAGCAAACAATCCCCACTTGGTATTGAAGGTTGTCTTATATTGATCATAGTCTTTCACTAAAATTTGATTGTACCCTGAATACCCATCTAGGAGGGAGAAACATTCACTACCTATCACCATTTGGAAGATCTACTCCATACTTGGGAGAGGATAGTGATCTTTCAATGAGACTCTATTAAGGTCTCTAAAATTCACACACAGTCTGATCTCCCCATTCTTTTGCCTAATAGGGACTAAATTGGCCAACTAAGAAGAGTGTTTGATTGAAAATATGATCTTGGAATCAATCAGCTTGGTGAGTTCCCTCCGCATGAGAGGCTCAATCTTCAGGTTGATAGGCCTTTATTTTTGTTTGATGGACTTGGCACCTTCCTCCAGCTCAATGGTATGTTGGGCCAAACTTGGGTCAAAATCCTTCAAGTCGCTATACTCCCAAGCAAAGACATTATAAAATTCTTGGCACAATAAGATTAAATCTTGCCTTTCATGATTTGTACATACCTTCCCAAGTGCAAGTAGTTTATTATTAAATATTTCAATTTTTTTGTAGTTCTCTTTCTTCATTGTGATGCTTGATTTGTCATTTTTGAACTGGTCATCCTCATTGAAAATAATTTTGAGAGTGACCAAGCCTTTGGGAAGTCTATTATTCTTCAGTTGAATAATCTAGATACCATACTGCTACTATAGCTTGGCTTGATTTATAAAGGCAAACTCAGCCTCCTCTTGCAAGAAGAATGCTATCTATTGATCATTGTCAAACACCTACCAGTTGGTGATGTTATCAAGCATGGAGGGTATGATTACCACTTTTAAATGGTGTGGACTATTGTCTCAACCTATCTCCTTGGGGATGTCAAACTAGGCACCAACTACTATTAATCTTTTTGCTTGCTTATTCTACTCTGTTGGTATGGAAATAACATTGAAAGCAAGAAAACTCTCCACTACTTCCCATACCCTATGCTTGTAAGACTTAAGCAAGAAATTCTTGGTCAGATTTTGGCCTCTCATCTAATTTACGATCAACTCATTATCCCAAAAAATATGCATCTCTTTAATTCCTTTTTTCCTTACCCACTCCAAACCATTGATGAGAGACTCATATTCTACAACATTACAAGTGCAAGAAAACTAGAACCTAAAAGTTAAGAAGTATTTCTCCTTTGAGGGGGAAATTAACACCACTCCACCACTAGCTCCTAGTTTGCTTTTTGAGCCATCAAAGAAGAGTTTCCATAAACCTGAACTTTCTTGGTTTACTTTCATCAAATGTGGCACAAGGGTACCTTCTTCATGCATGTAATAAATTCCAAGCCCTACCTCTTCTATAAACTTATATAGGTCATGTTCGAAGTTGTCACTTTCCCATTCATCTAAGAGTAGGTTAGTAACTCCTTCAAGGGTAGAGGGTAAAGATTGATCCACTTGTAGTTCTTCTTCATTGATAATGGCATCACTAACATTCATCACTTTGAGTGAGTATAGCTCCAAATGATCTCTATGGATTGGATCTAACTCAATCTTAACCTTAGTCCCATATTTGGTTCTAAAAACCATGTAAGACTAGTTTATTGCTAGGTACCCACCTATTTTTGATATGAAATCCCTAGACAAGTAGATATTAAAGTAGGGAGGAACATCCACCACTACCACATCCTGGGGAACTAAGAAAGTGGGACATGCATACAGTGTTAGATTCAAGACTCATACCACTCCTAGTGTCTTGGTTGGTGATCCATCTAGCTGCAAGACTCCCTTGGTCATCTCCTAGTATTTGAGTCCCATCTGATCTGCTATGCATTTGGGCATTACTGAGATGTTTTTCCCACTGTCAATAATGCAGTTGTGTACTAAGAAATATCCTATGACTAAGGATAGATAGAAATGGGGAACCTTTTCATATTTCTTTGCTTGGCCTACTTAGGAAGGGTGCCCATTCATGATCAAAACATTATTAGCTTTTGTTGGGATAGCTAGTTCATTTAGCTCATGTAACTCCTTTTGGAGTATGTCCTTTTTCCCTAGCATTACTAATGAATACCACAAAGAGATATTCATGTGCATCTTCTTCATCTGGTCTACCATGTTGATCTGAGGGTTGATGCCTTTTAAATTTTCTTTAGGGGTGCTTACAGCCTGAGGTGTAGGCTTAGGAGCTAAGGGTGTAATTGATGGCCTATAATTTGGAAATTTTTGGTTCATATGTGATGAAGAAGACGCTAAAAAAATTTGGGTAAATGCTTGAGCTTCCTCAATAGCTCTCCTTTTAGACCTTGTGTTGGCTACAATATAATCACCTTGGTTGCTCATACTACCCACATAGTTGACTACACAAAATTCACCTTCTATGTGATTCATGAGAGTGGAATTAGACTGAGCCTACCTATTATCCATACCAGGTTGTACTGACACCTCAAATCTTAGAAATTGGGCAACTTGATTGTCTTGTGCATTCATATATTGACTCAACATCTCATTTGTATAAGCAATATATTCTTGACTATATCCCAAGGGTGAGCAATTAGGCTGTTCCTATACCAAATTATTTTGAGGGGGCACAAGAGCCTTGGATGATGAAGAAGCACCTGGATTATACCCTTGATATGGTCTAGCTTGTGTAAACTGACCCTATCCTTGATTATAATTCTAAAAAGGGGGTTTATTTGCTTGTTTAAATTGTTAATATCCCTGATTTGGCTAATAGTTTTGAGCCTATTGCCTTTTAAGAGCCACTAGTTCATTGGTCACACTTTGTAACAAGATTTTAACTTCATGAAGGTCATTGGACAAGGTAGCAGTCAGCTTTTTTATGCCAAGCAGAAGCACTGAGGTGAGTGCAACACTCTGAACTAGAGGTGGCAATTTAGGAAAGAGCAGCATATAAGGTCTAGGGGCTATCTTTCATGGTTGTACCAGGCAATTTTTAGTGGATATGGAATTTTCATAGGTAACTAGCAACACTTGTCCTCCCATTGACTGTATCATCATAGCAATGTCACTATTCAAAGCTTTCAATTAATAGAGCAAAGCATAGCTTGGGGTCAGTCTTACCAAAATGGGGATATTGTCCTGGGTCTTTTGAAACCCAGTATTAAAATCTTACATGAATTCATGTGGAGCTCTTTTCATGGTGGTTATTTTCTCAACAAGCAAGAGGTGGTCACTCTTCTCCCTGAATCTATTTATTAAGAGAGTGCCTAATTCATTCTATGTGCTGACTAAATTCATAGGCAAAGTCCCGTACCAATCCAGAACTTTACCCTTAAAAGAAAATTCCAGCAACCTAATAGCAATGTTCTCTTCAGTGACATTATGAATATTATAGAGGTTTGAAATATTTTTAATGTGCTCAATAGCAGTAATAGGCCCCTCTCCATTAAAGGGAGGAACACTCTTAAGGGCTATCCCTAGGATTGGGTCATAATGCATAAGGTATAAAGGGATCTAACCATGAAAGGCCACAAAAGGTAAAGCCATGGTGATAACAAGGTTCTACCAGGGTCTTCTTGCATAAGTGTATTTTATATCAGGTCTGGGAAAATGACTTGTATAGGGATGGGTCCTTGTAAATCTTAGTTTCCTTGCTAAGTTTAATGGTAATTCAATGAATTCAAAAGGGACACCCTTGGCAAAAGATCTTGTGGTGACCTTAGGTATGGGATGTCAGACTGATCTTTGATCAGAGACTAATGTTCTTAAAAATGGAGTCACTAGATGCTAGATTAGTGGTTCATTCTTCCTGTAATAGGACTAGCACCAATCATAGAAAATGTTTTAGCATTAAAATTGGTTCCATTGGGTGTGCCAAAAACTATTGATGCTATGGATTGCACCCTTGAAAGAAGGTTGAGATTCTCTCTTCCATGTGGCACAATGGAGACTCCCCTCTTGCTATGGGTTTGTCAAAACTAAGGGGAAAATCTCTAGATAAGGGCTAGCTCCCTTTGATGTAGCTCTAAAGTCTTTTAATACTACTACTAATAATGGGGGGTGAAAAGGGAGAAGGATACAACCAAAACAAAAATAATCTAAGTGGTGATCCACCAAATGATTTTGATCTACTTAGCTATTCACACTTCAAACCAGAAGGGGAAAACATACACTTTATCTAGAAAAAGGACCAAACCATAGAGGTATTTTAATAGGGGGCTTAATGGAGACACAAAGAAAAGGAACTTACCACAAGCACTATAGGAAAACATGCTATCTGATAGCTACTCTTCTGTCTCTGTGCTCTAGATGAAGCACTTCTAGTTAACCTATAGAAATGGCTTTGGCTATACTAGGTATGTTGGTGTCAATCTTGTGAAAGCATCAAGCTAAAGTGATTGAACACAATATTGATACATAGACACACTCAAAAGCATAACTAGTTAGATAAAGGTAAAACACATTCTTATTGATCAAAGGTGAAATTTGGCAGGGCTTCACCTTACAAAATGAGAGAGATCCTTCTCAACTGAGAGGTTACAATATATATAGCATCAAGGAAAAGACTTTAGAACTTTCTAGAATAAGTGGCCCATGCTATGTTGAATACATTAGAAAGAGAAAATTGTTGAAGGAACCATGTTGTAAGTGTCACCAGTCTTGACTTTGGTGCTCAACCCATATTAAATGTCACTAAAAGAGCATGGGTCATATTAAATGTCACTACAAAATCATGGGTTGCTATAATAACTTCTTATGCTGACACCTCTTTTGCCACCTAGGCTAATCTGATTTGTGTCTATGCTTGGCTAGGTGCATCCTTTGGAACATTCCAAATGTTGTCATATGTGGGCATAGCCATGTTCTAGATTCTAAATTTTATTCCCTCTTTCCTTGCTATTTCTTGTCTCTTTCTGATGATTTGAGATCTCAGGCTATTCTTCCATCTTTTACTAGCTCTTCGATCTCCTTTATAAATGGTCTTTTCCTTTTGGCCTTAAGGACTTTGAATTCCTTCAAGTTCATGCTTATGAATTCTATCAGCTTCTTCTCCAACTGTTAATCCATTTCCATGTGCGGGCCCATCCCTAAGCATTTGAAAATCAACGACTATCTTATCATCTTAAAGTTGATGTCTGCAAGCCCATCACCATTTTGAAAGCCAACAATTATTTCATTATGCTGAAATTGATGTGTTGGGGCCCGTCATTACTTTAGTAATTCCTTTAACTTTCTGCAACTGAACCTTTGGCCTTTTGAAATTGAACCTTCCCAAAGGGAAGGTGACCTTTTAGAAGAATGGAAATGGTCCCCTTTTGGTCACTAAGAGTCCTCCACAAGGGCACTTTCCCTTCAAGATCCCTTGGTCATCTTAGTTCCTTCAAAAAAAATGTTCGAAAGAATTCCTTCAGACATTTTGCTCGAAGGAAATCCTTCCTTCAAAGTCCCGGCCCTTTCTTTGTAATTTCCTTTAGAAAAAATGTTCAAAGGAATTCCTTTGGACATTTTGTCTGAAGGAATTTGCCTTGATTCTTTCCTTTGTGAATTTCTTCAAAAAAAATGTCCAAAGGAATTTTTTTTGAAGAAATTCACAAAGGAAAGAATCAAGGCAAATTCCTTCAGACAAAATGTCCAAATGAATTCCTTCAGATAGAATTCCTTCGGGCATTTTATCTAAAGGAATTCACCTTTGTTTCTACATTTATTTTATTTAGACAAATTTTTTGAAGAAATCCTTTGTCTTTTGCATGGATTTTCTTCGAAGGAAAACTTTCCCTTTAGGATTCTACCTTATCTTTTTTCTGAAGAAAAACTCTACCCTCTGTAAAGAAATATTTTGTCTTTAGTTGTCCTTCATAGCTTGCCAAATGGTCCCATTTTTCACCTATCTAACTTCTATAAGGGCACTTGACCTTCAGGGCCTTGTAAAAGACTTGTATTTATTTGAAACTGGCTCCTTCCTTTGTCAATAAAAGGCCTATCCAAGGCAATTTCCCAAAGTGAAATAAGCCCCATATCAGGCTAAGAACCTACAGGTCTTAGATCTTTCAACTTTCCATAAGAATAGGTCCATTTCAAAGGGAAATGGAGCATTTGTGGTAAGGTGGATGCATCCAAGACTGATGCACAGGACAGAAGGGAAAGAAAAGAGAGCGGTTTTTTGGCCTGCAGGACCAAAATGGTCAACACATCCTCAAGAAGCTTAAATGCCAAATTCAAATGCTACTTCTCAATAGGTTATTGAGAGATGGAATATTATTCTTGCTACAACTAAGTTGCATCAGACCAAGTATTATGTTTGAGGACTAAGAGCTCCTTAATGCTTCCATAAAGAGGAGTTGACCTCTTCTTTAGGAGGAGGCACCATAGAGATTAAATAACTCTTGCCACCTTTTGTTTCCCCACTTTCTCCTTATTGTAAAGAATTGGAGGAGGATTAAAGCCCTTCAAGGTCAATACGAGTCTTAAAACTATTCATTTTTAGTGTTGGGATGAGTGGAGGCTAGTTTTGTTTACCTCTTGTTCTTTCCACTTTTAAACTTCCCATTATACTCTTTTGGTCAAAAATCAATCTTAAAATGCATCCACACTAAAATTCAAAAAAACATGCAAAATTTAGTAATGATCAGTATGTTCAATAACATATTTATTGACTAGTAAAATGGTCTCGATTTAAATGCCAAGAATGTTTTCACAAAGCCTTCTCATTATAGTACTATGTCTTACCTCTTAAATATCCATGACCATCTCCATAATGTTTGGAGAATGGTTTTGGATTGGATTTTTGATTTAAACTTAAATTTCAAATGGAATCAGAGACCTTTGATTTCATATGGTTTATGTGGGTCTTAGTTACATTTATTTTTGACATCCTTGTGATGTTTTATTTTAAATACTTGTTATATGGTCATGAGATAATGTTGGTTTTGAACAAAAGAGATCTTGTATAGTTAGATCTTCCATTCTCTCCAAGGCAGTTTCCAACTCGATTATCTACATATGACCATTACCCTTTAGTGAAGATTTAATGCCCTACTCATTATTAATATCATTCCTCAAAAGCACCAACAATTTGAGGACTGTGTTTCCTAACCTATAACCTTATTTTACACAATCTCCCTCAACATCATTCTCTCATTATGTAAGCCAACCATTAATCTATTTCCTATTAAGCAATGTTCCATCTAAATAATTCCAAAAATCTACAATATATTCCTTTTATTTCTCTCTCCATTCAATGTAAATTACAAAACAATACATGTTTGTCTTCAAATCTTATATAACACAATCCCTAATTGTATACACATACATCTGTTGGAATTCTAAGAGGACATGTAATAGTTGGTTGTTTAGGGCCTTTAGTCATGGCCCACTTTATCTCTCTCATAGGTGGGAGAATTATTCATGGCCCACTTCATCTCATCTACCTTATTCCCCTTTATTTGATGTTTTTGGACTATACTAAGGAAACTAGGAGTAGAGGATAGAATGCCATTTTCCAATGCAATATGTGGTAGAAGATTGCATAGTTTTTTAACACATAAATACACTAGAATTGCCATGTGCAAGAATCAGAAGTCAAGGACCCTCTGTAGTGTTAGGCCATTTAAGGTATAAAAAATATTGTGGATTTTGAGTGTATTTATTTTTTCTATATGGATACATTTGTAATGCAACATATTTATGTCAATGCAAGGTTTCCATTACAGTTCCTTTTTTATGGATATATACACATGTATGTTATTCTTCCAATTACTTTTGTGTTAAGACATTAAGAAGAAGATATAATTAAAGTGTTTTTTCATATATTCATGATTCAAACTATCAAGTATACAGCATTAAGAGCTGCAACATAATCAATCTCAAAATCTAAAGAAAACCCTAGAAGTAAACACATTGCACCTCTATTATGTTATTGAACATAAATAAACTGAAGTGGAATATTGATGGAAACTATAAGCTAAGGTTTAAACTGAGCATTAGTTTATTAAGAATCCATATATCATTAAAATCTTCAAATAGAAGAATTTTCAAAAAATCTCATCAAAATTTTAGAAACAAACTGCAATGGGAAATGTTAGTGCCTCACACATGGTAATATTATTTTTTTAGAAAAGGGAAGTATGTTATCAAATAGGAGGATCATATGACAACCAAAATGATAAAAATCAAACTCTCAATCAAAAAATGGGAGAAGCCTCATCAATTAGCTGAGTTGTCTCTAGTCTAAATTATTTTAATGAGCATAATGATAAACTAGTATAAACAAACTAAACCTTGTTGTTAACACTTCATTTAGTTCTAGAATCATCTTATTTTCACTTAATTTGCACCATAATATTCCTTCATAATGTTTAAAATACACCTTTTTGAATGAATTTTCATTTTCTCTTATGAGAATGATTGAGAACTTTGAATAAGCCCAAATACAAT
Source organism: Torreya grandis (assembly GCA_037957365.1). Lineage (NCBI taxonomy): Eukaryota > Viridiplantae > Streptophyta > Pinopsida > Cupressales > Taxaceae > Torreya > Torreya grandis. The sequence continues at coordinate 3,701,227 of JARHVA010000128.1, read as the reverse complement.
TGCCATAGATAGTGTGGGACTCATTCTCTTGATATTCAAATCAGGGTTTGTGTTAGCTTTTCCAATTTTGTGGAGATGGAAAGGCAAGTAGAAGCCATAAATATTTCAATCCCATAACTTTCAATAAACCCTTACCCTTGGTGTTCTTATTAGAGGGACCTCCATCTCAAATGCACTTATTGGTAAGGTTGTCCTGCTTTCATTTTTCTAGCATCATTCAAACAATCCAGTTGATTCTCAATCCTAGGACTAGAATTTAGATCAATTTATAGACCCTTTCTTACTAAGATAAGTCTGTTATTGGCTATAGTAGTGGCATTCAGATATTATTTGGGAATGCGAGCAATCTAAGGAGTTCTCAACATTATAGTTTTCTTAACCTTTTATTGTGTTGTGATGTTTGTGTTTTAATAACGTACTAAATCATGGAGCAAAAAATCAGTCCTAGGGAGTCAATCTGGAGAGATATATTCATTTCAGCATGTGGGATGAATTCCCTTATTGGCTTTTTCCTTTCATTGGTTCTTTTATGGATTTTAACAAAAAAATGCCCTAAACCCTATATATGTGGTCATAATGGATTTTGTTGGACTAACAGGCATGCATATTTATCTATGCCCTTGTCATTCTAATGGTTGAGGGATGTTGGGTTTAGATCCCTAAAGGAGGAGTGGTTGCCTTGTGAATCATAGGTCATTCAAGTCATTCAATTATGCCATCCTTGGTCATTGTTTTTGATATGTCTTTCTATGCTAAAAACATCACCATGATTCTATTCTTCAACATTTCTAGTTAACTAAAGCCCATATTGATTGTGATCACAATATTATTTAGGAGAGCAACTATTGCTCCTATTATAGCATGGAATTGCACCCCTATGGGAGAGTTTTTCAGGTTCTCCCACTTTTAGCTATAAGCAAGGGAACAACCTCAGGATGTTGGTGTCTTATGGTGAGGTTGAGCCTCAAGGATTTTTAAAGAGGCTAGTTCCTCTTGGTGGATCACCTAAACTACTGATGAAATAAAACTTTCACAAGGAAAATGGTTAGAAGGGGGGAAAGGGCTCTTAAGAAGGCTAACCAGGTGATGCACCAATTTAAAATAGGAAACTCCCAAAAGATTTAACCCACACTAATTCTATAGAGAACAATATTGGATTACACAACCTCAAGATCAAGTTGGTTGCATAAATATTTCATGGAGGAGGTTTAGGGAAGTGATGAATGCAAACATAGAGGAATTCTAAGACTCATTGAAAGTTCACATTAATGGCAGAAAGAATACTCAACCAGATCTATAAACAACATTGAAAAATACTTGAACAAGGTCAAAAAGGAGGACCATGGATGAGGAAGACTCTCTTTCACGTGATGCCATAGTACGCAACTCAATCAACACAAGTCCAAGACAAGAGATAGGCAAAGAAAAATCCTTTATTTCATAAGAGGTGGTTCTTACAAATGCTTGGCAGGGTCGAGCCTAACTAGCTGAGCATATCTTGTGATATCTCTAAGAGCATCCTGTCTCCTAGGAAGATGAAAAACATCTAAAAACTATGAACCCTTTTAAATGTCTTAAAAACACATATATAGAGAAGGGAAGAGAGAGAGGTTTGCGTGGAAAGAGAAGAAGTCATTGATTGCTACTTTTATCCTCCTTTGAAAATGAGATGCATCATCCAAGATCACCACCAAATCTCCTCAAGTCATTCCCACATTCAAGTCATCCCTTTAGGAACTGATGGATCCATACTAGAGGTAACTTCATGTTCCTACCAAGCATGAGCAATTTGTCCTTGCATTTAAAACTTAACGTGTTCTTTACTAAAATCTAGACTATCCCAGTTGGTCTTTACATGTTCATTGCTCCACCTGGATATGTCTAATATTTTTTTGACCACTTTGCATGCCATAGATGAAAGGAGAAGTCCTTGTTGTGCATTGATCTATTGAGCTTGTTGGATATGCTTGTGCCACTTGTCCTTGACTAATTGGCCATTTGGATTCGTTGACCATTGACCATAATGTTCCTCAACTTTTTTTGATTTTTATGGACTATTTTCCATTATTTTCCTTTTAGAACTATTGATTTTACTCATTCTTTTAGGCTTTTGACTCCTTGCACCTTACTTCACCTTTTACGCAAGGCAGCCCCACAAACCTAAAGTCTTCTTATTGAGAGAACTCGAAAAGCACTAGCCAAAACCAATTTGGGTTTCCCAAATGGCACTAATTACTTTAAATATTGCTTGGAACTTATAAAGTGAAATAAGTAATGCACCTTCACAAACCCAAAGTCTTCTAAGAGAAATCTTAAAGTCTTTTACTTGTTAAAGCTCAAATCCTTCTCCTTTCAAAAACTTGAAGCTGTGTATTATTTGCTCTTGAAAGCCTGAAGTTGTTCTAAACTTTCTGCTTTTGCTTGAATGCCCATCTTCTCACACTTAGGAAAATTTTTGGTATGTGGGCCAAAAATGGCTAACATTTTTGGTGACTTGTAGGGAATCATGCCTATTATGCTTGAGAACCCAGCTTAGTCAGTCAGAGTCTAATCCATTAGGCACAAAGTCTCCATTTGCTCTACAACTAACCTAGTCTGAATTGGATACAAGGTTGACCCTTGCTAGAACTTCCTCTTGAAGCAATGAGGATAACATAAAAACAATGCAAAGTAACCAAGGCACTTAGGGAAAGGAAAAATAGAAAAGAAAAGAAATGTGCACAAGGCACTTTGAGGAAAACATGAAATCTATCCTAATATCTATAAGGTTACACTTTACAAGTACTCCCTCCTGGATCAAATGGGAAAGTATGAGTATCATTCACCTGTAACAAATCAAGTTGAAGGATACCTTGCTTTGGAGGTACCAGAATTGGTGAACCAGGTATCTTTATGTTCAAGCCTTTTGGTGTTCCCTCTAATGGAGAAAATGGAATGAACATGTCCCCAATGTAGACATACTAATTCATGTCCTCCAAACATGGTTCATGTTGGACTATGGGGGATCTTGCAATATCCACATTTGATGGCTCAAATTTGTGCTCTGAATTAAGGACATGTGACAGCTCCTTTGAGTTGGTGCTTGGTTTATTATCTAGGTCTAAGCAAAACAGCTCTAAGTCATCCCAAAAGGTAGCTTCCTCTTGGTCATCTAAGAAAATGCCAACTTCAACTCCATATGTGTTTGGCTTGCATTGAAAGGAGTCATATGGTAGTTTGTCAATCCATCTAAGGCCCAACATATCATATCTTTGTGGCTCTAGATCTGGCCATTCCCCTTCATTCTTGAAGACATTAGTACTGCCTTCAATAGACAACTTATCTTGGTGTTGATGCAGTGGATTTCACCCTTCAAAAGAAAACTCAGCTCCTTTCTTCCATGTGGCACAATGGAGACACTCCTCTTACTATGGGTAGCAAAACTAAGGAGTGAATCTCTAGATCAGGGGCTAGCTCCCCTTGATGCACCTTAAAGTCCTGAATTTCTACTACTAATAGTGGGGGATGAAAAGAGAGAGATTTTATGAAAATAGAACCTAACTAAAGTGGTGATGCACAAAAATTGATTGGTCTACTCATTTTTTATCTACACTTTGTACCAAAAGGAGAGAACAGACACTTCATTTGAATAAGAAACTAGATTGCATCAATGTTTCAACAAGGGGTTTGATGGAGGTATAATGAATAAGAGCCTACCATGGGTGCTCTAGAGGCACACTGTTGGATGGTTGCTCACCGGCATCTATACTTCAACCTGGATGCTTCTTGTTAACTTGTAGAAGAATATCTTGGATACACTATATACAGTGGCATCAACCTATGAAAGCATTAAAATAAATGACTAAACATAAGGCAATATGCAGACATGTAAAAGTGTAAAAAAATTAGATGAAAGTAAAACACTTATTTTGATTAAAGGAAAATTTTGTTAGGACTTCACCATACAAAACTAGGAGATCCCTTTGCAAAGCTGAGAGGTTACAATATATAGAAAAATTGGAGAAAGACCTTTGAGCCTTCCAAGAGCAAGTAGCCCATACTTCATTAAACACCTCAAAAAGAAGAATTCACCCATGCTACTATCATCTTCCCATAAATGTGCCTAGAATCCATGTTGTAGGTGTCCTATATATTGACTTTGCTACCCAAGCTAAAGTAAACACTCTTGCTAGAGCATGGGTCACTTTGCTCCTCAACTGATAAGGCCACCTCTCATCATGTTCTACACCATGCCTTTTCCTTGAATGCTCCCATATCTCCCCTTAATGGATATTAATTAATGTCAAACACAAGGAAAAATTGGGCTGCCCTCTTGAATTCTTATGTAGCCCTCTTAATGGCTATTTATGGATACTATTCCATCTACAAGCATTTACTTCTCCTACCAACGCCTCTTATGCCACCTGGACTGGTCTGGTTCATTCATGCACTTAATTGGCTATATCCCCTAGAATGTTCTGAGTGTTTGTCTTATATATTTATGGATATGTTCTGATCCATGCTCTCTCTCTTCTCTTTTCTTGTTTTTTCTTGTCTTTCCCTGATATTTCAGGCTCTTGGGGGCTATCTTTTCCCTTTCAAGATCCTTTCTTGATAGGTCACTGAGTCTTGCTTTAAGCTTCTTGGCCTTTTAAATTTCTTCAAGTGAAATGCTCAAAGTAATTTCCTTCATTATGCTCACCACTTTGACACCCACCTTTGATGACACTTAGGGCAACGCTCTTGAATTATTTCAGACAAAATCTCTAAAAGAATTCTTTTAGACATTTTGTTCGAAAGAATCATTCTTTGGATTCTCTCCAATGGCTAACCCATCCTCTTAAATTTGATGTCTGTGGGCCTATCATAAAAAATTTGAACTCCAACAACTATTTTTATATCCTAAATTTAACATTCGTGGGCCTATCACCAGACATTTGAAAACCAACGAATAACTTATCGCCATAAAATTGACATCCATGGGCCCATCACCCCTCTTTGGAAATTCCTTTAGCCTTTTGAAAATGGAATTTTTTGAAGGGAAAGTGACCCTTCAAAAAAATGGGAAGGTCCTCTTTTGATGACCAAGTGTCCTCCAAAAGGGTACCTACCCTTCGGACTTTTGGTTTTTGAATTATTTCAAATTTCCTCACTTGGTGAATTTCTTCAGACAAAATGTTTGAAGGAATTCCTTTGGACATTTTGTCCAAAGAAATTCATTCTTTAGGCTTATTCATTGGATTTTCTTTAGACATTTGTCTGAAGAAATTCATTCTTCAGCTTGTCACTTTTTTTGAAGGAATACTTCCTTTACAGCTTACTGGCCTGGCCTTTTGTAAATGGACCTTCTACCCTCCACAAGGGTACTTTGGCCTTTGAATAGTCTTTTGGAAAAATTCACAAATGTCTTGTTTGGCACCTGAGTGCCCTCCACAAGGGTACCTACCCTTCGGACCTTTTGTAAAAGACCTCTACCCCTTTGAAATTGGCCCATTTTGCCTATAAAAGGAATACCTAAAGTAATCTATTTATCTTGCCAAAAATGTAGGATCAAAATGAGATCCAAATCAACCCAAGTGCTTACAAGACTCAAAACACTTGGTTTCCAGAAGGATGAAACACTTGGTCTTTCTTAGAAATAGGCCTATCATAGGGAAAAACCCATGAAACTACTGTGGGATGAACTTATCAGGAATTGGTTAATAGACCCTGCTAGGAAAAGGAAAAGGAGTGCTCAATTTTTGCCTACAGGACCAAAATTAGTCAACACTTGGGATTGGTCAGCTTCTTCAACCTCATATTGATCCACTTACTCATTTATACCCTCTCCAACATGGTCAACCAACTGATTGATTATGTCAATCTCTACACTTTGATCATCTTCATCCACAACCATGCTAAATGGAAGCTCTTAGGACCAAACAAAATGCTCCTTGCTCTAAAATGCATTCTAAATACATTCCCTTGTAAGAATGAAGGCATCAGTATTGCCTTCAGGCTCTAATTCTTTAAAGTCAAAGCCATGCCACAGCTGGTCCAAACCTGATTTCTCCTCCCTTGATGACTCAAACTTGACTGCAAGCTCCTCCTTTATACCTTGCAAAACATGTTCTTCCTCCAAGAGGGAGATGGTGGGAGGGTGAAAAAGTTCACCTTGCTTGTATCTTGAGAGAGTGCTTTTCTAACTATGAAATAACTTCTTTGGTGGCTCTTGAGGGAGGGAGAAAGAGTCTTAAAACTCTTGTAGGGAAAGCTCATTGAGCTAAGCTAACCTCTCTTTATTACTTTCTCCAACCACTGACTCTGCCTTCTCTTGACTTGGCTCTTGGATCACAACATCCAACAACTCTTCTTGAAAATTCACTTCTTGAATGGATATCCATGAAGGAAAGGCTCTAGGATTTTGAAGGGAAAGGAGTGGAGGCTGCAAGGCTCCTTGTCTAACTTCAGGAATCACCACCTCCTTCTTTGGCCCACTACTCTAAATGGATTTCCAAGATGGAAAAGATAGATGCTCTCGAGGAGGGAGGGATGGAGGCTGAATGACCTTGGATTTACCTGGCTGCGTAACTTGGCTCCAAGATGGGAAATGTATTAGTTTTACTTTCATCTTATAATTCTACCTTTCCTCTTCCTTCCTTGCCTTCAGCTCCAACTCCCTGATCTAATTTTCTATGTTATCTTGAAATAGCTCCTCTTTAAGGTGGTCAAGAACATGTTGACACTATGAATTGCACCCTTAATAGAAATTTGAGCTTCTCTCTTCCACGTGGCACAATGGAGACTCCCCTCTTGCTGTGGGTCTGGCAAAATTAAGGGGAGAATATCTAGATAAGGGCTATCTCCCTTTGATGCATCTCTGAAGTCTTTTATTACTATTGCTAAAAATTATGGGGTGAAAAAGGAGAAGGATATAACCGAAATAAAACTTATCTAAATGGTGATGCACCAAAAATAATTTTGATCTACTCAACAATATCAACACTTCAGACCAAGAGAAGGGCAAATAGACAATTTATCTGATAAAAAAACTAGACTATAGGGAGATTTAATAGGGAGGCTTGGTGAAGATACAAGGAATAAGAACTTACCACATGCACTATAAAAAACACACTATCTGATAATCACTCCTCTGTCTCTACGCTCCAAATGAAATCACTTCTTGATAACCTATAGAAATGGTCTTGGCTATACTAGGTGTGTTGGTATCAATCCATGAAAGCATCAAGCTAAAATGACTAAACACAGAGTTGATATGCAGACATACTCAGAAGTATAACTAATCAAATAGAGGTAAAACACATTCTTATTGATCAAAGATGAAATTTGGTAGGGCTTTGCCTTACAAAATGAGAGATATCTTCCTCAACTGAGAGGTTACAATATATAACATGAAGGAAAAGACTTTGGCACTTTCTAGAATAAGCAATCCATGTTGCATTGAACACCTAGGGGGAGGAATTTGATCATGCTGGTGTCATCCTTCTAGAAAGCCCTAAAATAACCATGTTATAGATGTATCAAGTCTTGACTTTGGCACTCAACTTGTATTAAATGTCACTGCAAGAGCATGGGTCACTTTGTCTATTTGAATAACAAGGTTGCTTCTTAAGTGAAGTTCATGTCATTGTTTGTTCATTAATCTAAAATCAAAGAAAACAGGCCATGCTCTCACTATTTGTGCTCTTTGATGACCACTTGGTGGAGACTATTTCATCCATGATAGTAACTTCTCCTATTGACACCTTCTTTTGCCACTTGGGCTGATCTGATTCATGTTTATGCTTGGATGGGTGTGTCTTTTGGAACATTCCAAATGTTGTCGTATGTGTGCGTGGTTGTGTTCTAGATTTTCTATTTTGTTCCCTCTTTCCTTACTATTTTTTGTCTCTTTCTAGAAATTTTGAGCTCTCAGGCTATCTTTTGTCTCCTCTTAGCTCTTGGGGCTCCTTTCTTAGTCAACACATCCCATCAAAATTGACATCTATAGGCTTGTCACTATTTGAAAACCAATGGCTATTTTTTTGCCTTGAATTTGACATTCGCGCATCTATCACAGTATGTTTGAACCTCCAACGGCTAGTTTGCCATGCTAAAATTGAAGTGCTTGGGCTCATCATTACTTTAGTAATTCCTTCAGATTTCTACAATTGAACCTTCCTAAAGGGAAGGTGTCCCTTAAAAAAATGGAAAAAGTCCCCTTTTGGGTCGCTGGGAGTCCCCCTCAAGGGCACTTGCCCTTCAGGCTTCTTCGGGCTCCCTTGTCTTTCCAATTTCTTCAGATAAAATGTCTGAACGAATTTCTTCAGGCATTTTTCCTAAAGGAAAACTTGTCTTCATGTCTCACCCTTTTCTTTCTTCGGTCTTTTCCTTTGGATTTCCTTCAGACAGAAAGTCTGAAGGAAATCTTTGTCCTTTGCCTTGGTTCCTTTCTTGTGAATTTCTTTAGAAAAAATTTCCAAAGTAATTCACCCTTTGGTTATACATGGATTTTCTTTAGACAAAATTTTGAAGAAATCCTTGGTCTCTTTTGCCTTGTATTTTCGCTAAAGGAAAGCTTACCTTTTGGCCTTCTACCTTGTCATTTTTTGGAAAGTGTTCCCTACCCTCCATAAGGGCACTTTAGGCCCCAAGTTTCCCTTCAGATCTTGATGAAAGGTCTAATTGGTCACCTACCTACCCTCTATAAGGGCATTTGTCCTTTGGAGCCTGTCAAAAGACTCGTATCCTTTGAAATTGGCCCCTTCCTTTGTCGAAAAGCTTGTGTAAACCAACTTCCCAAAGAAAAATAAGCCTATGGATGAACCCAAAACATCAACAAGGCTCAACTCACTTGGCTTTTTTATAGACCAGGCATATTATAAGAAAAATAACAATTGCAGTAAGGTGAAGACATTAGAGGCTAGCTAATCAGAATAGTAGGGGAGGAAGGAAGATCCATTTTTTTGACCTGTAAGACCAAAAAATGGTCAACAAATTTGGTGACTCACAAGGGGAGCATGCCTACTATGCTAAACAATACTGGTAGCCTCTAATTCCATTGGGCATGGAGTCAAGACTCATCTTAGAGAAGTTAACAACAACCTTCTAAAGACCTATGAACCAATAAAGCTTTACCTCAAGCAACAGGAAAAAACAACACACAATAAGACTGAAAAACACTACACCTGTGCAAATAGCACGTAGGGAAAATAAAGACAACCGAAAGCAAACTACAATGTACAGCTAACTAGATACATTTGCCTCCCTCCTGGATCAAATGGAAAACTTCTTAAGTCTCCTTCATGGCAAGAAAACTTATGGTGGTAGACAAGTAGCTGAATGGAAAGGAGACTTCGTGACTTATTCTTCTTGTCTGCTACCTTGATTGGCTTGTATCCAAATGGATCAGGGTCAAACATGCTTCCAACATATATGTATTCATCTTGCTCTCTAAAAATTACCTCATGTTTGCCCTTCATGCTAGTGTATCTCACCAAGAATTCAATGGTTACTGGATCATCACCGTAGGGATCATCTAGCTCATAAACCCCTTGATATGCATCATGGATTGACTTGTTCTCTTCTACCTCATTGAAGAGACTATCAAACTTATATTTTGCTTCATCATGGCTTTCTTGAAGAAGGGTGATTTTTTTGATGTCTAAAATGAGATCACAAACTACTTGCTCATCTCACAAAACACCACCTTCTTGCTCAAGGCTCTCTTCTTCAAAGATTTCATCAAGATGGATAGGCATCTCCTTTTCCTACTCAAAAACTAGAGTCTCTAGTTGTTCAAATACATCCTCTTGATCCTCCTCCAACTTGGGTTCCATGACATGGTCATTCTCCTCATAAAAAAAATAAGGAATTTCATAAAACAAGGGGGGAGAGAGCTCACCATGCTTACATTCCTCATCGTCCATTGTTGACAAATAAAATATGTCAACCTCATCTTCATATTGCTGGAATATTTGCATGTATGCATGACCTATGTCTTCTCCATTATTTATGATGTCTACAAAAGGAGCATCCATGATGGTTTCATCCTCATTGACGTCCATGAGAGCTTCTTGATTAGCCACAAATTGGATCCTCTCTTCTTCACTTGTCTCTTTCCAAAAAGGTTCCTCCTTGAGAAGGGATGAAGTGGAACGCTGATGGTTAAATTCATGTGGAAGAGGAGGCAAACCCTGAGCTAGAATCAAATGATTATCCTCCTTCCATTTGGCCAACACTTCATCCACATCAGATGTGGCTTGATATCTCTCTTAGAGGGGTGTAGATGGGATGTGTTCAAATGTAGGCTCTTCTACTTGATATGAACCATCCATCACACCTTGGTTGAGGAGCCTCATTCTGGACTCCAATTATATAAATTGCTTGGCTATATTCTCTTGAAAGAGCCTTTCTTGGAGGTCATGAGGATCACCATGAGTAGGAGTAGCTTCATCATTTCCAAGGCCCTAGTCTGGTTCATGGTATTCCCTCCTCCAACTTGGAATCTTGACATCATGTTGAAAGACTTGAGGAGGTTGAGGAAGACTAGGAAGAGACTGTTGATGCACAAGAAGAATTTTCTGAAGAGAGACGTGTTATTTTTTAAAAGGCATAGGATGATTCCCTTCAAAGGAGGATTCAAAATCTAAGGAATTGATAAGGTTAATTTCCATGGGAGGTTGCTCTAATGCCCTTTGATGCTGAAAAGCTAGGTGCAAGGGTTTAAAAGCAATAGTGGTTAATGCATCAGATAAGCTATAGTGAGAAAGTGCTATTTGGTAGAAAGGATTTGGTACATAAGAGGAGGCCTTATTTATAATAGGAGGGGGATGCATTAGAATGAGAGAAGGCACACAAGGTTGATTTCCTTAAATGAATGGATTCTTACATTTTTCTACCTCCTCCTTCATGGATTGCAAGGCCTGAGCTTGTCTCAATAGGCACTCCTCTTTATATATAAGCTCTAGCTGATATCTATTCTGATCCTCCAATCTATTTATCTCCATCACTTACTTCTCAATCTCCATCATTACTTCCTTTACACTAGGTGAAGGGCAACCAAGAGAGCTACTTGAGGTGATTCCATGAACAACCTGAGCTTGATCAAAGTTATATGAAGGAACACAAGGCCCATGTTGCTAAGAAATGGAACTATACATACCAAAATGAGATTTCTTGATGGCACCAGGACTACTTAACCAGCTGACTCAACTCGAATTTGCCATGGGTGTTGGTTGAAATGCCTATAGAGGTTGACTAGTTGAAGAACACACCGAAAAATCCTTCAAATCCTCAAACAAATGAGTCTCACTGGGCATGCTAAAAACTATTCACACTATGGATTGCACCCTTGAAAGAAGGTTGAGCTTCTCTCTTTCATGTGGCACAATGGAGACTCCCCTCTTGTTGTGGGTCTAGAAAAACTGAGGGGAGAATCTCTAGATAAGGGCTAGCTCCCTTTGATGCATCTCTGAAGTCTTTTACTACTACTGCTAACAATGGGGGGGGTGAAAAGGGAGAAGGATATAACTAAAATAAAACCTATCTAAATAGTGATGCACCAAAAATTATTTTGATCTACTCAACAATATCAACACTTTAGACTAAGAGAAGGGTGAACAGACACTTTATCTGATATAAAAAAATAGACCATAGGGAGCTTTAATAAGGAGGCTTGGTGAAGATACAAGGAAGAAGAACTTACCACAGGCACTGTAGAAAACACACTATCTGATAATCACTCCTCTATCTCTATGCTCTAGATGAAAGCGCTTCCTATTAACCTACAGAAATGGTCTTGGCTATACTAGGTGTGTTGGTATCAATCCATGAAAGCATCAAGTTAAAATGACTAAACAAAGAGTTGATACACAGACATACTCAGAAGTATAACCTATCAAATAGAGGTAAAATGCATTTTTATTGATCAAAGGTAGGGCTTTGCCTTACAAAATGAGAGATATCTTCCTCAACTAAGAGGTTAAAATATATATAGCATGAAGGAAAATACTTTGGTGCTTTCCAAAATAAGCATCCCATGCTGCATTGAACACTTAGGGGGGAGGAATTTGATCATGTCAGTGTCATCCTTCTAGAAAGCCTTGAAATAACAATGTTGTAGATGCCACAAGTCTTGACTTTGGCACTCAACTTGTATTAAATTTCACTACAAGAGCATGGGTCACTTTGTCTATTTGAATAACAAGGCCACTTCTTAAATAAATTTCACACCATTATCTATTTATTAATATAAAATTGAAGAAAATAGGCCATGCTCTCACTATTTGCACTCTTTGATGACCACTTGGTGGAGACTGTTTCATTCACAATAATAACTTCTCTTGTCGACACCTTCTTTTGCCACCTGGACTGATCTAATTCATGTTTGTGCTTGGCTAGGTGCATCTTTTGTAACATTCCAAATGTTGTCATATGTGTGCATGGCTGTATTCTAGATTCTCTATTTTATTCCCTCTTTCCTTACTATTTCTTGTCTCTTTCTGGCAATTTTGAGCTCTCAGGCTATATTTTGTCTCCTCTTGGCTCTTTGGGCTCCTTTCTTGGTCGACACATCCCATCAAAATTGACATCTATGGGCCCATCACTATTTAAAAACCAATAGCTATTTTGCCTCCTTGAATTTGACATTCACACGTCCATCACAAGACATTTGAACCTCCAACAGCTAGTTTGCCATGCTAAAATTGACGTGCTCAAGCCCATCATTACTTTGGTAATTCCTTCAAATTTTTGCAATTGAACCTTCCCAAAGGGAAGGTGTCCCTTCAAAAAATGGAAAAAGTCCCCTTTTGGGTCACTAAGAGTCCCCTGCAAGGGCACTAGCCCTTTGGGCTTCTTCGGGCTCCATTGTCTTTTCAATTCCTTCAGACAAAATGTCTGAAGGAATTCCTTCAAGAATTTTTCCTGAACGAAAACTTGTCTTCATGTCTCGCCATTTTCTTTCTTTGGTCTTTTCGATTGGATTTCCTTTGAATAGAAAGTCTGAAGGAAATCTTTATCCTTTGCCTTGGTTCCTTGTGAATTTCTTCAGACAAAATGTCTTAAGGAATTCCTTCAGGCATTTTTTCAAAAGGAATTCACCCTTTGGTTATACATGAATTTTCTTCAAATAAAAGTCTGAAGAAATCCTTGGTCTATTTTGCCTTGTATTTTCTCTGAAGGAAAGCTTACCTTTTGGCCTTTTGCCTTGTCATTTTTCTGAAGGTGCTCCTTACCCTCAACAAGGGCACTTTGGACCCCAAGTTGCCCTTCGAAGCCTACTGAAAGGTCCAATTGCTCACCTACCTACCCTCCACAAGGGCATTTGTCCTTTGGATCCTGTTGAAAGACTCATATCCTTTAAAATTGGCCCCTTCCTTTGCTGAAAAGCTTATGCAAACCAACTACCCAAAGTGAAATAAGCCTTTGGATCAACCAGAAACATCAACAAGGCTCAAGTCACTTGGCTTTTTTATGTAATAGGCCTATTATAATAAAAATGACAATCGCATTAAGGTGAAGATGTTAGAGGCTGGCTAATTAGGACAGTAGGGGAGAAAGGAAGACCAATTTTTTTGGCCTCTAGGACCAAAAAATGGTCAACAAATTTGGTGACTCACAAGGGGAGCATGACTGCTATGTTAAACAATACTGGTAGCCTCTAAGTCCATTAGGCATGGAGTCAGGATGCATCTTAGAGAAGTTAACAACAACCTTTTAAAGACCTATGAACCAACAAAACTTTACCTCAAGCAACAGGGAAAAAATAACACACAACAAGACTAAAAAACACTACACCTGTGTAAATGACACTTAGGGAAAACAAAGACAACCAAAAGCAAACTACTATGTACAACTAACTAGATACATTTTCCTCCCTCCTGGATCAAAGGGAAAACTTCTTAAGTCTCCTTCATGGCAAGAAAACTTATGGTGCCAGACAAGTGGCTAAATGGAAAGGAGACTTGGTGACTTACTCTTCTTATCTACCACCTTAATTGGCTTGTATCCAAATAGATCAGGGTCAAACATACTTACAACATATACGTATTCATCCTGTTCTCAGAAACTTGCCTCATGATGGCCATTCATGCTAGTGTATCTCACCAAGAATTCAATGGTTGTTGGATCATCACCATAGGGATCATCTATCTCATAACCCCCTTGATATGCATCATGGATTGACTTGATCTCTTCTGCCTCATTGAAGAGACTGTCAAACTTATCTTCTATTTCATCATGGTTTTCTTAAAGAAGGGTGACTATTGTGATGTCTAAAATGAGATCACAAACTACTTGCTCATCCCACAGAACACCACCTTCTTGCTCAAGGTTATCTTCTTCAAAGATTTCATCAATATGGATAGGCCTCTCCTTTTCTTTCTCAAAAACTAGAGTCTCTAATTGCTCAAAGACATCCTGATCCTCCTCTAACTCAGGTTCCGTGGCATGGTCATTCTCCTCATAAAAAAACAAGGAAGTTCATCAAACAAGGGGGGAGAGAGCTCACCATGCTTACGTTCCTCATTGTCTATTGTTGACAAATAAAATATGTCAACCTCATCTTCATATTGATGGAATATCTGCATGTATGCATGACCTATGTCTTCTCCATTGTTGATGATGTCTTCAAAAGGAGCATCCACGATGGTTTCATCCTAATTGACATCCATGAGAGCTTCTTGATCAGCCACAAATTAGATCCTCTCTTATTCACTTGCCTCTTTCCAAAGTTCCTCCTTGAGAAGGGATGAAGTGGAAGGCTGATGGTTAAACTCATGTGGAAGAAGAGGCAACCCTGAGCTAGGATTGAATGATTCTCCTTCTTCCATTTGGCCAACACTTCATCCATATCAGATGTGGCTTGATAGCTATCTTGGAAGGGTGTAGATGGGATGTGTTCAAATGTAGGCTCTTCTACTTGATCTGAACCATCCATCACACCTTGGTTGAGGAACCTCATTCTAGACTCTAATTCTACAATTTGCTTGGCTATATTCTCTTAGAAGAGCCTTTCTTGGAGGTCATGAGGATCACCATGAGCAGGAGTAGCTTCATCATTTCTAAGGCCCTGAGCTAGTTCATGGTATTCCCTCCTCCACCTTAGAATCTTGACATCATGTTGAAAGACTTGAGGAGGTTGAGGAAGACTAGGAAGAGACTGTTGATGCACAGGAAGAATTTTCTGAAGAGAGACGTGCTATTTTTTTAAAGGTAGAGGATGGTTCCCTTCAAAGGAGGATTCAAAATCTAAGGAATTGATAAGGTTCATTTCCATGGGAGGTTGCTCTAATTCCCTTTGATGCAGAAATCTAGGTATAAGGGATTAAGAGCAAGAGTGGTTAATGCATCAGATGAGCTAGAGTGAGCAAGTACTATTTGGTAGAAAGGATTTGGTGCAAAAGAGGAGGCTTTATTTAGAATAAGATGGGGATACATTGGAATGAGAGAAGGCACACAAGGATGATTGCCTTGAATGAATGGACTCTTATATTTTGCTACCTCCTCCTTCATGGATTACAAGCCCTAAGCTTGTCTCAACAAGCACTCCTCTTTATATATAAGCTCTTACTGATATCTATTCTAATCCTCCAATCTATTTATCTCCATCACTTGCTTCTCAAACTCTAGCATTACTTCCTTTACACTAGGTGAAGGGCAACTAGGAGAGCTGCTTGAGGTGATTCCATGAACAACTTGAGTTGGATCAAAGTTATATGAAGGAACACAAGGCCCATGTTGTTGAGCAATGGAACTATACATACCAAAATGAGATTTCTTGATGGCACTGGGACTACTTAACTAGCTGATTTAACTTAGAGTCACCATGGGTGTTGGTTGAAATGCCTATAAAGATTGATTGGTTGAAGAACACACCAAAAAATCCTTCAACTCCTCAAACAAATGAGTCCCACCAGGTGTACCAAAAACTATTGATGATGTGGATTGCACCCTTGATAGAAGGCTGAACTTCTTTCTTCCACATATCACAATGGACACTCCCCTCTTACTGTGGGTCTGGAAAAACTAAGGGGAGAATCTCTAGATAAGAAATAGCTCCCTTTGATGCATCTTTGAAGTCTTTTACTACTACTTCTAACAATGGGGGGGTAAAAAGGGAGAAGGATATAACTGAAATAAAACCTATCTAAATGGTGATGCACTAAAAATGATTTTGATCTACTCAATAATATCAACACTTTAGACCAAGAGAAGGGTGAAAAAACACTTTATCTGATAGAAAAAACTAGACTGTAGGGAGCTTTAACAGGGAGACTTGGTTAAGATACAAAGAAGAGGAACTTACCACATGTACTATAAAAAACACACTATTTGATAATCACTCCTTTGTCTCTATGCTCCAGATGAAAGAACTTGCTATTAACCTATAGAAATGGTCTTCGATATACTACGTGTGTTGGTATCAATCCATGAAAGCATCAAGCTAAAATGACTGAACACAGAGTTGATATGTAGACATATGCTCAGAAGTATAATTAGTCAAATAGATGTAAAACACATTCTTATTGATCAAAGGTGAAATTTGGTAGGGCTTCACCTTACAAAATGAGAGATATCTTCCTCAATTGAGAGGTTACAATATATATAGCATGAAGGAAAAGACTTTGGCACTTTCCAGAATAAGTAGCCCATGTTGCATTGAACACCAAGGGGGGAGGAATTTGATCATGCTGGTGTCATCCTTCTAGAAAGCCCTTAAATAACCATGCTATAGATGTATCAAGTCTGGACTTTGGCACTCAACTTGTATTAAATGTCACTATAAGAGCATGGGTCACTTTGTCTGTTTGAATAACAAGGCCGTTTCTTAAATGAAGTTCATACCATTGTTTGCTCATTAATCTAAAATCAAAGAAAATAGGCCATGCTCTCACTATTTGTGCTCTTTGATGACCACTTGGTGGAGACTATTTCATCCATGACAATAACTTCTCCTATCGACACCTTCTTTTGCCACCTGGGCTGATCTAATTCATGTCTGTGCTTGGTTGGGTACATCTTTTGTAACATTCCAAATGTTGTCGTATGTGTGCATGGTCATGTTCTAGATACTCTATTTTGTCCCTCTTTCCTTGTTATTTCTTGTCTCTTTTTGGAAAATTTGAGCTCTCAGGCTATTTTTTATCTCCTCCTGGCTCTTTGGGCTCCTTTCTTAGTCAATGCACCCCATCAAAATTAATGTCTATAGGCCCATCACTATTTAAAAACCAATAGCTATTTCACCACCTTGAATTTGACAATTGCATGCCCATCACCAAATGTTTGAACCTTCAACAACTAGTTTTCCATGCTAAAATTAACGTGCTCGAGCTTGTCATTACTTTGGTAATTCCTTTAGCTTTCTGCAACTAAACCTTCCTAAAGGGAAGGTTTCCCTTTAGACAATGGAAAAAGTCCCCTTTTGGGTCACTGGGAGTCCCCTGCAAGGGCACTTGCCCTTCGAGCTTCTTCGGGCTCCCTTGTCTTTTCAATTCCTTCAAACAAAATGTCTGAAGGAATTCCTTTGGGCATTTTACCTGAAGGAAAACTTGTCTTCATGTCTTGCCCTTTTCTTTCTTTGGTCTTTTCCTTTGGATTTCCTTCGGACAAAAATTCCAAAGGAAATCTTTGTCCTTTGCCTTGGTTCCTTGATTGTAAATTTCTTTAGACAAAATGTCTGAAGGAATTCCTTCAAGCATTTTATCCGAAGGAATTCACCCTTTGGTTATACATGGATTTTATTTAGACAAAACTATGAAGAAATCTTTGGTCTCTTTTGCCTTGTATTTTATCCGAAGGAAAGCTTACCTTTTGGCCTTTTGCCTTTTCATTTTTCTGAAGGTGGTCCCTACCCTCTGTAAGGGCACTTTGGGCCCCAAGTTGCCCTTCAAAGCCTTCTGAAAGGTCCAATTAGTCACTTGTCTACCCTCTACAAGGGCATTTGTCCTTTGAAGCCTATTGAAAGTCTTGTATCCTTTGAAATTGGCCCATTCCTTTGTCAAAAGGCTTGTGAAAACTAATTGCCCAAAGCAAAATAAGCCTCCAGATCAACCTGAAACATCAACAAGGCTCAAGTCACTTGGATGTTTTATAGAATAGGCCTATTATAAGAAAAATGACAATTGCAATAAGGTGAAGATGTTAGAGACTAGCTAATTAGGACAGAAAGGGAGGAAGGAAGACCAATTTTTTTGGCCTACAGGACCAAAAAATGGTCAACAAAACAAAAGAAGGCTCTTGGAAAGGGATGAAGTCTTGGACCCAAATAATAGTGTGTTCCATAACAAGCACTTCATTTTTTTGATAGCCCCCTTGGATAGATTTACAAGAAGGAAAATAATGTATAACATATGAAGAACTTGGAAGATTTGAAGGAGCACTTGAAATGGTCACTTGAGGAGGAATGGGTGACACATTAGAAGGCTAAGGTGATGTATACGTGGGCACCAAAGGTTGGCAGGGCTGACCCTATTATTTCACAAGTCCCTCCAACTTGTCCTCAATGCTCTAAATGTAACTGCATATATCCATCATGTCATCAGTGAGGTTATTCTAATTTGCTCTCTTAACAGGGGCCCATTCTACTTTTATTTGTTGTAATGAATCCCTCACATAATGAATCTAGTGAGTAGGGATATTTTGGCCATAACGCTTTTGTGAGTGCAACTCTAGTGCATGCTTGTCAAGAATCATTAAAGTTTGCCTAAGTGTTGGTATAAATGGCTCATGATAGGACTAATAGGTCATTTAAAGGCCACTTGGGGGGAACACATAAACATTATTAGCTTGTTAAGTGTGTTGCTAAGGTAGGGGAAATGCATGTTGGTTAAAAGATAGTTGATTCTACATACCAAATATATTAATTAGGCACTTGGACTACTCAAACTAGCTGATAAATACTTGGAGTCACCATTGATGTTTGCAAAATGTGTCCAAACGCTGATAAGTAGAAGGACAACATAAAAAATCCTTCCACTGCTTTGAACCTTAGTCCCATCAGGTGTGCCAAAACTATTATAGCACAGAATTACACCCTTGTGGGAGAGTTTTTTAGGCTCTCCCAATTCTGGCTATAATCAAGGGAACAACCTCAGGATGTGGGTTTCTTATGGTGAGGTTGAGCCTCTAGGATTTTTAAAGAGGCTAGTTCCTCTTGGTGGATCACCTAAACTACTACTAAAATAAAACTTTCAGGGAAAAAGGGTTAGAAGGGGGAAAAGGGCTCTTAAGAAGGCTAACTAGGTGATGCACTGATTTAAAATGGAAAACTCCCATAAGCTTGAACCCACACTAATTCTGTAGAGGACAATAATGGATTACACAACCTCGAGATCAAGCTGGTTTTATAAATATTTCATGGAGGAGGTTCAAGGAAGCGATGAATTCAAATAAAGAGGAGTTCTAAGACTCACTAGAAGTTCACATTAATGGTGGAAAAAACACTCAACTAGACCTACAAATATCAAAAAATCCTTAAACAAGGTCAAAAAGGAGGACCATGGATGAGGAAGACTCTCCATCATGTGATGCCATAGTACGTAGCTCAATAGACACAAGCTCAAGGCAAGAGATAGGCAAAGAAAAGTCCTTTATTGCATAAGAAGCAATTCTTACAAATGCTTGGCAGGGTCAAGCCTAACTAATTGAGCATATCTTGCGATATCTCTAAGAGCGTCCTATCTCCCATGAAGATAAAAAATGTCTAAAAACTAGGAACCCTTTTAAATGGCTTAAAAGCCTATATATATATATATATAGAAGGGAAGAGAGAGAGATCTACATGGAAAGAGAAGAAGTCTTTGATTGCTACTTTTATCCTCCTTTAAACATGAGATGTGTTGCCCAAGATCACCACCAAATCTCCTCAAGCCATTCCTACATTCAAGTCATCCCTTTAGGAACTAATGGATCCATATCGGAGGTAGCTGCATGTTCCTGCCAAGCGTTAGCAATTTGTCCT
Organism: Torreya grandis; assembly: GCA_037957365.1. Lineage (NCBI taxonomy): Eukaryota > Viridiplantae > Streptophyta > Pinopsida > Cupressales > Taxaceae > Torreya > Torreya grandis. The sequence continues at coordinate 3,681,306 of JARHVA010000128.1, read as the reverse complement.
TGCATTTAAAACTTGACATGTTTTTTACCATAATTTGGACTATCTTGATTGGTCTTTGCATGTCTATTGCTCCACCTAGATGTGTCTAATCTTTGTTTGACCACTTTGCATGTCATAGACAAAAGGAGAAGTCCTAGATGTCCGTTGATCTGTTGAGCTTATTGGATGCACTTGTGCCACTTGTTCTTGACTGATTGGCCCTTTGGATTCACTGACCATTAACCTTAATATTCCTCATCTTTTTTTGCTTTTTGTAGACTGTTTTCCATTATTTTCCTTTTAGAACTATCAATTTTACTCATTCCTTCAGGATTTTGATTCCTTGCAACTTACTTCACCTTTTAAGTAAGGTAGCCCCACAAACCTGAAGTCTTCTTGCTGAGAGAACCTGAAAAGCACTAGCCAAGACCAATTCAGGTTTCTCAAATGGCACTACTTACTTCGGATAGTACTTGGAACTTATAAAGTGAAAGAAGTAATGTGCCTTCACAAACCCAAAGTCTTCTTGCTTAACAAACCCAAAGTCTTTTGAGAGAAAGCTCAAAGTCTTTTACTTGTTAAATCCCAAAACCTTCTCCTTCCAAGAACCCAAAGTTGTCTACCATCTACTCCTAGAAGCCCGAAGTTGTTTTGAACTTGCCACTTTTGATTGAATGTCCATCTTCTCACACTTAGCCAAAATTTTGGTATGTGGGATTTTGGTATGTGGGCCAAAAATGGACAAAAGCTTCAACAATCATTGTCAGTCTATTGTTTGTTGGAAAAGATAATATACAAGCTTCTATTTCATTGGTTCTTTATTTCATTGCATTAGGTTGAAAGGATGTGCCAAGTAAGTGAAAGGATTTTTTTAGCCAATGTATTATCTGATATCTCATTTATGTCCATCCTAATTATTAGATTTTGATGTGAGCACAAATTTTTCCTTAATAAAAAATGTAAATACCAAGTCACAAATGAATCTTTAATACAAGTTTTAAAACAAACTCTACAAGCACCATCTTAAAAACATATTCTTTAGTTACATTTATCTAAGAGGCAAGCCATTTTTCTTTTTCTTTATGCATATGCATATTTATCTATTAATTTCACATAGCCTATACAATAATTTATTTTTGGGTTTGCATTCTGTCTTGGTGTTGTTTGCCTTTTCCTAGTGATAACTTGTTCATGTAGCTTTTTATTTGTAGTAAATTGTAATATTTCATTTGTTACATTATGCTACTACTTATCTTTGTGATAGATGCAGCATTTTCATTTTAAAAAGATGTTAGGTTTTTGTTGCTAGGGTTTTCCTCAAAGCCAAAATTCTTAGCTGAAAGGAGAGACTACTTTGTTGCTACTGGAATTCTTTATTTTGTAATGTATTTTATTATTATATGGCTCAAATTGATAGTGATATCTTTGGAATACTTTTGAATTTTGTTTTCTTGGCTTTGAATTCTAATATCCTTATTTTACCCCCTACATTTTACGGTTTTCCTTGATTTTTTTGTCCATTTTCCCTATTGTGAGAAAATGTGCTAAATACCTTGTTGAAGATGGTGGGTGGTCTTTCCCTTTATGCAGCTCTTTTGACTTCATTTTTCTCTTACTCTGTGGTTTTAAATTTGAGTTGCCTTTTCAAGGCATGGCTTGTTTACAAGATCAATAAATATGCTTTCCTCTTTTTTGGATGGGAAAACAAAAATAAGGAGCAACAGTACCCCTACTATAGTTAAGCATGAAAGCCCAAAGCCATAAATTGCAGCAGCACCCAAAACCACGGTGAAAGCAATGGATCCCATGGAAAATAAGATGTTTAATCAGAAGGATGTATTGAAAAATCAAATTTTTAAGTTTTTAATATTAATTCAATTTTTTTTATCCACTGTGTTACATCACAACTCATTTGCATTGAGATATAACTACCTATTCTTTTATGCTATTAATACTATCAAATTATTGTTTATGAAAAACTAGATTTTATATCTAGAACATGTCTTTGTAGTCTTTGGTTTTATAAATAGTGACTTCATGTGAGTACACCTGAAATGAAATGTAGAAGAATTTGCTTATCACATATTGATAATCTCATACTTTGTAGTCCAAGTCAAATGTCCAAGCAAAAATGACAGTGGATAAGATTCCCCTACTGATTACCATATATTCTTTGAATTCTAACTTTTTAACTTGGAAATCCACATAGTATTGTTTTTCTTGGTGAAAAATAGACCTTCCATAGCCTATGAAATTTTGTTGGTGAAATAGTTTATTAGTACATAAATCTAGGATGAGAAACAAAGCTTTCCTTCGCAAGGATTTTAAATTAGACAACAGAATTTTATATATCAAGAGACTCTTAACTATATGTTTAGCATGTATAACTCCTATATCTAAGCCCATCCCCTAATGGGTTCATTCTATTGGATGGTGTAGCTCTAACAACCAAAATGCGATAGAAGGGTTTGGCAAAGGGTTGGAAAGAAAAAAACTTTTGACATAGGGAAAGAGATACAAACCTAAAGGCACTATCCAATTTGATGGTGTGTGCAAACTAAAGGGTAGACTAATAGAGAACCGAGCTAGAACCAAGGAAAAAAACTAATATACTGAAAGGAATAAAAATAAATAAATGCTAATTTAGAATGTAAGCTTTGAAATTCTATCAATGAAATCTTACCTAGCATATGCAAATCTACTAATCCTATTAGTTTATCAAATCTTAGAGAAAAATTTCACCTTGCTAGCAAGGTGCCCTCATATCAATCTCCTAGTGATACCAATAATCTATCAACTTGAAATCTAAACGTATCATGTTGAGGAGGAAAGGCTAGGGATACGCAACTTGAAGCAAGTGAATATGTAGATATTTAAAGAAATTAATTTCCAATCCAATACAAAAAAGGTCTCAAACGGAGAATAGTGTAGTGAAAATTGAAAATCAGATGATCAACAATGATATGTGCACAAAATAGGTGTAGTGATCTGAAAAGTGACAGAGTAATAGTACAATAATGGAGTAAGCAAATGATGTTATGATAGCTTGTGTAATAATATTGTACATATTGGTTATTAATCCTATGTGTCTAGCATTTTGTCTTATTCAATAAGCTTTCCATTCGCATAGGAATAGGAAGAGTCATTGGGAATGTGAAATGAATAGTCTTTCTTAGTCTATTTATTATAATGTTTGCTCTTTTCTTATTGAATTATGAAATAGAATTTCATTTTCATTCCTTCAATTTTGTTTCTAGCCTATCATTGGTATCAGTGCTTGAAAAAATAAATTATTTTTCTCTTCTTCTTAATCTAGTCATATGGACTATAAAGGTTTGATTAGACTCAAGTTGTTTCTGACTATTCGAAGAAGAATGTCAGCTGCTTGAAGGTGTCTTTGAGGGGTGTTTCTATTGTTATAGACCCTATAGTGTCAGATAAGAAAGTTTTATTCATTTCATTTTTGAGCGTAACCATTTGACTGCATGGAGACATTTTTGACATAATATAGCTATCTTGGATGGTACTAATGTCTACTCTATTTGCTACATGATACTTTCAAATTATTGAACACAACTATCTACTGAGAGGGGGGTGAATCAATAGATCAACTAAAACTAGTTCTTTTAAACCTTTTAGAGTAAATCCAAATTCATATTCAAGTCAAAGAAAAAATGTAGAGATTACACATACACACTGAAACACATTACTCATGATTTTTATGTGGAAAACCCAAAGGGAAAAACCATGGTGAAAATGGCTGCTAGAATCTACTATTTTAATCCAACCTCACTGTTAGATGCCTCACTAGCTAACCTCATTAGTTACATTCAAGAGCACCCACTCTAAGGAATCACCTAATTCCTAAAGAGACACCAATCCCCTAACTAAGCACTAACTCAATTTTTTGATGGCACAAACTAATCAAAACTATGAAGCTACAACTTCAAAATACAATATGGATTCAAAAATGAATCTAGATCAATTTCTTTATTACACATCTATTTTATAATTGCTCAATCTTTGCACATTCTCTATGTGTTCTTTCCTCCTCTTTACCTCACTTTTTATTGCTCACTCTCTGCTCAATCTCTACACATTCTTTGTGTGCTCTTTCTTCCTCTTTTCTTTACTCTCTATTGCTCTATCTTTCACTCTTTATCTGCATACATTTTAAATTGACACTCTTCGAGTTTTTCTATAGTACTCTCTCAAATTTAATGACAATAGCAGCTAAACAATGTTTTGAAGTCATGTATATATAATGGATTTTAGGGTTTCACGTCTCTAATTGCATTCATATCCTAACTCCACTTAACTAGTTCTCATTTAATGTGACTTTGACATACACACTTTTTGTGTCTCGATTCATGCTTCAAATCATAAGTTCTAGTTTCTTTACTATATCTATCAACTACTGGATTCATGTCATTACTGCATCATTTCCTTTTTGCACTTCAACTCCCCTTTTTGAGTTCTTCATTCAATGTGTATTTGACATATACCCATTTTGTGTTTTGGTTCATACATCATGCCATAATGTTCTGGTCTCTTTACTATGTTTGGCAACTGTTGGATTTATTTCATAAATGCACAACCTCCTTAATTGATGATTGATTAGTTTGATCGATCAATCTCGGGCTCCATGTAGACTTTTTAAGCTCATCATTTATCTGGTCATGTCTTTAAATGAGGATTATTCATCTTGTCTTTGGCACCAATCATTGTCTATCTTGAACCATCAGATGTATGCCCTATTTCAATAGAACCATCGATCTCCCTTGTATTAACTATTGAGCTCTTTCTCACATCTTGATATCTTCTACATGATTGGTTCACTTTCACTCCTTTCAATTATAATTGATATGCTTGACCTTTACCCTTTCTATTGTATCATTAAACTCTGTTGATGTGATCTCATTTTATTCAACATTCTTGTAATGCTTTTGCACCGTTGATCCTTGTAGACTTGATCGATCTTTAACATGTCTTGTCCCTTTGAGAATGCCCTATAAGACTTCCAAATTTTATATTTAGCAAAGTTTCAAGTGACCTTTATCTTTGGATAATTTTTTTTGGGCTTTTTGTTAAGGGATTTTTGAGATAATTTCTTTGAAGGAATTGTTGCGGACAATTTCCCCGATGGAATTGTTGCAAACAATTTCCTTTAAGGAATGTCTAAGTGCCCTTTAGATTTTATTTAAAGGTCCACATACCCTTTGGAATTTTTGAAAAGATCCCTTTAGATTTTCTACAATGGTCCACTTGCCCTTTAGAAATTTTGCAATGGTCCACTTGCCCTTCAATTTTTTTGAAAAGATCCCTTCAAACTTTTTGAAAATATCCCTTCAAAATTTCTCAAAGTGTCCTTTCAAAAAATTTGTTTGGTCCACTTACCCTTTGGAATTCTTGCAAAGTACCCTTCAAAAATTCTCAAAGTATCCTTTCAAAAACTTTGTTTGGTCCACTTGCCCTTCGAATTCTTCTCAATCCTTTGCTCATTAGATTGAAAGAAGTAAAGTCATTTGATAAACCTGATCAACTCCACTAGACCAATTCAGGTTCTCAAAATTGCTCAACTTAAAAATTTGAATGAAGTAAAGTTGTTCCATAACCCCGATTAACTCTTCCTTGACCCATTTGGGTTCTTCACATTGCTTGACTTATAAAGATGAGTGAAATTAAGTCATTCTAAAAACCTAATCAACTCTGTTAGACCCATTCAGGTTCTTGAGACTACTTAGCTTATGAATTGAATGAAGTAAAGTTTTTCTGGAAACCTAATAAAATTTGTTAGACCCATTCAAGTTCTTGAGACTACTTAGCTTATGAAACATTATGAGTCAAAGTAATTGAAGTACACAAACCTGATCAACATTCTCCTAACCCAATCGGGTTTTCAACCCAACTTTACTTATGAAACTTTATAAGTAAAAGTGAATGAAGTACATCGACTTGATAAACCCAAATCACTATTTATTTGTCATTAATTTTTTCCTATTTGACATCAATGACAATCTTACAGACAATCTCCTTATACACCATGATACTCAAATTGCCAACATTTTATTTGTAACATGGATACTATGAGACATTTGGTGGACTGAATCTAGCACATTTTTTGCTGGGTTTTTGACTTTTTTGAGTGTGACTTTAGATTTTTTAGAAGGTGTTTTACATTGTGGTTGCATATAAATATATCAATCTCTAACTAAGACCTACGTGTGTTTATTAAATTCTCTAACTTGCAGACTTTGTTGGATTTGCCATGAGACATTACAGGTGTGGAAATATTTGCTAGAGGCACAGGTATTTTCTTTTTCGGGCTCCATAGTGCAAGCCATGTACCAAATCCTCTATATTTTCCAAAAAGATGCATATAAGTTTCAAGGCCACATGGAGGAGAATAAGTAGACGCTGAGTTCATTGACCAAAGGAGTATGTGGAAGTCTTCATTTTCTTGAATCTATTCATACATTTTCATTTTATTCCACTATTAGAATCAAATCTACAAATAAAAAAATGGGAGGTATATTTTTAAGCTTTTTTATTAAAAAGAAAATCTACTTTTAAATGCTTTTTTCAAATTTTGAAAAAGTTCAAATTTGAAAGCATTAAATTTTTGATCAATTTTTTAAAAATTGCCTTGAGACAAGCTACTCTACACAAAATTTGCAAACAACATCCAATATTTACAAATTCAAGGAGAAATAAGGAGAGCTACTCTTTTACCCATTCATGTATATCAATTAACGTAAATCCATAAATTAAGAAAAATTGAGTATACTGATGTATAATTTTTTTTAAGTTGGTGTTAATGACAAAGTGAATCCTTTTTAGTAACTTTGCATATATAGAAAAGGAGACCATTTTGAAGTGATAAGGAACTAATTGGGCTTAAACAAAAAATCAAAACCTCCAAAAACTCAAACAAAAGCTCAAAACTATGCATTCCATCAAATCCATTGTTGGCACTACCTTGAATAGCAAAGACAGTTGGCTAGAATGGTCTCAACAAGTGAAGAACACACTTATCTTCAACGATCTAAGGTTTAATATTTGAGATGGAGAAAAACAACTAGCTAAAACAATAGGGAATGCAAAGGACACTCAAACATGGAAGTAGAAAAACTAGAAGGCTTTGGCCTTGAAGAGGGCATCAGTGGATAAAGATGTGTTTCATCATATACAATGGTGCAATACACCATGGGAAACATATCATAAATTGAAGGACCTATATGACTCCCATTCAGAGTTGAAATTCATTCAGTCATAGTTGAAATTGTTCAACCTAGAGTTGAAATATGGTGATGTGATGAGATTGGCTTCAGAGATACATGCAATCAAACATGATGTTAAAACAACAAGTGTCAAAATCGACATATACATGACCACATTCATAAAATCCTTTCTTTTCAACTATTCAACTTATTTGGAGTCTCTACAAGCAAGTAATCAGTTGAAGACTTTCACATTTGACCAGTTGGTTGAAAAGATGGTAGAAAGAGAAAAGGACTTTGGAAAGAAAAGCAAAACCACAATAGGTGAAAGTGTGTGCTATGTCAAAACAAATTCTTCTAAACCATAAAACAAGGCCATGTATTTCAAAAATGAAGGCAATAACAAGTACAAGGGAAAAGGTGGCATACATGAAAATCATGGTGGTCAAAATAAAAAATAGAATGATAAATAAAACCTTTATTGTGAACGGTGTGATAGAAAAGGTAGCTATGAGACTCATGATGCAAGACTCCATGGGAGAAAATTGAAGCATACCATAAAAAGAAAGGGAAATTCAAAGAAACAGTCAAAAGAGTCAAACTTAGAGCAATTCACCAGTGAATGTGTGTTTTTTAGTACAAATGATGAAGCAAAAAGTGTCTCAATCAGTTCCTCATGGTTTAATGTTGGGTTCTTGATACTGGTGCCACTCAACATATGAATTTTCAAAAATACTTCTTTGAGGAGTACAATGAAGAAAGTTGTGGCTCAGTATACCTCACAAATAGATCAAATCTACAACCACAGGGAAGAGGTACAATCTAACTTAAGTGTCCAAGGCTTTTAGACTAAAAACTTGAGAATGTTCTCTACCTTCTTCAATTGAAACAAAACATGTTGTCCCTAGTGCTCATAAGGAAACAAGGCCATTCCATTCTGTTGGATAATGGTGATGTCACAATCAGGAGAAAAAATGACAATGTAGTCATTTTGATGAGATATGAGGAAGGGAAACTACTCAGACTTAAGGGTGAGCCATCAAATTCAAGGAATTATGCTCATCTTATGGAAGATAGAATGTCTCCAAACATGTTGTGGCATGCTTGATTTAGGCACAGTCAATATAATAACATTCATCTATTGCAAAATAATGGTGTTGTTGGCATGCCTACATTGCCCATAAAATTAGATGAGAAGTGTGAAGCTTGCATCTTGGCTAAACATGCAAGAGATCCATTTCTAAAGTCACAATGGAAAGTAGACAAAAAATTATAGCTTGTTCATTTAGACTTGTGTTCTTTTCCAATCCTCTTCGTTGGTGGTCATAAATACTTCATGTTGTTCATTGATCATTACAACAGGGTGACATAAATATACTTTTTAAAAAATAAATTAGAAGCCTTCTATACTTTCAAAAAGTTTTGAACAATGATTGAAAATGAAGCACAAACCTACATTGAGACACTAAGGATAGATAATGGTGGTGAATTCACATCAAAGAAGTTTGAATCCTATCTTGAGCAAAATGGGATCAAACACCATCTCATAGTTCCTCACACTCCATAACAAAATGGAGTAGTTGAAAGAATGAACCGAACTGTTGTAATGTCCCCTCCTAGCTAGACATTGTACTTTCAGCATGATTATCCTATCAGTGGCCCTTGTAAGCTAATACAGCATGGTTAGAGGGTCTTCTCCATAGTTACCTAAATGGCAGTTGGTTTCTTTCGGGAAGTTTCAACATATTTTGGAGGTTTATTAATGATTTATTAGAATGTTTATATTTTTAGAAACCTCATGTTACAAGATGATGTTATATTTGTAATTTATGTTATAATTCATTATTTTATATTAAAGTGCAAATATAATATATTAAAAGGGAAAAATAATAATAAAATATTATGATGTTTCTAGAAGCTTCACAAATGAAGGAAAGCAAAAAAAAAGTATAAAGGGAGGTGTGGGCTGCCATTATGAATCATTCAGATTTGATGTTGTCTTTGTTGTGGTATGCTGGTGGAGCCTAGAGTTTTTTGCAGTGAATCAATTTGTCTTTGAGAACAATAACTCCCATTGATATCATAACTGAGGGAGTGAAATGTCTCTTGAAGGGTTGCATTTTGGAGGTGATATTTCAGCCATCTCAATTGGAGAAAAATTTGTGGCCATTGGCCAATTTTGGAGAAATCGATTTGGTGAATTTGTAGAGGTTTCATAGCTATCTTTTGGTGTTGGTTTATATATAGCTTGGCATCAATTTTCCTTGGTTAAGAGAGTAGATTGCATTGTAGATAAATCTGATATAAAATCAGATATTTACAGTCAAGGAAAGACACCATTGGGAGGGACATTTTTGCTTGTGGGGGTTCTAATTTGAATCGATTCTTTGCTTGGCTTGGTGCACCCACTTCCTTGGAGCATGGATATGATATGAGATTCTTGAGATAGTTCATATTCATTGCATATTATTTTAAATTTGAGATCAGACCAGAATAGGGGTGGCTAGCTTGGAAATTTTGATTTGGCTTGGGAGATCATCCTTTCACTTGGAAATTGCTTACTCCATCTATTATCATGGGAACCTCAATCCCACCAAGGTTCATTACATACAATTCATCCTTTATTACATTTTATATTTGCAGCTGTAGGTGTGCATATTTCATACCAGCATACCATATAATTGTAATTCTTATTTATGCCAAGAGTTTTGACTAGTCTAATGGAGCATTGTATCAAATCATCAATACAAATAAGAATCACAAGTTGCTAGTCATTTATAGTTATCTTTTGAGCATTTAAATTGAGATAGTAAGTTGCATGCCAATTATTTGACTAAATGTCCATTCACTATAGGTGATTAGTTTGTTTTGTGAATTTATCTAATTGCATAGAAAAGAACAAAAAAGAAGTCATTCTTGCATCTAGAACTTAGCATTATCATTCTTGATCTATAAACACTTGAATCTTTAATCCATCATCCTTCAAACAAATCATCAAAATTGTGACAAAGACCAGCAAGAAGCACTTTGCTTAGAAGGTGTTTGAAAAAATTACAAGGCAACCAATTGAGATAATTAAGGGCAGATTGGGCAAGGATTGTTATAATGGTATCAAAGCCATGATCCTGCCATCCTGGAGGGTTAAAATATCACATGAGAGGTCATCAAAATTACTATACCCATAGAAGAGTAGAACAAGAAGGGAATTGGCAAGAAGAAAATCCATTTACAGAGGTACCTTTGGCTGAAATGGGTGATAGAGTAGATGTGGGTCCACATAGAGATGAGAGAAGAGACAATGATAGAAATGGTGACATAAAAGTGAGAGACACTCTGAGAGATTTATGAGTTAGTCAGCAATAGGTAGTTAGGGACTTACAGCAGTTTGAAAATACTTTGTAGCAATTGAATTTAACTAAAAGATTACCTCAGGTCTAGGAAGATGATAGGAGTGTAGTTGGGTCCTGAAGAGTGTAGAGGGCACCCTCCTCCACTATAGATAGGCCTACTTGGCCCACATTCTTGAGAAATGAACCGAGGAGAATATTGAAGAGGTTGAGAATCTAACCTATACTGATGCATAGATGGCTGCCCATGATGAATGGTAGTAATTAGCACCTTAAGCACAAGAGCTTATGAATTTTGATCAATTTGTATAGTCAAGGATGGATTACTATAGGTCTCGATAGGAGAGAAGATTTAGGAATCAAAATAAGGAACTCAAGCACGCTACTAATAAGCTTACAATACCCATGTTTGATGGCAGTGACAAGATTATGACATAGTCATGGATTCATAAGTTGGATACCTTCTTGGCTCTTCGACCCATGATAGAAGAGGAAGCTATCCAATATGCCACTTTGCATCTAGAGGGAGCAACACATGAATGGTGGTATCATGGAATAGTTACATTGAAACATAGTCATATCACATCTTACCAGGAGTTTATGGATAGACTGATTGAGCATTTTGATAGGAAGGATCCAGAATCATAATTCAGGGATTTGGCCCAGCTCAAGCAAGTTGGTAGTTTGGAAAGCTATATTGGAGACTTCCAGAAACTATCAGTAATGGTGCCCAACATCTCAAAGAGGCGATTGGTGGTGCTATTCATTGAGGGGTTATTGGAGCCTATGCGAGGATGGATTAAAGCATTTGATCCTCCCACACTTCAAGAAGCAATGAAGAAGGCTAGGAGCATGGAACTTGCATCCCCACAAAGCAAGTACTCATAAAAGGGATCTTCTTCATATCAAGAAAATAAATTTTTCTCTAAAAAGAAAAAAATACTAGATTTTAAGGGCAAATCATCAACACCTCTAGATAGGGATACACTTAATGATTTGTGCAAGAAGAAGTTATGTTTCTATTGTAAGGGGCCCTATGATGAAAACCATGATTGTCCCTTAAGACCTAAAGGAAAAGCTAATAGAGTAATTTGGGCATATTATGAGGACTCTGAGTCAGAGAAATCAAATCAGCAATCTGATCTTGGGGATATAGGTATGGAGCACGAGGAAGATAAGCATAAAAGAGAAGGAGAGCATGAAGGGGTAGTGAGGCAACATGATGCACACATCACTAGCATCCAGTAAGAGGGATCATTTAGAATTCTTGGAGTTCTAGTAGGGAAAAATATTATCACTCTTCTTGACACAGGGGTAACTCATAATTTTATTGATACTCGATTGGTTGAGAGGCATGGAATCAAGACAGAGGAATTTGAGGGAATAAGAGTTAAGGTGGTAGATGGTTATACCATCAAGTGCAAAAGGAGGATATCAAATTTGCCTATGCATTTAAACAACTATGAGTCCAAGACTGAATTATATGTGGTGGATATGGGTGATGCAGATATGGTACTTGACATGAGACGGTTACATGACATGGGGAAATTCACCCTGGATCTCAGAGAGATGGAAATGACATTCTAGGTAGATGGAAAAACTCATGTCCTCAAGGCTATTCAAGATTCCAATTTTAGGATGATTTCTTTTAGGAGGATGGAGAGACTTATGAGGCATGACATGGTTGAGTGGGAAGCTGAGTGTGTTTTGATGCTTACATAGGGTGAGCAGTAGAAGCTAGTTTACCATCTAGACATTCAGGAGTTAAGAATTAAGCACACTTAGGTATTCAATGATATTCCACCAAGAAGACCACCAAATAGAGGGATTGAGAATATCATTGAGTTGGTGTTTGGGATCAACCAACAATATGATTACACTTATGAAAGCAATAAATCATGGAATTAAATTAGATAGATAAGTAACTAGAATCAGATAATAGAAAAGAACAAGAGATACAAGAAACCACCCTGAAAACTTGTATTAAACTCTTTACAGAATGAATACAATTGAAGAAACTTCTTTCTTCCACACCTCTCTCAGATGCACAAGATCTCTCTCTAGATCTCTATCCCTCAAGAGCTCTCTCTCTCAAGTACAATCAACTCTAACAACCTAGATTGATACAACTTTGTACTGTTCTTCAACATTCACACATAATGAACTACTACAACCACACTAAGCTAAGAAGATCTAATTCTACATATAGAATTAGGAGACTTGAGCATGCACTTACAACCAACAGTTAAGCCTCTTGAACAAGGGATATAAAAACAATATACTAATAATAGAGATGCAAACTTAAGACTAAGACTTAAACTCATCATGCAAACACTCGGTTCTATCCTCAAAAATAACATTCTGGACCGACGTTGACCAATCCTCTGCCGACACCGACGTCTCTTCAACTACACCTAACCAATGTCAGTCACTCCTGACTGATGCCGGTGACTGTGTAAACCTGCAACTTTGGTAATGTGCTCATATGTGAAGCTTTTAGGCTCCACACCTTAACAATCTCCCACTTGGAGATAAACAGCTGCACCAGTACTTGTACAGCAACATCTTTTAGCTCCTCCATCTTCAACTCAATCATGAAGACCAATAAAAGTTGAATGAAGATTCAACTTCTCCTTTATAACCGGCTTGGTTAACATATCAGCAGGATTCCTATCTGTATGGATCTTCTCTAGCTTCAACTCACCATCTTCCAATACCTATCTTATGAAGTGGTACCTAAGCTGTATGTGCTTGGTTCTTGAGTGAAAGGCTGAATTCTTAGCCAAATGGATTGCACTCTGACTGTCACTATATAATCTGCAACTCTCTTGCTCCCTTCCAAGCTCTTCCATGAACCGTGTCATCCATATCATCTCTTTGCTAGCCTCTGTGGCTGTAATATACTCTGCTTCTGTAGTTGACAAGGCAACAACCTTCTGCAACTTTGATATCCAACTAACCGTCATTCCACCTACAGTGAAAACATATCCTGTGGTGCTCCTCTTGCCATCCAAATCACCTGCCATATCTGAATCTACATAACCATGTAGAGAAGTATCTAAACCTCCATAGCACAAGTGCCTACTACTAGTTCCTCTCAGATATCTGAGGATCCACTGAACTGCTTTTCAATGTTCCTTTCCTGGATTGGCCATATACTTACTTACAACACCCACTGCTTGGGTAATATCTGGTCTAGTACACACCATTGCATACATCAAACTTCCTACTGTAGAAGAATATGGAACTTTACTCATGTACTCTACCTCATCATGGGAATTAGGACATTGTTCTTTACTCAACTTAAAATGTCCAGCCAAAGGTGTGCTTACCGATTTAGCATCCTGCATATTGAACCGTTTCAACACCTTGTCCACATAATCCTCTTGAGATAATATCAACCTGTGCTTTTTCTTGTCTCTCTTAATGCTCATGCCAAGGATTTTCTTTGCTGCTCCAAAATCCTTCATAGCAAAAGTTTGAGCTAATTTCACCTTAAGCTCAGAGATATCCTGCATGTGTGATCCTGCAACCAGCATATCATCTACATACAACAATAGAATAATATATCTACCATTATCCAATCTCTTAAAATACATACAATGGTTAGATTGACACCTACTGTAGCCATGCTCAGTCATAAACCTGTCAAATTTCAAATACCACTGTCTAGGAGCTTGCTTGAGGCTATACAAGCTTTTCTTCAATCTGCACACTAACTTCTCCTTACCTTTGACCTCAAATCCTTCTGGTTGTTCCATATAAATTTCCTCATCCAAATCTCCATGAAGAAACGATGTCTTAACATCTAGCTGCTCAAGATGCAAATCCTCAACAGCAACCAAAGACAGTACAATCCGTATAGAAGTCATTTTAACAACAGGAGAAAAGATCTCACCAAAATCAATACCTGGCTTTTGTGCAAATCCTTTCACTACCAATCTGGCCTTATATCTCATCTGTCCATTCTCACCTTCCTTCAACCTATAGGTCCATCTATTCTTCAGTGTTTTCTTACCAGCTGGCAACTCAACCAAATCCCATGTTTGGTTCTCTCTTAAGGACTCCATCTCCTCAACCATGCCATGCTCCCACTGACTCTTGGACTCCAACTATATTGCTTCTTCAAAACTCTCTGGTTCTCCACCATCAGTTAGCAATAAATAGAATAATGAAGGATAATATCTAATTAGAGGCTTACTTACCCTTTTTGACCTCCTGATGGGTGTCTAAGACTCGTTCACAACACGCTGTCCACCCAAATTCTCTGATAGTGACCAACCTCAGTCACCTCTAGACCTATTACTGGCCGACGTCGATTCTGCCTGACCAACGTTGGTGCCTACTCTATCGACGTCAGTCTCTGTATGACCGACATTAGTTTCTGTTCTATCAACGTCGGTTCCTATCCTGTCGATGTCGGTCTCTGTGTTTTCTTGCAAGTGATTATTTCTTTTTCCTGCGAGCTCATTTTGGACCGTCGCCTTGTCTAATTCACCATTGCTCTACCCAGATTGATTCAGCTTCTTCAGCTAATCACTATACATCACTTTTTCATTGAAAACAACATCATGGCTCCTAATTATCTTGTTAGTTCCTAGATTCCAAAATTTGAAACCAAAATCATCTGAGCCATAGCCAATAAATGTGCACCTCATAGACTTAGCATCCAACTTCTTTCTATTTTCCTTATCTACGTGCACAAAGGCTTCACAACCAAAAACTTTGAGGAATGAGAGATCTACCTTTTTACCTGTCTAAACCTCTTTTGGAATTCCACCATCCAGAGCTGTAGAGGGTCCTCTGTTAATCAGGTACACTGCAGTGTCAACAGCTTCTGCCCAAAACTCTAAGGGCAAACCTACATGCAATCTCATACACCTTGCGTGCTCCATGATTGTTCTATTCATCCTTTCAGCAATTCCATTCTGCTGAGGTGTCCTTGGAACCGTCCTTTGCCTATGGATTCCATGCATATACCAATACCAGTTGAACTTATAATTGCAGAACTCTCCACCATTGTCAAATCTCAGGCACTTCAATCTTTTGCCTGTTTCATTCTCAACCATAGCTTTTCAAATCTTAAAAGTCTCAAATACATCAGATTTCTTCTTAATACAATAGATCCATACCTTTCTTGTAGCATCATCTATAAACAAAACATAGTACTGTGATCCTCCAATAGAAGCTACCTGAGCCGGTCCCCACACGTCTATGTGAACAAGCTACAACTTATGCTTCTTCTTTGTAGACCTAGTCTTGAGAAAACTAACCCTTTTCTATTTTCCAAATACACAATGCTCACAAAATTCTAGATCCATGCTTTTCAAATCTAAAAGCTTACCTTTAGACTTAAGAATTGACATCCCCTTCTCACTCATGTGGCCAAGCCTTGAGTGCCACAATTTTGCATCCACATCTGAAGTAGATAATATAGAAGGAGAATTGTTAGTAACACAATTACATAAATAGAGAGTACCTACTCTCTTACCTCTAGCCATAACAAGTTCACCCTTGGTCACCTTCCAAGATTCTACTGTGAGAGTTACTGTACAATCCTCATCCCCTAACTTTCCTATAGAAATCAAATTCCTCTTCAAGCTAGGAACATGCATCACATCTCTCAACACCCATGTGTTGTCGTTCTGCATTTTCAGCTGCACTTTACCTTTGCCAATAATTTTACAAGGCTCATCATCCCCTAGATACACTATTCCAAAATCTCCATGGATATAGTCACTAAAATATTCCCTATTAGGGGTAGCATGAAAAGATGCACCAGAATCTAACACCCAAGATTCTGTATTATTATGCAAAGAGAATATTAAAGCATCTTGTGCAATACCTGCAACCTTTGCTTCTTCTTTTCCTTCGTGCTGATTGTCCTCCTTAGGCTTTGACCAGTAATCTCTGCTTATGTGCCCCATCTTTCCACAATTCCAGCATTGTGGCTTCCTGCCATTTCTGGATTTGGATCTACCTCTCCCCTTAGACTTAGATCTTGATCTCCCTTTCTTGCTCTTCTCTTTTTGTCTTCCCCTGCTCTCAAAACTTAAAGCATTCCCAGATGTCTCTTCTGTGCTTTTCTTGCAAATTTCCTCATTCAAGATAACACTAACAACATCCTCTACTTTTAAAATATTTGATGCAGATGCAGTATTGCTAACTGCCATTACTAAGCTATGCCAGCTTTCAGGCAAAGAACATAATATTAAAAGAGCTTTTATTTCATCATTAAATACAATTTTGACTGAACTAAATTGATTTACAATACCATGGAAATCATTCAGGTGATTAGATACAGATCCACCTTCCTGCATATGCAAATTAAATAGCTGCTTCATAAGATATACCTTATTAGAAGCTGAGGGTTTTTCGTACAAATTTACTAAAGTAGTCATCAACTCTATCGTTGTTTTTGCCTGTGATAAATTAGATATCATAGTAGATGCTAGACTCAGTCTTATAGACCCCAGAGCCTTTCTGTCAAGAACTTCCCATTCTTCATCATCCATGTCTGTGGGCTTCTTTACAATCCCACCTAATGGTAAGTATAGATCTTTTTGATACAGATAGTCCTCTATCTACATTCTCCAATGTTGATAATTTTTTCCATTAAACTTCTCTATTCTCAGTTTACTTTCTTCTATCATTGCTTCTCCCACTCAAACAAAAATCTCTACAGAAACTCTGTGAGCAACCTATAATCAATACACACTACACAGATCTAAACCACCTGTTAGTGAACCTGAGCTTTGATACCAATTATTGGATATCAAACTCTAAACTTACAACCAAGGCTATGATACCACTTGTTGGGGATCAACCAACAATATGATTACACTTATGAAAGTAATAAACTATGGAATTAAATCAGATAGATAAGTAACTAGAATCAGATAATAGCAAAGAACAAGAGATACAAGAAACCACCCTAAAAACTTGTTTTAAACTCTTTACATAAGGAATACAATTGAAGAAACTTCTTTCTTCCACACCTCTCTCAGATGCACAAGATCTCTCTCTAGATCTTTATCCCTCAAGAGCTCTCTCTCTCTCAAGTACAATCAACTCCAACAAGCTAAATTGATACAACTCTGTATTGTTCTTCAACATTCACACACAATGAACTACTACAACCACACTAAGCTAAGAAGATCTAATTCTACATATAGAATTAGGAGACTTGAGTATGCACTTACAACCAATAGTTAAGCCTCTTGAACAAGGGCTCTAAAAACAATATTACAAATAATAGAGGCGCGAACTTAAGACTAAGACTTAAACTCATCATGCAAACACTCGGTTCTATCCTTGAAAATAGCATTCTAGATGCACATGTAACCGATGCCGGTTTTTGCCTGCTTGCCTGTGACCGACGTCGATTGATCCTTTGCTGACACTGGTGTCTCTTCAACTACACCTGACCGACGTCGGTCACTCCTGATCGATGCCGGTGACTGTGTAAACCTGCAACTTTGGTAATGCACTCATATGTGAAGCTTTTAGGCTCCACACCTTAACAGTTGGAGGAGGGCATGAAGCCCATGATGGTTACCCCATATAGGTGCCCCAAGAGGTTGAAGGATGAAATAGAGAAAACTATTAAGGAGTTGCTCGCCATGGGACACATTAGACCAAGTAAGTCACCTTTTGTATCATCAGTAGTCTTGGTCAAGAAAAAGGATGGTACATTCCAAATGTGTATTGATTATAGGCTCTTGAATAAAAGAATAATCAAGAACCGTTACCCCATCCCTAGAATTGATGAGTTGATAAATGAGTTACATGGTGCCTGCTACTTCTCTAAAATTTACTTGAGGTTGGGGTATCATCAGATTCATGTTAGGGAGTAGGACATAGATAAGACAACTTTCAAGTGCCATTGTGGACATTTTGAGTTTGTGGTTATGCCATTTGGGCTAACCAATGATCTGGTGACATTTCAGTCTACGATGAATAGGGTCTTCCATTCGTAGTTAAAGAGGTATGTGTTGGTATTCTTTGATGATATCTTGGTATATAGTAGAACATGGGAGAATCACATTGCACATCTTCATGCAGTTTTGGGTATTCTTGGAGGTGAATCCTTGTATGCCAAGGAATCTAAGTGTGACTTGGGAATGAAAAAATTATTATATCTTGGGCACATCATCAATGTTGAGGGGGTACGTATGGACCCAAAGAAGATCAAGGCAATTTTTGAATGGCCTATTCCAGAGAACCTTACTCAACTTAGAGGATTTTTTAGATTGTGTGGTTTTTATCACAAGTTGTTAATGGATATTCATGACATGCAGCACCACTCACTGATTTGATAAAGAAAGGGGCATTTATTTGGAATCTTGAGGCACAAGATTATTTTGAGATGTTCAAACTAATTATGACTTCTAGCCAAGTTCTTTCATTATCATATTTCTCCAAACCCTTTGAGCTATAGTGTGATGCATCAAGTGAGGGGATAGGTGCAGTCCTTATGCAGGACAAGCATCTGATTTACTTTTGAGAGTTAGAAGCTTCATGGTTTAGAGAGAGGGTATAACATATATAACAAGGAGATGTTGGCCATCATGCATGCATTGGCCAAATTCAGGTAGTCTTTGGTAGGTAACAAATTTGTGGTGAAAATAGACCATAAGAGTTTGAGGCATTTCCTTGGACACAGAGATGTTAATGATTGGCAATAGAAATGGGTCAGCAAGCTGCAATCATATGATTTTGACATATCCTTTGTCAAGGGGACATAGAATGTGGTTGTTGATGCTTTATCTTGATGTCCACACTTGAGTTATATGACTAGGATAGTAGATGATTGGCGACACTTGATAGTGGCAGAGTATGCCAATGATAGTTGGGTTGTAAGTAGTGTTGAGGGGTCAGTACAGGATGTTAGATATACAATTGTAAATGATTTAATCATTTACGAAAGAAGGATTTATTTGACCCCAGGGTCAGAGATGAAGAACATTATTTTGAGGACCTTTCATGATACACCCATGGTAGGTCATCCCGAGTAT
Organism: Torreya grandis; assembly: GCA_037957365.1. Lineage (NCBI taxonomy): Eukaryota > Viridiplantae > Streptophyta > Pinopsida > Cupressales > Taxaceae > Torreya > Torreya grandis. The sequence continues at coordinate 3,661,743 of JARHVA010000128.1, read as the reverse complement.
TTCAAGACTTACAAGTAGATTCAAGAGAGGTTCACTTGGAAGGGCCTCAAATCAAATGTTCTACGATATGTCAAAGAGTGTCCTATTTGTCAGCAAAATAAACAAGAACACACATATCTAGTAGGTTTACTTTAGCCACTTTTGATTCTTGATAGGAAGTGGGAATGCTTATCTATAGATTTCATTACTAGATTACCCAGAGCCCAGGGATGAGATTGCATATATGTGGTTGTGGATTATTTGACTAAATATGCTCACTTCCTTCTGATCTCAACTACTTACTCAGCTATGTAGGTGGAAAAATTATTCTTCCATGAGGTATTTAGTTTGCATGGGTTACCTCAGAGCATATTAAGTGACAGAGATAGCCAGTTTATGAGTCATTTATGGTAGAAGCTATTTAGGCTATGTGGGACATAACTCACTTTGAGTACTAGTTACCACCCGTAGACCGATGGACAACTAGAGATTGTGAATAAATGGGTAGAAGGCTACCTCAAGAACTACATAGTAGGGTAGCAAAAGGGTTGATTTAAGTATTTATATTTATGTGAGTATTATTATAATACCACTTACCATTTCTCCATTTTTATGACACCATTCATGGCACTGTATGGGTATGATGCACCGAGCTTTCTAGATTTGTTATTTGGAGATAGTTGAGTACCTAGTGTTGGTGATCTATTGTAGGAGAACTAAGACATTATGAGAGCATTGTGGAAAAACATATAGAAGGCTCAAAACCAAAAAAATCAATATGCAAATCAGAAGTGAGTTGAATGCTCATTTGAGATTGGTGATATGGTGTATTTGATGCTCCAACCACACAGACAGTCTTCTCTTAAGAAAAGTGAAGCTAAGAAGCTTAATCCATGATACTATGGGCCATTCAAGATTATAAGGAGAGTGGGCAAGGTGGCTTATGAGTTGGATTTTCCAACCGATAGCAGAGTACACAATGTCTTCCATGTGTCACACCTCAAGAAGGTGTTAAGACATCATGTGGTTCCTTCCATGACTTTGCCACCCCTGGATGATGAGAGAAAATTGATATTGTTGCCCAAGGCCATCTTGGATGTTTGGGAGAGGACTTTGAGGAGATGGGTCATTAGGGAATACTTAATTAAATGGAGGGACTTGCCAGTTGAGGATGCTACTTGGGAGAGTGAGGAGATTCTACATCATCCATATTTTAGATTGCTTGGGGACAAGCAATTTTAGGAGGGGTAGACTGTAATGTCCCCTTCTAGCTAGACATTATACTTTCAACATGATTAGCCTATCAGTGGCCCTAATAGGCTAATAGGGCATGGTTATAGGGTCTTCTCCGTAGTTACCCAAATAACTGTTGGTTTCTTTGGAGAAGTTTTGACATATTTTGGAGGTTTTCTAATGATTTATTAGAATGTTTCTATTTTAAAAACCTCATGTTACAAGATGATGTTATATTTGTACTTTATATTATAATTCATTATTTTATATTAAAGTACAAATGTAATATATTAAAATGGAAAAATAATAATAAAATATTATGATGTTTCTAGAAGCTTCCCAAATGAAGGAAAGCAAAAAAAAAGTATAAAGGGAGGTGTGGGCTGCCATTATGAATCATCCAGATTTGATGTTGTCTTTGTTGTGGTGTGTTGGTGGAACCTACAGTTTTTTGCAGTGAATCAATTTGTCTTTGGCAATGATAACTCCCATTGATAGCATAACTGAGGGAGTGAAATATAACTTGAAGGGTTGCATTTTGGAGGTGATATTTCAATCATCTCAATTCAAGCAAAATTTGTGGCCATTGGCTAATTTTGGAGAAATCGATTTGGTGAATTTGTGGATGTTGCATAGATGTCTTTTGGTGTTGGTTTATATATATCTTGGCATCAATTTTCCTTGGTTAAGAGAGTAGATTGCATTGTAAATAAATTTGATATAAAAATCAGATATTTATAGTCAAGGAAGGATGCCATTAAGAGGGACATTTTTGATTATGGGGGTTCCAATTTTCATCAATTCTTTGCTTGGCTTGGTGCACCCACTTCCTTAGAGCATGGAGATGATATTAAATGCTTAATATAGTGCATATTCATTTCATATTATTTTAAATTTGAGATCAGACCAAACAAGGGTGAATGGCTTGGAATATTTGATTTGGCTTGGGAGATCATCCTTTCACTTGGAAATTACTTGCTCCTTCATCTATTATCAAGGGTGCCTCAATCCCACCAGGGTTCATTGCATACAATTCATCCTTTAATATAGTTTATATTTGTAGCTATAGGTGTGCATCCTTCATACCAGCGTACCATATAATTGTAATTCTTGTTTATGCCAAGAGTCTTGGCTAGTCTAGTGGAGCATTGTATCAAATCATCAATACAAATAAGAATCACAAGTTGCTGGTCATTTATAGTTATCTTTTGAGAATATGAATTGAAATAGTAGGTTGCATGCCAACTGTTTGACTAAATGCCCATTGGATGTAGGTGATTACTTTACTTTGTGAATTCACCTAATTGCATAGAAAAGAACAAAAAAGAAGTCATTCTTGAATTGTTATATAAAAACTTGAAGCTTTAATCCATCATCATTCAAAAAATTCATCAAAAATATGACAAAAACTAGCAAGAAGCACTTTGCTTACAAGGTGTTTGAAAAAATTATAAGGCAACTATTGACGCTGTGGATTGTACCCTTGATAGAAGGTTGAGCTTCTCTCTTCTATGCGGCAAAATGGAGACTCTCCTCTTGCTGTGGGTCTATAAAAATTGAGGGGAGAATATCTAGATAAGGACTAGCTCCCTTTGATGCATCTCTAAAGTCTTTGACTACTACTACTAATATTGGGGGGGTGAAAAGGGAGAAGGATACAACCAAAATAAAACCTATCTAAATGGTGATGCACCAAAATGATTGATCCACTTAGCTTTGACATACACTTTACATCAAGAACAAGCTAATGTATACTTCATTTGACATCAAAGAACTCTTGTACATTAGTGTTTTAGTAAGGGTTCCTCTGGAGATACAGAGAGGAAGAAATACCAGAGGTGTTCTAAGACATAGTATGGTAGCCTGTTCACATGTGTCTATACTCTACTATGGACACTTCTTGTTGACCTACAAAAGAAGAACTCACAATACACTAGACATGTTGGAATCAATCTATGAAAGCATGAAATAAAATGACTTAACACAAGACAAAACCATAGACATATGCAAAAGTGTAAACTCAAATGGAGGTAAAAATGCTATGTCTTAATTCAAGTTAAAATCTTGTAGGGCTTCGCCATACAAGCTAAGAGATATCTTCCTCTACTGAGAGGTTACAATATATAGCATAAAGAGAAAGACTTCTGGTGCCTTCCACAACATCACCTCATGCTACGTTGAATGCCTTAGAAAGAGGAAACTTGCTCATGTTGGTGTCATCCTTCTAGAAATGGCCTGGAAGTACCATGCTATAGATGTCGCAAGTCTTAACTTTATAGCTTAAACCATCTTAAATGTTCTTACAAAATCATGGGTTACTTTATCTCATTCGCAGTAATAACTCCCTACGTTGACGCTTTTTGTGTGCCACCTGGGCTATTTTATTCTTTTTTATGCTTGACTTACGTGTGCATGGTCATTCTTTCACTATTTTTTGTCTCTTTCCTAGCAACTCAGCTCTTGGGATATCTTTCATCTTTTCCTAGATCTTTGGGCTCCTTTCTCGGTACATTGCTAAGTTTACTTGTGGGTCTTATGCCCCTTTGAATTCCATCAGGGCTGCACCATTCAAGCTCTTTTGGGCCACTTGTTGTGAAGGCATTAGTCCTTTGGCTTCTCCTCAATGGCTGATGCATCTCATCAAAATTGACATCTGCGAACCTGTCACTATTTGAAAACCAAACAACTATTTCATCACCATAAATTTGACATCCACAAGCCCATCACCATTTGAAAGCCAATGGCTAGTTTGCTACCTTGAATTTGATTTGTGCATGCCCATCACCAGATGTTTGAACTACCAACAACGAGTTCACTATATTGAAATTGACGTTCTCAGGCCCGTCACCACTTTGGCAATTTCTTTGGCCTTTTGTATTCATTCAGCCTTTTGTAATTTGAACCTTCCCAAAGGGAAGGTGTCCCTTCGGCCTTGGAAAAGGTCCCCTTTTGGGTTGCTAGGAGTCCCCTACAAGGGCACTTTCCCTTTGGGCTCCTTCAGGCTCCCTTTTCTTTTGAATTCCTTTAAACAAAATGTTTAAAGGAATTCCTTCGAACATTTTGTCTGAAGGAAAACTCCCTTCAAAGTCCTGGCCCTTCTTTCTTTCAGTCTTTTCCTTCAAGAAATTCCTTCGACAAATTCCTTCGGACAAAAAGTCTAAAGGAATTCCTTTGAGATTTTATTCGAAAGAATTTGCCTTGGTCTGCTTTCCTTGTGAACTTCTTCAAACAAAATGTCTAAATGAATTCCTTCAGGCACTTTGTCTGAAGGAATTCATCCATTGATTCTTCCTTGTATTTTCCTTTAGACATTTTATTGGACATTTTGTCTGAAGGACCTTTGACCTTTGCCTTTACCATGGATTTCCTTCAAAAATAATTTTGAAGGAATCCTTTGCCTTGCACACTTTTCTGAAGGAAAAATTTCCTTTCATCCTTCTCTTTAATCCCTCCATAAGTGTTCCCTACCCTTTGCAAGGGCACTTTAGGGTCCATAATTTCCCTCCATAGCCTTCTGGAATGGTCCAGTTTGTAACCCAACTGCCCTCCGTAAGGGCACTTTATCCTCAAAGCTTTGTAAAAGACTTATATCTCTTTGAATTTGGCCCATTGCTTTGCCAAAAGGCTTGTGAAAACTAGCTACCCATAGCAAAATAAACCTCTGGATCAACCCAAAACATCTACAAAGCTCAAGTCACTTGGCTTTTTACAGAATAGGTTTACTACAAAGGGAAATGGCTCAATTGTAGAGGGGGAATACATCCAATATGGACAGCTCAGGATAACAGGGAAAGGAGACTAATTTTTGGCCTGTAGGACCAAAATGGTCAAAAAAAAATCTAGTGATTCTTAGAGGAAGCATGTTTGCTATGCTTAAAAAGACTGGTAGCCTCAAATTCCATTGGGCATGGAGTCAAGATGCAGCTTGAAAGATTTATCAACAGCCTTCTAAAGACCTATGAACCAGTAAGGATTTTACCTCAAACACAAAGGAAAACACACACAAAAAATGCTAAAAAACTACACACACATGTGCAACAGCACTTTGGGGAAATGAAAGACACATAAATAAAAGAAAAAATGATGTACAACTAAAATAATACATTTTCCTCCCTCTTGGATCAAAGGGAAAACTTCTCAAGTCTCCTTCATGGTAAGAAAACTTATGGTGCTAGACAAGTGGCTAAATGGAATGGAGACTTGGTGAATTGCTCTTCTTGTTTGCCACCTTGATTAGCTTGTATCCAAATGAATCAAGGTCAAACATGCTTCCAACATATATGTATTCATCTTTCTCTTGGAATCTTGCCTCATGCTAGCCCTTCATGCTAGTGTATCTCACCAAGAAGTCAATGGCTATTGGCTAATCACCATAGGGATCATCTAGCTCATAACCCCCTTGATATTCATCATAGATTGACTTGTTCCCTTCTACCTCTTTGAAGAGCCTATCAAACTTATCTTCTACTTCATCATGGCTTTCTTGAAGAAGGGTGATTATTGTGATGTCTAAAATGAGATCACAAACTACTTGCTCATCCCATAGAACATCACCTTCTTACTCAAGGCTCTCTTCTCCAAAGCTTTCATCAAGATGGATAGGCCTTTCCTTTCCTTGCTCAAAAACCAGAGTCTCTAGTTGTTCCAAGACATGCTCCTGATCCTCCTCCAACTTTTGTCCCATGGCATGGTCAGTCTCTTCATCAAAGCAATAAGGAAGTTCATCAAACAAGGGAGGAGAAAGCTCACCATGCTTACATTCCTCATCATCCATTGTTGACAAATAAAGTTTGTCGACCTCTTCTTCATATTATTGGAACATTCATATGTATGGATGACCTGTGTCTTCTCCATTGTTGATGATGTCTTCAAAGGGAGCTTCTATGATGATTTCATCCTCATTGGTATCCATGGGAGCTTCTTGATCAGCCATGAATTGGATCCTCTCTTCTTCACTTGCCTCTTTCAAAAAAGGTTCCTCCTTGAGAAGGGATGAAGTGGAAGGCTAATGGTTAAACTCATGTGGAAGAGCAAGCAAACCTTGATCTAGAATCGAATGATTCTTCTCCTTCCATTTGGCCAACACTTCATCCACATCATATGTGGCTTGATATCTCTCTTATAGGGGTGTAGATGGGGTGTGTTCAAATGTAGGATCTTCTGCTTGATCTAAACTATCCATCACACCTTGGTTGAGGAACCTCATTCTGGACTCCAATTCTATAATTTACTTGGCTATATTCTCTTAGAAGATCCTTTCTTATAGGTTACAAGCATCATCATGATGAGTAGAAGTAGCTTCATCTTATTCAAGGCTTCTATCAAAATGAATAGGCCTCTCCTCTTTTTTCCTACCACATGATTCCATCATTTGCTTCTAATTCATGACCTTGGGATTGGAACTTTTCCCTTGTGAATGGGCAATAACTTTATCCTCTTCAAGGTCCTGAGCTGGTTTATGATAGGCACCCCTATGCTAAAAGATTTGAGGAGTTTGAGGGAGATTAAGAAGGGTCTACTCATGCATAGGAAGAGCTACTTTAAGAGAGATGTGTTACTTTCCAAAAGATATAGGGTGATTCCCATCAAGAGAGGGTCCACACTCTAAAGAATTGAGAAGGTTAGTCTCCATGAGAGGTTGCTCTAATGCCCTTTGATGTTAGAAATCTAGGTGTAAGGGATTAAGAACTGGAGTGGTTACTGCAATAGATGAGGTAGAGTGAGCAAGTGTTATTTGGTAGAAAGGATTTGGTGCACAAGAGGGGGATTTCTTTAGAATAGGAGGGGTCTGCTTTGGAATGGGAGAAGGCACACAAGGCTGATTGCCTTGAATGAATGGACTCTCCCATTTTTCTACTTCCTCCTTCATGGATTGCAAACCCTGAGCTTGCCTAAACTAGCACTCCTCTTTGTATAGAATCTCTTGCTAATATCTATTCTGCTCCTCCAATCTATTTACATCCAACACTTGCTTCTCAAATTCTAGCATTACTTCCCTTACACTAGGTGAAGGGCAACCAGGAGAGCTGCTTGAGGCGATGCCATGAACAACCTGAGCTTGATCAAAGTTATATGAAGGAAAACAAGGTCCATACTGCTGAGTGATGGGACTATACTTACCAAAAATGTGATTTCTTGATGGTACTAGGACTACTTAACTAGTTGATTCAACTCAGAGTTGCCATTTGGTGTTGATTGAAATGCCTCCAAAGGCTGATTGGTTGAAGAACACACCAAAAAATCCTTCAACTCCTTGCACAAACTATCCCACAATCACCTAATTAAAATTTAGATGCTAGATTCGTGGTTGATTCTTGTTGTAATAAGACTAACACCAATCCTATAACTTTTTTGAGCATTAAAATGAGTCCCATCAGGCATGCCAAAAATTGTTGATGCTATGGATTACACCCTTGATAGAAGGCTAAGCTTCTCGCTTCCATGCAGCATAATGGAGACTCCCCTCTTGCTGTGGGTCTGGAAAGACTGAGAGGAGAATCTCTAGATAAGGGATAGCTCCCTTTGATGCATCTTTGAAGTCTTTGACTACTACTGCTAATATTGGAGGGGTGAAAAGGGAGAAGGATACAACCGAAATAAAACCTATCTAAATGGTGATGCACCAAAATGATTGATCTACTTAGCTTTGAAATACACTTTACATCAAGAACAAGCTAATATACACTTCATTTGACATGAGAGAACTCTTCTACATTAGTGTTTCAGTAAGGGGTCCTCTAGAGATATACAGAGGAAGAACTACTAGAGGTGTTCTAAGACACACTATGGCAGCCTGTTCACATGTGCCTATACTCTATTGTGGACACTTCTTGCTAACCTACAAAAGAAGAACTCACAATACAATAGACAAGCTAGAATCATTTTGTGAAAGCATGAAAGAAAATGACTTAACACAAGACAAAACCATAGACATATGCAAAAGTGTAAACTCAAATGGAGGTAAAAATGTTATGTCTTGATTCAAGGTAAAATCTTACAAGGCTTCACCATACACGTTGAGAGATGTCTTCCTCTACAAAGAGCTTACAATATATAGAATAAAGAGAAAGACTTCTAGCACCTTCCAAAATAGCACCCCATGTTATGTTAAATGCCTTGGAAAGAGGAAACTTGCTCATGTTGGTGTCATCCTTCTAGAAACAGCTTAGAAGAACCATACTATAGATGTCACAAGTTTTGACTTTATAGCTTAAACCATCTTAAATGTTCTTGCAAAAGCATGGTTCACTTTGTCTCATCTGTAGCAATAAATCCCTATGCCAATGCTTTATGTGTGCCACATGGGCTATTCTATTCTTTTTTGTGCTTGAATTATGTGTGTGTGGTTACACTTTCACTATTTTCTATCTCTTTCCTAGCAACTCGGCTCTCAGGCTATCTTTCATCTTTTCTTGGCTCTTCGGGCTCCTTTCTTGGTGGGTCATTGAGTTTACTTGTGAGTCTTATGCCCCTTTAAATTTTGTCAGGCCTGTGCCATTTGAGCTCTTTCGGGCCACTTGTCATGAAGGCATTAGTCCTTTGGCTTCTCCTCAACCACTAATGCATCCCATCAAAATTGATGTCTATGGGCCTGTCACTTTTTGAAAACCAAATGGCTATTTCATCATCATAAATTTGGCATTCATAGACCTGTCACCATTTAAAAGCCAATAGCTAGTTTGCTTGACGTGTGTGCACCTGTCACCAGATGTTTGAACTGCCAACAGTGAGTTCACTACGCTAAAATTGACATTCTCAGGCCTGTCACCTCTTTGGCAATTTCTTTGGCCTTTTGTATTCCTTCAGCCTTTTATAATTTGAACCTTACTAAAGGGAAGGTGTCCCTTTGGCCTTGGAAAAGGTCCCCTTTTGGGTTACTGGGAGTCCCCCGTAAGGGCACTTGCCCTTCGGGCTCCTTCGGGCTCCCTTATCTTCTAAATTCCTTTAGATAAAATGTCCAAAGGAATTTTTTGAAGGAAAACCTCCCTTCGAAGTCTCGACCCTTCTTTATTTCAGTCTTTTCCTTCAGGAAATTCCTTTGAACAAAAATTTCAAAGGAATTTCTTTGAGTTTTTGTTTGAAAGAATTTGCCTTGGTCTGCTTTCCTTGTGAACTTCTTCAAACAAAATGTCCAAAGGAATTCCTTTAGGCACTTTGTCTAAAGGAATTTTTCCATTGATTCTTCCTTATATTTTCCTTCAGACATTTCGTCTGAAGGACCTTTGACCTTTGCCTTTTGCCATGGATTTCCTTCGAATAAAACTCTGAAGGAATCCTTTGCCTTGCTCACTTTTTCAAAGGAAAACTTTCCTTTCGACCTTCTCTTTAATCCCTCTGCAAGTGTTCTTTGCCCTCTGCAAGGGCACTTTTGGGTCCATAATTTCCCTCCACAGCCTGCTAGAATGGTCCAGTATGTAACCTGACTGCCCTCTGCAAGGCACTTTATCCTCGAATATTTTTAAAAGACTTATATCTCTTTGAAGTTGGTTCATTCCTTTGCCAAAAGGCTTGTGAAAACTAGCTGCCGATAGTGAAATAAACCTCTGGATCAACTCAAAACATCTACAAAGCTCAAGTCACTTGGTTCTTTACATAATAGGGATACTACAAAGGGAAATGGCATAATTTTAGTAGGAGGGAATACATCCAAGATGGATGGCTTAGAATATTAGGGAAAGAAGGAGATTGATTTTTTGCTTGTAGGACCAAAAATGGTCAACAACAGCAAATTGAGACAATTAAGGGTAGATTGGGAAAGGATTGTTAGAGTGTCAAGGCAAGGCCACATGCTTTGCCAAAAGCTCAAAAATGAAGGTATGCTTCTTAAAAGATTCAAAATTAATTGTTGTAGGTAAATTGTTAAGACATACTTTGTGGTGGGCAAAGAAGCATTGAGGCACCTTGAGAGGTTTTTGGCTGCCTCCCCAAGAAACCACTATTCCAAGGTATGCACACAAAAAGAGAGTGCCATATAGGGCAGCCTTGGTACATTCTTCCATAGTGTTGTTCGTGATTGTTCTAGAAACTTTGAGATGAGTTGTAGACTTATACCATGTTCCAGAAAGGTAAGAAGCATAAGAAGACTTCTAATGGATAAATTGGGAGCAAAGTAGCTTCAAAAATATTGGTGAGAACAAGGATGTAAACTTTAATCACAACCCTATAAACTCCAAACACAGCAATACCTTGAGGATATTTCCCTTCTAGATAAGGGAGCACATGAGTATAAGAATGGAAAATTGGATCACAACGCTTAAGAGGAAGCTTCCATCCCTTAGGATGTTTGGAATTATGTGCTTTTAGAATGATTTGGAGGAGACAAACAACTATTATGTATTCCATAATGAAAGCTACAGTAGGGGAAGCCACTTGTTTGCAAAAGGATTAAGCTTGGTGGCTATTTAAAAGAGTACTAACCATTGGTCCATGCCTATAAATGAAAGGTACAATGGTATACTATTTCACCATGCTTCCCATGATAGTTATTTCTCACTTGTTATGAGCTTGAAGGTTCCCAAATGCATGGAGAAGGTTGATTGTAGGATGGCACTTCAAAAGGGTGAGTTATGGTTGGATAAGTTCCTATTTTGGGGTAATAGGAAGTTTTATTTGTCTACAAATAGCCAATAAATCATAGGAAAAATGGTTGACTTGGACACACCTTTTGAAAATTCAAAGGGTTGTTGGTTGTTAGGAAGCAAGGAATGGATACCAAACATCTTGGGAAAGATTGTCAAGTATGCAAGAAAGGAAAGGTAGTGGAGCCACCCCTGCATGGATAATGAAGGAAGAAGATCCTCCACTTTGACTAAAATTTTTGTCTTGTGTAGGTGTTTTTAGGTAGACAATCAAGGCCCAGATTTCCACCAATCACCTTGCTGGAACAAACTTTTCTAGCCCCTTCATTGTTGAAAATTCGAGGAATTATTCTTCTTTTGTCATCTTGTTGGGAAGCCTAGGGTGCAAGGCCTCAATGAAGGCAATGAGGAAGACTACATGTTGCTATTGTATCATTTCCAACATGAGTAGGCAGCAAAAAATCATCTAGTATAGCAGGAAGATGCATCAACAAGAGGCCTTCCTTCCATGGAATGAAGTGAGAGTTGAACTTTGCTTGTGAATAATCATTGGGACAACTCCATGGATGTTGTTATTGCTTGAGGACAAGCAATTTTAGATGAGAAGTATTGTCATGTCCCCCTTTTAGATATAAGAGTGAAAAAGGACCCTTGGCTTTATTATTTGGCATTTCCCTTAGGCTAAGGGAAAGGAGACTAAAAAAGGAAGCACTAACTCCTCTTCAAATTATATTAAGCTACCTTATGGTTAAGTTTTTCTAATTCTAAGCTGAGGGGCATTTTTTAGTTGATGGGGCTCACATAGCCCTTATGTGATTTTAAAATAAAGTTAACCTTATAACATTTTGCACTTTCCCTCTAAATGGAGCACCCACCTTGAGGAGTAAGGTATATTAGGAGGTTTGTGATTCATTTTAAGGAATGCACATTATGATATTATAATTTTGAGTTTAATCATGAAAACACTTGACCAAAGACTTCAAGACAAAACCTTTCACAGCCAAGGAAGGTTTAGGGATGAAAATCTTTATTCCTCATTTAGGGTAGCACTAGGTCAAGTGTTATAATTGATCATCAAAGACAAAATTTATAGTTTGGACCCTTCCTAGGGTGTGGAAATTTACTTACAAAGTGTGGCAACTAGGTTAAAGAGTGTGGCAACTTGGTTTGAGGTCATTTGGAAAGGGTTTGAGGCCATTTCTAGGGCAGCGAATATGTTTGTGTGTTGAAGACCCCTTTAAATAGGGTTGCACAACATTTGGAATCTTGGAAACCCTCTTCTAGGGTTTGGTATGTTGACATGAGTAATTAATTATTTAATTGTAGCTGGTGTTGACGATGTGGATTGCACCCTTGAAAGAAGGATCAACTTCTCTCTTCCACACAATACAATGGAGACTTCCCTCTTGTTGTGGGCTTGGCAAAACTGAGGGAAGAATCTCTAGATAAGGGCTAGCTCCCTTTGATGCATCTTTGAGGTCTTTGACTACTACTAGTAATAATGGGGGGGTGAAAACGGAGAAGGATATAACAAAATAGAACCTATCTAAAAATGGTGATGCACCCAAATGATCAATCCACTCAGCTTATATCTACACTTTAGACCAAAGAGTGAATAGACACTCCATCTGAACAAAGACCAAACTATATGGGCACTTTAATAGGGGGCTTAATGAAGATATAAAGGAAAAGAACTTACCATAGGTGTTATAGAAGCACACTGTCAGATAACTGCTCTCCTGCCTTTATGTTCCAGATGAGGCACTTCCTATTAACTTGCATAAATGGTCTTGGACATGCTAGATATGTTAGTGTCAACCTATGAAAGCATCAAGATGAAATGACTAAACACAAAGTTGATACTTATACATATTTAAAAGCATAACCAGTCAGATAGAGGCAAAATGCATTATATTGATTCCAAGGTAAAATTGGCATAGCTTCGCCTTACATAAGTGAGAGATACATTTCTCTGCTGAGAAGTTACAATATACAACATGAAGAGAAAGACTTTTGGTGCCTTCAAGAACAAGGGGCCCATGATTCATTAAACACATAAGAAAGAGGAATTTGTTGATGCTAGTGTCATCCTTATAGAAATGGCCTGAAAGAAGCATGTTATCACTTATCACAAGTATTGACTTTGTAGCTCAAACCATCTTAAATGTTCTTTCAAAATCATGGGTTGCTTTATTGTTTGAATGATAAGGCCACTTCTTAGTAAATTTTATGCAACTATCTACTCACTAATGTAAAATGAATAAAAATGGACCACTCTATTGAATTCTCATGCTCCCCTTGATGACCACTTAGTGGAGACTATTTCATCTACAGTAATAACTTCTCTACTAACACTTTTTGTGCCACCTAGACTATTCTATTCATTTCTGTGCTTGGCTTTTTTCTCTTCTTCGCTCTTCGACCCTCAAGGCTTTCTTCCCTAGTGGGTCACTAAGTTTCCTTGCAGCCTTGTGCCTTTGAATTCCTTTAGGCTTGTGCTCATGAACATTTTCAGCCACTTGTCTGAAGGCATTGGTCCCTTGGCTTCTCCTCAAGGGTTGATGCACCCCATCAACATTGATGTATATGAACTTGTCACCATTTGAAAACTAATGGATATTTCATCACCATAAAATTGATGTTTGTAGGCCTTTTGAATATTGAATCTTCTTGAAGGGAAGGTGACCTTCTAAAAAAGAGGAGAAGGACCCTTTTCAGCAAATAAGAGTCCCTCACAAGGGCACTTGTCCTTCAGGCTCCTTTGTCTTCCCAATTCCTTAGAATAAAATGTTTGAAGTAATTCCTTCAGACATTTTGCCTGAAGGAAATCTTGCCTTCAAATTCTCAATCTTTTCGTTTGATAAATTCCTTCAGATAAAATGTCTGAAAGAATTTGCCTTGGGTTTCTTCCTTTGTGAATTTCTTTAGACAAAATTTCTGAAGGAATTCCTTCAGGGATTTTGTCTAAAGGAATTCACCCTTTAGTTCTACATGGATTTTCTTTGGAAAAAAAATTGAAGAAATCCTTTGTCCCTTTTACCTTGCCATTTTTTCAAAGAAAAACTCCCCTTCGAGCCCTATGCCTTTCTCTTTTTCAAAGGTGCTCTCTACCCTCTGCAAGGGCACTTTGGGTCCAAAGTTACCCTTCGGGGCCTGCTTGAATGGTCCAATTTTCCACCTACCTACCCTCCACAAGGTCACTTGTCCTTTAGAGCTTTGTGAAAGACTTATATCTCTTTGAAGTTGGCCCATTCCTTTGCCAAAAGCTTGTCTAAGGTGATTTTTTGAAGTGAAAAAAGCCTTCAGATCAACCTGAAACATCTACAAGACTCAAGTCACTTGACTCTTTATAGAAACACATCAAATATTGACTACTTAGGACAATAGGGAAGGAAGGGAGACAAATTTTGGGCTTGTAGAACCAAAAATGGTCAACAAATTTGGTGATTCTCAGGGGAAGCATGCCTGCTATGCTTAGGAATACTAGTGGCTTACAAGTCCATTAAGCATAGAGTCAAAATACAACTTGAAAGGTTGACAATAACCTTAAGAGACTAAAGAATAAATTAAGATTTTACCCCCAAACAGTAAACAAAACACACACAAGGCTAAAAAAAACTATGAACATGCGTAAAATCACTTAGGGAAAATAGGGAAAATATGTACATAATGAGAGAAGGTTCAGTAACAATACTAAAGATATATCCCATTATCTAGGATATGCAATTCTTCACCATCCAACTTGGAGAGTTGGAATGCATTATGCTGCTTGCATTGAGTGATGATATATGGACCACTCCATAAGGCATCAAACTTCATGTGTTTTCTAAGCTTAGCTCAGTCCTCATCCCATTTTAAGACAATGTCACCTTCTGAAAAGCCTTTTGATGAGGATTTCTTATCAAAATACTTCTTTGTTTACTGTTGATGGCTGGTCATAGAAACCATGGCTTGGTCTCTAATCTCTTGAAGCTCCATCAATTCATAAACCCTGACTTCCATGTTTTTGATTTCTTCCAATTACAACTGGTGAGAAAGATCCAAGGCTAGCAATTCAAGTGAAATAGGAAATCTAGCTTCCATTCCATACACAAACATGTATGGTGAATTTCCAACTGCCCCTTTTAGAGTAACCCTGTCTACCCATAGAGCTAATTTTAGCTTAGCATGCCAATTTCTCTAATTTTCCTCCATTATCTTTTCAATTATTTTGATCAAATTCTTATTGGTGGGCTCAGCCAATCCATTTCCTTGTGGGTATTAGATGGAAGAAGTGCTAAGGTATATGTTGTATCCTGATGCCCACTTGCTTGTTTTGGTTCCCAAGAAAGCCAATGCATTATCTGAGATGATGGTAGCTAGGACTCCAAACCTTGTCACTAGGCCTTCATAAAAGTCTAGGACTACACCTTCATTGGCTTATTTCAAAGTGACATCTTCTACCCATCTCATAAATTAGTTTGTATCATTTAAGACCCAGTTTCAGCTAGCACTTGAAGGAGGGTTGATCATTCCTATGAAATCTAGGCCCCATTGTATGAATGGTTATTCTACTTGAATAGGCTGTAGGGGTATTACAGCCAGTCATTGCTTCCCATCAAAGAGAGCACATCTTTGGCACCTCTATATCTAGGCATGAGTATCTCTAAATAAAGTGGGCCAAAAGTAACCAACCCTTATAATCCTTACAGTTGTAGGCTTAGGAGCAAAGTGACCACCAGTTGGCCCATCATGAAACTTGGATAGTAATGTATCAACCTGACTTAAGTCTATGCATCTCAAGAGTACTTTTTAAAAATCCATTCTAAATAACACCCCATTAATTAGGACATAAGGAAGAGATTGGAGTCTAAAATACCTCCTCTTAATCCTATCAAGGCCATTTGGGCACTCACTGGTGAAGAGAAAATATGTCATGTTTTGTGTGCATTCCTTCATGATTGTTGGTTCTTTTATTGTAGCTTCATCATGGAGTAGCAAAATGCCTTCCTTATACTATTTAATATCTATACCAAGGTGTTCACACAACCCTTTTCCCCTTACTATCTTGGTGGTTTTAATATCCACGTCATATTCTATTACCTTGGTGATCCATCTTACTCTCTTTCCATTTAGATCACAACTAATCAAGAAATTTTTGATGCTAGGATGTGGCACCATGAGATGAACCTTGTTGTTTGACAACATATTTCTAAATTTCTTCAAGCTACATATGACTACAAGCACTTACTTTTCAACATATGTGTACCTAATTTCAAAACCTTCCAGACCTTGGCTAAAGAACACAAGAGATTGTTCAAGGTTTTCATCATTTACTTGAGTAAGCATGGCAGAGATTACCTCTTCATTTCCAAAGGTGTAAAGGTTAAAATCCTTAGAGAAATTGAGACTGATCAAGGTGGGAGCCTAGGAAATAGCTTGCTTAATCCCTTCAATACTATCCTTCTTTTGTGTTGTCCATGCAAACTTCCCATCTTTCTTCAGCATGGAGGTTAGTTGCTTGACTATCTTATTAAAATTTGGGATAAATTTCCTAATAAAATTTATTCTACCGAAGAATATTTGTAGACCTTTCTTATGCTTAGGTAAGGATAGCACTAGGATGGCATGGACTCTTTCTAGATCAATGGTCAAACCCCCTTTCAAAACAACATGGCCAAGGAGTTTAGCTTCATGGATAGCAAACACACATTTCTTTGGGTTGAGAGAGATACCAAACTCTCTACACCTCTCAAATATTTGCCTCAGGTGGCTCAGATGTTGGCCTACCTCCTTAGAGAACTCTATCACGTCATCAAGATAGAATAATACAATTTTATTTATCATGCCCTAGAAAGCCATGTGGCTCGTTGAAAGGTGGCTCTAGCATTGGATAGTCTGAATGGCATTTTCTTGTAAGCAAAAGTTCACCACTTGGTAGTGAAGGTTGTCTTGTACTGATCACAGTCTTACACTAGAATATTATTATACCATGAATACCTATCCAGGAGGGAGAAACATTCGCTACCTATCACCATTTAGAGGATATACTCCATACTTGGGAGAGGATAGTGATCTTTTAGTGAGAGTCTATTGAGGTCTTTGAAATCCACACATAGTTTGATCTCCCCATTCTTTTTCCTAACAAGAAATAGATTGGCCAGCCAAGAAGAGTGTTTGATAGGAAATATGATCCTGGACTCAATCAACTTGGTGAGTTCCTTCCGCATGAGAGGCTTAATCTTCAGATTGATAGGCCTTTATTTTTATTTGATGGGTTTGGCACCTTGCTCCAACTCAATGGTGTGTTGGGCTAAGTATGGATCAAAACCCTTTAGGTCATCATATTCCCAAGTAAAAACATTGGAAAATTCTTGGCACAACAAAATGAAAGCATGCCTTTCATCATCTGTACATACCTTCCCAAGTGCAAGCAGCCTGTTCTTGAATATTTCAACTTTTCCATAGTTTTTTTTCTTGGTTGTGATGCTTGCTTTATCATTTTCTATTTGGTCATCCTCATTGAAGATGCTTTTGAGAGTGACCAAGTCTTTGGGAAGTTTGTTGTTTTTCAGCTGAACAATCTAGTTGTCATACTACTACTACAGCTTGGCTTGATTCATGGAAGAAAACTCAACCTCCTCCTATAAGAAGAGTGTTATTTGTTGATCACTATTAAACACCTACCAATTAGTGATGTTATCAAGCATGGAGGGTCTGATTACCACTTTTAAATGGTGTAAACTATTGTCTCAGCCTATCTCCTTAGGAATGTCAAACTGGGCACCAACTACTGCTATTTTATCTACCTGCTTATTTTGCTCTCTTGTAATGGAATTAACATTGAAAGAAAGGAAACTCTCCACTAAGTCCCACACCATGTTCTTGTAATACTTAAGCAAGGAATTCTTTGTCAAATTTTAGCCTCTCACCTGATTTATGATTAATTCACTGTCTCCAAAATCTTGTAGTTATTTAATTTCTCTTTTCCTTGCCCACTCAAAACCATGAATGAGAGACTCATATTTTGTAACATTGTAATTTTAAGAAAATTGAAATCTAAAAGTTGAGAAGTATCTCTCCTTTGAGGGTGAAATTAGGACTACTCCACCACCAGCTCCCAATTTGCTTTTGAGCCATCGAAGAAGAGTTGCCATAAACCCAAGCTCTCTTGGTTTTCTTTCATCAAATTTGGTATGAAATTAACCTCTTCATGCATGCAATAAATTCCAAGACCTGCCTCTTTTATGAACTTCTATGGGTCATGTTCAAAATTTTCACTTCCCCATTTGTCTAAGAGTAGGTCAGCAAATCCTTCAAGAAAAGAGGGTAGAGATTGGTCCATTTGGAATTCTTCTTCATCAATGATGGCATAGCTGACATTTGCCACCTTGAGTGAGTATGGCTCTAGATGATCTCTATGGATTGGCTCTGACTCAATCTTGACCTTAGTTCCATATTTGGTTCTAAAAACCATGTAAGACTAGTTTGTTGCTAGGTACCCATCTATTTTAGATATAAAATCCCTGGATAAGCAGAGAGAAAAGTAAGGAGGAACATCCACCACTACCACATCATGGGGAATTGAGAAAGTTGGACAAGCATGCAGAGTTAGATTTAAGCATCATATCACTCCTAGTATCTTAGTTGGTGATCCATCTAGTTGTAGGACTCCCTTAGTCATCTCCTTATATTTGAGTCCTAGCTTATTCGCTATACATTTGGGCATTACTGAGGTCCTTGCCCCACTATCAATAATGCAATTATGAATTAGGAAATCTCCAATGACTAAGGATAGGTAGAAAGGAGTAACCTTTTCATCCTTGTTTGCTTGTCCTATTATGGAAGGGTGCCCATTCATAATTAAAACATTATCAGCCTTTGTTGGGATAGTTTGTTTATTTAGCCCATGTAATTCCTTCTGGATTATGTCCTTTTGTCTTGGCATTGCTAATGAATCCCATAAAGAGATATTCATGTGTAGCTTCTTCATCTGGTTTACCACATTGATATGAGGTTTGCCCCCTTTTATAATTTTATTTTGGGGAACTTATAGATTGAGGCACAAGCTGAGGAGCTGAGGGTGCAAATGATGTCCTGTAATTTGGAAATTTTTGGTTCACATGTGATGAAAAAGATGCTACAAACATTTGAGTAGCTGCATATGCTTCCTCCATAGCTCTCCTTTTGGACCTAATGTTGGCTGCAACACAATCACCCTAGTTGTTCCTACTAACCACATAATTTATTGCATAGAATTCACCTTCTAGGTGATTCATGAGAGTGGAATTGGATTGAGCCTGCTTGTTGTCCATTCTAGGTTGTATTGACACCTCAAAACTTGGAAACTGGGCTATTTGGTCATCTTGTGTGTTCACATATTGATTTGGAAACTCATTTGTATAAGCAACCTATTCTTAACCATATCTTAGGGGTGGGTAATTAGACTATTCTTATATCAAATTATTTTGAGTAGGAATAAGAGCTTTGGATAATGAAGGAGTGCATGGATTATAACCTTGATATGATCTAGATTGTGCAAACTGACCCTATCTTTGATTATAATTTTGAAAAGGGGGTCTATTTGTTTGTTCAAACTACTGGTATCCTTGATTCAGTAGATAATTTTGAGCATTTTGCTTTTTGAGAGCCACTAATTCATTGGTCATGCTTTGTAACAAGCTCTTAACTTCATGGAGGTCATTGGGCGAGGTAGTAGTCAGCTTCTTTACACTAGGAAAAAGAGCAAAGGTAGGTGCAATAGTCTGAACTAGGGGTGGTAATTCAGGAAAGAGTGGCATGTGAGGTCTAGGGGCTATCTTTCCTATTTGCACTAGGAAATTTTTAAAAAATATGGCTATTTCATAGGTAGCTAGTAACACTTGTCCTGCCATGGACTGTATCATGATAGTAATGTCATTGTTCAAAGATTTCAAGTAATAGAGGAAATCATAGCTTGGGGTTGGCCTCACTAAAATGGGGATTCTATCCTAGTTCTTTTGAAACTTGGTATTGAAATCTTGCATGAATTCATGTGGAACTCTTTTCATGATGGTTAATTGATCAGCAAGAGAGAGGTAGTCACTCTTCTCCCCAAATTTGTTTGTCAAGAGAGTGCTTAATTCATTCCATGTGCTGACTAAATTCATAGGTAAAGTCCCATACTAGTACAGAACCTTTCCCTTAAAAGACAATGCTAGCAACCTATTGGCTATGTTCTCTTCAGTGACATTATGAATGTTATAGAGGTTGGAAATCTTTTTGATATGCTCAATAGTGGTAATAGGCCCCTCTCTATTAAAAGGAGGAATGTTCTTAAGGGTTGTCCCTAGGATTGGGTCGTATTGTAGAAGGTTTAAAGGGCTCTGACCATGGAAGGCTACAAAAGGTAAAGCCATGGCGATGATAGGGTTCAACTGGGGCCTTCTTATGAAATTATATTTTATATTAGGTCTAGGAAAATGAGTTCTTGTATAGGGATGAGTCCTTACAAACCTTAGCTACTTTTTTGAGTTCAAGGGCAGCTCAATATATTTGAAAGGGACAACCTTGGTAAAAGATCTTGTGGTGACCTTAGGCATGGGATGTCAGGCTAATCTCTAACTAGAGACTGATGTTCTTGAAAATGGAGTCACCAAATGCTAGGTTAGTTGTTCATTCTTGTAGTAACAGGACTAGCACCAATATTGGAACTTCTCTAAGCATTAAAATTTGTCCCACCAGGCATGCCAAAAACTATTGACACTATGGATTGCACCCTTGAAAGAAGGATCAACTTCTCTCTTCCACATGGCACAATGGAGACTTCCCTCTTGATGTGGGCTTGGAAAAATTGAGAAAAGAATCTCTAGATAAGGGATAGCTCCCTTTGATGCATCTTTGAGGTCTTTGACTACTACTGTTAATAATGGGGGGGGTGAAAAGGGATGAGGATATAACAAAATAGAACTTATCTAAAAATGGTGATGCACCAAAATGATCGATCCACTTAGCTTATATCTACACTTTAGACCAAAGAGAAAATAGACACTCCATTTGAACAAAGACTAGACTATATGGGTGCTTTAATAGGGGGCTTAATGAAGATATAAAGGAAAATAACTTACCATAGGTGCTATAGAAACACACTATTAGATAACTGCTCTCCTATCTTTATGCTCCAAATGAGGCACTTCCTGTTAATCCTAAAAAATGGTCTTGGACATTCTAGATATGTTAGTGTCAACTTATGAAAGTATCAAGATGAAATGACTAAACATAGAGTTGATACTTAGACATATTCAAAAGCATAACTAGTCAGGTAAAGGCAAAATGCATTATATTGATTCCAAGGTAAAATTGGCATGGCTTCTCCTTACACAAGTTAGAGATACATTTCTCTGCTGAGAGGTTACAATATATAGCATGAAGAGAAAGACTTTTGGTGCCTTCAAGAATAAGCAACCCATGTTGCGTAAAACACCTATGAAAGAGTAATTTGTTGATGTTGGTGTCATCCTTCTAGAAATGTCTTGAAATAACCATGTTATCGCTTGTCATAGGTATTGAATTTTTAGCTTAAACCATCTTAAATTTTCTTGCAAAAGCATGGGTTGCTTCATTGTTTGAATGACAAGGCCGCTTCTTAGTGAATTTTATGCAACTATCTACTCATTAATGTAAAATGAATAAAAATGGACCACTCTATTGAATGCTCGTGCTCCCCTTGATGACCACTTGGTGGAGACTATTTTATCTATAGTAATAACTTCTCTACTAATGCTTTCTATGCCACCTAGACTATTCTATTCATTTATACACTTGGATTTTGTCTCTTCCTATCTCTTCGGCCCTTAGGGCTATCTTTTCTAGTGGGTCACTGAATTTCCTTACAGCCTTATGCCTTTGAATTTCTTCAAGTTTATGCTCATGAGCTCTTTCAACCACTTGTCTGAAGGCATTCATCCCTTAGCTTGTCCTCAATGGTCGACACACCCCATCAACATTGACATCTATGGGCCTATCATTATTTGAAAACCAACGGTTATTTCATTGCCATAAAATTAACGTTCGCAGGCCTGTCACCATTTGAAAACCAATAGCTATTTCATCACCATAAAATTGATGTCCATTGGCCTTTTGCAGGTTGAATCTTCTTGAAGGGAAGGTGACATTTTGGAAAAGAGGAGAAGGTCCCTTTCGGTAGTTGAGAGTCCTCCACAAGGGCACTTGTCCTTCGGGCTCCTTTTATCTCCTTTGTCTTCCCAATTCCTTCAAAAAAAATGTTCAAAGGAATTCCTTTAGACATTTTGCTCGAAGGAAATCTTGTCTTCAAAGTCTCGGTCTTTTATTTTGATAAATTCCTTTAGACAAAATGTCTAAAGGAATTCCTTCAAGAATTTGTCTGAAGGAATTTGCCTTGGGTCTCTTCCTTTTTGAATTTCTTCAGACAAAATTTCTGAAGGAATACATTTGGGCATTTTGTCCAAAGGAATTCACCCTTTGGTTTTACATGGATTTTCTTCAGATAAAAGTCTAAAGAAATCCTTTGTCCCTTTTTCCTTGTCATTTTTCCAAAGGAAAACTCCCCTTCAGGCCCTATGCCTTGCTCTTTTTCAAAGGTGCTCTCTGCCCTCTGCAAGGGCACTTTGGATCCAAAGTTGCCATTCAAAGCCTACTTGAATGATCCAATTTGTCACCTACCTACCCTTTGCAAGGGCACTTATCCTTTAGAGCTTTGTGAAAGACTTATATCTATTTGAAGTTGGCCCATTCCTTTGCCAAAAGCTTGTCCAAGGTGATTTGATGAAGAAAAATAAGCCTTCAAATCAACTCGAAACATCTACAAAACTCAAGTCACTTGGCTCTTTACAGAAACAGGTCTATTACAAAGGGAAATGGCACAATTGTAGTAAGGTGAAATACATCAAATATTGACTACTCAAGATAATAGGGAAGGAAGGGAGACCTATTTTGGGCTTGTAAAACCAAAAATGGTCAACAGTTGGGTGATTTGATTAGGAGGCCCAATTGAGAATGTGTTGCCCAATTGAGAATGTGTTAGGCTATTTCAAACCTAAATAATATTCTGATTTTTTTTATAATTAATTATGTATTTATCCCTATATTTTTCAACATTTGTAAACTATAAAAAAGCATAAAAAATCAATATTTAATTTTCTATAATTTTCATGCATATGGTGCCAATAGGGCTGAATTGGTTGAATGATTTAATATCCTAAATTTAGTGGAATATTTGCTAAATTGTTGCTAGGGTTTAATTATATGTATTCCAATTTTGTGAGGATTTTGAATAACTAGGATTTGTAATAAAAATTAAAAAAATATTTGTTTTGGCTAGGGTTTGATAGAAATTCTAGATTTTAGTATTTTATCCTATTTTGGTATATTACATTCCTCTTACACAAACTCTCTATTTTAACTACTCTACCCACGACAACTATTATATCCCTTACATGAAGATAATTATAAATAACAAATAGGTTATTTCCAAAGCATTTTTGTCTAAGCTTTTAATAATAATACTTAATACAAACTATAAGAGTTAGAATGAATAGGGTCCTAACATGCCCTTCCCTTTAAAAAACCCTTGTCTTAAAGGTTGAGATGAGGAAACTATTGTTGTAACAAGAGCATAGGTTTCCACATTATGTCTTTGGGTTTCATGTTGTGCCATTATCCTAGAATCTCTATGATAGCATGGTTGCATAGCTAGTGGGAGCATCTATCTAAGATAGGCTCAGGTTCTAGGAGAATATATCCTTCAGTGTCGAGTTTGAGGAGTGTATTGTGGGCTTGAACATGCTAACCAATGACTTTCTTCAAACATGAGACAAATAAAACATGATGGATCTTGGATGAGGAGGAAGCTCTAGTAATATGTCACGAAAGCAATCTTCTCAAGCACTTTATGAGGACCATAAAACTTGGATGCTAGTTTTTGATGACCCTTCACCATTAAGGATTGCTTGTAAGGTTGTAGTTAGAGAAAATTCATGAAACCTACATCAAAATCCCATTCTGAGAAAATTTCATTGGCCTATTTCTTCATACAATTATGTGCCAAATGGAGGTTAACCATGAGAGTTCAAAGGATATTTATGTGTGTGTGGAGTATGACATCAATTGCTTGAACCTTGGAACTTCTTGGAAGATATGTCTAAGAGAGGGTTAACCATATACATCTTCATAAGGTGTCATCTTGTTGGAAATGTGGTGTGTGGAGTTCTGCCACCATTTAAAAAGTGGTAGCCATTTAACCCAATGAGTCTATTGATCAAATATAAAGCTATGCAGATAAGTCTCCAAGCATTTGTTGACAATTTTTTTTGCCAATCTATCTGTGGGTGGTAGGTGGAACTCATTTAAAGTTGGGTGTCATAGCAGTGGAAAAGTTCCATAAGTGACTAGTAAAATTGGAATCATGGTCACAAATGATTGAAGCAAGTATCCCATGGAGGTGGAAGATCTGATTGAGAACTATTTTAGTGCCTAACTGAAGTGGAAGAATGTAATTCTAGCAAAGTTGTCTCTCATAGTGTCAAATTTATGTACCATCACTAGACAACCTCTATGCCACAAATAATGACCATCTTAAGAGTAATTTGGTCAATACAAAGGATTAATTTCCAATTGCTAGATGAGTCATTATTGGATGTCTTGGGGCCATTCTTGTTGTGCTTTATGCACCCACTCCAGAATGGGGAAGGATAATGCACACAAAGCTATGTGTTTTTCATACTTTTGAGACAACACATATGTGACATCATTGTCCTTATGTTTCTTATCAGTAATATAATAGGAATAACCCATCAATTTGGTTACCCACTTTAGTTTCTTGAGCAAAGAGACACTTTCCTTCAAGAATTACTTAATACTATGTTGATCAATTTTGATGGAGAAGTGTCTCTTGACAAGGTATGGTCACCACTTATTGGCTGCATGAAGGATAGCTAGCATTTATTTCTAAGTGCCTTGTTGGTGAATGCAAGAGGTCAACCTTCATACCTTACAACAACTCCAATCTGTTGCCTGAGGCATCACTTTTGATGACAAAGGATTTGGAAAAGATAGTTATAAACCAAATTGGCATGGTATACACCACCTACTTGAGAAGTTTTAAGGCCTTTTCTACCACCTCTAATCATTGAGAGGCATATTTTTTCAATATGGATGTCAAGGGAGCTAGTGTTTTACCATATTTTAATAGAACCTATGAAATTTTAATGTAATTATAGGCTTAAAACTAGAGAATATAAAAATTATAAATATTTAAAATAATTAACAATTTTTATTTTGATAAATTGATTAATATGGAGGGATTTTATTTTAGGAAAACACTAAGAAGAAAAGAATCTATCTCAAATTGGGAAAATAGTCAACTATTCTTAAAGTATGACATTGAAAATTAATAAAAAACATAACCATGCATGTTCAAAATATGAATAGAATTAGAATTTGAATCTAGATAAGTCCACTATAATGGGACAAAAACATAGGTCACTCATAACTATTGACTATGAACTTTCCCTAGTTTACTGTGTTAATTGGTTGATAGGAATAGATAGAGGAAACATGATTTTGATAACAATATATCATATGCATTATCACAAGATATCTCTAAAAAATAATTATATTTTTATTACTAGATTAATCTATTATATATAAGCACTTTTCAGGGTTGTGTTATGCACAAACTTCAATAGTTTAGGACATTCTACAACTGTCCACCATTTCATCTCACCTGGCCTAATTAGGATTTGTGTGATTAGATAATGGTAACAAAAGTGGTGGCACTGATTTGTTTCCCCAAATCTGCCCTTTTTCTCCCAAAAGTAGTTTCTTATTTTTAGGATAAAAATGGTGTTCCAATTGTTTTAAAACTCACAAAATTTTGTTTTTATTAGCTAAGTTAGCTCATTGATGTCAGTGAAGTGAGGGGGGTCCCTTGTATACCCAAGCCTCAAAAAACACTGTAAATAGATTTAACTTCCATGTAGCGTTTACTAAGGGTTTTTATTTCACCATAGGAAGCCTTTGGTCATTTGTGTTATGTGATGCACTAGTAAAAAATTAGCCCTAAGAAGTTACTTGCAATGTACCTCAGAGATGAGATAGATGGCCAATGGATGATTCAATCCTCCTTGATTATCACACTAAAATATTGGGCCAAAACTTTTTACAAATGGGATAAGTATATTTACAAGCTCACATACAAGACATGCCTTATAGTATCCTTCCCTATAATAATTATAGCACTCTTGGATTCACATATTTGTGATGGGTTTTTGATAGAAATACAATAACCATAGTAGTTGGAATATTTCAAACTATTTCAACATTTGCAAAAACCACAAATGCTATAAAGTGTCAAAATATTCTTGGACATGGTGTCGTTACCCAAAAACATCTAGATTTTTTTTTGATCATTTGGCACGTGCAAAGATCTCATCACGCTAATCATTTTGGTATATAACTCCAGTAACACTTCTCAAAAATACCTAGTAATATGGTGTCACTAATTTGATCAAGGGACATGGGGATGCAACTTGCTAACCTTCTAGCAGAAATACATGTCACACAGGATGATGTCCAACCCCAACTCTCTGGTGTCAATTCCCAACATACAAGCATGATGGACACTCTCCATGAATTAAGTGGTCGTGATTCGCGGATAGTATGAGCAATAATTCTAAACACAAATCCTATTATGGGAAAATGCCATGTAGTACCAAATTGGATTTTCCTACATTTGATGGTAAAGATTCCACTAGATGGATCTACAAGGTAGAACAATATTTTATTTTGCACGTCATCCCATTCTAGGATAAAGTACCTATATCCTCATTCAACATGGAAAAATAAATTTTCAAATGGTTTCACTGGTATCAAAAATATAACGGTATTTTCCATTGTCAAAATTATATTAAGTCCTATTGGTTTTCTTTGGCCCAAGTGCTAATGAGGATTTTATAGGAATCCTAACCAAATTATGATAGATTGGTTTTGTTCAGGATAATCAAATGAAATTTTAAATAAATTTAGAACAAAAGGGTTGACAGATGACTTCTTCAAAAGTCATTTCATGAATTGAATAAAAAAGAATATTTGAATTGAGGTGAAAATGTTCAAACCTTGGGATATGATGGAAGCTATTTATAGTCCAACATAGGGCTTCCAAATCCCACCTATTTAGAAATTCCATGCCACTAGGACTTGCAACATTTTCAAACCTAAGAACTAAAACCATGAAACACATAATAGAGAATGAGATGCGAGCCTGGTGGAAAAATGGATTATGTTATAACTACAATGATAGATTTACATTAAGTCACTAATGTGTGGAGAAAAAACTATACCTACTTGATGTAGAATCACCTATAGAGTCCAATGAATGGGTAGATGCACAAGAAGCTATATATGAATAAAAGGAAGAACATAATATTGGGGTGGACCCCACTAAGATTTTGATGCATGCATTGACTAATGTCATTATAGTCAACCTGGAGCTCCACCCTGAATCGAAGACGTGATGAAATGGCCAATCCTCTATCTAATTGAAATAATGGGATCTTCTCACAAGGGTAGGTTCCTTAATGGTGAGAATAACCTCCATATAAGGTTGGTTCCTATAAGATGTATCAATGGATCTCTACTTTGTGCTATGAATCTACCATGGAAAAGGGAGAAAGAAACTTGAAAGGGAAATCCTACCTAATAATGGTGATACACCAAAAATTTTATCCAGTCTATTTGGAACCCTGAACACTGAATCAAACAAGGGAAAAAAAAGACCTTTGATTTCAATTGATCACTATGCATAAATATTTCATGATAAGGTTAGATCTAATGACCAAAAGATGAGATAAAATAATGGAGAGAGGTCTGATACAAGACACTTTGCAGCCACCTAACATCCACTTACAGCTTCAACAAAAGACATAAGAACACTGAACATGCCCTGCATAATGTGATAAGCTAGCAACTAGGTAAGAATCAGAATTTAGAAAGGGAGAGAAATCAACCACATATGCAAATTTTTGAATGAATATACACTATGCTAGCACTTGAAATCTAAAGGTATAGTCCTTTTATTGATTGAAGAGGTTACACAACTTACCAATGGCAGAGTCTGGTCTTGCCAAGAGAGGGATGAAAAAAAATCTAAGGCTGAAAAGCCATTAATATAAAAAATTACTATTGACGTTGTGGATTTCACCCTTGAAAGAAGGTTGAGCTTCTCTCTTCCACACACCACAATGGAGACTCCCCTCTTGCTGTGGGTCTGGCAAAATTGAGGGGAAAATCTCTAGATAACGGTTAGCTCTCTTTGATGCATCTCTAAGGTCTTTGAATTCTACTACTAATGATGGGGGTGTGAAAATGGAGAAGGATGCAAATGAAATAAAACCTATCTAAATGGTGATGCACCAAAAATAATTTTTCTACTTAGCTTTGACATACACTTTGCACCAAGAACAAGCTGATATACACCTCATTTGAAATGAGAAACTCTTTTGTATCAGTGTCTAATAAGGGGTCCTATGGAGATACAAGGAGGAAGAACTACTAGAGGTATTCTAAGACACACTATGGTAGCCTATTCACATGCACCTATACTCTAATGTGGACACTTCTTACTGACTAACAAAAGAAATCATAATACACTAGACATGCTAGAATCATTATGTTACAATTCTTGTAGGGCTTTGCCATACAAGCTAAGAGATATCTTCCTATTTTGGAGGTTACAATATATATATCATGAAAAAGAAGACTTTGGCACGTTCCAGAATAAGTGGCCCATACTGTGTTAAACACATTAGAAAGAGGAAATTTGCTCATGCTGGTGTCATCCTTCTAGAAATGCCCTAAAATGACCTTGATGTAGATGTTGTAGGTCTTGAATTTGGTGATTAAAGCATATTAAATGTCACTATGAAATCATGGTCCATATTAATGTCACTGTGAAAGTGAGGGTCACTACAAATATCTTCTTGTGACGATGCTTTTTGTGCCACCTGCACTATTCTATTTGCCCCTGTGCTTGGTTGGGTGCATCTTTTGGAACATTCCAAATGTTGTCATATGTGTGTGTGGCCATGTTCTAGATTCTCTATTTTGTTCCCTCTTTCCTTGCTATTTCTTGTCTCTTTCTGGCAAGTTTGAGCTCTCAGGCTATTCTTTCATCTTTTGCTAGCTCATCAGGCTCCTTTCTCAATGGGTCGTTGAGTTTGTCCTCGGGTTTTATGCCCCTTTGAATTTTGCCAGGCCTGCACCATTCAAAAACCAATGGCTATTTCATCATGCTAAATTTGACATCTTCAGGCCTGTCATCATCTTTGGTAATTCCTTCAGCCTTTACAAAATGAACCTTCCCAAAGGGAAGGTGTCCCTTCTAAAAAGTGGAAAAGGTCCCTTTTTGGCAGCTAAGAGTCCCCTGCAAGGTAACTTGCCCTTCGGGATCCTTCGGGCTCCCTTGTCTTGTTAATTCCTTTAGACAAAATGTCCAAAGGAATTCCTTCCAACATTTTTCTTGAAGGAAATCTTGTCTTCAAAGTCTTAGCCTTCCTTTGTGAATTTCTTTAGACAAAATGTCTGAAGGAATTCCTTCAAGCATTTTGTTCGAAGGAATTCACCTTTGGTTCCATGTGGATTTTATTTAGACAAAAAGTCCAAATAAGTCCTTTGTATTTTTGCTTTGTCATTTCTTCCAAAGGAAAACTTCCCTTTTGGCCTTCTCTTTGATCTCTTTTTAAAATGTGTTCCTTGCCCTCTACAAGGACACCTTGGGTTAAAAATGTCCTTCAGAGCCTACTTGAACGGCCCCATTTGGCACCTTCCAACCCTCCGTATGGGCACTTGCCTTTCAGAGTGTTTGTAAAAGACTTGCATTTCTTTAAAATGGCCCATTTCTTTGCCAAGAAAGCTTGTCTAAGGCAATTTTGCTGAAGTGAAATGAGCCTCCGTATCAACCTAAAAACTTGCAGGACTCAAATCACTTTACTCTTTCATAGAACAGGGCTTTGACAAAGGGAAAAAATGACAATTGTATTAAGGTGAAGGCATTAGAGACTAACTAATCAGTCCCCCTAAATAAATTTCAAAAGGGAGACCAATTTTTTGGGCCTATAGGACCAAAATTTGGTCAACAATTACAAAATCCAAGAGATTGACATTGAAAAAATAGAAGAGGAAGATCAACTTAGATTAACTCAAGACCAAATTTGCCTTCCAATAAAATATTTTTTCCCTTTGTCTTTGTATGAAGCTCCTTGGCATTAGAGGAAGTGGACGGCTGGGTTTATTGAAATGCCCACCTCTCTTTGCATGAAAATACATGCCCACCTCTAGATTTAGCTTCTTCATGAGTTGCTGGAATGTTTGAAAGTATGAGATGACAATAGCATGCATGAAATCCAATGCCAATGTCAATTTTAGAACTCTAACTTGATCTGTTGGAAGTTGAGTTGGAATGTTTGAAAGGCTAAGTTGACCTTGGAGATAAACTTGACTTCAACAACTAGTCAACTGAAGCCTTGACTAGTCAACCATAATTAGCTTTTGCTTGCATGGAATTCCATGTTGACTCCATCTTTTGTTTATGTATGGGTTTATCTCAGCCCAACTATCCATGATTTCTCTTGGATAAATCTAGAAATCTTCTTCTTGACCTCTCTCTATATTTGTCTTTCCATGGACTTTCCCTTCTTACTTATTCCTTCAGCTTAATGTTCATTCTCTTTGGGTCACTGTTATCTCAAACCTCTCCCTTTTTTTTATTTCTTTGGATAATCCATTGGGCTATCTGCTAATTCATTTTCCCTTCATGTTCATTCTTTTCAAACTTCACTTTTGTCTCTCTGCCCTCAGACTTTCCTTTTTTTTACCAAGCTTTTTGAAGGAATCCTTTAGATAATTTATCCGAAGGATATCCATTTCTTTCGGGCTTTTTGGCTTCCCATTGGTTTTATCTACCTTTGATTTTCTTAGACTTTTTTGCCAATTATTTCATGGCTATGTCCTTTGAATTTTTGTGGACTTTTGTTTGCCAATTTTTTTGTAGCTTAATCCTTTGAATTTTTGCAGACTTTCGTTTGCCAATTTTTTCACAGCTTAATCCTTTGAATTTTTACGAACTTTTGTTTTTTCACTCATTTCCTATAGACTTTATCCTTTGGAATTTTGTCTAAGGATATCCTTATTCTGATTAATTTTATCTTTTGCCTTTGTGTAATGTTCCATCAGGTTTTTCTTTGTCCTGAATTTCTTTGGACTTTTTGTTTGAAGTGTTGTTCCCAAAATCTATCCTACATGCCAACTATTTTGGTCCTACATGCCAAAAATTCCCTCTTCCCTTCTCAAAAATTGTTCTGGGCATTCAAATTCTCCATTTTTCAAGCTTTTTCAGCTAGCAGACTTTGCTGGAAGAAATCTACAGACTCTACAGGCTTAAATCTATGAACTCTGTAGGCTTAAATCTACAGATTATGGAGGCTTAAATCTACAGATTGTGCAGGCTTAAGTCTACGAACTCTGGAGGCTTAAATCTATGGACTCTACAAAAAAGAAACAAGCTCTCAACACTTAGGCAATTTCAAGGTTGGTTCAATGCTAAGGTTCAATGACGTTAGCAAGCTTAAAGAGTTAAGCGCTTCAGTAAAAGTTCAAAGTTTAACTGCTTCATCAAGTTCAACAGCTTCAAATGGCTTCAAAAGACTTAGTGAGAAAGAAGAAGGCTTGAACCGTTAAACCATTGAACCTTGAACCAAAATGGTTTAAAGGTTCAATGGGTTCAAAGGTTCAATAAGTAGTTGGTTCAAAGCATTTGGTTCAATCGGTTAGTTCAAGCAGTCAAGTGGAACACAAGAAGAAAGTGATTGAACTATTAAACCTTTGAACTATTGAACTGTAGTTGGTTCAATTAGTCAGTTCAATCAGCTGGTTCAAAATAATGCCCCAAAGTGAAGAGACCAAGTGCCCTTGCGAAGGGTAGTGAAGAAAAGAAGACTTTGAAGAACAAAGGAATGAACCGTTGAACCATTAAACCATTGAACCAAATTGGTTCAACAAGTTCAATGAGTTTAATGGATTCCAAGATATTAAGGGACTTATAAAAATAGAGAAGCGATGGAACAAAGGATGAACCAATGAACTGATTGAACCTTGAACCAAAAAAGTTTAAAGTTTGAAGGTTTAAAGGTTCAACGGTTCAAAGGAAGCACCAGACAAAGGAAGGAAGTAGATGATTCTAGAGACTAGTTCAAAGGGATGGTTCAACCAAAGAGCAAAAAATCGATTGAACCATTAAACTATTGAACCAAAGCTGGTTCAAAGGTTCAAAGGTTCAATGTGGATGGTTCAAAGGAGTGCCCCAAAGCTGAAAGAACAAGTCCCCTTGTGGAGGGCAATGAACTAAGGGTAGGTGCCCTTGCAGAGGGTAGAGAACATTAGTTCAAAGATCAAAGGAAGCACTGGACAAAGGGATGGTTCAACCAAAGAACAAGAAAGCAATTGAATCGAGAAAGCGATTGAACTAAGAAAGCGATTGAACTGAGAAAGTGATTGAACTAAGGAAGTGATTGAACCGGGAAAGCGATTGAACTAGGAAATCGATTGAACCATTGACATCCCCATAGATGTCAAATTTAAGATAATGAAATATCCATTAATTTTAAAATATGGTGCAGACCCTGTGAACAAATTCAGTGACTAGCCAAAGAGATAGCCTGAGAGCTCAGATCACATAGATAAGGACAAAATACAATGGAAGTCACCACATGTCCCTTGTAAAACTCAATGGAAAGTGCCAAGTGTCAATGTCCACCATTTCTTCCTTTTGTCTCATTATTGAGTAAGGACTATGGTGGGTCCCAGGTGAATTGCTAAGGTAAGCAGAGCATACCAAGTGGCATCATCTGTTTGAATCCAAATGAGTCTCGCATGTTTCTATAGTGTTTCTAAAAGCTCAGCAGAAGCCACCATGTGTCATCTTCTGTAGGACTCTCAAAGGATATCTTAAGCTTATATAAGGTAAACAGATGCTGCCAAGTGTCCTCACTTGTTTTATAGTAGAAAGCGCCACCTATCCCTTCATCAGGAATAAATCACCTGAGAGCTCAAAATATAGCAAGGAAAGGGGAAATAATGGAGAAAGATCAGAAAATATTTGTGCATGGGATATGTTTCTAAAAGGTGAAGCAGTCGACCAAGTGGACATCAGAGAGCATGAATATTTAATGGCATGGCCTGTTCTCTTGCATTGAGTAAAGAGAAAACAGTTGTGCACACATCAGGAAACACATTAGGTAGCCCATATTTAAGACCAACACTTGATTCCATCATAGCCCATGGACAAAATTTAAAATGCATTGAAGGCATTGAATGCATCATAGGCCATCATTTTTGTGAAACAAAGCACCCAAGTCTTTCTTGGAGCACTATATATTGGACTCTCTCTTATTGTTTTAAGAGGATCTCTCTGTTATCAAAAACAAAGCTCTACCCAAATTGAAAGGCATTACTAAGACTTTGAGCTCAGATTGTTGATCATATTTCATTATTTGAATAATAAAACAAGTGACTTTTCAAACTTTGTGCTGGAATAGCTTGGTTGTTCTATAAATTTTTCTTATGTCTATTTCCTTAATACATTTTTTGTCTATTTAATTAAATAAGTATAATTAGTGAAAGTAATCAAGGTGTCCTGAAGCCAACTGTGGAGAGACTTTGTGCTGCGATAATTGTCTTTAGTTTGTCTATTTTTTGTTTTTGTGTAAGGGATCTTGGGACAACTTTGTGCCCTCATTATCCTTCATATTTCACTCTTTAGCAATTGAGGTGGAGACTTTGTGCTACATTTCATCCTGCTATGTTACTGCACCCTGTTACATTTACTTGTCACTACCTGAAAGGTTCATGTTGTCTACTAAACAACACTTCTGAAAGAAGAGGAGTGCCTTCTATCATTTCATTAGGATTTATCCTTTGATTGGTGAACATCATCTCTGAAAAAAGAGAGATGGATGGTGTTATCCTACCCCTGAGTGTTATTTTTAGCTTATTTATAGTAGATTATCACACACACACACACACACACACACACACACACACACACACACACACACACACATATATATTTATATATATAGCCCCTTCATACTTATAGGGAACCTCCCCTTGATGAGAGGAGAGATTTGTCCCCTTTTGATGTAGTAAACCTGCACATCTAGTCGACCAATTTCCCTATGTTGTGGTTGAAGAGACCTATTTTGCTCATCAATTAGCTGATTGACAAAATATTCACCCAATAGTTTTTGGCGACTCTATTGGGGATTTACACATAATTTGAAGCCTCAAGTTTCAGATTGAAGCAATCCCTACCCTTATCCATTATAGACTCTGGTGACTCCATTTTGTGTCTTACCCATTATCATTATAGCCTTACCATCTCCCTCCACCTCCACGTCAACTGGGATAGATTGAAAAAATTGAAGCCTCAAGCTTCAAGCTGAAGCAGGGCCAGTTCTTTCCCATTTTTATTTTACAATCTGGCAGATCCACGGTATACATGAAGCTAAAGGGATAAAGGTATTGTTGACCTTGTATTCAAGTTGGTACAATGAAGTAATTTTGATCCATTTCCTTCACCATCTCACCTCTAACAAACTAGGAGCTTTCCTCCTAATAATGTCAAGTCTCCATTACTGGGCAAAGTGTCCATTTCCACTATTAATAAAGCTTTATCAATACTTACCCCTCTGAGATTTGTTATTCCACCTTTCCATAGTCATACTATGGCAGTTCAAGGTCCTTGGGCTAACTCTTTTAGCCCACTCAATTTAACTCCACCTCTACATGAACTTCCACGTAGCTCAAGGAAAAAAATTCCCAAGTTCTATGGTGATGGGAAGGTCCATCCCGATGAACATATTTCAGCCTTCAACATAGCCTGTGTCATAATAGGTGTGGAGTATGAGGATATAGTAGTCAGGTTGTTCATGGAAACTTTACAAGGTGCTATTTCATATTGGTTCTATCATCTACAGGCCCAGACTGTGACTGACTGGAACACTCTCAAAGCCAAATTTGAAGCCAGATTCAAGCTTGCAAAGGATGTGCATACCTTGCTGGCTCAACTCACACAAATGAAGAAGGAGCCTCATGAACCAATGAGGGATTTCATAGCCAAGTTTGACAAGCTAAGGAATAGGATTCTTGTGATTGCTCAGCCTATAACTAAGAATCTAAAATATTTCTTCATCAACTCTCAGTTCCCTAAAGTGAGTTTTCTACTGAGACATGCTAGCCAAATAGACCTTGTTGTAGCTCAAGATTTGGCCACTGAAGTGGAAGATGACCTTATCTTGGTAGGAAAGATAAGGATAGATCCTAACAAAGGTAAATATTCTTCATATTTTGAATATTCATCTACAAGCACCACTGATCAA
Organism: Torreya grandis; assembly: GCA_037957365.1. Classification (NCBI taxonomy): domain Eukaryota; kingdom Viridiplantae; phylum Streptophyta; class Pinopsida; order Cupressales; family Taxaceae; genus Torreya; species Torreya grandis. The sequence goes on along the minus strand of JARHVA010000128.1, from coordinate 3,626,525 downwards.
ATGGTGCAAAAGCTGGCAAATGAACTGCTAGCCTTGAAAAGACAAGTGGCCCAAGGTATATCTACTCCTCCTTATTGAGATATGCCAAGGAGGACATTTTAGAACCAGTCATATCAAGGCAATGCTACCAAAAGTCAAGGGCAACTAAATCATCTACCTTCCCCACATGGGAAACTTGCCATTGAAGTAGCACCAGCTAACTCAGTAGTTGGATATCTAAAAAATAGAACATGATTTCTCTATCCAACCTGTTTGAGCAAGAAAATGACATTGATATTTTTACAGTAGAGCAAGAAGAATCAGCTAGTGACTCTAACATTGGTTTCCTGAATTACCAGGATGAACCTAGAGATAAAGGTGAAGTAGTTGATGGATCATATGATGTATTCACTCGGTCCCAGAACCAGTCAGCCCAACAAGCTGATAAAGTAAAAATTGGGGAAAGTTCTCAGCCTATAATTTCAATTTCCAAATGAGGAACTTCTCTACCTTTCTAGTCAAAGGACCCAGTGAGTAATAAAAAGGTAAATACATCAAGCATTCCTCCATCTTTAACTTCAATTCCATAGACCAGTACCACCCCTCCCAAAACTTAGAAAGATGAACTGCCTTCCTCTGTTCCTAGTCCATTTCAATCATTTGACATAATCAACCATGTCAAGAAGAACAAAATTCAAATGTCTAAATTTGAATTCTTGCAATCCAATCCTGAGCAATTGGATAGGTTATTTTAGTGTGTGAAGAATAAAGCCATCCCTACAGGACAAGATGTTAAAAAGGTAACTCATGATCCCCTAAGGAACATGTCCATCCCAAACAACCTTGTCATTGCTCCTCCTACTGCTTTTGGAAGGACTAAACCATTCTATGTCTCCCTACTAATAAATGGACATCACCTGAATAATTGCATCATAGACTCAGGCGCGTCAGACAATGTCATGCCTGCCAAAATAGTTGAATCCTTTAGTCTCACACTGACCAAGACATTTGGGAGATATTTCTCCATGGAGAACAAATAAGTGTCACTACTGGGACAAATCAAGGATGCCCAATTTGCATTTGCTACCTTTCCAGAAAAGAGAATCAAGATGGTAGTCCTGGTGGCTGATGTCCCAGCCCCATATGACATCTTTCTTGGGTGAAATTTTTGTAAGGATGTTGGAGGAGAATTAAGCATGGACCTATCTGAAGCGAGGATCCCTATCAAAGGCATCATGTAGAGGTTGCTTCCTAAAAAGGAGGCAAAATATGTTTTCACCGAAGCGTTAATCCTTAAAGGTCAAATTCTATTTGAGTCTTTTGGTAGGGGTAACTATTTTTTGTCTACTGAAGACGTTCTTGTTATAGCAGATGAAAGTCCTATAGGTGGAAATCTAGGAATTAGTTCAGATAAAACAATAGAAGGCATGAGAGAGCATAGTGCAAGCCCAAAGGAACTCTCCTCTCTAAATGAATAAAAATCTGAGAACGGAGCAGTTTTTAATGATGTATGGATACTAGGATTTGATGGTAGTTGCTCTTCTAGTGGTGCTAGAGTCAGGACTATGTTGATATCTCCGCAAGGAGATATCTTTCCTTCTTCATATAAGTTGTAGTTTAGCAACACCAACAACGTTGTTGAGTATAAATCTCTGTTACTCGAGTTAAAGGCTGCTCAAGACAAATGTGTCAAACTCCTTCACACCAAAGGAGATGTTGAGCTGATGGTTTGTTAAGTATCTGATGGAGACAATCAAATCATGTGCTAGATTGAACCAGAAGAGCAACAAGCTATGGTAGTGGACCATACTATTGCATGCCAAAGTTAGGAAAAGGAACTCTTCACCAAGAGAGCAAAGATTTTTTGGTTTTTATAATGGAGACCACACCTTGCCATGGGGCAAGAAGAGAGAACCAAAAAGAGTGCACATAAAATGTGATTCCTGGTGGAGACTTCCATTTGCCCATCACTGATTATGGGGAAAAAATGGTTTTTTACTGGTTTATCAGGATGGAACACCATTTTCACTCTCTCACAGTGGGCAGCATCTGAAGCGCTTCAAATCTTGAGGCATCAGATAAGATCATCTATACACATGTATATTTGTATAGTCTTTAGTTCTATTTTGTGCTTTTCATTTTTGTTTTTAGTGCCTTTCTTTTTGGATAACACGACTCCGTATCCCAATGGCACACTTCAAGGCACTGGAGATTTTGGTTTCTACTTCCCTCAGTTGTTCCAAGTCTTCAACTAAAAGAAGTTCCCCAACTGGAGCCAGTTGTTGTTCCCAAAATTTGTCACTCATTTTTGGGACAATATATGAACTATTTTGGTCCTGTAGGCCAAAAATTCCCTCTTCCCTTCTCAAAAATTATTCTGGGCATTCAAATTCTCCATTTTTCAAGCGTTTTTAGCTACCAGACTTTGCTGAAAGAAATATACAGACTTTGCAGGCTTAAATCTATGGACTCTGTAGGCTTAAATCTACGGACTCTATAGGCTTAAATCTACAAACTCTGAAGGCTTAAATCTATGGACTCTGTAAAAAAGAAACAAGATCTCAACACTTAGGAAATTTCAAGGTTGGTTCAATGCCAAGGTTCAACAATGTTGACAAGCTTAAAGAGTTAAGCGCTTCAGCAAAAGTTCAAAGTTCAACCACTTCAACAAGTTCAACAGCTTCAAAAGACTTAGTGAGAAAGAAGAAGGCTTGAACCGTTGAACCATTGAACCTTGAACCAAAATGGTTCAAAGGTTAAACAGGTTCAAAGTTTCAAAGGTTCAATAAATAGTTGGTTCAATCAGTTGGTTCAAGCGGTCAAGTGGAACACAAGAAGAAAGCAATTGAACTGTTGAATCGTAGTTGGTTCAATCAATTAGTTCAATCAGCCGGTTCAAAAGAATGCCCCAAAGCAAAGAGACCAAGTGCCCTTGTGGAGGGTAGTGAAGAAAAGAAGACTTCAAAGAACAAATGAATGAACTGTTGAACCATTAAACCATTGAACCTTGAACCAAATTGGTTCAACGGGTTCAACAAGTTCAATGGATTTGAAGAGATCAAGGGACTTAAAAAATAGAGAAGCGATGGAACAAAGGATGAACCAATGAACTGATTGAACCTTGAACCGAAAAAGTTCAAAGTTCAAAGGTTCAAAGGTTTAATGGTTTAAAGGAAGCGCCAGACAAAGAAAGGAAGCGGATGATTCTAGAGACTAGTTCAAAGGGATGGTTCAACCAAAAATCAAAAAAGTGATTGAACCGTTGAACCAAAGTTGGTTCAAAGGTTCAACGTGGATGGTTCAAAGGAGTGCCCCAAAGCCAAAAGAACAAGTTCCCTTGTGGAGGTCAGTGAACTAAGGGCAGGTGCCCTTGCAGAGGGCAGAGAACATTAGTTCAAAGATCAAAGGAAGCACCAGACAAAGGGATGGTTCAATCAAAGACCAAGAAAGTGATTGAACTAAGAAAGCAATTGAATTGAGAAAGCAATTGAACTAAAGAAGCGATTAAACCAGGAAAGTGATTGAACCAGAGAAGAAATTGAACCATTGATGTCCCCGTGGATGTTAAATTTAAGATAATTAAATATCTATCAATTTTCAAATACGGCACAGACCCTATGAACAAATTCAGCGACTGACCAAAGAGATAGCTTGAGAGCTCAAATCACACAGATAAGGAAAAAATATAGTGGAAGTCACCACGTGTCCCTTGTAAAACTTGGCAGAAAGTGCCAAGTGTCAAAGTCTACCATTTCTTCCTTTTGTCTCATTATTGAGTAAGGACTATGGTGGGTCCTAGGTGAATTTCTAAGGTAAGTGGAGCACACCAAGTGGCATCATTCCTATGAATCCAAATGAGTCCCACATGTTTGTATAGTGTTTCTAAAAACTTAGTGGAATTTGCCATGTGTCATCTTTCATAGGACTCTCAAAGGATATCTTAAGCTTCTATAAGGTAAATGGATGTTGCCAAGTGTCCTCGTCTGCTTCACAGTGGAAAGCACTCCCTATCCCTTCATCAAGAATAAAGTGCCAGAGAGCTCAAAATATAGCAAGGAAAGGGGAAATGATGGAGAAAGATAAAAAATATCCATGCATGGGATATGTTTCTAGAAGGTGAAGCAGCCGACCAAGTGGACATCAAAGAGCATGAACATTCAATGGCACGACATGTTCTCTTGCATTGAGTAAAGTGAAAATAGCTGCGCACACATCAAGAAACACATTAGGTAGCCTATATTTAAGATTGATTCTTAATTCTATTATAACCCATGGATAAAATTTAAAATGCATTGAAGGCATTAAATGCATCATAGGCCATCATTTTTGTAAAACAAAGCACCCAAGTCTTTCTTGGAGCACTATATATTAGACTCTCTCTTATTGTTTTAAGAGGATCTCTCTGTTATAAAAAACAAAACTCTGCCCAAATTGAAAGGCAGTACTAAGACTTTGAGCTCAAATTGTTGATCATATTTTGTTATTTGAATAAGAAAACAAGTGACTTTTTAGACTTTATGCTGGAATAGCTTGGTTTTTGGGAAAATTGTTCTTATGTCTATTTCCTTAATACATTTTTTTGTCCATTTAATTAAATAATCAAAATTAGTGAAAGTAATCAGGAAGGTGTCTTGAAGCCGACTGTGGAGAGACTTTGTGCTGCCACAATTGTCTTTAGTTTGTCTATTTTCTATTTCTATGTAAGGGATCTTGGGATGACTTTGTGCCCTCATTATCCTTCATATTTCACTCATTATCCTTCATATTTCACTCTTTGGTAGTTGAGGTGGAGACTTTGTGCTACATTTCATCTTGTTGTGTTACTGCGCCCTATTACAGTTACTTGTCACTACCCGAAAGGTTCCTATTATCTATTGAACAACACTTCTGAAAGAAGAGGAGTGCCTTATGTTATCCTTTGATTGGTGAACATCATCTCCGAAAAAAGAGAGATGGATGGTGTTATCCTACCCCTAAGTGTTATTTTCAGCTTATTTATAGTAGATTAGCATATATAGATAGATAGATAGATAGATAGATAGATCCCCTTCATACTTACAAGGAACCTCCCCTTGATGATAGGAGAGATTTGTCCCCTTTTGATGTAGTAAACCTGCACATCTAGCTAAAAAATTTCTCTATGTTGTGGTTGAAGAGACCTATTTTGCTCATTAGTTAGCTGATTGACAAAATATTCACCCAACAAGAAGGAATTACTCCTTTGTCTTTATTTGGCCACTAGTAGAATGCCCTTCAATAAAAAATGCAAAGGTCTTTCCACCAACTAAGTTCCCTTTGTAAGGGATTGTGTCCTTCCTCTATGTCCTTCAATAAAGTTAGAAAGGTCCTGTCACTGACCAAGTGCCCTCTGCAATGGCTTTTATCTATCTCCCTAGCTTTTTAGAAAAATTATATGGCACTATTGACGCTATGGATTGCACCCTTGAAAGAAGGCTTGGGTTCTCTCTTACACATGGCACAATGGATACTTCCCTCTTGCTATGGGCTTGGCAAAACTAAAGGAAAAATTCTCTAGATAAGGGCTAGCTCCCTTTGATGCATCTCTAAGGTCTTTCACTACTACTGCTAATAATGGGGGGGTGAAAAGGGAGAAGGATATAACCAAAATAAAATGTATCTAAATGGTGATGCACCAAATGATTTTGATCTACTCAGCTATATCTACACTTCAAACCAAAGGGGAGTGAATAGACACTCTATCTGAAAAAAAAGACCAAACTATAGGGCACTTTAATAGGGGGCTTAATGAATACACAAGGAAAAGGAATTTACCACAGGTGCTATAGAAACACATTGTTAGATAACTACTCTTCTGTCTCTATGCTCTAGATGAAGCAATTCTTATTAACCTGTAGAAATGGCCTTGGCTACACTAGATATGTTGGTGTCAATTTATGAAAGCATCAAGCTAAAATGACTGAACATAGAGTTGATACATAGACATACTCAGAAGTATTACCAGTCAAATAGAGGTAAAACACATTCTATTGATTCAAAGGTAAAATTTGGTAGGGCTTCGCCTTACACAAGTGAGAGATATCATTTCTCTACTAAGAGGTTACAATATATAGCATAAAGAGAAAGAATTTTGGCACATTCCAAAACAAGCAACCCATACTACATTAAACACCTAGGAAGAAGGAAGTCCATTGAAGGAACCATGCTGTAAATGTCGTAAGTCTTGACTTTGGTGCTTAAACCACATTAAATGTCACTACAAAAGCATGGGTTGCTTGATTGTTTGAATGACAAGGCCACCCCTTTTATGAGACCTATGCAACTGTCTACTTATCAAAGCTTAGATGAAGAAAAATAGGCCATGCTATTGAATGCTTGCACTCTTCGATGACCCCTTGGTGGAGACTATTTCATCCAAAGCAATAACTTCTCTACCAACACTTTTTTTGTGCCATATGGACTATTTTATTCATGTTTACACTTGGCCTTTGTCTTTTCCTAGCAACTCGACCCTTGGGGCTATCTTTCATCTCCTCTTGGCTCTTCAAGCTTCTTTCTTGATGGGTCACTGAGTTTTTTTATGGCCTTGTGCCCTTTGAATTCCTTTGGGTCCATGCTATTGATTTCTTTCAGGCACTTACCCGAAGGAATTGTCTCTTTAGTCTCTCTTCAATGGTCAATGCATCCCATCAAAATTGATGTTTGTGGCCCTCTCACTATTTGAAAACCAATGGCTATTTTGCTGGCTTGAATTTGACATCCATGGGGATGTCACCAAGCATTTAAACTACCAACGGCTAGTTCATCATGCTGAAGTTGACGTCTTCGAGCCTGTCATCATCACTGGTAATTCCTTCGGCCTTTACAAAATGAACCTTCCTGAAGGGAAGGTGCCCCTTCAACAACTGAGAGTCCCCCACAAGGGCACTTGCCCTTCAGGCTCCTTTGGGCTCCTTAATTCCTTCAAGTAAAATGTCTGAAGGCTGAAGGAATACTTTCCTTCAAAGTCTCATCCCTTTCTTTTGATAAATTCCTTCAGACTCACCTTGGTTTCTTATTTTGAATTTCTTTAGACAACATGTCTGGAGGAATTCATTTAGGCACTTTGTCTGAAGGAATTCATCCTTTGGTTCTGCATGGATTTTCTTTGGACAAAAGTCTAAAGAAATTATGTCTTTTGCATGGATTTTCTCCGAAGGAAAACTCACCTTTTAGCCATCTTCCTTGTCATTTTTTTAAAGGTGCTCTCTGCCCTCCACAAGGGCACATTGGGTCCAAAGTTTCCCTTTAGAGCCTACTTGATCAATCTAATTTGTCACTTGTTTGCCCTCTACAAGGGCACTTGTCCTTCAGAGCCTGCTAAAAGACTTGTATCCTTTGAAATCAGCTTGTTCTTTTTCTGAAAGGCTTATGCAAACTAACTGCCCAAAGTGAAATAAGCCTATGAATCAACTTGAAACATCTACACAGCCCAAGTCACTTGGATTTTTATAATAAATGGGTCTATTACAAAGGAAAAACACAATTGCAGTAAGGTGAATACATCAAAGATTGACTACTTAGGACAACAGGGAAGGAAGGGAGACCAATTTTTGGCCTATAAGACCAAAAAATGGTCAAAAAATTTGGTGATTCCTAGGGGAAGCATGCCTGCTATGCTTAAAAAAACTAGTGGATTACAAGTCCATTGGGCATGGAGTCAGAATATTGCCCAAAATATTGACAATAACCTTGAGAGACTAAGAATCACCATGAAGCCTTTACCCCCAAATGGTAAACAAAAGACACATAAGGCTAAAAACTATGAACATGCACAAAACCACTTAGGGAAAAAAGGGAAAAAACAAGAAAAATATGTACATGATGAGAGAAGGCTCAGTGAAAATGCTTAAGAAATATCCCATTAACTGGGATATGTAGTTCCCCACCATCCAACTTGGAGAGTTGAAATGCATTATGCTGCTTGCACTAAGTGATGACATACAAACCACTCCATAAGGCATCAAACTTTGTGTGTTTTTTTAGGTTTAGCTTGATCCTCATCCCATTTTAAGATGATGTTACCTTCACAGAAGCCTTTTGATGAGGATTTCTTATCAAAGTGCCTCTTCGTTTGCTATCGACGACTGGTCATAGAAACCATGGCTTGGTCTCTTGTCTCCTAAAGCTCCATCAATTCACAAAGCCTAACCTCCATGTTGTCACCTTCTTCTAATTACAATTGGTGAGCAAGATCCAAAGTTGGCAATTCAAGCGAAATAGGAAGTCTAGCCTCCCTTCCATACACAAGCATGTATGGTGATTTGGAAACTACCCTCTTTGGAGTAACCCTGTCTACCCACAGGGCTATTTTCAATTTGGCATGCCATGTTCTCTAATTTTCCTCCATTGTCCTTGTGATGATTCTAATCAGATTCTTGTTGTTGGACTCAGCCAACCCATTTCCTTGTGGGTAGTAATTGGAAGAAGTGTTAAGGTAGACGTCATATCTCAATGCCCACTCGCTTGTTTTGGTTCCCAAGAAAGCCAATGCATTATCTAATATGATGGTAGCTAGGACTCCAAACCTTGTCACCAAAACTTCATAAAAGTCTAGGACTACAGTTTCATTAGCTTCTTTCAAAGAAACAGCTTCTACCCATCTCATGAAGTAGTCTGTAGCAGTCAAAACCCATTTGTGGCTAGCACTGGAAGGAGGGTTGATCGTTCTTATGAAGTCTAGGCCCCATTACATGAATGGTTGTTCTACTTGAATAGGTTGTAGAGGCATTGGAGCCAGCCATTGCTTTCCATCAAAGAGGGCACACTTCTAGCACTTTCATACCTAGGCATGGGTGTATTTAAATAAAGTGGGCTAGAAGTAACCAACCCTCATAATCCTTGCAGCTGTAGTCTTAAAAGCAAAGTGACCACCAGTTGGCCTGTCATGAAACTCAGATAGTATTTTGTCAACCTAACTTGAGTCTATGCACCTCAAGAGTACTCCTAAAAAATCCATTCTAAATAGAACACTATCAATTAGAACATAAGGGAGAGATTGGAGTCTGAAATACCTCCTCTTAATCCTATCAAGGCCTTGTGGACACTCACTGGTGAGAAGAAAATGTGTCATGTCTGATGCCCAGTCCCTCATGACTATTTTTTCTTCTACTATAGCTTCATCATGGAGTAGCGAAATGTCCTCTTTATTATTTAAGGTATGTAGCAAGGTGTTCACATAGGGATTTTCCCTTTACCAGCTTGGTAGTTTTGATATCCATCTCATATTCCATTACTTTGGTGATCCATCCCGCTCTCTTTTCATTTAGATCATGAATGGTCAAGAAATCTTTGACACTGGGATGTGGCACCATGAGATGAACCTTATTATTTGACAGTATACGTCTAATTTTTTCTAGGCTTTGTATGACCACAAGGACTTGTTTTTCAACATATGTATACCTGATTTCAAAACCTTCTAGACCCTGGCTAAAGAATGCAAGCGGCTATTCAAGGTATTCATCATTTTCTTGGGTAAGCATGTTGAATATTACCTCTTTATCTACAAAGGTGTAAAGGTTTAAATCCTTGGAGAAATCAAGACTAATCAAGGTAGGAGCCTGGGCGATAGCATGTTTGATCCCTTCAAAACTATCCTTCCTTTGCACTGTCCACACAAACTTCTCATCTTTTTTTAGCATGGAGGTTAGTGGCTTGACTATTGAGACAAAATTTGGGATAAATATCCTAATAAAATTTATTCTACTAAAGAAACTCTGTGGACCTTTCTTGTGCTTAGGCAAGGATAGTGCTAGGATGGCACAAACTCTTTCTAGATCAATGGTCAAACCCTCTTTCAAAACAACATGGCCAAGGAGTTTACCTTCATGGATAGTGAACATGCATTTCCTTGGGTTGAGAGAGATACCAAACTCTCTACACCTCTTAAATATTTGCTTCAAGTATTCCAAATTTTGGCTTGCCTCCTTAGAGAACATTGTCACATCATCAAGATAGACTAGTGCAATTTTATTTAACAGGCCCTAGAAAGCCATGTCCATGGCTCACTAAAAGGTAGCTCTAGAATTTGATAGTTCAAATGGAATTTTTTGGTAAGCCAAAGTCCCCCACTTGGTAGTGAAGGATGTCTTGTACTGATCATAGTCTTGCACTAAAATCTGATTGTATCCTGAATACCCATCGAAGAGGGAAAAAATTTCACTACCTGTCACCATTTGGAGGATTTGTTCCATACTTGGAAGTAGATAGTGATCTATCAATGAGACTCTATTGAGGTCTCTAAAATCCACACATAGTATGATATCCCCATTCTTTTTCCTAAAAGGGACTAGATTGGCCAGCCAAAAAGAGTGTTTGATGGGAAATATGATCTTAAACTCAATCAGCTTGGTGAGTTCCTTCTGCATGAGAGGCTCAATATTTGGATTGATAGGCCTTTATTTTTGTTTGATGGGCTTGGTGCCTTCCTCCATATCAATGGTGTGTTTTCCAAGATTGGGTAAAAACCCTTCAAATTGCTATACTCCCAAGCAAAAATATTAGTAAATTCTTGACATAGTAGAATGAAAGCATGCCTTTCATCTTCTATACATACCTTCCCAAGTGCAAGTAGCATGTTCTTGAATATTTCAACCCTTTCATAGTTTTGTTTCTCAATTTTGATGCTTGATTTTTCATTTTTAAGTTGGTCGTCCTTGTTGAATACTCTTTCAAGAGAGACTAATCCTTTGGGGAGTTTGTTGTTCTTCAGCTGAACAATCTGGCTATTGTACTACTATTGTAGCTTGGCTTGATTCTTGAAAGCAAACTCAGCATCCTCTTACAAGAAGAGCATTATCTTCTAATCACTATCAAACACCTACCAATTTGTGATGTTATTAGGGATGGAGGGTCTGATTACCACTTTTAAATGGCATGGATTATTATCTTTGCCTATCTGCTTAGGGATGTCAAACTGGGCACCAACTGTTGCTAGTCTTTATGCTTGCTTGTTTTTCTCTCTTGGAATGGAATTAACATTGAAAGCAAAGAAACTCTCCACTAATTCCCACACCTTGTGCTTGTAAGACTTAAGTAAGAAATTCTTTGTCAGATTTTGGCCTCTCACCTGATTTATGATTAACTCGCTGTCTTCAAAAACCTACAGTTCTTTAATTTCACTTTTCCTTGCTCACTCCAAACCATGAATGAGAGACTCATATTCTACAACATTGCAAGTGCAAGAAAATTTGAATCTAAATGTTGGGAAGTATCTCTCCTCTGAGGGTGAAATTAGCACTACTCCACCACTAGCTCCCAATTTGCTTCTTGAGCCATCAAAGAAGAGTTACCATAAACCTGAGCTCTCTTAGTTTGCCTTCATCAAATTTGACACAAGAGTACCTTCTTCATGCATGCAATAAATTCCAAGACCTACCTCTTCTATGAACTTGTATGGGTCATGTTCAAAGTTGTCACTTCCCCATTCATCTAAGAGTAGGTTAGCAACTCCTTCAAGGGTAGAGGGTAGAGATTGGTCAATTTCAAATTTTCTTCATCAATGATGGCGTAGCTGACATTCATTACTTTGAGTGAGTACGACTCTAGATGATCTTTGCAGATTGGATCTGACTCAATCTTGACCTTAGTCCCATATTTGGTTCTAAAAACCATGAAAGACTAATTTATTGCTAGGTATCTACCTATTTTAGATGTGAAATCCTTGGACAAGCAGATATCAAATTAGGGAGGAACATCCGCCACTAACACATTGTGGGGAATTGAGAAAGTTGGATAGGTGTGTAGTGTTAGATTCAAGCCTTGTACCACTCCTAGTGTCTTAGTTGGTGATCCATCTAGCTACAGGACTCCCTTGGTCATCTCCTCATATTTGAGTCCTAGCTTATCCGCTATATATTTGGGCATTATTGAGGTGCTTGCCTCATTGTCAATAATGCAATTATGAACCAGGAAATCTCCAATGACTAAGGATAGGTAGAAAGGAGGAACATTTTCATCCTTCTTTGCTTGGCCTATTAAGGAAGGGTGCCCATTCATAATTAGAACATTATCAACATTTTTGGGATAGCTTGTTCATTTAGCCCATGTAATTCCTTTTGGAGTATGTCCTTTTTTCTTGACATTGCTAATGAATCCCACAAAGAGATATTCATGTGTAGCGTCTTCACCTGGTCTACCACATTGATCTGAGGGTTGTTCCCTTTTAAATTTTCTTTGGGGGCACTTGTAGCCTGAGGCACAGGTCAAGGAGCTAAGGGTGTAACCAATAGCCTATAATTTAGAAATTTTTGGTTCACATGTGATGAAGAAGATGTTCAGACATTTGGGCAACTTCTTGAGCTTCCTCTATAGCTCTCCTTTTGGACCTAGTGTTGGCTACAACACAATCACCTTAGTTTTTTGTACTACCCACATAGTTTACTACACAAAATTCACCTTCCAAGTGATTCATAAGAGTAGAATCAGACTAAGCCTGATTATTGTCCATGTTAGGTTGTACTGATGCCTCATTACTTGGGAATTGGGCAGATTGATTGTCTTGTGCGTTCATATATTGACTTGGTGCCTCATTTGTATAAGCAACCTATTCTTGACCATATCCCAGGGGTGGGAAATTATGTTGTTCCTGTACCAGATTATTTTGATTGGGAATAAGAGCTTTGGATGATGAACACTTGGGTTATAACATTGATATGGTTTGGCTTGTGTAAACTGACCCTTCCTTGATTATAAGTTTAAAAAGGGGGTCAATTTGTTTGTCTGAACTACTAGTACCCCTGATTTGGTCAATAGTTTTGAGCTTGTTGCCTTTTGAGAGCCACTAATTCATTGGTCACACTTTGTAACAAGCTCTTAACTTCATGGAGGTCATTGGGTGAGGTAGTATTCAGCATTTCTATGCCAGTCAGAAGAGCTAAGGTGGGTGCAACAATCTTAACTGGAGGTGGCAATTCAGGAAAGAATGACATATGAGGTTTAGGGGCTATCTTTCTTGTTTGTACTAGACAATTTTTAGTGGCTATGGATTTCTCATAGGCAGTTGGTAACACTTGTCCTCCCATGGACTATATCATGACAACAATGTCAATGTTTAAAGCTTTCAAGTAATAGAGGAAAGCATAACTTGGGATCAGCCTTACTAAAATGGGGATTCTATCCCAAGTCTTTTGAAACTTGGTATTGAAATCCTAGATGAATTCATGTGGATCTTTTTTTATGGTGGTTAGTTGCTCAACAAGAGAGAGGTGGTCACTCTTCTCCCTAAATCTATTTGGCAAGAGAGTGCCTAATTCATTCCATGTGCTGACTAAATTCATAGGCAAAGTCCCATACCAGTCCAGAACCTTTCCCTTAAAAGATAACACTAGAAACCTAATGGCTATGTTCTTTTCAGTGACATTATGAATGTTACAGAGGTTGGATATATTCTTGATATGCTCAATAGTGGTAATAGGCCCCTCTTTGTTAAAAGGAGGAACACTCTTAAGAGCTATCCCTAGAATTGGGTCATAATACAGAAGGCTTAAAGGGCACTGACTATGGAAGGCTATAAAAGATAAATCCATGGCGATGCCAGGGTTCAACTGGGGCCTTCTTGTGTAAGTATGTTTTATGGTATGTCTGGGAAATTGGTTTATTTTATAGGGACAAGTCCTTGCAAACCTTAGTCACCTTGCTGAGTTTAAAAGCAACTCAATGAATTTAAAAGGGACACTCTTGGTAGAAGATCTTGTGGTGACCTTAGGCATGGGATGTCAGGCTGATGTCTAACTAGAGATTGATGTTATTGAAAATGGAGTCACTAAATACTTGGTTAGTGGTTCATTCTTGTAGTAACAGGACTAACACCAATCCTAAAACTTTTTGGAGCATTAAAATTGGTCCCATTAGGCATGCCAAAAAAAAATTAACATTATGGATTACACCCTTGAAAGAAGGCTCGACTTCTCTCTTCCATGTGGCATAATGAAGACTTCTCTCTTGCTGTGGGCTTGGCAAATTTGAAGGAAGAATCTCTAGATAAGGGACAGCTCCTTTTGATGCATCTCTGAGGTCTTTCACTACTATTGCTAATAATGAGGGGGTGAAAAGGGAGAAGGATATAACCAAAATAAAACCTATCTAAATAGTGATGCACCAAATGATTTTGATCTACTCAGCTATATCTACACTTCAAACCAAAGGGTGGAAAACAGACACTTTATCTGACAAAAAGACCAGACTGTAGGGTGCTTTAATAGGGGGCTTAATGAAGACATAAGGAAAAGGATCTTACCATAGGTGCTGTAGAAACACACTGATAGATAAATACTCTTCTATCTCTATGCTCCAAATGAAGCACTTCTTGTTAACCTATAGAAATGGTCGTGGCTACACTAGATATGTTGGTGTCAATCTATGAAAGCATCAAGCTAAAATGACTAAACACATATGTAATGTCCCCATTTTAGCGGCTGACTTACTCAATTTCCAGCACACTTACTATTTGTAGTAAGTTAATAGGATGCAATGGAGGCCATGTTTGATGATTGGATTTGATACTCATTGCTGAGAGATTGTTCGTGAGCTATCACTTGCACCATTCAGAATCTGGTTGCTAGTATATTTTTAGGCCTGAAGTGTTACAAAAAATTAACATTTAACCTAGCTATAAGACATTGAGTGTTAGTTTAGACATTTACTTTATGGGGTTGATACCCAAGGGAGACATAAGAAATATTTTAATGGAGGGGCTGTTGCACATCCTTTAAACCACATTGCTCAAGTGAGTTGAGTCACCCCTTGGAGGAAGGATAAAGGGAAGTGTTTGTCGCTTCTTTGGGCATGTTGGATAAGAAGAAAAGAATTGGTGCACTTGTAGCTTATTTGGGAATTTGAGAACATCCTTCTCATCTGTAGCACTCTAGACATCAATCCTTGGGATTGGTCTTTGGATTTTGTGCTCTCAGCCACTATAGCAGCTACACCACTGTAGCAATTGTGCCACTGTAGCAGCTATGCCACTATAGCAACCTTACCACTGTAGCAGCTGTGCCACTATAGTAGCTCATCACTATAGCAAATCCATCACTATAGCATCTGTATGTAGCTAGGTGAGTCTGTAGTTTCCAACCTACAGAGTTCATAGTTTTCTGCCTGCAGAGTCCATAGTTTTTTGCCTGCAGAGTTCATAGTTTTTTGCATATAGAGTCCATAGTTTTCTGCCTGTAGAGTCCATATTTTTTGCCTGTAGAGTCTATAGTTTTTTGCCTGTAGAGTGTATTTTTATGCCTATAGATTCCATAGTTTTCTACCTACAGAGTCTGTAGTTTTTTGCCTACAGAGTCCATAGTTTCTTGCCTGTAGAGTCCATAGTTATTTGCCTACAGAGTCTGTAGTTTTCTGCCTATAGAGTCCATAGTTTGCTGCTTGTAGAGTCTATAGAAGCTCCTACAGAGTCCATAGATTTGGCTGCAAAGTCTGTAAAAGTGGCTTGCATAGTCTGTAGATTTGGATACAGAGTCTATAGGGGCTCTTACAGAGTCCGTAGAACCTGCCTATAGAGTTCGTAGATCTAGTCTACGAAGTCTGTAGAAAACCAGCCTGTAGAGTTCATAGTTCTATGGGTCAGAGAACAAATGACGCACCTTCAAAACTTGTTGGGATATCTAATTGAAATAATGTTCATACAATCACTAGGGGATTTAGTGAGTCACCACGTGACTGGTATTGTACTCATTTACTCATTTTGTAATTAATACAAATACAGTTTGTTGGTTATTTCAGTTGTGTGTATCTATGCTTGCAATTCTATATTTATGTTACATGCATTAGTCTTTGTAAAACATGAAAAAACAATACTATAAAATCTACCAGAGTCATAAGGAGTCCCTACTGGGTTAGTTTTGGGCACAACTCAGGTGCCCATTATGGTGGTATCAGATCTTGTTATTCCTACTATCCTGTGAGGTTTCATGCATCCCACACATCGGTACTTCTTGAAGAGAAACTAGACAAACCCAGACTTATAAGTTTTTTCAAAAATTGAGGAGGGTGACCCCTTTTTAGCACTAGACATGGGTGACTGAGATGGGTAAGGGGGAGAACCCAGCACCAGGTTGATGCTCAGTGATCTTGCCAGGGGGCAAAGGGAGCTGCAGGCCACATTGTGGCAAATGGCTCTAGCAATTACACAACACCTGACTAGAGTAGATCAAGGCAATAATGCCAACTAAGGTAATAATGCTAACCAAGTAGGTGGACTGGGTAATGGAGGTAATGGAGATGCATCGATTAATAGAGGAGCCTAGACATATGCTAGAGCAAGTTCTTCTACAAGACCATGCATGCCATAATTCCCTTCAAGATAGAATGACCAAGATAACACTGGTCTTACACAACAGGTGATACAAGACCAAATTTTGTAGGATTGGAGAAATGCTAGACCAGATTTTCAGGTGAAATGTCCTTTAGGGAGATATGGATGTTAGACTCAAGCATATGCCCACGAGAGGGAATAGGAAACAAAATTATGAGATGAGGAAAAATTTGGGAAAGTTTTCCATTCCATACTATGATGGTATAGGGAAGACTTCAGCATGAACATGGGTCCAAAAATTAGACACTTATTGCTAGCTTAATCCCATGCTTGAGGAGGATGTGATTAAGTATGTTGCATTGCACTTGGATGGAAGTGCCCATGATTGGTGGCACCATGGTATGGTCATGCTTGGCCATAACTAGATAGATACTTATGTAGAGTTTACTGAGAGACTGATTGACAGATTCGATACTAAGGACCTAGAATTGCATTTCAAGGAGCTAGCTCAGCATAAATAGTAGGGTTCTTTGGAGGCCTATATCACTGAGTTCTAAAAGCTAGCAGTCTTGGTGATAGATATATTGGAAAGGAGACTGATTGTTCTTTTCATGGATGGGCTTTCTGATCCCTTGCAAAGATGGGTAAAGGGACACAACCCCTCTTCACTACAAGAGGCTATTAAGAAAACAAGAGACCTAGCATCTTCTTCCTACAGGAGTAAACTTCACTCTAAGGACTCTCATTTTAAGAAGGATAAGGAAAGGAAGGCATTTTAGAAGGAACCTCAATGGCCTAAGGGGGAAACTAAAGGGTTGGACAGTGATACCCTCAACAAACTCAGGAAGAAAAAAATATGTTTTCATTGTAGGGAGCCATGGAATCTTTCCCATGAATATCTGCTTAAGGTGAAGGCTAAGCCCATGGAGTATTTCTCAGTAGATGAATCACCTTCTGAAGACAAGCAGTAACATTCAGATTCAGAATCTAGTCAAGGTGATAGCACTACTGAGGAGAGTTCAGATGATGAGAAGTCTCTTGCTTAGTTGATAGGCATCTAGAAGGCCATTACCTTTAAGGTAAGAGGGATGATTCAAGGGCAGTGCATGGTTTCCTTAATCAACATAGGGGCAATGCATAATTTCATCGATGCAAAAATGGTGGCCAAGAGAGGCCTTTAGACCGAAGAGCATGCAAGGTTCAGAGTCATGGTGGCCAATGGCCACAAGTTATTATGCACCTGAAAGATTTCAAAACTTCACATCAGATTGGGAGGAGATTATGAGTTGGAGGATGATTTCTATGTAGTTAATATGGGCAATTATGATGTCATCTTGGGAATGATGTGGATGGCTTCTCTGGTAGAGTTCACCTTCAACTTGGCTAACTAGAGATGAGGTTTTAGCATCAGGGTAGGAAGGTGGTGCTTTGAGGGTTACCTAATGGGGGGCTCAAGGTGGTATCATTTAAATCTATCACTTGAATGTACAAGAGATCATTTCTAGGCATGATAAGGTGTTTGGTAGCATCCCACATGGGGTTCCTCCTGAGAGGGGTATAGAGCATGTTGTCGAGCTAGAGGAGGGGGCTAAACCAGTCATCATCACCCCCTGCCACCATCCTAAAAAGCACAAGGATGAGATAGAGAAGTTGATAAAGGAGCTATTAGAGATGGGGCATATTAGGCCTAGCAAAAGCCCCTTTGCTTCAGTGGTTGTTTTGGTGAGGAAGAAGGATGGGACAATGCATATGTGCATTGATTATAGAGCTCTCAATAAGAAGACAATTAAGAACATGTACCCCATCCCTAGGATTGATGAACTGATTGATGAGTTACATGGAGCATGATATCTCTCTAAGATAGACTTACATTCAGGATACCATCAGATCAGGATGCGAGTGGAGGACATAGAAAAATCTACCTTCTAGTGTCACTACGAGCACTTTGAGTTTTTGGTTATGCCATTTGGGCTAACCAACACTCTAGCTACCTTCTAGAGTTGTATAAATTAGGTGTTTAGAGGGTAGCTCTAAAGATTTTTATTGATATTCTTTGATGACATCCTAGTATTCAGTAGGATGTGGGATGAGCACCTACAGCAATTAGAGGAGGTGCTGGTCATTTTGGAGAAGGAGTCACTATATGCCAAGGAATCAAAGTGTGAGTTCGGCATGACCAAGTTGCTCTACCTTGGCCATATTATTAGTGCTAAAGGAGTTTGGGTGGATCTAAAAAAGATCAAGGTGGTGGTTGATTGGCCTACTCTAACCGGCCTAACACAACTCAAAGGATTTTTTGGATTATGTGGATTTTATAGGAGATTTGTGCAGGGCTTTTCACATACTACAACACCATTAATAAACCTCACCAATAAGGGTGTTTTTGTATGGACAAAGGTAGCATAATAGTGTTTTGAACATTTCAAGTGGGTGATGTCTTCATGTCTGGTTCTAGCTCTACCCAACTTCATGAAGCCCTTTAAGCTTCATTGTGATGCATCAGGTGACGATATTGGAGCAGTATTGATGCAAGAAAAGCACCCCATTACTTTTGAGAGTAGGAAGCTCTGAGGGGTAGAGAGGAGCTATTCTATTTATGATTGGGAGATGTTAGCCATCATGCATGCCTTGGCCAAATTTTGATCCTACTTGGTTGGAGGGATGTTTGTGATCAAGACGAATCACAACAGCATAAAGTATTTCATGGGTCAGCAAGACTTGAATGATAGGCAGTAGAAGTGGGTCACTAAATTGTAGGATTATGACTTTGACATTGAGTTTGTCAAAGGAAAGAAGAATGTAGTAGCCGATGCCTTATCCAGAAGACCTCACATTTGTGCTCTTACAGAGATTTTAGGAGATTGGTGGGCTAAGATTATAGCAGAATATGTCAGAGATGCTCGGGCTTTGGGACTAGTTTCAGGCACTATACAGGATGATCGCTATGAGGTGATAGATGGGTTGATCAGATTTCAAGATAGAATTTATTTGATTCCATCATCACCCTTAAGAGAGATGATACTGAGGGCATTTCATGATGCACCTACATTTAGGCATCCAGGGGTTTTCAAGACCTATAGGTAGATTTGAGAGTGGTTCTCATGGAGAGGGCTCAAGGATGATGTTCAGAGGCATGTCAGTGAGTGTGCAATTTGTCAAAAGAATAAGGAAGAACACACATTTCATGCTCATTTACTATAGCCCTTACCCATTCTGGACTGGAAGTGGGAAAGCATTTCTATGGACTTCATCACTGGCCTACCATGAGTGCAGGGAAGAGATTGCATTTATGTGGTTGTAGATAGATTGACGAAGTTTGCTCACTTCTTTGCTATCCCCTCTACTTATACAGTAGCTTAGGTGGTAGATGTGTTCTTTAGGGAGGTTTTCAGGTTGCATGGGTTACCAAGATTTATTGTCAGTGGCAGGGATAGCAAGTTCATGATCACTTTTTGGTGGGAGTTTTTTAGGCTATGCGATATAGACCTTACACCTAGTATGAGCTACCATCCTCAGACAGATTGGCAGACAGAGATAGCAAATAAATGGGTGGAAGGTTATTTGTGGAAATATGTGACTGCATAGTAGAGAGCCTAGGTTAAGTGGTTACACATGGGGGAGTATTGTTTCAATAACACACATCACATGACCATCAAGATGACTCTATTTATGGCATTGTACGGGTATGAAGCTCCAAGCTTCATGGATATGGCTTTGGGGGACAGCAGAGTGCCCAAAGCTAAAAACCTATTTAAGGATGGTTAAGATATCTTGAGAGCACTCAAAGATAATATATGGCATGACCAAAATCAGAAAAAGTTGTATGCTGATTAGCATAGGGTAGATCATAGTTTCAAGGTACAGGACATGGTGTATTTGAGGCTACAGCCATATAGGTAGTCATCGCTCAAGAAGAGCAGAGTAGATAAGCTAAAGCCTAGATTTTATGGCCCCTACAGGGTGATTCAAAGAGTGGATGAAGTCACCTATGAGCTTGAGCTCCCAGAAGGCAGTCGAGTGCACAATGTATTTCATGTGTCTAGGCTTAAGAGGGCCATTGGTCAAAGTGTAGTGCCTACTGCAGACTTACCCCCTTTAGATGAGGAAGGGGGGCTCATGTTAGAACCTGAGGCTATTTTGGACACCAGAGAGAGGAAACTTAGAAATAAGATAGTGAAGGAGTATTTGGTTAAATGGAAAGACCTATCGAGGAGGATGCTACATGGGAGAGTAAGCAAGTTATTTAGCAGGCTAGGCTGAGATTGCTTGAGGACAAGCAATTTCAAGGGGGGCAGACTGTAATGTCCCCATTTTAGTGGCTAACTTACTCAATTTCCATCACACTTACTATTTTTATTAAGTTAATAGGACATAATGGAGGCCATGTTTGATAATTGGATTTGATACTCCTTGCTAAGAGCTTTCTAGTGAGTTATCCCTTGCACCATTCAGAATCTGATTGCTAGTATATTTTCAGGCCTGAAGTGCTACAAAAAAGTAACATTTAACCCAGATATAAGACATTGAGTGTTACATTAGACATTTAATTTATGGGGTTGATACCCAAGGGAGACATAAGTAGTATTTTAATGGAGGGACTGTTGCACATCCTTTATCCCACATTGCTCAAGTGAGTTGAGTCGCCTCTTGGAGGAAGGATAAAGGGAAATGCTTGTAGCTTCTTTGGGCATGTTGGATAAGAAGAAAAGAATTATTTCACTTTCAGCTTATTTGGGTATTCAAGAATGTCCTTCTCATCTATTAAACTCTAGACACCAATCCTTGGGATTGGTCTTTAGAGTTTGTGCTCTCAGCCACTATGGCAGCTACACCACTGTAGCAGCTGTGCCACTATAGCATCCATGCCACTGTGTAGCCATACCACTATAGTATCCATGCCACTATAGTAGTTTGTCATTATAGTATCTCCATCACTATAGCATCTGTATGCAGCCTGGTGAGTCCACAGTTTCTAGACTATAGAGTTTATAGTTTTTTGCTTGTAGAGTCTGTAGTTTTCTGCCTACAGAGTCCATAGTTTTTTGCCTACAGAGTCCATAGTTTTCTGCCTACAGAGTTTGTAGTTTTCTGCCTATAGATTCCATAGTTTTTTGCCTATAGAGTCCATAGTTTCTACCTACAGAGTTCGTAGTTTCCTACCTGTAGAGTCCATAGTTTCCTACCTACATAGTTTGTAGTTATTCGCCTACAGAGTCCATAGTTTTTTGCCTACATAGTCCATAGTTTTCTACTTGCAAAATCTATAGTTTGTTGCCTGTAGAGTCTATAGAAGCTCCTGTAGAGTCCATAGATTTGGATGTAAAGTTCATAGAAGTGGCCTGCAGAATCTGTAAATCTAGCTACAGAGTTCATAGAAGCTCCTGCAGAGTCTGTAGTCTCAACGGCAGAGTCCATAGAACCTGCCTACAAAGTCTATAGATCTAGTCTGTGGAGTCTGTAGAAAACCAACTTGCAAAGTTCATAGTTTCATAGGTCGGAGAAAAAATGAAGCACCTTTAGAACTTGCTAGGATATCTGCTTGAAATAATGTTCATACGATCACTAAGGGATTTAGTGAGTCACCACGTGACTAGCATTGTACTCATTTACTCATTTTGCAATTAATACAAATATAGTCTGTTGGTTATTTCAGCTATGTGTATCTATGCTTACAATTCTATATTTATGTTACATGCATTAGTCTTTGTAAAACATGAAAAATCAATACTAGCAAATCTATCGAAGTCATAAGGAGTCCCTGCTGGGTTAGTTTTGGGCGCAACCCAGGTGCCCATTACAATAGAGTTGATATATAGACATACTGAGAAGTATAACCAGTCAAATAGAGGTAAAATGCATTCTATTGATTCAAAGGTAAAATTTGGTAGGGCTTTGCCTTACACAAGTGAGAGATATCATTTCTCTACTAAGAGGTTACAATATATAGCATAAAGAGAGACTTTTGGCACCTTTCAGAACAAGCAACCCATACTACATTAAACACCTAGGAAGAAGGAAATCCGCTGAAGGAACCATGCTATAGAGGTCACAAGTCTTGACTTTGGTGTGTAAACCATAATAAATTTCACTACAAAAGCATGGGTCGCTTGATTTTTTGAATGACAAGGCCGCCCCTCCTTATGAGACCTATGCAACTATCTTCTTATCAAAGCTTAGATGAAGAAAAATAGGGTACACTATTGAATGCTTGTGCTCTTTGATGACCACTTGGTGGAGACTATTTCATTCAAAAAAATTACTTCTCTATCGATGCTTTTTGTGTGCCACCTAGACTATTCTATTCATTTCTATGCTTGGCCTTTGTCTTTTCCTAGCAACTCGGCCCTTAGGGCTATCTTTCATCTCCTCCTAGCTCTTCAAGCTTATTTCTTGGTGGGTCACTGAGTTTCTTTGTGGCCTTGTGCCCTTTGAATTCCTTCGGGTCCACGCTATTGAGTTCTTTTGGGCACTTGCCCAAAGGAATTATCTCTTTGATCTCTCTTCAATGTCTGATGCATCCCATTAAAATTGACGTCTACATGCCTGTCACTATTCAAAAACCAATGACTATTTTGTTGCCTTGAATTTGACATCTACGAGGATGTCACCAGGCATTTAAACTACCAATGACTATTTTGTCATGCTGATGTTGACGTCTTTAGGCCTGTCATCATCACTGGTAATTCCTTCGGCCTTTACAAAATGAACCTTCCCAAAGGGAAGGTGCTCCTTCGATAGTCGAGAGTCCCCCGTAAGGGCACTTGCCCTTTGGGATCCTTAATTCCTTCAGACAAAATGTTCAAAGGAATTCCTTTGGACATTTTTCCCAAAGGAATACTTTCCTTCAAAGTCTCATCCCTTTCTTTTGATAAATTCCTTCAGGCTTTTGTCTGAAGGAATTCCTTCGAGCACTTTGTCTTAAGGAATTCATCCTTTGGTTCTACATGGATTTTCTTTAGACAAAATTTCAAAGAAATCCTTTGTCTTTTGCATGGATTTTCTCTGAAGGAAAACTTACCTTTCGGCCTTCTGCCTTGTCATTTTTCTAAAGGTGCTCTCTGCCCTCTGCAAGGGCACTTTGGGTCCAAATTTGCCCTCCAGAGCCTATTTGATCAGTCCAATTTGTCACCTTCTTCCCTCCACAAGGGAACTTGTCCTTCGGAGCCTACTGAAAGACTTGTATCCTTTGAAACCAACTCATTCCTTTGCCAAAAGGCTTGTGTAAACTAACTGCCCAAATAAAAATAAACCTCTGTATCAACCCAAAACATATACAAGGCCCAAGTCACTTGGATTTTTATAGAAATAGGTTTATTACAAAGGAAAAACACAATTGTAGTAAGGTGAATACATCAAATATTGATTGCTTCAGACAGTAGGGAAGGAAGGGAGACTAATTTTTGGCTTGCAAGACCAAAAAATGATCAATAGGCACCTAGGCTTTTTGTAGGGCACCCAGGATTTTTGTAGGGAACTCGAGTTTTTTGTAGGTGTCCTTATTCCTTCAGACTTTATGTTTTCCTATAGACTTTTCGAGGCTATGGACTTTGTCTTTTCTTTCCTTGTTGGCTACAAGTTTTTTGCTTGCAAATTATCTGAAGTATTCCTTCAGAATTTTGTCCAAAGGATATATTCCTTTCTTTCCTTTGCTTTGTGCAATTTCTAACTTTGCCTTTTGATTTTCTTAATGTATTTTATATAGTATATAATAACCATGTTTGTGCATCATATGCAAAACAACCTCTACCTTTTCAAATAGTCTAGATATGCAGTATGTCTCAAGTAGAACATATCTATCTTTAGTCGCAACCTAGGGCACCTATAACATCCTCAAGTAAATCATCCCATGCTTTATATGAAGGATATAGATGGCTATTTAAGGACCCCAAAAATTTTATTTACAAGAAACTGGTACCATAAGACCATCTTCTGAATAGTAAGGTTGACAATTTTTTGGCCTGTGGAAGAATTGTCAACATTTTTGGTGACTCAATTGGCCCAACATGCTTGCTATGCTTGAGAACTCAGACCATTTACATACTATTTGAAGTCTTGAAACAATGATAAACCTAATTTCTGACTAAAAATCTCCTCTTGACCATGGCTGAAGTAACCTTCCTCCTTCAAAATAAGAATGGAAACACATGAAAGTAAGAAAACTAACTAAGAAGTAAATGTGCAATCAAGCACTTACTGGATAAAACTAAATCAAACTACTATGCTTGAACAACACTTGGAGGAAATAAAAAACAACTAACTATGTACATAGATTTTTGCTCTTCAATAGCAATGTTTCAGATGTATCCCATTGACTGGGATTGGAAGCTCTTGACCGTCCATCTTGGCAAGTTGGAAGGCGTTATGGGATTTGCAGCTAGAGATCATGTATGGGCCACTCCAAAGGGAATTAAATTTTATGTGCCTTCCTAGTTTGGCTCAATCCTCATCCCAATTAAGGACCAAATATCCTTCATTAAATCTTCATGAGGAAGCTCCTTTATCAAATCTTCTTTTTGCTTATGCCTGATGACTTTCTATGGCTATCATGGCTTGATTTCTTGTCTCTTCCAACTCCATAAGCTTTGCATACCTGATCTCCATAGGCTCATTCTATAACAACTCAAGTTGATGTATTAGTTTTAAAGTTGGAAACTCAAGAGAAATAGGTAACCTTACTTCCTTACCATAGACTAACTTGTAGGGAGAGTTGGCTATTGACCTCTTTTAGGTGATCCTATCAACCCATAGAGCTGACTTCAACTTGAGATGCCATGACCTCTGATTTTCTTCAATAGTCCTTCGTATGATCTTTAAGAGGTTCTTGTTTGTAGATTCAACAAGGCCATTTCCCTATGGATAATAGTTTGATGAAGTACTGAGATAAACCCCATGTTGGATAGTCCATTGGCTAATCCTAGATCCCATAAAAGCCATTGCATTGTCAGAAATAATGGTCGAAGGAACTCCAAACCTAGTGATCAAACATTTATAGAAATCAAGAATGCTAGTTTCATTTTCTTCTTTCAATGCAATTACTTCCATCCAATGTGTGAAGTAGTCCGTAGCTGTTAAAATCCACTTATGCCTTGAATTCCAAAGAGGGTTAATGAGACCAATAAAGTCTAATCCCCAATGGACAAAAGGTTGATCCACTGTAATTGGCTGAAGGGGCAGGGCTGCAAGTTTAACTTTTCTTATAAACATAGCACATTGTTTGCACTTCCTGACCCATGTATGGCAATCACCAAATATGATAAGCCAATAGTACCCACCTCTCATGATTTCAAGTGTTGTAATTCTTGTGAAAAAGTACCCTCCACCAAGTCCATCATAGAATTCTTTAAGTAATCTTTGAGTTTGGCTTGGCTCCACATACCTTAGTAACATTCCATTGATATCATTTTTAAACAAAACACGGTCAACGAGCAAGAATGGAATTGATTGCAATCTGAAATACCTTCTTTTTGAAGTACTAAGGTGAGAAGGGTAACAACCATCTTGCAAATAGCTTATCAAATCATGAAACTAGCTAGAAGGTGAGGTGTGAACAATAGCAATCTCTTCATCATTTGACACTAAAATAGCTTCATTAGTTTCTTGCAAGTCCTAAGCTAGATGCTCACAAAGTCCTTTGCCTCTAACCAACTTTGTAACTTTAATTTCTATGTCATATTCCATTACTTTGGTTATCCAAATAGCCCTCTTCTCATTTATGTCTTTGTTTGGAATAAATTCTTTAATGCTTAGATGAGCAACCATTAGATGTATTTTATTATTAGACAAGTACCTAAATTTCTTTAGAGATCTTATAACTGAAAGGACGTGTTTTTCAAAAAAAGAATACCTTGTCTCATACTCCTACAAGCTTTGGCTATAAAAATCTATTAGTTGCTCCAAATCTTCATGATTCTACTACATAAGAATGCCTAAAATAGTGTCCACATTAGCATACGTATGCCGAATGAAATCTTTCATGAATTTCTAAATTTAAAAGTAGAGGAGCACTTGTTATGGCTTTCTTAACATTTTTAAACCCTGTTATTCCCTCCTTGGACCAGTGGAAGTTCTAATTTTTCTTTAACATGGATGTGAGTGGTTTAGCTACAGTAGCGAAATATGAAATGTATCTCCTTATAAAATTGATCTTTCTAAAGAAACTTTGAAAAGCCTTTTTACTCTTAGGCAAGGAGAGTGCAAGAATGGATTGAATCCTTTTAGAATCTATGTTTAAACCATGCTTTGAAACAACATGTCCAAGAAGCTTACCTTCATGAACTGAAAATACACACTTTTTGGGATTTAGAAATATCCCAAATTGCCTACACCTTTCAAAAACTTGCTAAAGGTGAACCATGTGATCGTCTACATATTTTGAAAATACTATTATATCATCCAAATCGACAAGCATAAACCTATTAAGAAGGCCTTAGAAGGCCATATCCATGGCTCTCTGAAAGGTTGCTCCAACATTGGATAAACCAAATGGCATCTCTCTATATGCAAACATCCCCCACTTAGTTATGAAGATTGTCTTGAATTGGTCCTCTTCTTTGACCAAAATATGATTGTAACCACTATATCCATCCAACAAGGAAAACCTCTTTGAACCTATAACAAGCTATATAATTTATTCCATTGATGGCAATGGATAGTGGTCTTTAAGCGAAGCCCTACTTAAATCATGGAAATAAACACACAAATGAATCTCACCATTCTTATTCTATAGTAGAATGAGGCTCACCACCCAAGTTGATTGTTTGATTGAAAATATGATAGTTGATTCTATGAGCTTGTGAATCTTAGCTTTCATCAAATGCTCAAGCTTTGGATTGATTGGCCTTTGTCTTTGTCTTACTTGTTTAGTTTCATCTTCTAACTCAATAGTGTGTTGAGCCAAACTTGGATCAAAACCTTTTAGATCACCATAATTCCATGTGAATATATCAACAAAATTTGTACATAATTCAATGAAAGCTTTCTTTTGTGGAGGAGTGCATACCTTGCCCAATCTCAAAATCTTACCAGCTACAATCTCTACATTGGCATAGTGCTCTTCCTTTGTTGTCAATAATGATTTATCTTTTCTTAGCTCATCATCTTCACTAAAAATATTTTCAAGAGTGACCAATCCCTTGGGTAGGTTATTATTTTTCAGTTGTACAATCTGACCACCATATTGATGTAAGCATTTTGACTAATTTTTTAAATAAAACTTAGCCTCTTCCTGCAAAAATCTCACAATTTGATTGTCATTTTCAAACACGTGCCAATTTTCTTGGTTATCCATAATGGAAGGCCTTACAATTATCTTTATATGTGATTGAAAAATATAAATTTTTACATCAGCTGGGATATCAAATTATTCCCCAACAGTAGCCAATCTATCATCATGTTTATTCCTATCTCTTGGTATTGCCTGAATATTAAAAGCCTAAAAATATTCAAGTAAATCTCATACTTTGTGTCTATAAGATTTAAGCAACATATTCTTGCATATATTCAAACCTCTTACTTGGTGGACTACAAGTTCACTATCTCCAAACACTTGCAAACAATTTGATTTCATCTTCCTAGCCCATTGCAAACAGTGGACTAGTGCTTCATATTCAACAACGTTGTTTGAATAGCCAAACTAAAATTTAATAGAGGATAAATTCCTTTGTTCTATAGGATAAATTAACATCATTCTAGCTCTAGTCCCATGCTTATTTCTTGATCCATCAAAGTATAATTGCCACAAGCCTTCATTAGATTTGTCCTCTTTGACCGTGGCTGGAATTGGTGCATCATTCTCATGAAGACAATACACACTAAGACCTTCTTCTTCAATCCACTTGTATGGATCATGCTCATGCAAGGTGGAAGCCCACTCATCAAGAAACAAATTTGGAACTCCAACCAAAGGTGAGTCCTTTTCTACATCACTAGTTTGTAGTATTTCATATGAGATGATACAATTTGCATTGACCACACTTGGCATATAAGGATCCATGTTAAAATGTGCAATAGGTTCTGGATGAATTGTTATCTTTGTGCCATATCTAGACCTGAATAAAAATTAGGTCCAATTATCTGATAAATATCCTTCAATCTTTGAGGTGAAATCTCTTGAAAGACACATAGCAAAATAAGGAGGCAGGTCGACCACTACAACGTCCTATTGAATAGTCACGTTAAGATAAACATGTAATTTCAATTTCAAATCTTTGATAATGCCTACCATTTTTGCTGGTGAACCATCCAACTATAGTACCCCTTTAGTATTTGGCTCATAAACAAGGCTGAGCTTGTCTACAATCTGTTTGGGCATCACTATATTGCTAGCGCCACTATCCACCATACAATTATGAACCAAAGTATCACCCACTATTAAAGAAAGATAAAAAGGGGGAGTTTTCTTTGTTTTTACCTTAGTTTTATCCAACTTTGATATCTTATTTCCTTACTACACTTGTTGCTTATTTGGTTGATCCAAATTTGTCAACACAACACCTTCTTTCTCAACTGATTTTGGTGACAATTCAAGAGCTAAAAGTTCTTGAATGAGTTTATCCTTTTTCCATAGAACTTAAAGAGAATCCCACATGCTAATTTTGATGTTAGACTTCTTCATTTGGTCTACAATACCGAACTGAGATGAACTAACCTTTGATTTCTCTTTTTGTGGTACTTGTTGCTCATGAAATAGAGGTATTTGTTGCACTTTACTAACCTCTACATTCTAATTTTTTTGGGTTGTGGGGGCAACAAGCTATTCTTTTGTACCTTGAGAAATAATACTAGGAACACTTGAAGTATTTACTACTGCTTGGGTTTCCTCAATAGCTCTTCTTTTAGTTCTCTGATAGGTTATAACTACAACTTAACCATTTGAAATGTTAGTTTTAACATCTTGAGTAAAAGTGACATGATCATCTACCTACCAATTTACATTAATAACATCAAGTTGCCCTTGAATTACTCCTTATGATGCCAAACCTATATCTTGATATTGACCCCCTTGAAAAGAGAACTCTTCTTGTGTCATTTGTGGCATGGTGTTGTTTAGTGATACTGAGTTTTGGTTTTGAACATCATTGAGATTTGAGGGCTGCCAACCTAAATATTGCACCAAATTATTTTTGGGTGGGGTCAGAACAATGGCTTTTAAAGTGGAAGGAGCATTTAGATCAAGAGCAGCATAAGGCTTAGATGGAGTTATGGCTCCTTGTGCTTGATAGGGTGGTCTATTTTCTCTGAAACCCTGATAAGGAGACCTTTGATCTTTGAAGGGTTGATAGTTGTTCTAATTTTGCTATTGATAGGGCCTATTTGATTGAATTTCTGCCTTTTGAGTTATATTATTTCATTTCCAAAATATTGTAGCAAAATTTTCAACTCTCTTATCTCACTAGATTGACTACTAGGGGCTGAAATAGGAACTTGAGGTGTTGTAATTAGAGCCAAGGATGGAATTTGAGGAACTTGAGAGGTTGGTACAGAAATTATTTATGGAAATATGGGCATTGGAGGTCTTGGAGAAAGCTTACCTACTTGAATCAAACTATATTTTGCCCTTATTACAACTTCATAAGCATCTAACAAAGTAGTACCACCCATTGATTGTATCATCACACTAATGTCAAAATTGAGAGCTTTCAAAAAATATAAAAATGCATATTCAGGGGATGGCCTAATTAGAACTAGTATCTTGGTCCATGTCTTTTTGAATCTAAGATTAAAATTGGACATGAACTCATGAAGAGCTCTCTGTATGGTAGTTAATTGCTCAACTAAAGATAAGTAATCAAATTTGTCTTCAAACTATTTAACTAAGGCTGCACCCAATTCATCCCTAGTGGAAACGTATCTCTATACCACTATAATACTTTTCCTTTGAAAGAAGTAGCTAGCAATCTGATAGCAATATTATCCTCAACAACATTATGAACTGAACAAAGATTAGCTACATCTTAGATATGCTCAATAGTGGTTGTTTTATTTTCTCTTGAGAAGAATGGAGTAATTTTGAGGGCAGATACAGGAATGTCATCTAACTATGCTATATTTAGTGGACTTCCCATATTGAATGAAGCAAACACTTGATTTCTAACAGCCATCTAGATGGTGGGGATTGTAGTGTTTAGAATGATAGGATGAAGGGGAGTTAAATATTCCCTTTGAGGATGTGGATTTCCCCTCCTAAACCTTGCTCTTTTATAAGTTACAAATTCAAAAAGAATACATTTACTTGTTGATCTTATGGTAACCTTTGGCATGAACATATTACCTAAATGATGTTGTGAACTTTGCAACTGGATGTAAATGAATATCCTCTGCTACTATGAAAACTCTATGCAAAGAACTCTTTTCATGGTCCCATCAGGTGTGCCAAAAATTATAGTCAACCTGGAGCTGCACCTTGAATCGAGGATGTACTAAAATTGCCATTCCTCTATCCAGTTGAAATAATGGGATCTTCTCATGAGGATGGGTGCCTCAATGGTGAGAAGAACCTCTAGAGAAGGCTGGTTCCTGTAAGATGTATCAATGGATCTCTACTCTGTGCTGTGAATCTACTATGGAAAAGGGAGAAAGAAACTTGAAAGAGAAATCCTACCTAATAATGGTGATACACCAAAATGTTGATCCACTCTACTTGGAACCCTAAACACTGAATCAAATAAGGGAAAAATAAAACCTTTGATTTCAATTAATCACTATGCATAAATATTTTATGAGAAGGTTCGATCCAATGACCAAAACATAAGGGAAAATGATGGAGAGAGGTCTGATACAAGACACTTTACAGCTACCTAACATCCACTTAAAGATTCAACAAAAGACATAAGAACACTAAACATGACCTACATAATGTGATAAGCTAGAAACTAGGTATGAATCAAAATTTGGGAAGGGAGAGAAATATACCACATATGCAAATTATTGAATGAATATACACTATGTCAGCACTTGAAATCTGAAAGTATAGTCCTATTGATTGAAGAGGGTACACCACTCACCAATGGCAGAGTCTGGTCTTGCCAAGAGGGATGAAAAAAATCTAAGGCTAAAAAGCCATTAATATAGAAAATTACAAAATCCAAGAGATTGGCGTTGAAAAAATAGAAGAGGAAGATCAACTTAGATTAACTCAAGACCAACTTTTTCTTCCAATAAAATATGTTTTCCCTTTGTCTTTGCATGAAGCTCCTTGGCATTAGAGGAAGTGGATGGCTAGGTTTATTAAAATACCCACCTCTCTTTGCATGGAAATCCATGCCCACCTCTAGATTTATCTTCTCCATGAGCTTCTGGAACATTTGAAAGTATGAGATGACAATAGCATGCATGAAATCCAATGCCAATGTCAATTTTAGAACTCTAACTTGATCCATTGGAAGCTAAGTTGGAACATTTAAAAGGCTGAGTTGACTTTGGAGATAAACTTGACTTCAACAACCAGTCAACTAAAGCCTTGACTAGTCAATCCTAATTATCTTTTTCTTTCATGGAATTCCACGTTGACTCTATCTTTTATTTTTGCATGGGTTTATCTCAGCCCAATTGTCCATGATTTCTCTTGGCTAAATCTAGAATTCTTCTTCTTGACCTCTGTCTGTATTTGTCTTTCCATGGACTTTCCATTTTTACTTATTCCTTCACCCTAATGTTCATTCTCTTCAGGTCTTTATTATCTTTGACCTCTCCTTTTTGTTTTATTTCTTTGGATAATCCATTGGGCTATTTGCTAAGTCATTTTCCCTTCGTGTTCATTCTTTTCGAACTTTGCTTTTGTCTTTCTTTGCCCTCAGACTTTCCTTTTTTTTACCAAGATTTCCAAAGGAGTCCTTCAGATAATTTATTTGAAGGATATCCATTTATTTTGAGCTTTTTGGATTCCCCTTGGTGTTATCTCCCTTTGATTTTTTCAGACTTTTTTGCCAATTTTTTCATGGCTTTGTGTCCTTCAAATTTTTGCAGACTTTTGTTTGCCAATTTTTCCGCAACTTAATCCTTTGAATTTCTATGGACTTTTATTTTTTCACTCATTTTATGTGGACTTTATCCTTCAGATAAAAATTCTAAAGGAATTCCTTTGGACTTTTATTCGAGGATATCCTTCCTCTAATTTGTTTTCTCTTTTGCCTTTGTGTAATGTTCCATCGAGTTTTTCTTTGTCCCAAATTTCTTCAAACTTTTTGTTCGAATGAATTACTCCTTTGTCTTTATTTTGCCACCAACATAATTCCCTTTGAGAAAAATGCAAAGTTCTTGCCACCAACCAAGTGCCCTCTGCAAGGGATTGTGTCCTTCCTCTATGTCCTTAAGGAAAGTTGGAAAGGTCCTATCACCGACCAAGTGCCCTCTATAAGGGGATTCTGCCTATCTCCCTAGATTTTCAAAAAAATTGTAGGGCATCTGGGCTTTTTGTAGGGAACCCAATATTTTTGTAGGGAACTTGAGTTTTTTGTAGGTGTCCTTATTCCTTTAGAATTCATGTTTTCCTGCAGACTTTTTTGGAGGCTACAGACTTTGTCTTTTCTTTCCTTGTTGGCTACAGGTTTTTTTCTTGAAAATTCTCTGAAGTATTCCTTCGAACATTTGTCTAAAGGATATCTTCCTTCCTTTGTTTTCCTTTGCTTTGTGCAATTTCTAACCTTGCATTTTGATTTTCTTAATGTATTGTATGCAGTATAGAATAACCATGTTTGCGCATCATATGCAAAACAACCTCTACCTTTTCAAATAGTCTAGATATCTAGTATGTCTCAAGTATAACATGTGTATCTTCAATCGCAACCCAGGGCACCTATAACATCCTCAAGTAGATCATCCCATGCTTTATATGAAGGCTATAGATGGCTATTTAAGGACCCCAAAAAATTGATTTACAAGACAAATTGGTACCATAAGACCATCTTCAGAATAGTAAGGTTGGTAAGTTTTTGGCTTGTGGAAGAATTGTCAATAGTCACCACTCCTCAAACAATGAAGATCAAGGGGTACTTTAAAAAACATCTCATACTCATTGATTTTGGCATCACACATAACGTCATTGACCCTCGACTAACCAACCAAGCCAATTATTATGTGTATCCCTGTTCAAAGTTTCAAGTCATGATAGCCAATGGTGGAACCTTACCTTGTAAGGAAAAATGTTTCAATGTTCAAATTTTAGTAGGATAATATAATTTGAAATTAGATATATTTATTCTACCTCAAACACTAGGCTGAGATGTAGTTTGAAATGCATAGTGCCTTCAAACACTAGGTCCTATCCTATGGGACTTTTCTGAACTATAGATGTACTTCACCAATTATGATAAGTAACAAGCCTTAAAAAGACTCACTCTAAGCTCAAAAAGTATGATTAACTCTCATCAGATGGATAAGTTGTTGAAAAAGAGATCTCATAGAATCGTTGCTTAGTTTTACACCAACCAGCTCAATTAATCATCTAACTCAAACCACAAATCAGACTTACAGGAACAATTATCAAAGCATACCACTACAGCAATGAACAGATCATGCCATCCAACTTGTTCCAAGCAATTTACCTCCAAACACTCATCTTTACCGATACCCATTTCTATAAAAGAATGAAATCAAAAAATGGTATAGGAATTATTGAAAGCAAGATTCATTAGACCTAGCATTAGTCCTTACTCTTCCCCCATATTATTGGTACATAATAAATATGGGTATTGGCATCTTTGTATTGACTTTAGAGAACTAAATAAAATCACAATCAAGGACAAGTTTCTCATGCCAATGATTGATGAGCCATTAGAAAAATTATATAGAGCCCATTTCTTCTCTAAACTCAGCTTGAAGTTAGGTTATCATAATATCCACATCAAGGAAAATGATATTCCAAAAACAAACTTCCAAACTCATGAGGGTCATTATAAATTTATAATTGAGCACTTCAAACTCACCAGTGCTCCATCAACATTTTAGATATTAATGAACAAAATCTTCTGGCCATTTCTCCACAAATTCATAGTGGTATTCTTTGATGACATTCTTGTTTATATCCATACCTAGGAGGAGTATCTGATGCATCTAGAACAAACCTTCCAACTCTTTTCTAATAACCAATTTATGTGCCAAATTCTCAAAGTGTGTTATTGGTCAAATGTAAATTGAGTATCTAGGACACATCTTCTCTAAGACATTACAGTGGATCTTGAAAAATTAAAGTTGTGAATAATTGCCCTAAACCCATAAAACTCAAGATCCTTTGTGTATTGTTGGGCCTAATTGAATATTATAGAAAATTAATCAAAGACTATGGGAAAATTGTAGCTCCATTGGTAGTAATGTTGAAAAATATGTCTTTTAGTGGTTATAGGTCATAGAACAGTCCTTATAACTTCTTAAGAAGGCAATGTGTGCTACTCCAATTCTAACTATCTGACTTCTCCAAACCCTTTGTCATCAAAAGTGATGCCTCAACTAGTGACACTAGAGTTGTCCTAATGTAGGAAGGTCAACCCCTTGAAGTCACCAGCAAGGCACTTAGAGGAAAAAACTTCACCCATTCCACATATGAGATGGAAATGCTAGCCATCTTTCATGAAATCAACAAGGGGTGCCCATAACTAGTCGAAAGACACATCTACATCAAAACAAGTCACCATAGCCTCAATTACTTATTGAAGAAAATATTCACTTCACCCGAGCAACAGAAGAAGATAACCAAAATGATGGGTTATGGCTATGAGATTACTTACAAGAAACATAAGGATAGTGTTGTCACAGATGAATTGTCTTGAAAGTATGAAGAACATTCAACATTTTGTGCACTATCCTTCCTTATTCTAAAGTGGGTGCATAAGGTACAACTAAAAGGTCCTAGGACACCCAAATTCAATGGCTAGATACTCAATTTCATATTAGCCAAAAGCACACTTTGACCATTTGGAACATATTTGCTTATTAGAAAAGAGTTCGAATATTTGCTCTAAATGCATTAAATTCTCCTCCCATGTATGTCTATAAAAAAGGATGCCATCAAAGAATACTAGGATGAATTTTCAAAGAACTGACTAGACATTTTTGTTCATTAAGCCCTAAAATTTTTAAAACATGTATGAAGTTGAAGAGCATGATGAGAAAATCATCATGACCATCATGATTTTGAAATGTTGACTTATGAATTGTTGTCTCATGAATCATGCACCCATGATCAACTTGGTGATCTAGTGCAACAATGGGAACATCCCCCAAGGTGTGGGACCTTGACTCCTTGGGATGAACATCTGGAGAAGGCTAACTTCCTACCTAGACTGAATGCACCTAGTGTATCTACAGCTTATAGGCTTTTAAACTCTTATTTAACAATCTTAAAACTAGTTGCATGACAAAAAAATGGGAGAAGAAACTAAAAATACAATTGAGGTGTTGCACCAATGGTCTAGAGAACTTACCTACTTGATTATATCAACACAAGAAAACCTTTTTTATGATTGATTATTGTTCACACAACTCCTACAAGATTCTATCAGTAGGCATGACAAAGAGATAACATCTACAAAATGGGATGACAAGGCTCACAATTCACCTAAAATCAAGCCAAAAGGAGTTAGATATTCATGAATATGATTGAAACATCAAAATTTGCATAATAGAACAACATATAAGAGGTGACATTCAGTATTTTATTGATTTTTAAGGCTTAAACCAATACACACAATCTCCAATGAGCAAGATTTTTTGTAGTAAAAGTAGAGAGCTGCTAAAGAGTCTTGTTTTAGTCATATTTATATAATACAAGGAGTGAGAGAGAAGAAGACAAAAATAATTTCCCCAACTCACCACTTTTTCTTGGGTATGGAAAAAAGGTGATTGATTTGACTTATTCTTGATCTTTGGCATGATTAGATCCTCTATTAGGACTATTGTACCAAAAGGCCTTTGATTCTGATCAAAACATTTCCTTAAAATGACATAACTCACCCAACTTATAACCTTTGCACATGTTCTCATGAATGTCAATAACTTTAAGAAAGATACCAATCACTTTTAGAAAGCTACCAATCACTTTTATAAAGATGCCAACCCACTAAACCTTAACATACTTACATTAATGACAATCACTAAAAGAGATCGCACTTTTTAAGGGGAATATTTCTAGTTGTCTTCCATGCTTTGAGATGCTTGAAAACCTCTTAAAAGACCTCTGATCTCGACAACCTTGCAAGTGTTGTAAATGCTCTTGAATAATTCTTGAGAACCCTACATATATTAATTCCAACATACTCATTATGACTCTTAAAAAATCAAAATGAATCTAGGTAGGGTTTTGGTAGTGTGGTTGAAAAAGGAAAAATTTTGGCAACCTCTGTGGGGTGACTGTCTGTTGGTCACATAAGCTTTAATACAGCTCACTTTTGAAAGTACAACCATGGCTACAACAAACTACACTAGCCTTGAATACACTGAAAATTGTCTCAAAACACATAACAAACAAGCAAAAGCAACAACTGTGCAAAATCACTTAGAAGAATGGGAAAAACCACTACACTACTCAAAAACCAATGTGTAATAGCACTTAGAGGGATAAAACAGCTAACCTATTATGTATAAAGTCTTAATATGACCTCAAGAACAATGCTTAAGGTGGATCTTGTTGATGTTATGGATTGCAACCTTTAAAAGAAGGCTCGACTTCTTTCTTCCACGTGGCACAATGGAGACATTCCTCTTGCTCTAGGCCTAGCAAATTTGAGGAATGAATCTCTAGATTAAGGGCTAACTCCCCTTGATGCACCTTTGAGGTCTTTAACTGCTACTGCTAATAATGGTGGGGCATGAAAAAAGAAAAGAATATCACAAAAGCAAAACCTAACTAAAATGGTGATGCACCAAATGATTTGATCTACTCATCTTTTATCAACACTTTACATCAAAAGGAGCAAACAAACACTTCATTTGAACAAAAAACCAAACTTCATGGGTGTTTTAACAAGGGGGCTTAATGGAGATACAATGAAGAAGAACCTACCATATGTGCTCTAGAAGCACATTGTCACATGATTGCTCCTTTGCCTCTATGATCCAACCTGGACCCTTCCTGTTAACCTACAGAAGATGATGTTGGATATATTAGATATGCTGGCATCGACCTATGAAAGCATTAAGATAAAATTACTAAACATAATGATGATACATAGGCATATTCAAAAGTATAACAGATCAGATGGAGGTAAAACATGCTTCTTTTGATTCAAAGGTAAAATTGTCAGGGCTTCGCCATACACAAGTGAGAGATATCTTTTCCAGCTGAGAGGTTACAATATATAGAATTTATAGAAAGACCCTTAGTCTTTTCAAGGAACTAGTGGCCCATACTGCATTAAACACCTTTGTAAGAGGAATCTGCTCATGTTGATGTCATCTTTCCATAAATAAACCTGAAAGAACCACACTTTATATGTCACAGGCATTGACTTTGATGCTCAAACTACATTTAATGTTCCCCCTCTATTGAATGCTTGTGTTCCCTTTGATGGCTGTTTGGTGGAGACTATTCCATCTACAAGTAATTATTTCTCTTATCGATGCCTCTTTTTCTGCTTGGGCTGATCTGGTCTGTGCCTACGCTTGGTTGGATATTTTTTTGGAACGTTCCAAGCATTGTCTTATATGTGCATAGCCACGTTCTGAATTTACAATTCAAGCTCTTCGACTATTTTTGCCTTCTCTTGGCTCCTTCTTTGGCAGCTCACTCAGCCTTTGAATTCCTTCGATCAAAATGTTTGAAGGAAATGTCCTTTAGCTTTTCTCTGATGATTAACCCATCTTGATAAATTTGACTTTCACGGGTCCATCATCAAACATTTGAAGATTAATGGCTATCTTATCACCATAAAATTGACATCCAAAGACTTGTCATCCTTTGAAAATCAATGGCTCTTTTTCTAACTTAAATTTGACATTTGTTGGCCTGTCACCAGATGTTTGAACCTTCAACAGCTAGTTCACCATGTTGAAGTTGATGTTCTTGAACCTATCATTATCCTGTAGCAATTTCCTCGGCTTTTGAAAATGAACTTTTCCAAAGGGAAAGTGACCCTTCAAAAATAGGAAAAGGTCCTTTTTGATGGCCAACAGTCCTCCATAGAGGCACTTACCCTTCGGATTTCTTTGCCTCCTAAATTTATTCAAACAAAATGTCCAAAGGAATTCCTTTGGACATTTTTCCCAAAGAAATTTGTGCCTTCAGTGTCTCGGCTTTCCTTTGGTAATTTTATTCAAACAAAATGTCCGAAGGAATTCCTTCAGACATTTTGTCTGAAGAAATTTGTCCCTTGGTTTCTTCATGGATTTTCTTCGGACAAAATGTCTGAAGAAATTCATTGTTTCACTTGTCACTTTCTCCGAAGGAAACTTCCCTTTCAAGCTTTCTACCTTGATCTCTTGCAAATGCACCTTCTACCCTTTGCAAGGGCACTTTGGGTCCAAATTTGTCCTTCGGATCTTGATTGAATGGTCCCATTTGTTACTTTCCTACCCTCTGCAAGGGCACTTGACCTTCAAAGTTTTGTAAAAGACTTGTGCTTTTTTGAAACTGGCCCATCCTTTTGCTAATAAAAGGCTTGTTCAAGGTAATTTTCTTGAAATGAAATGAGCCATAGATCAACTTGAAATACCTGTAAGACTCAAATCACTTAGTTCTTTATAGAAATGGGCCTGTCACAAAGGGAAAATCCAAAATTGTAGTAAGGTGAATTCATCAGAGACTGGCTAACAGGCCTAACAAGGAAAGAAAAGAGGGGAGCCCAATTTTTGGCCTGTAGAACCAAAATTGGTCAACATATTTGGCAATTCACAAGGGAAGCATGCCTGTTATGCTTAAGAAAATTGGTGGCCTACAAGTCCATTGGGCATGGATTCAAGATATAGCTTGAAAGGCTAGCAATAATCTTGAGAAAGTTAAGATTCAACATGAAGATTTTACTCCAAAAGGTGAAGAAAATATGCATAAGGCTAAAAAACTACAAACATGCACAAAAGCACTTAGGGAAAAATGAGGGAAAAAAAAGATAAAATATGTACATAACAAGAGAAGGCTTAGTGACAATGTTTAAGATATATCCCATTAACTGGGATATGTAGTTCTCCACCATCCAACCTAGAGAGTTGGAATGCATTATGTTTCTTGCATTAAGTGATGACATATGGACCACTCCACAAGACATTAAACTTCATGTGTTTTCCAAGTTTAGCTCAGTCTTCATCCCATTTCAAGATAATGTCACCTTCTAAGAAGTCTTTTGATGAGGATTTTTTGTCAAAATGCTTCTTTGTTTACTACTAATAGCTTGTCATGGAAACTGTGGCTTTGTCTCTTGCCTCCTGAAGCTCCATTAATTCACAAAATTTGATTTCCATGCTATCACTTTCCTCTAATTGTAGTTGATGGGCAAGATCTAAGGCTAGTAATTAAATTGAAATAGGAAGTCTAGCTTCCCTTCCATACACAAGTGTGTATGGTGAATTACCAACTGCTCTTTTTGGAGTGACCCTGTCTACCCACAGGGTTGTTTTCAACTTGGCATGCCAAGTCCTTTGATTCTCTTCCATTATCCTTCTAATGATCCTAATCAAATTCTTATTGGTGGACTCAGCCAGCCCATTTCCTTATGGGTAGTAGTTGGAAGAATTACTAAGATATATGTTGTATCCTCATGCCCACTCGCTTGTTTTGGTTCCAGAGAAAGCCAATGTGTTATCCAAAATGATGGTAGTTGGGACTCCAAATCTTATCACTAGGCCTTCATAGAAGTCTAGGACTACACTTTCATTAGCTTCCTTCAAAGCAATAGCTTCTACCCATCTCTTGAAATAATCTGTAGCAGTTAAGACCCACTTGTGGCTACCACAAGAAGGAGGGTTGATCATCCTTATGAAGTCCAAACCCCATTGCATGAATGCTTGTTCCACTTGAATAGGTTGCAAAGGCATTATAGCTAGCCATTGTTTTCCATTGAAAGAAATCACATTTTTGGCACTTCCATACCCAGGCATGAGTGTCTCTAAACAAAGTGGGCCAAAAGTAACTAGCCCTCATAATTCTTGTAGCTGTGGGCTTAGGATCAAAGTGACCACTAGCTGGTCCATCATGAAATTTGGATAATACCCTATTGCCCTAATTTGATTCGATGCATCTCAAGAGTACCCCTAAAAAATCCTTTCTAAATAACACTCCATCAACTAGGACATAAGGAAGAGACTAGATCCTGAAATATCTCCTCTTAGTCTTATCGAGGCCCTATGGACATTCACCAGTTAGAAGGAAATGAACCATATCTTGCGCCTAGCTCTTTATGATCGTAGGTTATTCTATTGTAGATTCATCATAAAGTAGAAAAATTCCCTCCTTCTATTATTTAAGGTTTGTAGTGAGGTGTTCACACAACCCTCTTCCCTTTACCAGCTTGGTGGTTTTGATCTCCACATCATATTCTATTACCTTAGTAACCCACCCTGCCCTCTTTTCATTTAAGTCATCATTGAACAAGAAATCCTTGACACTAGGATGTGGTACCATGATATGAATCTTGTTTTTTGACAACATATGTCTAAATTTCTTTAGGCTTTATATAAGTGTTTGCTTTTTAACATATGTGTACTTAACTTTAAAACCTTCCAAACCTTGGCTAAAGAATGCAAGAGGCTATTCAATGTTTTCATCATTTACTTGAGTGAGTGTATCAGAGATTACCTCTTCATTTCCAAAGGTGTAAAGGTTGAAATCCTTGGAGAAATTAGGACTGATCAAGGTGGGAGCCTAGGCAATAACTTGCTTAATCCCTTCAAAACTATCTTTCCTTCATGTTGTCCATGTAAACATCTCATCTTTCTTCAGCATGGAAGTTAGAAACTTGAATATTTCAACAAAATTAGGGATAAATCTCTTGATAAAATTTATTTTGTCAAAGAAGCTTTGTAGACCCTTATTGTGTTTAGGTAAGGGCAATGATAAGATGGCATGTACTCTTTTTGGATCAATGGTCAAGTCCTCTTTTGAAATGACATGACCCAAGAGTTTTCCTTCATGGACAGTAAACACACACTTCTTTCGGTTGAGAGAGATGTCAAACTCTCTACACCTCTCAAAGATTTGCCTCAAGTGTTTTAGATATTATCCTACATCCTTGGAGAAGACTATCACATCATCAAGATAGACCAATACAATACTATTTATTAGACCCTAGAAAGCCATATCCATGGCTCACCATTTGATAGTTTGAATGGCATCTTCTTGTAGGAAAAATTTCCCCACTTGGTGGTGAAGGTTGTCTTGTATTGATCATAGTCTTGCACCAAAATTTGATTGTACCTAGAATACCCATCCAGAAGGGAGAAACATTCACTACTTGTTACCATCTAGAGGCTCTGTTCCATACTTGGTAGGGGATAGTGATCTCTTAATGAGACTCTATTTAGGTCTCTAAAATCAACACATAGTCTGATCTCCCCATTCTTCTTCTTAATAGGGACCAGATTGGCCAGCCAAGAAGAGTGTTTGATAGGAAAAATGATCTTGGACTCAATCAGCTTGGTGAGTTCCTTCTGCATGAGAGGCTCAATCTTTGGATTGATGGGCCTTTACTTTTGTTTGATGGGTTTGGCACCTCCTTCTAGCTCAATGGTGTGTTGGGACAATCTTGGGTCAAAACCCTTCAGTTCGCTATACTCCCAAGTAAGGACATCAACAAACTCTTGGCATAACAAAATGAAAGAATGCCTTTCATCATTTATAC
The DNA here is from genome assembly GCA_037957365.1 of Torreya grandis. NCBI lineage: Eukaryota > Viridiplantae > Streptophyta > Pinopsida > Cupressales > Taxaceae > Torreya > Torreya grandis. Next base: position 3,584,513 of record JARHVA010000128.1, on the reverse strand, counting down.
ATACCTTCCCAAGTGCAAGTAGCCTATCCTTGAATATTTTGACTCTTTCATAATTTCTTTCTTGGTTGTGATGCTTTCTTTGTCATTTTTGAGTTGGTAATCCTCATTGAAGATTCTTTCAAGAGTGACTAAACCTTTAGGAAGTTTGTTGGTCTTCAACTAAACAATTTGGCTATTGTACTGCCATTGCAGCTTGGATTGATTCCTAAAAGAAAACTCAACCTTTTCTTGTAATAAGAGTGTTATCTTTTGGTCACTATCAAACACCTGATAATTGGTGACATTATTAGTTATGGAGGGTCTTATTATCACTTTTAAATGGTGCTGACTACTATCATGACTTATTCCCTTGGGAATGTCAAACTGAGCACCAACTATTGCTAGTCTGTCTGCTTGTTTATTTTGCTCTCTTGGAATGGAAATAATGTTGAAATCAAGGAAACTTTCTATTAAGTCCCACACCCTATGCTTGTAATACTTAAGCAACGAATTCATGGTCGAGTTTTGACCTCTCACCTGGTTTACAATTAACTCACTATCTCTAAAAACCTACAATTCTTTTATCCCTCTTTTTATTTCCCACTCTAAACCATGAATAAGAGACTCATATTCTACAACATTTCAAGTGTAGAAGAATTGGAACCTAAAATTTGAAAATTATCTATCCTTTGAGGGTGAAACTAGCATTGCTCCACCACTAGCTCCCAACTTGCTTCTTTATCCATTGAAGAAAAGTTGCCACAAACCACAACTCTCTTGGTTTGCCTTCATCAAATATAGCATGAAAGTACCTATTTCATGGATGACATAAACTCCAATACCTGCCTCTTTGATGAACTTTTATGGGTCATGTTCAAAATTGCCATTTCCCCATTCATCTAAGAGCAAGTCAGCAACTTCTTCAAGGGAAGAGGGTGGGGATTGGTCTATTTAGAATTCTTCTTTGTCAATGATGGCATAGCTAAAATTTGTTGCCTTGAGTGAGTATGGCTCTAGATGATCTCTATGGATGGGCTCTAGCTCAATCTTCACTTTAGTTTCATATTTGGTCCTAAAAACCATGTAAGACCAATTTTCTACTAAGTACCCACCTATCTTGGACGTGAAATCCCTGGATAAGCAAAGAGTGAACTTCCACCACTACCACATCATGGGGAATGAAGAAGGTTAGATAGGCATGAAGCATTAGATTCAAGCCTCTTACCACTCTTAATGTTTTGGCTGGTGATCCATCCAACTGTAAAACTCCCTTAGTCATTTCTTCATATTTGAGTCCTAGCTTGTCAGCTATGCATTTAGGCATTACTGAGGTGCTTGATCCACTATAAATAATGCAATTGTGAACCAATAAATCTCCAATGACCAAGGATACATAAAAAGGAGGAACCTTTTCATCCTTCTTTTCTTGACCTCCCATGAGAGGAGCCCCATTCATAATCAACACATTGTCAACCTTTGTTAGGACAACTTGTTCACTCAACCCACACAATTCTTTTTGGAGTATATCATTTTGTCTTGGCATTGCTAAGGAATACCACAATGATATATTCATGTCTAGCTTATTCATTTGGTCCACCACATTGATTGGAGGGTTTCCCCCTTTTGAATTTTCTTTGGGGGCATTTACAGCTTGAGGTGTAACCTGAGGAGTTAAGGTTACAACCAACTGCCTATAATTGAGAAACTTTTGGTTCACTTGCGATGAAAAAGATGTTGTAGATGATTGAGTATCATCTTGAGCTTCCTCCATAGCTCTCTTTTTGGACTTGGTATTGGCTACAACACAATCATCCCAGTTATTTGTACTCCCTACATAATTGACTGCATAGAATTCTCCTTCCAAGTGGTTCATAAGAGTGGAATCAGACTAAGCTTGCATGTTGTCCATCCCAAGTTGTGTTGATGCCTTAAAACTTGGGAATTGGGTTGTTTGATTGCCTTACATGTTCATACATTGATTTGGAAACTCATTAGTATAAGCAACATTTTATTGACCATACCCCAGGAGTGGGCAATTAGTTTGTTCCTGTACCAAATTATTTTGAGTGGGAACAAGAGATTTGGATGATGAAGGGGCACTTGGATTATAACCTTGATATGGTCTAACCTGAGCAATCTAACCCTATCCTTGATTATAATTTTGGAAAGGAGGTCTATTCATTTATCCAAACTGCTGATATCCTTAATTTGGTTGATAGCTTTGAGCTTGTTGCCTCTTGAGAGCCACTAATTCATTGGTAACACTTCGTAACAAACTCTTAACTTTATGGAGGTCATTTGGTGAGGTAGAAATCATATTTTATACACCATGTAGAGGAGCTAAAGTGGGTGTAGTAGTCTAAACTGAGGGTTGCTAAAAAAAGAGTGGCATATGAAGTCTAGGAGCTATCTCTCCTGCTTTCACCAAACAATTTTCGATGGCTATTTTTATTTCATAGGCAGCGGGTAACACTTGTCCTCCCATCAACTATATCATGAGAACAATGTCATTGTTAAAAGCCTTTACGTAGTAAAGGAAAGCTTATCTTGGGGTTGGCCTCACTAAAATGGGGATTTTGTCCTAATTCTTTTGGAACCTAGTATTAAAATCCTGCATAAATTCATGTAGATCTCTTTTCATAGTGGTTAGTTGCTCAGCTAGAGAGAGATGGTCACTCTTCTCTCTAAATCTATTTGTCAAGAGGGTGCATAATTCATTCCATGAGCCAACTAAATTCATAGGCAAGGTCCCATACCAGTCCAAAACTTTATCTTTAAAAGACAATGCCAGTAACCGGATGACTATGTTTTCTTCGGTGACATTATGAATATTGCAGAGGTTGGCTATATTTTTGATATGCTCAATAGCGGTAATTAGACCCTCTCCATTAAAACAAGGAACACGCTTAAGGGTTTCCCCTAGGATTGGGTCATGCTATAGAATTTTTAAAGGGCTCTGCCCATTGAAGGCTATAAAAGGTAAAGCCATGGTAATGACAGGGTTCAACTTGGGTCTCCTTGTGTAGGTATATTTTATGGTAGGTCTGGAAAATTGATTTGTCATGTAAGGATGAGTCTTTGCAAATCTTAGCCACTTTTCTGATTTTAAAGGCAGCTCAATGAATTCAAAAGGAACACCCTTAGAAGAAGATCTTGTGGTGACCTTAGGCATGGGATGTGTTGACCATTTTTGGTCCTATAGGCTAAAAAAATTAGTCTCCATTTTTTTTCCTTGCTGTCCCAGTCTTTGATGCTTTCACCTTGCTACAATCATGGTTATTTTCAATTTACCATAGGCGTATTCCACAAAAGAGATGAGTGATTTGAGTCTTGTAGGTTTTTGAGTTGATCTGGGACGTGTTTTCCTTCAACAAATTTCCTTCAAGCACACCTTTTATTCACAAAGGAAGGAGCCAGTTTCAAATAAATACAAGTCTTTTGCAAAGACCCCGAAGGTCAGGTGCCCTTGTGAAGGGTAGGCAAGTGACAAATGGGACCTTTCACAAAGCTCTGAAAGACATTTTGGACCCAAGGTGCCCTTGTCAAGGGCAAAGGGCACATTCGGAAAAGTTACAAGGCAGAAGGTCTGAAGGGAAAAATTCCTTCGAAAAATGACTAGGCCAAAAAGACAAAGGATTTCTTTAAACATTTTGTTCGAAGAAAATCCATGTAGAACCAAAGGTGAATTCTTTCAGACAAAGTGCCCAAAGGAATTCCTTCAAACATTTTGTCTGAATAAATTCATAAAGGAAGGTCGAGACATGAGACTTTGAAGGCAAGATTTCCTTCAGGAAAAATGTTTGAAGGAATTACTTTAGACATTTTGTCTGAAGGAATTGGGAAGACAAAGGAGCCCGAAGAGCAAGTGCCCTTGTGAAGGACTCCTAGTGATCAAAAAGGAACTTTTCCACTTTTTTTAAGGGACACCTTCCCTTTAGGAAGGTTCATTTTGTAAAGGCCGAAGGAATTACCAAAGATGATGACAGGCCTAAAGACATCAACTTTAGCATGATGAACTAGTTGTTGGCAGTTTAAACATCTGGTGACATCCCCATGGGTGTCAAATTTGAGATAGTGAAATAGCCATTGGTTTTCAAATGGTGACATGCCTACAGATGTCAACTTTAATGGGATGCATTAGTTGTTGAGGAAAAGCCAAGAAGAAACTATTTTGGACAAGTGGCCAAAAGATTTCTTTCAGACATCTTGCATGAAAGAATTCATGAGCACAGGCTTGACAAAATTCAAAGGGGCATAAGACCTAAGGATAAACTCAGTGACCCACTAGAAAAAGAGCCCAAAAAAGGGAAAAGTGTTAGGGTGTGAAGCTAAAAGCTTCACCAAGGAGCACACTTTGACAGTTTTGGGTCTACACAGACACCGACATCGTTCAGGAGCGATCGACGTCGGTCAGGTGCAGTTGTAGAGATGCCGACGTTGACAGTGGGTCAGCCGACGGCGGTCACAGGTAAGCAGCAAGAACTGGCGTCGGTTACCTGTGCATCTAGAATGCTATTTTCAAGGACAGAAGCAAGTGTTTGCATGATGAGTTTCAGTTGTAGTCTTAAGCTCGCGTCTCTATTATTAGTAATATTATTTTTAGAGCCCTTGTTCAAGAGGCTTAACTGTTTGTTGTAAGTGCATGCTCAAGTCTCCTAATTCTATATGTAGAATTAGATCTTCCTAGCTTATTATACTAGTTGTAGAATTGGTATGTTGAAGAACAGTACAAAATTGAATCAATCCAGGCTTGTTGGAGTTGATTGTTCTTGAGAGAGAGAGCTCTTGAGGAATAGAGATCTAGTGAGAGATCTATAAATCTAGGAGAGGTGTGGAAGAAAGAAGTTTCTTCAATTGTATTCATTTTGTAAAGAGTTTGTTAATACAAGTTTTTAGGGTTGTTTCTTGCATCTCTTGTTCTTGCTATTATCTCATTCCAGTTACTTGTCTATCTGATTTAATTCCACATTTATTGCTTTCATAAGTGTAATCTATTGTTGGTTGATCCCCAACAAAAAGAATACCCTAAGAGCTCAAATTGCCAAAAAGTGACAAGAAATAGCAAGGAAAGAGGGAACAAAATAGATAATCCAAAACATGGCTATGAACACATACAAAAACATAGATAATCCAAATCCAGGAATGGCAGGAAGCCACAATGCTGGAATTGTGGAAAGATTGGGCACATAAGCAGAGATTTTTGGTCAAAGCCTAAGGAGGACAATCAGCACGAAGGAAAGGAAGAAGCCAAGGTTGCAGGTATTGCACAAGATGCTTTAATTTTCTCTCTGCATAATAATATAGAATCTTGGGTGTTAGATTTTGGTGCATCTTTTCATGCTACCCCTAACAGGGAATATTTTAGTGACTATATCCATGGAGATTTTGGAATAGTGTATCTAGGGGATGATGAGCCCTGTAAAATAATTGGCAAAGGTAAAGTGCATCTGAAGATGCAGAATAACAACACATGGGTGTTGAGAGATGTGATGCATGTTCCTAGCTTGAAGAGAAATTTGATTTCTGCAGGAAAGTTAGGTGATGAGGGTTGTACAGTAACTCTCACAGCAGAATCTTGGAAAGTGACCAAGGGTGCACTTGTTATGGCCAGAGGTAAGAGAGAAGGTACTCTCTATTTGTGTAATTGTGTTACTAACAAATCTCCTTCTGTATTATCTACTTCAGATGTGGATGCTAAACTGTGGCACTCGAGGCTTGGCCACATGAGTGAGAAGGGGATGTCAATTCTTAAGTCCAAAGGTATGCTTTCAGATTTAAAAGGCATAGATCTAGAGTTTTGTGAGCACTGTGTATTTGGAAAATAGAAAAGAGTTAGTTTTCTCAAGACTGGGTCTACTAAGAAGAGGCATAAGTTGCAGCTTGTTCACACAGACGTGTGGGGACCGGCTCAGGTTGCTTCCATTGGAGAATCATAGTACTATGTATCTTTCATAAATGATGCTACAAGGAAGGTATGGATCTATTGTATTAGAAGAAAATCTGATGTATTTGAGACTTTTAAGATTTGGAAAGCTATGGTTGAGAATGAAATAGGTAAAAGATTGAAGTGCCTGAGATCTGACAATGGCGGTGAGTTCTATAGTTATAAGTTCAAAGATTATTGTTATATGCATGGAATCTACAGGCAAAGGATGGTTCCAAGGACACCTCAGTAGAATGGAATTGCTGAAAGGATGAACAGGACAATAATGGAGCGTGCAAGATGTATGAGATTGCATGCCAGTTTGCCCTTACAGTTTTGGGCACAAGCTATTGACACTGCAGTATACCTGATTAACAGAGGACCCTCTACAGCTCTGGATGGTGGTATTCCAGAAGAGGCATGGATAGGTAAAAAGGTAGATCTCTCATATCTCAAAGTTTTTGGTTGTGAAGCCTTTGTGCACATAGATAAAGAAAATAGAAAGAAGCTTGATGCTAAGTCTATGAGGTGCATGTTTATTGGCTATGGCTCAGATAATTTTGGTTACAGATTGTGGAATCTAGAAACTAACAAGGTAATTAAGAGCCGTGATGTTGTTTTCAATGATAGAGTGATGTATTGTGATCAGCTAAGGAACCTGAATCAATCTGAGCAGAGCAATGGTGAATTGGATGAGGTGAAAGTCCAATATGAGCTCGCGGGAAAAAGAAATAATCACTTGCAGGAAAACACAGAGACTGACGTCGGCAGGGTAGGAATCGGCGTCGGCAGTACAGAGACTGGCGTCGGCCATATAGAGACTGACGTCGGCAAGACAGGCACTGAAGTCGATTAGGAAGAATCGACGTCGGCCAGTAACAAGTCTGGAGGTGACCGAGGTCGGTCACTGTCAGAGAATTTAGGTGGACAGCGTGTTGTGAATGAGTCTCAGACACCCATCAGGAGGTCAGAAAGGGTGAGTAAGCCTCCAATTAGATATTCTCCTTCTTTATTTTATTTATTGCTAACTGATGGTGGAGAACTAGAGAGTTTTGAAGAAGCAATATAGATGGAGTCCAAGAGTCAGTGGGAGCGTGGCATGGTTGAGGAGATGGAGTCCTTAAGAGAGAACCAAACATGGGATTTGGTTGAGTTACCAGCTGGTAAGAGGACACTAAAGAACAGATGGACCTATAGGTTGAAAGAAGGTGAGAATGGACAGATGAGATATAAGGCCAGATTGGTAGTGAAAGGATTTGCACAAAAGCCAGGTATTGACTTTGGTGAGATTTTTTCTCCTGTTGTTAAAATGACTTCTATAAGCGTTGTATTGTCTTTGGTTGCTTTTGAGGATTTGCATCTTGAGCAACTAGATGTTAAGACAACGTTTCTTCATGGAGATTTGGATGAAGAAATATATATGGAACAGCCAGAAGGATTTAAGGTCAAGGGTAAGGAGAAGTTTGTGTGCAGATTGAAGAAAAGGTTGTATGGCCTCAAGCAAGCTCCTAGGCAATGGTACTTAAAATTTGACAGGTTTATGACTGAGCATGGCTACATTAGGTGTCAATCTTCCCATTGCGTGTATTTCAAGATATTTGATAATGGTAGATATATTATTCTATTATTGTATGTAGATGATATGCTGGTTGCAGGATCACACATGCAGGATATCTCTGAGCTTAAGGTGAAATTAGCTCAAACGTTTTCCATGAAGGATTTGGGAGCAACAAATAAAATCCTTGGCATGAGCATTAAGAGAGATAGGAAAAATCACAAGTTGATATTGTCTCAAGAAGATTATGTGGACAAGGTGTTGAAACGGTTCAATATGCAGGATGCTAAACCGGTAAGCACACCTATGGCTGGACATTTTAAGTTGAGTAAAGAACAATGTCCTAATTCATATGATGAGGTAGAGTACATGAGTAAGGTTCCATATTCTTCCACAGTAGGGAGTTTGATGTATGCAATGGTGTGTACTAGACCGGATATTGCCCAAGCAGTGGGAGTGGTAAGTAAGTATATGGCCAATCCAGGTAAGGAACATTGGAAAGCAGTTCAGTGGATCCTTAGATATTTGAGAGGAACCAGCAGTAGGCACTTGTGCTATGGAGGTTCAGATACTTCTCTACATGGTTATGTAGATTCAGATATGGCAAGTGATTTGGATGGCAAAAGGAGCACTACAGGTTATGTTTTCACTGTAGGTGGAATAGCGGTTAGCTGGATATCTAAGTTGCAGAAGGTTGTTGCCTTGTCAACTACAGAAGCAGAGTATATTGCTGCCACAGAGGCTAGCAAAGAGATGATATGGATGACACGGTTCATGGATGAGCTTGGTAGGGAGCATGAGAGTTGCAGATTGTATAGTGATAGTCAGAGTGCAATCCATTTGGCTAAGAATTCAGCCTTTCATTCAAGAACAAAGCACATACAGCTAAGGTACCATTTCATATGACAGGTATTGGAAGATGGTGAGTTGAAGCTGGAGAAGATCTATACGAATAGGAATCATGCTGATATGTTAACCAAGCCGGTTACAAAAGAGAAGTTGAATCTTCATTCAACTTCTGTTGGTCTTCATGATTGAGTTGAAGATGGAAGAGCTAGAAGATATTGATGTACAGGTACTGGTGCAGCTGTTTATCTCCAAGTGGGAGATTGTTAGGGTGTGGAGCTAAAAGCTTCACCAAGGAGCACACTTTGACAGTTTCAGGTCTACACAGACACCAGCGTCGGTCAGGAGCGATCGACGTCGGTCAGGTGTAGTTGCAGAGACGCCGGCGTTGGCAGTGGGTCAGCCGACGGCGGTCATAGGCAAGCAGCAGGAACCGGCGTCGGTTACCTGTGCGTCCAGAATGCTATTTTTGAGGACATAAGCGAGTGTTTGCATGATGAGTTTAAGTTGTTGTCTTAAGCTCGCATCTCTATTATTAGTAATATTATTTTTAGAGCCCTTGTTCAAGAGGCTTAACTGTTTGTTGTAAGTGCATGCTCAAGTCTCCTAATTCTATATGTAGAATTAGATCTTCCTAGCTTATTGTACTAGTTGTAGAATTGGTATGTTGAAGAACAGTACAGAATTGAATCAATCTAGGCTTATTGGAGTTGATTGTTCTTGAGAGAGAGAGCTCTTGAGGAATAGAGATCTAGTGAGAGATCTATACATCTAGGAGAGGTGTGGAAGAAAGAAGTTTCTTCAATTGTATTCCTTTTGTAAAGAGTTTGTTAATACAAGTTTTTAGGGTGGTTTCTTGTATCTCTTGTTCTTGCTATTATCTCATTCTAGTTACTTGTCTATCTGATTTAATTCCACGTTTATTGCTTTCATAAGTGTAATCTATTATTGGTTGATCCCCAACAAAAAGAATACCCTAAGAGCTCAAATTGCCAAAAAGTGACAAGAAATAGCAAGGAAAGAGGGAACAAAATAGATAATCCAAAACATGGCTATGAAGACATACAAAAACATATGGAATGTTCCAAAGGACACACCCAACCAAGCACAAACATGAATTAGAATAGTCTAGGTGGCACAAAAAGCATCAACACAAGAATTTATTATTCCAGATGAGACAAAGTGACCCATGTTTTTGTAGTGACATTTAATAATATTTAAGCATCAAAGTCAAGGCTTATGACTGCCACAGCATGGTTCCTTTAGCGGACTTCCTCTTTCCTAGGCATTCAACACAGCATGGGCCACTTATTCTAGAAGGCACCAAAGTTTTTTTCTTCATGCTATATATTGTATCCTCTTAGTTGAGAAAGATATCACTCATTTTGTAAGGTGAAGCCCTGCCAAAATTCCTACCTTTGATCAATAAGAATGCATTTCACCTCTATCTAGCTGGTTATACTTTTGAGTGTGTATGTGTATCAATTATGTGCTTAGTCATTTTTAGCTTGATGCTTTCACAGATTGACACCAACATACCTAGTGTAGCCAAAGCACCATTTTTGTAGGTTAACAGGAAGTGATACATCTAGAACGTAGAGATAGAAGAGTAGTTATCTGACAGTGTGTTTTCTACAATGCCTATGGTAAGTTCATTCTTTATGTGTCTTCATTATCCCCCTATTAAAGCTCCCTACAATATGGTCTTTCTATAAAATAAAGTGTCTATTCACCCCCTTCTAGTCTGAAGTGATAAAATAGCTGAGTAGATCAAAATCATTTGGTGCATCACCGTTTAGATCATTTCTATTTTGGTTATATCCTTCTCCCTTTTCACCCCCCCCCATTATTAGCAATAGTAGTGAAAGACCTCAGAGATGCATCAAAGGGAGCTAGCCCTTATCTAAAGATTCTCCCCTTAGTTTTGCCAAACCCATAGCAAGAGGGGAGTCTCCATTGTGCTACGTGGAAGAGAGAAGCCAAGACTTCTTTCAAGGGTGCAATCCACATCATCAACAGGATGCCAGGCTGATCTCTGACCAGAGACTAAGTTCTTAAATATGGAGTTTCCAAATGCTGGGTTAGTTTGATCACTCTTGAAATAACATGACCAACACCAATCTTGAAACTTCCCAAAGCATAAAAAAAGGTCCCACCAGGCGTGCCAAAAACTGTTGACACTATGGATTGCACCCTTTAAAAGAAGGCTTGGTTTCTTTCTTCCACATGGCACAATGGAGACATTCTTCTTGCTGTGGGCTTGGAAAATTTGAGGAATGAATCTCTAGATTAATGGTTATCTCCCCTTAATGCACTTTTGAGGTCCTTAACTGCTACTACTAATAATGGGGGGGTGAAAAGAGAAAAGGATATTACAAAAGTAGAACCTAACTAAAATGGTGATGCACCAAATGATTCGATCTACTCATCTTTTATCAATACTTTACATCAAAAGGAGTGAACAAACACTTCATTTAAATAGAAAACCAGACTGCATGAGTGTTTTAACAAGGGGCCTTAATGGAGATACAATGAAGAAGAACCTACCATAGGTGCTATAGAAACACACTATCAAATGGTTGCTCTTCTGCCTCTATGTTCCAACCTGGGCACTTCTTGTTAACCTATACTAGATATGTTGGCATCAAGCTATGAAATAATTAAGACAAAATGACTAAACATAATGATGATACATAGGCATATTCAGAAGTATAACAAATTAGATGGAGGTAAAACATGCTTCTTTTGATTTAAAGGTAAAATTGTCAGGGCTTCGCCATACAGAAGTGAGAGATCTTTTCTAGCTGAGAGGTTACAATATATAGAATTTAGAGAAAGACCCTTAGTTTTTTAAAGGAATCGATGACCCATACTATATTAAACACCTTGGTAAGAGGAATCCGCTCATGTTGTTGTCATCTTTCCATAAATATGCCTAGAAGAACCACACTATATATGTCACAGGTATTGACTTTGCTGCTCAAACTACGTTTAATGTTCCTACTAAAGCATGGGTTGCTTTATTATTTTAATGACAAGGCCACCTCCCTTGTAAACTCATGTAACTCTTTTCTTATTAATTCTAAACAAAAAAAGGGGTCACTCTATTGAATGCTCATGCTCCCTTTGATGGCTGTTTGGTGGAGACTATTCCATCTGTAAGCAATTACTTCTCCTGTCAATGCCTCTTTTACCACCTGGGCTGATCTAGTTCATGCTTGTGCTTGGTTGAATGTGTCTTATAAACATTCCAAGCATTGTCTTATGTGTGCATAGCCACATTTTGGATTTACTATTCTACTCTCTCTTTCCTTGCTACTTCTTATCTTTTCCTAGCAATTTGAGCTCTCAGACTATTCTTTGCCTTCTCTTGGCTCCTTCCTTGGTGGGTCACTCAGCCTTCAAATTCCTTCAAACAAAATGTCTAAAGGAATTCCTTCAAACAAAATGTCTGAAGTAAATGTCCTTTAGCTTTTCTCCAATGATTAACCCATGTTATTGAATTTGACTTTCACAAGTCCGTCATCAAACATTTGAATATCAACGTCTATCTTATCACCATAAAATTAATGTCCATGGACCTATCATCCTTTCAAAATCAATGGCTCTATTGCTACCTTTAATTTGACATTTTGGGCCTATCACCAGATGTTTGAACCTTCAATGGCTAGTTCACCATGTTGAAGTTGATGTTCTCAGGCCTGTCATTATCCTGTAGCAATTTCCTAAGATTTTGAAAATGAATTTTTTCAAAGGGAAAGTGACCCTTCAAAAAAAGGAAAAGGTCCTTTTTGATGGACACGAGTCCTTTGTAAAGGAACTTACCCATTGGGTTTCTTTGCCTCCTGAATTTCTTCAGACAAAATGTCCAAAGGAATTCCTTCAGACATTTTGCCTAAAGAAATTTGTGCCTTCAGTGTCTTGGCTTTCCTTTGGTAATTTTCTTCAGACAAAATGTCCGAAGGAATTCCTTCAGACATTTTGTCTAAAGAAATTTTCCCCTTGGTTTCTTTATGGATTTTCTTTGGAAAAAATGTTTGAATAAATTCATTGTTTGACTTATCACTTTCTCCAAAGGAAAATTTCCTTTTAGGCTTTATGCCTTGATCTCTTACAAATGTACCTTCTGCCCTCTACAAGGGCACTTTGGGTCCAAATTTGTCCTTTAGAGCTTGCTTGAATGGTCCTATTTGTTACTTTCCTACCCTCTGCAAGGGCACTTGACCTTTAGAGTTTTGTAAAAGACTTGTGCTTCTTTGAAACTAGCCCATCCTTTTGCCGATAAAAGGCTTGTCTGAGGTAATTTGCTTGAAACAAAATGAGCCCCAGATCAACTCAAAATAACTGTAATACTTAAATCACTTAGTTCTTTATAGAAATAGGCCTATCATAAAGGGAAAACCCAAAATTGCAATAAGGTTAATTCATCATAGAATGGCTAATAGGCCTAGTAAGGAAAGAAAAGAGGGGAGCCCGATTTTTGGCTTGCAAGACCAAAATTGGTCAACAAAAGTGTTACCAGTACATAATGTCTCCCTTAGACCTATTTTGTTATCCTTCAAAGTGTAACTATTCTCTCCAACATCCATGTAAAAGCCCCATGCCTATGACCTTGAGATAGAGCTAGAATAGCCTTGTCTTATTTAGATTCATCAGTAGTTGGCTCTTTTTCTAGATCAAGTGGATCGCTTCTTTTGGTGCATCACCTCCTTTATCTTAGATTTTATTTTCAGTCATCCTCCTACCCTTTTTCATTAGTAGATAGTAGAATTTAGTGTGAGATCAAGAGCAGAAGTGAAGCACCTGAGGAACTAGCCACATAAAAAAGCCTAGAGGTTCAACCTCACCATAGGATACCCACATCTTGAGGTTGACCACATGCTTTTCATTGAAAGTGAGGGGGCCTGAAGAACTCTCCCACAATGGTGAAATTCTAAGATATAATAGTTCTGGCATGCTTGGTGGGACAAATACCATTTCATTTTTATGAAAGATTGATCAAATTTGATGTTGTTTTGACCATTTCACAGTAGTGTAGCATTCATCCTTCAGCATCTATTGACTCCAAAGAACACCTAGCTATATGGTGGTAGAGTAGTAGCTTTTTTTCAAGCCAAGGGTGACTACAAGATTGACTTCTATAGGTATTATTTTTGAGTTTGTTGAATTACCTTTAAACTCAGTAAGAAGGTTAAGGTTCACCCATACTCACCCTTATGTAAGAAGCTATCCTCCCAAACCAGTCATAAAATATACCTATGCAAGAAGATCTTTATCAGCCCCTCTTGTTGCTATGATTCCCCAAAGAGCTTTTGTGGGATTTAGTAACAAAATCCCTTTGAACTTACCATAGTATGATCCTTTCCAATATCAACCCTCAAAAGTGTTCCTTATTACATAGGAGACCAAGTTGTAACTTCTACTAAGCACATAACGGACATAGCCAACTTCTACAGCATTCATAATATCATAGTGGAGAATGTGGCTATTAGGATTATGGTTGTATATTTTAAAGAAAAGGCATTGGACTGGTATAAAGGCCTAGCTCCTAATTCTATCCATTTATAGGGTGAGCTAGGAATAGCCCTATGTAAAAGGTTTGTAGATAAGAGTGATCATCTGTCACTTGCAGAGCAGCTGACCACAATCAAGAGAGCTCCTCATGAGATCATGCATGACTTCAATACGATATTTTAGAAGGCATGGGATAGATTTCTAGCAGTTGTTAGACCATCTCCAAACTTTGCTTTCTTGTATTACTTGAAGGCTCTCAACAGTGACATAGCTGTAATAATTTAGTCTATGGGAGGAGACATACTGCTAGATACATATGAAGTGGAAATCAAGGCAAAAAATTGCCTAGTTTAGACTGGCAAGCTTACTCCCAGACCCACAATGCCTCTTTTTTCAAAAATATGACCACCTCCTACAATCATTTCTCCACTTGATGTTATAATTCCAATGCCAATAATTAATGTTGTGCCTTCACCTAAGTAAGAGAAGGCCTCTACTAGTGGATCCAACGACTCCCAAGAGAAGAAGAATTACTTAGAATTGAAAAGCATGCTCCAATCCTTGGGGAATGATGTGCTTAATGTCAAGAGGCAGAAAGCTTACAACAAGCCTTATCAAGCTCTATATCAACCTCAACAACAATCTTATCAAGCTAATAGGCCACCCTGAAAAGGAGGTTTCCAAGGATAGGGGTAGCCTAACTATGCTAGGCAACATAATTATAATATAAATGTTGTAGACCTTTCAAACTCCTTGGTCCTAGTTCAGAACAATGTGGCTCAAGAGGCTGAAGGGATAATGCTTTGGAATCATTCTTTTAGACAATCCATTATTCTAACTAATGGCTCTAACCAAGCATTCAATGATCAATGGTAGTAGGGTGTTGTTTATGGATATAACCAGTCTCTTATGGCCCAAAGCACATAGGTGCCCATGCTGACAAAGTAGAAGAAGCCTCCATAAGAACAAGGCTTGGATCAAGGTTCAAACCATTTATAAGCCTCAATGGTTATCAATGAACAAGAGCAGTGCTATACATCCAATAATCAAGCTACTCCTAGTTTGGTCCACATCCCAGTCTCAACGAACACAAGGTTCAAGAGAAGGAATATGGGTGACAATCAGGAAGCTTTCAAAGAACCTCTCATCACTGCTCCTTCATTTACAAAGCTAGCAACAGTTGATCCCAAAACCAAGGCAAAGGTTGAGGGTACACCAATCAACATTATGGAGCAAATGAACAAATCCAATGTGAGTGTACCAATGTGGGACATGCTTTCCATGCCTAGCCAAGTAGACATTTTTTAGGATGGTTTGTCTAAGATGAGTGTTTCTAAAGTTGCAAGTAAGCAACCAAGCAAGGAAGCTAAAGTTTTCACCAATGTAGCCAAGATTTCTTTACGAGAAAGGTCAAGTAGTGTGACCAATCCCCCCCATTCTACATCTTATTAATCATCAACGAATCCTTATTGCACAACTGCTTGGTGGATAATGGGGCTAACACCTCAATTATGCCAAAGTTTATTGCTAACTAGTTAAACCTCAAGTATGAGCCACATGCCAAGGGGGTCATATAGCTTGATGGTTCTTCAACAAAGCCATTAGGTATCATCAAGAATTTTAGCCTAACATTGTATGCTTGTCCTAGCATGTCTGTGGTGCAAGATGTGTTGATCCTGGATGTCACTCCTCGCTTTGCATTATGTCTTTCCAGAGAGTTCACAACCAATATTGGGGGTTACCTTGTAGCAAATTGGTCTTACATCATATTTAGAACAAGGTATTGGACTAAGGTCTCAATCAAGGTTGAACCCATGGCATAATTCCATATTGAACCCCTTCAACCAAATAACGTAAACCTCAATTGTACTATCCTTGATGAGGATGAGTTTACAATTGGCCAAGAGCTGAACACTCATCCTGAAGAGGTTCTAGACTTGTTCTTGGATGAGCTATGGAGAGATAACCAATTTTCAACCTTTTGGAAGGTGTTGAGGAAAGAGACATGGGTGTCTATCTGCTACACGAAATGAATCAGCCCATGCCTTCCCTCATTGGACCTAAAGAAGACCCCAATGGTTTATGGAAGTTGTTTTTTGATGGATTAAGGAGCAAAACTGGTGTAGGTGCTGGGGAAATGTTGGTTTCCCCTTCGAGTAATAATTTTTTCTCTTCCTACAGGTTCCATTTTAGTTGATCTTCAAATGTAGTAGAATATGAAGGCTTGATCCATGGCCTTCAATGGGCCAATAAATGAGGAATCAAATTGCTGCAAGTTTATGGGGACAATGAACTCATAGTAAACCAAGTTAGAGGCTTGAACATTTCAAAGAATTCCTTGATGAGGTCTTACAAAAATCAAGTGTGGGACCTAATTGAAGATTTTGAGACCTTTGACATTCAAGCTATGCCAAGAAATCAAAACCAGCATGATGATAGGCTGGCAGCCATGGGAGCTCAGTTTGATATTCCAAATGAGCTAAAAGAAGCTAAGGTTCAGCCACAGGTCAAGGTACTAGTGAGGCCATTAATACCAGATAATGAAGCCCACTGGCAAGTTTTTGAGAGTGATAAGAAAATTACTTGTTGCTTATAGGAGGAAGTTGAGTTATCCTCCAACCAAGGTAAATTGAAGCATCAATATGAGGATCAGATTGGTTCATTGAAGTTGAATAAACTTCATAAGGGGTTGGTTACACTTGAGGGCCTTTTTCATGAAGGAGACCAATATGAGAAAAGACAAGGCATTAGTATCAACTGATGAAGAAAACTATGAGAGAGTCCTCATCTTCAAATACAAGATTCTCAAGCTTGAGAAGGTAAGCAATAATGCTGAGAGGCATGCTTTCATATCCCTTTGCCAAGAGTATGTAGACATTTTCACTTGGGAGTACAGTGACCTGAAAGGTTTTGATCTTAAGTTAGCTCAGCATACCATAGAGTTGGAGGCTAATGACAAGTATGTGAGGCAAAAAAAAGACCTGTTAACCCCAAGATTGAAGAGCTTATGAAGAAGGAGATAACCAAGTTGATCGAGTCTAGGATCATCTTTCCCATCAAGCATTCATCATGGGTATCCAACTTGGTGCATTTACAAAAAAAGAGTGGGGAGATTAGGCTTTGTGTATACTTCAAATATTTGAACAACATCTCCTTGAAGGATCACTACCCTCTACCATCTATGGAGAAACTTCTCCAAGTAGTTGCAAGATCAGAACACTTCTCTCTATTAGATGGATTTTCTAGCTACAACCAAGTTTGGGTGAAAGATGAGGACTGGTACAAGACTACCTTCACCACCAAATGGGGCACATATGTGTACCAAAATATGCCCTTTGGTCTATCAAATGTTGACACAAATTTCCAAAGAGCCATGGACATGGCTTTCTAGGGGCTATTAAACCAAATGGTGCTGGTTTACTTGAATGACATCATGGTTTTCTCCAAGAATGCCAGCGAGCATATGAACCACCTGAGGTTGATTTTTGAAAGGTGCAGAGAGTATGTGATTTCATTGAATCCCAAGAAGTGTGTGTTTGTCATGCATGAAGGCAAGATGTTGGGCCACATTGTCTAAAAGGAGGGGTTGTCTATTGATCTTGAGAGAACAAGTGCCATCTTGGCCTTATCTATGCCCAAGCATAAGAAGGGACTCTAAAGTTTCCTTGGAAAGATAAACTTCATGAGAAGATTTATCCCCAATTTTACAAGTTTGGTCAAATCCATCACTGCTATGCTAAAAAAACCAAGTGTTCACCTAGTCAAATGAAGGCAAGTTAGCATTTGAGGCTATCAAGCAAGCCATCGCTCAAGCACCCACACTTATGAATCCTAATTTCTCAAGGGATTTCATATTGTATGATTTGCCAACATTGATAATATATCAGCTATGTTGATGCAAAGAAATGGTGAAGGACTTGAGTAGCCATTAGCATTTTTTAGTTAAGGGCTTGAAGAGTATGAGGTGAGGTATACCTTTGTAGAAAATCAAGTCCTTGCAGCAATAAAGAGCCTCAAGAAGTTCAGGCCAATGCTATCCAATAGAAAAATTTACCTTATGGTGTCTCATCCTAGGGTAAGAGACTTCCTTCTTAACAAGGATTTGAACAAAAAAAGAGTTGGTTGGATTACTAAAGTCATGGAGTATGAAGTGGAGATCAAGGTCACTAAGCTCGTAAGAGGTAAAGTCTTATGTGAGTATATGGTTGATAACCTTCATGAATACAAAGATGTCATCTTGGTAATGCAAGATAACCTAAAAGCAAATGCACCTCCACCTCACACTAGTTGGCTCCATGATATGACACTTTTTGCTAACAGGTGAGTGCCCTCACGGCATGGACAAAGCTAAAATAAGGTACTTGAGACTTCAGTCCATACCTTATGCTTTAGTTGATGGGGTTTTATTTAGAAGAGACATCAATGGAGTGCTCTTAAGGTGCATAGATGATGATCAAATAGCCAAAGCTTTTGGGGGATTTTTCATGATGGGCCTGTAGGAGGTCATTTTGCTCCAAGGACTATTGTAGCAAAGATCATGAGGGTTGGTTACTACTAGCCAAACCTCTTCAAGGATGATTATGCATGGGTGAAGAGGTGTCAAGAATGTGCTCTTTTCATAGCTAAGTAAAGGTTAGTAGCTTTCCCTCTCAATTTGATTCAAGTGGAGCAACCATTCATGCAATGGGGTTTGGGTTTCATTGGTATGATCAACACCCGATCAAGTGTAGGGCATAAGTGGGTGCTTACTGCAACTAATTACTTCACTAGGTGGGTGGAAGCCATTGAATTAAAGGAAGCCAATGAAAGTGAAATCTTAGATTTCTATGATAGCATTGTGACTAGGTTTGGTGTTCCATCCACTAACATATCCGATAATGCATTGGCTTTCCTTGGTTTGAAAACAAGTGAATGAGCTCACAAAATGGGCATCTACCTCAACACTTCCTCAAATTATTATTCTTAAGGGAAAAAACTGACTGAGTCCACAAATAAAAATGATTGAAGATTATCAATAGGACCATGGAGGAGAATCAGAGGATGTGGCACACCAAGTTGAAGACAGTGTTATGGACTAATCGGGTAACTCCTAAAGCTACTGTTGGCAATTCTCCATATGTTTTAGTATATGAAAGGGAGTCCAAATTACCCATTTCCCTTGAGATACCTACATTATAGCTAGCCCATTAGCTAGAGCTACTAGAAGATGAACCCATGAATGTGAGATTGGCTGAACTTATAGAGCTCGAGGAGACAAGGGACCTTGCAATGAAGACGCTAGAGGCACCTCAAGTTTAGGTCAAAAAGGCTTTTGACAAGAGAGCTATAGTAAGGAATTTTAAGGAAGGAGACTTGGTTCTCAAATGGGACTCAAAAAAGGCCAAACCAGGCAATCATACCAAGTTTGATAGCTTGTGGAGTGGCCCTTATTTGATCCATGGATGCAAACAATATAACGCTTTTTAGATCGTCCAACTAGATGGGCAAGTATTACCCATCCCAGTCAATGGGATTCATCTAAAGTTGTGTTATTAGAAGATTTTTTAGCCATTGTATGTTATTATACATTTTTATAGCTTTTTGTGTTTTTCTCTAAGTGCCTTGTGCACATCTATTTTAGTTGAGTTTTGCCTTCCCTAAGTGCCTTGGGCACAATTTGTTTCATTTTAGTTATTCTTGTTGCTTTAAGGAAGATTTATAGATAAAGCTAGCTTTGTAAAAAAGCAGTGACTCCATACCCAATGGATCAAACAAAGCAAATGCACTGGGTTCTCAAGCATAGCAGGCATGTTTCCCTGTGAATTGCTAGAAATGTTGGCCATTTTTTGGCCCACATAACAAAGTTTGCCTAAGTATAAAAAAGGTTGCTTTCAAGCAAGAAAATGGTAAATCTTCGGGAGGACGTCAGGTTTTATAGTAGTGACAACTTTTGGATTTTGAAGGCACAGTGCAAATCAGGTTTCCAACAATGAAAACTTTGGGATTTTGAAGGCACAATGCAAATCGGGTTTCCAACAATGCTTATCTTCTAAATGTTTTATGAGTAGAAGTAATTCAGGTTTACAAACCTGAATTACTCATAGATAGTGGATTTTGGGTTCTCCAAAGAGCACTACTTGATTACTTCATAATTTTTGAGTAGTCAAAATCTTGAAATAAGTAAAGGGGCTTGACAAACCTAATTTGGTCTTGAAAATGGTGCTTCTAAGGTTCTTCAAAGGACAAGTCTTTTTCAAAAAATCCGAAGGGCACTTTCAAAATATGAAGGGGATTTTTAGGGCAAAAGGGACCAGTTAACTTTTTTGAAGGTACACTTAAACTTTTTTGAAGGGCTTTTCCTTCTCCAAGTGGATAGTTACAATTTTCCCAAAGGGTATGTCACCCTTCAGAAGGACCATTTCAAAATTCTCAAAGGGTATCTTTCCCTTTAGGAGGATCATTCACGGGAGTCTGAAGGGACATGTAGAAATGCTAAAGGGTCTCTTACCCTTTGAGAAAGTCCATTGTGAAAATTCTGAAGGGTAGTTTTGAAGGCAGACATGGACAAAAAGTCTGAAGGAATTCCTTTAGAAAAATTGTCTGAAGAAATTCCTTCAAGAGATTTGCTCGAAAGAAATAAGCTGAGAAGGAAACCTAAGACCAATGTCCAAAGGAAATGATGGGCCAATGGACATCAAAATTAGGATAAGTAATAGCCATTGGAAGTAATGGGGTTTAAAAAGCCTGAAGTCTTAAGGCTTGGGAAATAATAAAGTCAGAAGACTTCAAGATGGACAAGCCCAAAGTAAGTAGGCTTAAAGAACAAAAATTACTCTACATAGAGTAAATTGGGTTTCTCCAAGTACTCTACTTAAAAGGCTTTATAAATGAAAGATCTGGGAAAATCCAAAGTTGGGGAGTTCAAAGAACCTGAATTAATTTGCATAGAGTGCATTGAGATTCTCCAAGGGCTTGACTTAAGCTTGGTCCAAAAACATGAGAATTATGATGCAACAAATGGAAGGCTACCACATGGCATAATTGGAGCAAAAAGGGTCAATCAATAAAGGGCAAGTGGCACAATAATGTTCAATTAACATGGGAGAGTCTGAGTGGTTGGTAGCTAGAAGTTATGAAGTCTCTCATCTACTATGGTTCACTACTCGTAATCATCATTTGACACGTAAATGCATCATGCCAAGAAGAAACATTTCAGCTACTCACAACATGACTTTTCAGATATGCCAAAGAAAGTCAAAAAGATGGGAGGGGCTCAAGAGGATTGTCAAGTAATCTTGAGCGATGCATTTAGGGAGAATAAGATAGTGCAACATTAGAGTTCTTGCCATCAGTGACTTATTCTCTCTTCCCCATTTTTTATATATAGAGGCCTTGGAGCCAAGCAAATGATCCCTGGATTGGCAATAGAATTACTCAACAGGAATTGCTTTATAAAAGACTCTTTTGAAGCAATATAAGGAAGATTTCTCTATTTTTAGTTTTAAAAAGTGTGCAAATTTGGTTTCATTTTGTAGAATGTATGATTGTTATTCATCACCTCTAATTTCTTCTAGCACCTTGCTTTTAGTCCTCTCAGTTTTGTGGAGGATTACATGAAGTGTTTGTGTGTCAAGCTCCTTTGAAGTGTTACTAGTTCATAGTGTCTCCCTTAGACCTATTTTGTTATCCTTCAAAGTGTAAGGCTTCTCTCCAACCTCCATGCAAAATCTCCATGCCTATGACCTTGAGACAGAACTAAAGTAGTTTGTGTCCTGTTTGGATTCATCGGTAATTGGCTCTTTTCATAGACCTAGTGGTTCACTTCTTTTGGTGCATCACATCCTTTAGCTTAGATTTTCTTTTTATTCATCATCCTACCCCTATTCCTTATCAGATAGTAGATTTTAGTGTGAGATCAAGAGCTGAAGTGAAGCACCTGAGGAACTAGCCTCATAAAAAAAGCCTAGAGGTTCAACCTCGCCATAGGATACCTACATCTTGAGGTTTTCCCCATGCTTGTAGCTAGAAGTGAGGGAGCCTAAATAACTCTCTCACAAGGGTGAAATTCCAAGATATAATAGGTAGAACAAACATGTCTAATTCCAAATTATAACTTGAACAGGGATACACATAAAAATTGCCTTGTTGAGAAAATCGAAGGTCAATGAAGTTATGTGTGCTTCTAGAATCAATGAGGATTTTGAGGGGATGTTTTTTAAAATACTCCTTGATTTGATTTGATTAAGGAGTGGGAATGCTAGCCAATGCATGCACCAAGTGAGGGGTCATCTTCAATATTATATTCTTCATTTTATTATCTAGTGCTTTTGGTGAATCTTCCCATTCGTTGGACTCTAGACGTCACTCTACATCAAGTATGTATAGTTTTTACTCCATACATCGATGACCTAGAGTGAATTTATCATAATAGTTGTAACATAATCATTTTTCTCTTCAATATGGTATCTCAATCTCTACGAGGCATTTGATGGGTTTATTTCTCAGTTATAAAAATGTTGCCATTTGTGGTAACATTGAATTCCCAAATGGGTGGGATTTGGAAGACCTGTGTTGGATTGTGAACTTTTATTTGGCCTAATTTTCTATCCCAATGGTTATCATCATATCCCAAGGTTTGACAATTTTCACCTCTAGCTCGAATATCCTCTTTTAGTCCACTAACGAAACAACTTTTGAAGAAGTCATTTGTCAACCCTTTTGTTCTATTGATGAGTTCTTCAAATTTTGTCTGATACTCCAAAACATAACCAATCTACCAAAAAAAATTTAGGGCTCCCATGAAATCTCCATATGCACTTGGGCCAAAGTAAACCAATAAGACTTCACAAAATTTTGACCATGGTAGAATACCATTAGGTTTTTCATAACAATGAAACCACTGGAGCACTTATTTTTATATCTTGAAAGAGTCTATAGCTTATTTCTAAACTTGTATGCCACCAAATAAGTGGTACTTACCAATGCAAAAGAGATAACATTAAATCAAATCATGACTTTGCTAGAAACTTTATTAAATAATTTGGTCTTTTACTATTGAGGCAATCCCAAGAGAACAAAATGTCATCGCTAATTATCTTGCTTCATCAACTTCCATATTACACCTACATAAATTGTTATATGATGAACAATTTTTCATTCACATGCAAAAATCCCCATGTATCCTAGCATCTAAGGATGATTCTCTTATTTTT
Source organism: Torreya grandis (assembly GCA_037957365.1). Taxonomy (NCBI): domain Eukaryota; kingdom Viridiplantae; phylum Streptophyta; class Pinopsida; order Cupressales; family Taxaceae; genus Torreya; species Torreya grandis. Next base: position 3,561,505 of record JARHVA010000128.1, on the reverse strand, counting down.
CACATCAAGGTTGAAACCACAAGACAAAGCCCTTATTATGAAAACATCATCCAATGTCTATAAAATCTTATTCATCCTCTTGAAGCCAACTCTCTTTGAATGAATTTCATATAAAATTTCCAAAGCCATGAAAGCTTCACACTTAAAAGGTGATCTTAAGTGGTAGCCATTCAATAATATCCATAGTTCCATAGGGACACACTCCCCCAAAAAACCCTACATTTCAGGGATGGGGACATCCTAGAAACGTCAAGGGGATGTCCCCCAACTGTTCTGCCACCTCCACCAAGTTATGTCACCATCTCGAGGACATCTCCCTCTGAGAGGGGACATCCTCAAGACTTTTGGGTGTCAAGAAGTCTCAAGGATGTCTAGGCGTTCCCCATGCAAGACAAAGTCAGAGTGGATTTTTTTTAATTTACAAAAAACTTGGATTTTTATGATTTCTACCCTAACCCTAATTTCTAGTGGGACCCACCCCCACCCCCCAAGGCCTCCCAAAATCCTTTCATTTGTTGTCCCAGGTTTCTAGTTCTTTTGTTGCTAAGAAGAACTGGTCTACTTATAGTTGGATTCACTCCATGAAGAGGAACAAGCTTCCCTGTAAGAGGGCAGAGAAGCTTGTGGTTGTACATACTACATAATGCCTTGCATCTCATTGATTACAGCACACTTTCTTACAAGGAGAGTCTAATAGCCAGATGGGATGTAGATCCAGAGGAGCCAACATATATTGATGATGATGCTACACACATAGGGCTGGTTGGTATTATCTTGGAAGAGCTTGAGTGTGTGGAGTCAAGTAGTTCTAGTGATGAGGAGTTCCACATTAGGGATGATTATCCATTGAGTCATTTGTATTTGATTTTAATGTTTTAATCTGGAGCTCTTGTGAATATGAAAATTAGTATGAACACTAGCTTTTAGGTTAGGTGCATTTCAATTTTTTTGTCTAGTTTTTTTTTCCAAGGTTGCCATAGAAAATGTTGACATTGTGGAATGCACCCTTAGAAAGAAGGTTCATCTTCTCTCTTCCATGCATAACAATGGAGACATTCCTCTTGCTATGGGTTTGGAAAATTTGAGGAATGAATCTCTAGATATGGGCTAGCTCCCCATGATGCATCTTTGAGGTCCTTAACTACTACTGTTAATAATGGGGGGGGTGAAAAGAGAGAAAGATATAACAAAATTAGAACCTATCTAAAATGGTGATGCACCAAAATATCTGATCTACTCAACTTATATCCACACTTTACACTAACACAGTGAACATACACTTCATCTGAACAAAGGACCAGACTATGTGGGCAGTTTAACAAGGGGCTTAATAGAGATACAAAGAAAAAGAACCTACCATAGGTGCTCTAGAAGCACATTGTTAGATAATTGCTCTTCTATCTCTATGCTCCAACTTGGGCACTTCCTGTTAACCTATAGAAATGGTTTGGAATATACTAGATATGTTGGTGTCGATCTATGAAAGCATCAAGATGAAATGACTAAACACAAAGTTGATACACAGACATATTCAAAAGTATATCACACCAAATGGACGTAAAACACATTACTTTGATTAAAAGGTAAAATTTGGTAGCGCTTCACCTTACACAAGTGAGAGATCCACTTTTTTAAGCTGAAAGGTTACAATATATAGCATTAAGAGAAAGACTATTGTTCCCTTCAAGAATAGGCAGCCCATACTATATTAAACACCTAGGAAAGAGGAATTTGCTCATGTTGGTGTCATCCTTCCATAAATGGCCTAAAAGAACCATGTTATAGATGTTTCAACTATTGACTTTGCTATTCAAACTGCGTCAAATGTTCCTACTAAATCATGGGTCGCTTTATTTTTTGAATGACAAGGCTGCCTCTCTATGAAGCTTACGTAACTTTCTACTTATCAATGATAAATGAAGAAAAATGGGTTGTGATATTGAATGCTTGTGCTCCCTTTTATGATCACTTGGTGGGGACTATTTCATCTATAGCAATAACTTCTCCTATTGATGCCTTTTGTGCCACTTGGAATGCTCTATTCATTCCTGTGCTACTTCTTATCTTTTCTTGGTAACTCATCTCTCAAGGCTATCTTTCGTCTCCTCTTATATCCTTTCTTAGTGGGTCACTGAGTCTATCCTTTTGGCCTTATGCCTTTGAATTCCTTCAAACCTTTGCTTATGAGTTCTTTTAGACAAAATGTCTAAAAGAAATCTTTCAACCGCCTGTCTAAAAGAACTTGTTCTTTGGCTTCTCCTCAATAGCTAATGCATCCCATCAAAATTCACATCTATGGGCCTATCACCATTTGAAAACCAATGGCTATTTCACTATCATGAATTTGACATCCACAGCATGTCACTAGATGTTTAAACCTCCAACGACTAGTTCACCATGCTGAAGTTGACATTCTTGGGCCTGTCATCATTTTTTGTAATTCCTTCAATTTTTTGCAAAATAAACCTTCCCAAATGGAAGGTAACCCTTTGAAAAAGAGAAGGTCCTTTCGATAGCTGAGAGCCCTCTGCAAGGGCACCTACCATTTCAAGCTCCTTCAAGTCCTATTGTCTTTCAAATTCCTTCAAATAAAATGTTCAAAGGAATTCCTTTGGATGTTTTGCCTGAAGGAGTGTGCCTTCAATGTCTCGGCCTTCTCTTTGTAAATTTATTCGGAAAAAATGTCTGAAGGAATTCCTTTGGGCATTTTGTTCGAAGGAATTTACCCTTTGGGTTTTTTACCTTTGTCTTCTACATGGATTTTCTTCAGGCAAAAAGTTTGAAGAAATCTTTGGTTTTGCCTTATCGCTTTTCTGAAGGAACTTCCCTTTTGGCTTTTAGCCTTGATCTCTTTCAAATGTGTTCTCTACCCTCCACAAGGGCACCTTGGGTCTAAAGCTGTCCTTCAGAGCTTGCTTGAATGGTTCCATTTGTCACCTTCCTACCCTCCACAAGGGCACTTGACCTTCATATCTTTGTGAAAGACTTGCATTCCTTTGAAACTGGCCCATTCCTTTGCCAAAAAAGGCTTGTCCAAGGTAATTTTTTAAAGTGAAATAAGCCCCAAATCAACCCAAAAACCTACAAGACTCAAATCACTCAGCTCTTTCATAGAATAGGCCTATTATAAAGGGAAAAAATGATAATTATAGTAAGGTGAAGATATTAGACACTGACTAATTAGGACAATAAGGAAAGAAAAGGAAGACTGATTTTTGGCCTGTAGGACCAAAATTTGGTCAACATATTTGGCAATTCACAGGAGAAGCATGTCTGCTATGCTTAAGAGAATTGATGGCTTACAAGTCCATTGGGCATGGAGTCAAAATATAGTCTAAGAGGCTGATAATAACCCTAAGAAACTTAATAATCAACATGAATCTTTCACCCAAAATGATAAACAAAACACACACAAGGTTAAAAAATTACCAACATGCACAAAAGCACTTAGGGAAAACAAAGGGAAAAAATAGAAAAAAATATGTACATAACAAGAGGAGGCCTATTGACAATGCTTAAGATATATCTCATTAACTAGTATATGTAGTTATCCACCATCCAACTTGGAGAGTTGAAATGTGTTATGTTGCTTGCATTGAGTGATGACATATGGACCACTCCATAAGGCATCAAACTTCGTGTGCTTTCTAGGTTTAGCTCAGTCTTCATCCCATTTCAATACAATGTTGCCTTCTGAGAAGCCTTTTGATGAGGATTTTTTATCAAAATGCTTCTTCATTTGCTATTGATAGCTGATCATGGAAACCATGGCTTGGTCTCTTGTCTCCTGAAGCTCCATTAATTCACAAAATTTGACCTCCATGCTGTCACTTTCTTCCAATTATAGCTAGTGGGCAAGATCCAAGGCTGGCAATTCAACCAAAATAGGAATTCTAGCTTCCCTTCCATACATAAGTGTGTATGGTGAATTACCAACTACTCTTTTTAGAGTAACCATGTCTGCCCACAGGGCTATTTTTAGCTTGGCATGCCAAGTTCTCTAATTTTTCTCCATTGTCTCTCTAATGATCCTAATGAGATTATTATTAGTGGGTTTAGCCAACCAATTTCCTTGTGGATAGTAATTGGAAGAAGGAATAAGGTATATGTCATATCCTAATGCCCACTCACTTGTTTTGTTTCCCAAGAAAGCCAATGCATTATCTGAGATGATGGTAGTTGGGACTCCAAATCTTGTCACCAAGCCTTCATAAAAGTCTAGGACTACACTTTCATTAGCTTCCTTCAAAGCAACAGCTTCTACCCTTCTCATGAAGTAATCTGTAGCATTCAAAACCCACTTGGTAGTGAAGATTATCTTATATTGATCACAGTCTTGCACTATAATTTGATTATACCCTGAATACCCATCTAGGAGGGAAAAATGTTCACTGCCTGTCACCATTCAGAGGATCTACTCCATACTTGGGAGGGGATAGTGATATTTTAATGAGACTCTGTTAAGGTATCTAAAATTGACACACAGTCCGATCTCCCCATTCTTCTTCCTATCAGGGACTAGATTAGACAACCAAGAAGAGTGTTTGATAGGAAAAATGATTCTGGACTAAATCAACTTGGTGAGTTGCATGAGAGGCTCAATCTTTGGATTGATAGGCCTTTGTTTTTGTTTGATGGGTTTGGCACCTCCTCTATTTAAATGGTGTGTTGGGCCAAGCTTGGGTCAAAACCCTTTAGGTTTTTATATTCCCAAGCAAAAACATCGACAAATTCTTGGCATAACAAAATGAAAGAATGTCTTTCATCATTTATACATATGTTCCCAAGTGTAAACAACTTGTTCTTGAATATTTCAAGTCTTTCATAATTTTATTTCTTGGTCGTGATGCTTGCTTTATCATTTTTTATTTGGTCATCCTCATTGAAGATGCTTTCAAGAGTGACCAAACCTTTGAAAAGTTTGTTGTTCTTCAGCTGAATAATCTGGGCATCATACTGCTACTACAGCTTGGATTGATTCCTAGAAGCAAACTCAGCCTCCTCTTGCAATAAGATTGCTATCTACTAATTACTATCAAACACCTTCCAATTGGTGATGTTATTAGGTATGGAGGGTCTTATTACCACTTTTAAATGATGCAGACTATTGTCTCGACCTATTTCCTTAGGAATGTCAAACTGAGCACCAAATTTTTCTAGTTTGTCTGCTTGCTTATTTTGTTTTCTTGGAATGGAAATTATGTTGAAAGCAAGGAAAATCTCTACTAGGTCCCACACCCTATGCTTGTAAGACTTAAGTAAAGAATTCTTGGTCAAGTTTCAGCCTCTCACCTAGTTTACAATTAACTCACTATCTCCAAAAATCTACAGTTCTTTTATTCCCCTTTTCTTTGCCCACTCTAAACCATGAATGAGAGACTCATATTCTACAACATTACAAGTGTAGGAAAACTGGAACCTAAAAGTTGAGAAGTATCTCTCTTTTGAGGGTGAAATTAACACTACTCCACCACCAGCTCCCAATTTGCTTCTTGATCCATCGAAGAAAAGTTGCCATAAACTAGGGCTCTCTTGGTTTGCCTTCATCAAATTTGACAAAAAATTACCTTATTCATGCATGTAATAAACTCCAAGACCTACTTCTTCAATGAACTTGTATGGGTCATGTTCAAAATTGTCACTTCCCCATTCATCTAAGACCAAGTCAACAACTCCTTTAAGGGGAAGACAATTGAGATTGGTCTATATAGAATTCTTCTTCATCAATGATGGTGTAACTGGCATTTGCCACCATGAGTATGGCTCCAGATGATCTCTATGGATTGGATCCAACTCAATCTTCACTTTAGCTCCATATTTAGTTCTAAAAACCATGTAAGACCAATTTATTGTTAAGTACCCACCTATCTTGGATGTGAAATCCCTAGATAAGTAGAGAGCAAAGTAAGGAGGAACATCTGCCACTACCACATCGTGGGGAACTAAGAAAGTTGGATAGGAGTGAAATGTTAGATTCAAGCCTCTTACCACTCTAATGTTTTAGCTAGTGATCCATCTAACTGTAGGACTCCCTTGGTCATTTCCTCATATTTGAGTGCTAGCTTATCTGCTATGTATTTGGGCATTACTGAGGTGCTTTCTCCACTATCAATAATGCAATTGTCAACTAAGAAATCTCCAATGACTAAGGATAGATAGAAAGAAGGAACCTTTTCATCCTTATTTTCTTGACCTACCATGGAAGGGTGCCCATTCATAATCAACACATTATCAGCCTTTGCTAGGATAGCGTGTTCATTCAGCCCATGCAATTCCTTTTGGAGTATATCCTTTTGTCCTGGCATTGCTAAGGAATCCCATAGTGAGATATTCATGTGCAACTTTTTCATCTAGTTGACTACATTGATCTAAGGGTTGCTTCCTTTCAAATTTTCTTTAGAGGAATTTATAACCTGAGGTGCAAGTTGGGGAATTGAGGGTGTAACTAGCAGCTTGTAATTTGGAAACTTTTGGTTCACTTGTGATGAAGAAGATGGTGCAAACATCTGAGTAGTTGCCTGTGCTTCCTCCATAGCTCTCCTTTTAGACCTAGTATTGGTTGCATCATAATCACCTTGATTATTCATACTCCCCACATAATTGACTGAATAAAATTCTCCTTTTAGGTGGTTCATGAGAGTGGAATCAGATTGAGCCTACCTGTTGTCCATCCTAGGTTGTACTAATGCCTCAAAACCTAGGAATTGGATTGTTTAATTTTCTTGTATGTTCATATATTGATTTGGAAACTCATTAATATAAGCAACATGTTCTTGACCATACCCTAGGGGTGGGAAATTAGGTTGTTCCTATATCAAATTATTTTAAGTGGGAACAAGAGCTTTGGATGATGAAGGGGCACTTGGATTATAACCTTGATATGGTCTGGCTTGGGTAATCTAACCCTATCCTTGGTTATAATTTTGGAAAGGAGGTCTATTTATTTGTTTAAACTACTGGTATCCCTAGTTTGGTTGATAGCTTTGAGCTTGTTGCCTCTTGAGAGCTAATAATTCATTGGTTACACTTTGTAATAAGCTCTTAACTTGATGGAGGTCATTTGACGAGGTAGCAGTCAGTTTTTATACACCAGGAAAAAGAGCCAAAGTGGGTAAAATAGTCTAAACTGGGGGTGGTAATTTGGGAAAGAGTAGCATATGAGGTCTAGGGGCTATTTTTCTTGCCTGCACTAGATAATTTTTTGTGGCTATGGCTATTTCATAGGTAGCGAGTAACACTTGTCCTCCCATGGACTGTATCATGACATCAATGTCCCTATCAAAGCTTTTAAGTAGTAAAGGAAATCATAGCTTGGGGTTGGCCTCACTAAAATGGGGATTCTATTCCAAGTCTTTTATAACTTGGTATTAAAATATTGCATAAATTCATGCAGAGCTATTTTCATGGTGGTCAATTGCTCAACAAGAGAGAGATGGTCACTCTTCACCTTGAATCTATTTGTCAAGAGGGTGCCTAATTCATTCCATGAGCCAACTAAATTCATAGGCAAGGTCCCATACCAGTACAAAACTTTACCCTTAAAAGACAATGCTAGTAACCTGATGGCTATGTTCTCTTCAATGACATTATAAATGTTACAAAGGTTGGCTATATTTTTCATATGCTCAATAGTGGTAATAGGCCCCTCTCCATTAAAAGGAGGAACACTCTTAAGGGTTGTCCCTAGGATTGGGTCATATTACAGAAGGTTTAAATGGATTTTGACCATGGAAGGCTACAAAAGGTAAAGCCATGGTGATGACAGGGTTCAACTGGGGCCTTCTCTTGTAGGTATATTTTATGGCAGGTTTGAAAAATTGATTTTTTGTATAGGGGTGAGTCCTTGCAAACCTTAGTTGCTTTGCTAACTTTAAGGGCAGCTAGATGAACTCAAAAGGGACACCCTTGGTAGAAGATCTTGTGGTGACCTTAGGCATGGGATGCCAAGATGATCTCTGGCTAGAGACTGGGTTCTTGAAAATGGAGTTGCAAAATTCTGGGTTAGTTTACTCACTCTTATAGTAACAGGACCATTAAAAATCTTGGAACTTATCTAAGCATCAAAAATGGTCCCATCAAGTGTCCCAAAAACTATTGATGTTGTGGACTGCACCCTTAGAAAGAAGGCTTAGCTTCTCTCTTCTATGCAGCATAATGGAGACATTCCTCTTGCTATGGGTTTGGCAAATTTGAGGAATGAATCTCTAAATATGGGTTAGCTCCCCATGATGCATCTTTGAGGTCCTTAACTACTACTATTTTTAATGGGGGGGGTGAAAAGAGAGAAAGATATAACAAAAGTAGAACCTATCTAAAATGGTGATGCACCAAAAGATCCGATCTACTCAGCTTATATCCATACTTTACACCAACAAAGTGAATAGACACTTCATCTGAACAAAGGACTAGTCTACGTAAACACTTTAACAAGGGGCTTAATGGAGATATAAAGAAAAAGAACCTACCATAGGTGCTCCAGAAGCACACTATCAGATAATTGCTCTTCTATCTCTATGCTCCAACTTGGGCACTTCCTGTTAACCTATAAAAATGGTATGGGATATACTAGATATGTTGGTGTCGATCTATGAAAGCATCAAGATGAAATGACTAAACACAAAGTTGATACATAGGCATATTTAGAAGTATATCACATCAAATGGAGGTAAAACATGTTCTTTTGATTAAAAAGTAAAATTTGGCAAGGCTTCACCTTACACAAGTGAGAGATCCCTTTTTTTAAGCTAAGAGGTTACAATATAGAACATTAAGAGAAAGACTATTGGTCCCTTTAAGAACAGGCATATCATACTATATTAAACACCTAGGAAAGAGGAATTTTATTATGCTAGTGCCATCCTTCCATAAATGCCCTGAAAGAACCATGTTGTAGATGTCACAATTATTAACCTTACTACTCAAACCATATTAAATGTTCCTACTAAAGCATGGGTCACTTTTTTTTCTAAATGACAAGGCTGCCTCTCTGTGAAGCTTATGCAATTGTCTGCTTATCAATGTTAAATGAAGAAAAATGGGCTACACTATTGAATGCTTGCGCTCCCTTTGATGACCAATTTGTTGAATAATTTTGGCCCTGTAGGCCAAAAAATTGGTCTCCTTTCCTTCCCCACTATCTTGAACAGTTAGTCATGTTTTGACCCTTCTCCTGTTGTGCTTTTCCCCTTTTATAATAGGCCTATTTTCTAAGCCAAATGAGTTGAGCCTTGTATTTATCTTAGGTTGATCCACAGGTTTTTTTCTTATTTCAAGCAGTTGGTCTACGCAAGCCTTTTGGCAAAGCATGGGCTGGGTCAAAGCATGCAATTCATTTTACAAGGCTCCAAAGACAAAGTGCCCTTCCAGAGGGCAGGCAAATGACCAATTGGGCTTTTAGCAGGGTCCAAAGGGCAACTTGGGGCCTAAATGCCCTTGTGGAGGGTAGAAAACACTTGCAGAGGGACCAAAGAAGAGGTCCGAAAGGTAAGGTTTTCTTTAGAGAAAATACTAAGGGAAAAGGAAGGATTTCCTTTAGACTTTTGTTCAAAGAATAAATCTGAAGGAAATCCAATGGAAGTCAATGTGAATTCTTTCAAAAAAAGTGCCCGAAGGAATTCCTTCAGACATTTTGTCTGAATAAATTCACAAGGCAATGAGCCAAATAGAAATTACCCTTTGGAAAGAAATCTATGGCAAAATGACAAAGGCCTTTTAGACTTTTGTTTGAAGATACAATAAAAGTAACAAAGGTAAATTCCTTCAGACAAAAGTCCAAAGGAATTCCTTTAGACTTTTGTCCAAAGGAATTTCTCTGAAGAGAAGGACCAATCGAAAGAAAGAAGGGCTGAGGCTTCAAAGAAAATATTTCCTCTAGGAAAAATGTCTGAGGGAATTCCTTTAGATATTTTGTCTGAAGGAATTGAGAAACCAAGGTAGCCTGAAGGATCCTGAAGGGCAAGTGCCCTTGCGGGGGACTCTCGAATGCCAAGAAGGGGACCTTTTCAAATCCCTAAAGGGACACTTTCCATTCAGGAGGGTTTAATTGTGGAAAGCTAAAGAAATTGCCAAAGGGATGATGGGCCCGAAGACATCAAATTCAACATCGCAAACTAGCTGTTGAAATTCAAACGTCCAGTGATGTCCCCACGAATGTCAAATTTAGGACAATGGAGTAGCCATTGGCTTTCAAATGGTGATGGGCATGTGAATGTCAACTTTATGGTGATAAGATATCCATTGATCTTGAAATGCTTAAGGATGGGCCCATGTGTGGAAACTCAGTGACCCACTTAGAAGAGAGCCTGAGAGCTCAAATTGCCGGCAAAAGATGAGAAGATAGCCCTGAGAGCTTAGATTGCTAGAAAGGGTCAAGAAATGACAAAAGATAGCCTTAAGGGCTGAAATATCTAAGAAAAGACAAAATCTAAGAGCAAACTCAGTGACCTGCTGAGAAAGGAGCCTGAAGAGCCAAGCACAGACACAGATAAAATAGCCCAAGTGGAAAAAGAGATGTCGACGAAGGAGTTATGCCAGTGGTTGGAATAGTCCTTATGAAATGGTCATCAAGGAGTGTAAATAGTTAAAGGCATGGCCTATTTTTCTTCATTTAAGCATTAATGAGTAGACAATCGTGTGAACCTCTTTAAGCAGGGGTCTTGTAGTCAAACAAAAAGGCATGACCCATGCTTTCATAATGACATTTAATATAATTTAAATGCCAAAGTCAAGACTTGGACTACCACATCATGGCTTCCTTCACCGGACTTCCTCTTCCCAATGAATTAAATGTAGCATGGGCCACTTGTGGAAAAGGGCACCATTGCTTTCTCTTCTCTATATATTGTAAACTCTCATTTGAGAAAAGATCTATCTCTCATTTTTTAAGGTGAAGCCCTACCAAAATTTCACCTTGAATCAATAAGAATGCATTTTACCTCTATTTGACTGGTTATATCTCTGAGTGTGTCTACGTATTAACCTTGTATTTAGTCATTTTAGCTTGATGCTTTCACAAGTGGACACCAACACACCTGGTGTAACTAGAGTACCATTTCTATAGGTTAATAGGAAGTGTTGCATCTGGAGCACAGAGACAGAAAAGATTAGCTATTAGACAATGTGTTTTCTATAGTGCCTATGGTAAGTTACATTTCTTATGTGTCTTCATTAAGCCTCCCTTTTAAAGCTCCCTATAGTCTGGTCTTTTGCCAGATAAAGTGTATGTTTTCCCCCCTTTCTAGTTTGAAGTGTGAATAGCTGAGTAGATCAACATCATTTGGTGCATCACCACTTAGAGTAATTTTCTATTTTGGTTATTTCTTATCTCTTTTCACCCCCCCATTACTAGTAGTAGTAGAAAACCTTCAGAGATGCATCAAAGGGAGCTAGCCCTTATCTGTAGATTCTCCCCTCAATTTTTCTAGACCCAAAGGCAAGAGGGGAGTCTCCATTGTGCCATGTGGAAGATAGAAGATCAGCCATCTGTTAAGGGTGCAATCCACAGTGTCAATAGTTTTTGGCATGCCCAATGGGACCAATTTTTAACACTCAAAAAAGTTATAGGATTGATGTTGGTCTTGTTATAGTAAATAATCAACCATTAATCTAGCATTTGGAAACTCCATTAGTCTAGCATCTTATGCCTAAGGTCACCACATGATCTATTGCTAAGGGTGCCCCCTTTGAATTCAATGAACTACCATTAAACTCAGCAAGGCGACTGAGGTTTGCAAGGACTCATCCTTATTCAACAAGTCATTTTCCTAGACCTGTTATAAGATACACTTATGTAAGAAGGCCCTGATTGAATCCTGTCATAGCTATGGCTTTACCTTTTGTAGCCTTTCATGGTTAGATTCCTTTGAATATTTTGCATTATGACCAAATCCTAGGGACAGCCCTTAAGAGTGTGCCTCCCTTTAATGGAGAAGGGCCTATTATTGTTATTAAGCACATCAAAAATATTTCCAACCTCTGTAATATTTACAATGTCATTGAAGAAGACATTGTTATTAAATTGTTGGCATTGTCTTTTAAGGGCAAGGTTCTAGATTGGTATGAGACTCTACCTATGAATTCAGTCAACACATGGAATGAATTGGGTACCCTCTTAAGAAATAGATTCAGGGAGAAGAGTTACCACCTCTCGCTTGCTGAGAAGCTAACCACCATGCAGAGAGATCCATATGAATTTATGCAGGATTTCAATACTCAATTTTAGAAGACCTAGGATAGAATCCCTATTTTGGTAAGGCCAACCCCAAGCTATGCTTTCCTTTATTATTTGAAAGCGTTGAACAAAGATATTGATGTCATGATATATTCCATGGGAGGACAAGTGTTGCTAGCTTCTTATAAAATAGCCATAGCCACTAAAAATTGCCTAGTGCAAGTGGGAAAGATAGCCCCTAGACCTCATATACCATTCTTCCCTAAATTGCCACATCTAGTCTAGACTGCTACACCCACCTTAGCTCTTCTACCTAGCATAGAAAATTTGACTGCTACTTCACCCAATGACCTTCATGAAGTTAAAATCTTGTTACAAAGCATGACTAATGAACTGGTGGCTCTCAAAAGGCAACAAGCTCAAAGCTATCAGCCAAATCAGGGATATCAACAGTTTAAGCAAGCAAATAAACCCCCTTTTTAGAATTACAATCAAGGATAGGGTTAGTTTACACAAGTCAGACCTTATCAAAGCTATAATTTAGGTGTTCCTTCATCATCCAAGGCTCTGGTGCCCACTCAAAATAATCTAGTACAAGAATAGCCAGATTGCTCACCCATGGGATATGGTCAAGATCAAGATGTTTATATAAATGAGATGCTGAGTCAATACATGAATGCACAAGACAATCAAGAAGCCAGCTAATACCCAAGCTTTGAGGTGTCAGTGCAACTTGGCATGAATAGCAGGCTGGCTTAGTCTGATTCCACTATCATGAATCACCTAGAAGGTGAATTTTATGTAATCAACTACATGGGCAGTGTAGAAAACCAAGGTGATTATGTTGCAGCCAACACAAGGTCTAAAAGAAGAGCTATAGAAGAAGCTCAAACTGCTACCCAAACATTTTCTGCATCTTCATCACATGGAAACCAAAACTTTCCAAATTTTAGGCCACTGATTACACCCTTTGCTCCTCAGCCTGTGCCTTAGGCTGCAAGTAACCCCAAAAAAAATTTGAAAGGGGCAACCCTCAGACTAATTTGGTGGACCAGATGAATAAGCTATACATGAATATCTCCTTGTGGGATTTATTATCAATACTGGGACAATAGGACATGCTGCAAAAGGAATTACACAGGCTAAATGAATAAGTTGTCCCAATAAAAGTAGATAATGTTCTGATCACGAATGGGCACCCTTCCACAGCAAGCTAAGTAAAGAAAGAAGAAATGTTAGGTTGTGGAGCTAAAAGCTTCACTGATGCAGACATGGAGGAGGTTGCAGGTTGAGTTGCTGAGTGTTAGAAGTCTTTGGCGTTGGTCTGGCCAACCGACGTCGGCAGGTAGGAGACAGGATGCAACCGACGTCGGTCATGGATCGGCCGGCGTCGACGACCCCCAGGCGGATAGGGACCGACGTCGGTCGCCTGTGTGGTTCGACTGTGAGCTTATTACGGGCAGTTAGCTAACGAACCAAGTGTTTGCATGATTAGATCTATTTTTAGACTGAGAGCTATGGATCTAATTATTGTAATTAGATGTCTAATCATTGTTTGGATGAGATCTATATAATAGACTCATGGTTGTATTGGAAAAGTGTTCTAGTTTGAGTTGAGCAAAGTTTGTTCCTTCTGTGTGTGAGGTGAGCAAGGGTGTTCCTCCTAGTTCCACAGTACCTAGGTGGGTGCTGGTTTTGGAGAGTCAGCAAGATTCTTCAGGTGTGTAGGATCTTGGTCACAGTTGCATGGCCTATATAGGAGATCTACATGGTAAGTAAGATCGTTGATCTGCAGGTGTATGTGTGTGCAAGGTCAAGGTTAATAGGTGAGCAGAACCGGGTTTGATTTGTAGGTGTGCTGGATCATATAGATAGCAACACAACAGGGAGCAGTATCAGGCATGATCTACTTGGAGTATAGGTGTGTACTCGGATAGAGCAAAGAGGAAGGCAAGGGAGTTCCTTCCATAAGTATGGTCTGTTGAATTGCAGGTTGTTGCAGGTTCATGGGAGATCTACTTGAAGTACCTTGAGTACTTGTGGAGTACGTGGAGTACTTGTGGAGTGCGTGGAGCACTTGTGGTGTGCATGGATCACAGGAGGTGAACACCAACTCTGTATTTTGAGTTGGGTGTTGGGACCTGAGAGGGAGAGCTTTGGGGAGAAGAATTAATGTTCACTTGAGGTGTGGGAAACCTCTGTAAGGTGGTGGAGAAGAAGTGGCATCTTCTTTATTGTATTCTTTTCTGTATAAAGTGTTAATACAATTTGTGTATTGTCTCTCATATCATGTGTTATTCTAAATTCTAGTTACTTGGTGAATCTGGTTAATTTCCGCATATTAAGTTGCTTGGTTTGGTAATCAATTGTGTGCTTCTGGGTTATTTCCCAACACATGGTATCAAAGCAAAGGTTGCAAGAAGCAGGTTTTGTGTTTGGTTACAGGTCACTCTCAGGGGTTTCTGATCGAGTGGGAGTAGAGCAACCGCAGATCAAAGTAAGCTAAGAATGGAAGAGTTGAAAAGCACAGATGGTCACTCACGGTCCTATGGAAAGAAAGAGCAGGTAAAAGAATATTGTTGGTTGGTAGCAGATCAGCATGAAGAAACTGAAGAAGCAGATGTAGCAGGTGTTGTTGCACAGGTTGCTCTGGGAGGTTTCTTGGATAAAGTTGAATCTTGGATAAAAGATTCGGTTGCCTCTTTCTATGCAGCCCCAGGTAGAGGAGCTGGTAAGCCTTGCCAAAGAATTGGCAAAGGGGAAGTGAAGCTGAAATTGCAGGCGGCCAACTCACATGTGTTAATGAAGGTCATGCAGGTCCCAGGTTTGGATATATGGCTAATTTCTTCAGAAAGATTGGGTGATGAGAGATGCACAAGAACTCTCACAGCGGATGCACTTGAATTAGCTAGTGGTAAGAAAACAGGTACCCTTTATCTACTTGTTTATATTACTGATTCTTCTTCTGTTGCAGAGACGTGGCTTCATAAGATTGGTCACATAAGCAGGAAGGAGATGCATGTTCTTAAGCGGAAGACAGAAATATTTGGCAGGCTTAAGAACTGGAAAGCCTTGGTGTTCTTGGAGGAGATGGCGGACAGAACCCAGTGGATGTGGCTGGATACTTCTGAGCAGGGCAGTTTGGACATGGGTATTGATTCAAAGGAGCTCACGGGTAAAAAGTCATCACTCACAGGCGAACACAGATACCGATGTCGGTCAAGAGGAACCGGCGTCGAACAAACAGGTGCCGATGTCGATCATGTGCAGACTGAAGCCGGCAATGTCGGGCAGGTTAAGACCGACGTCGATCATGGGACCGACGTCGATAGTAGGTAAGACCGATGTCGGTCAAGAGGACCGACATCGGCAGTAGGGACACTGACGTCGACAGGGTCGGTAGTTAGGGATAGACGCATGGGAATCGACGTCGGTCGGATGCAGACTGTGGGGTGACCAAGGTCGATCACTGTAACGGATTTTGGGTGGACAGCATGCTGTCAAGGAGTCTCAAACACCCATATGGAGGACTAAAGACGTAAGTAGGCCCTCAAATTCATTGTTCCTCTTCTTTATACATGTTGCTGACTGTAGAGCAGGAAGGATCCAGGAAATAGGTGTGAGCTTGGCATGGATGAGGATGTGATTCCTTGGAGGAGAACCAAACAGGTGTGTTTTGGTAGGGTTGCCAGCAGGTATGAAAGCACAGAGACGAATGGATTCCTTAGTAGAATAATAGAGAGAATGGATACATGAGATGGAAGACCAGGTATATGGTCTTAAGGAGCTGCAGGACAGTGGTACAGGTTTTGACAGGTGGAGGATGAAGCATGGCTTCAATCAATGTCAGGTAACTACTGTGGTTTGCCTTACCAGGTGGATGATGAGTCATGATGTCATTCTGTTACTATATGTGGATGGTATGTTTTGCTAGTAGGATTGTACATACAGGGTTTTGTTGAGCTAAGGGTAAGATTAGTTCAGTGGCATGTCATGAGGAGTTTGGAGCAGTGAAATTCTTTGACATGGGAGGCATGGAGATCACAGGTTGATTTTGTCTCGAGTGGGAGCTGATGTGAATCAGGTGTTGGTGAGGTTTAGGATGTAGATCCAGAGCACACTAAGGGCTGGACAGGTACAATGTCTGAAATCACATGAGGTCTGGTATAGACCTGAGTATTCCCATGCAGTGGGAGCTGTCAGAGAGTTAGGAGCCAATTCGGGGAAGTGGGTTCTCAGGTACTTGAGAGGGACTGGCAGCAGGGATTCATGCTATGCAGGGTTAGGACTTCACTACATGTGTTTGTAGGTTCGGATGTGGCAGGGTACTCGGATGACAGGTGGTACATCACAGGTTGTGTGGTGGGTTGTCTTCAGGATTGATCTTGAAGAGGGATACAAACCAGGAAACAGATTAGATGGGGTATAGGTACAGGTACAGTGTAGCTATTTATCTCCAAGTGGGAGATTGTTAGGTTGTGGAGCTAAAAGCTTCACTGATGCAGGCATGGAGGAGGTTGCAGGTTGAGTTGCTGAGTGTCAAAAGTCTTTGGCGTTGGTCTAGCCAACCGACATCGGCAGGTAGGAGACAGGATGCAACTGACGTCGGTCATGGATCGGCCGGCATCGGCGACCCCCAGGTGGACAGGGACTGACGTCGGTCGCTTGTGTGGTTCGACTGTGAGCTTATTACAGGTAGTTAGCTAACGAACCAAGTGTTTGCATGATTAGATCTATTTTTAGACTGAGAGCTGTGGATCTAATTATTGTAATTAGATGTCTAATCATTATTTGGATGAGATCTATATAATAAACTCATGGTTGTATTGGAAAAGTGTTCTAGTTTGAGTTGAGCAAAGTTTTTTCCTTTTGTGTGTGAGGTGAGCAAGGGTGTTCCTCCTAGTTCCACAGTACCTAGGTGGGTGCTGGTTTTGGAGAGTCAGCAGGATTCTTCAGGTGTGTAGGATCTTGGTCACAGTTGCATGGCCTATATAGAGATCTACATGGTAAGTAAGATCGTTGATCTGTAGGTGTATGTGTGTGCAAGGTCAAGGTTCACAGGTGAGCAGAACCGGGTTTGATTTGCAGGTGTGCAGGATCATATAGACAGCAACACAACAGGGAGCAGTATCAGGCAGGATCTACTTGGAGTACAGGTGTGTACTCGGATAGAGCAAAGAGGAAGGCAAGGGAGTTCCTTCCATAAGTATGGTCTGTTGAATTGTAGGTTGTTGCAGGTTCATGGGAGATCTACTTGAAGTACCTTGAGTACTTGTGGAGTACGTGGAGTACTTGTGGAGTGTGTGGAGCACTTGTGGTGTGCATGGAGCACAGGAGGTGAACACCAACTCTGTATTTTGAGTTGGGTGTTGGGACCTGAGAGGGAGAGCTTTGGGGAGAAGAATTACTGTTCACTTGAGGTGTGGAAAACCTCTGTAAGGTGGTGGAGAAGAAGTGGCATCTTCTTTATTGTATTCTTTTTTGTATAAAGTGTTAATACAATTTGTGTATTGTCTCTCATATCATGTGTTATTCTGAATTCTAGTTACTTGGTGAATCTGGTTAATTTCCACATATTAAGTTGCTTTGTTTGGTAATCAATTGTGTGCTTCTGAGTTATTTCCCAACAAGAAAAGGTTCTCCCTTTATATATGTCCTTAGTCATAGGATATTTCCTGATGCACAATTGCATTATTGACAGTGGGGTAAGCACCTCAGTAATGCCAAAATGTATAGTAGATAAACTAGGGCTTAAATACAAAGAAATGACAAAGGGATTCTTATAACTAGATGGATCACTAGCAAAGATAGTAGGAGTGGTGAGAGACTTGAACTTGATGCTCCAAACCTATCCAAATTTCTTAGTTCCCCATGACATGGTAGTGGCAGATGTTCCTCGCTACTTTGCCATTTGCTTATCCAGGGATTTCACTTCCAAAATAAGTGGGTACCTAGCAATAAACTGGTCCTACCTAGATTTAGAACCAAATATGGGACTAAGGTCAAGATTGAGTCAGAGCCAATCCATAGAGATCATTTAGAGCCATACTCACTCAAGGTGGCAAATTTTAGCTATCCCATTATTGATCAAAAAGACTTCTAAGTGGATCAATCTCTTCCCTCTGCCCTTGAAGGAGTTGCTGACCTGCTCTTAGATGAATGGGGAAGTGAAAACTTTGAATATGACCCTTACAAGTTCATAGAAGAGGCAGGACTTGGGATTTATTAAATACATGAAGAGGGTAATTTTATACCAAATTTGATGAAAGCAAACCAAGAGAGCTCAGCTTTATGGCAGCTTTTCTTTGATGGCTCAAGAAGCAAATTGGGAGTTGGTGGTGGAGTAGTATTAATTTCCCCCTCATAGGATAAATACTTCTCAACTTTTAGGTTCCAGTTTTATTATAATTTTAATGTTACAAAGTATGAATCTCTCATCCATGGTTTGGAATGGGAAAAGAAAAGAGGAATCAAAGAGCTACAGGTTTATGGGGACAGTGAGTTGATCGTAAATTAGGTGAGAGGCCAAAATTTGACAAAGAATTCCTTACTTAAGTCTTACAAGCATAGGGTGTGGGACTTAGTAGATAGTTTCCTTGATTTTAATGTTACTTCCATCCTAAGAGAGTAGAATAAGTAGACAGACTAGCAGTAGTTGGTGCTCAGTTGATGTCCCCAAGGAGATAGGCTAAGACAACAATCTGTGCCATTTTAAAGTGGTAATCAAACCATCTGTGCCTGATAACATCACCAATTGGTAGGTGTTTGACAATGACCAGTAGATAGCACTCTTCTTGCAAGAGGAGGCTGAGTTTGCCTCTAGAAACCAAGCTAAGCTATAGCAATAGTATGGTGGCCAGTTTGTTCAGCTAAAGAACAATAAACTTTCAAAAGGCTTGGTCACTCTCAAAAGTATCTTCAATGATGATGACCAATTCAAAAATGACAAAGCAAGAATCACAATGAAGAAGAAGAACTATGAAAAAGTTGATATATTAAAGAACAAGCTGCTCGCACTTGGGAAGGTATGTATAGATCATGAAAGGTAGGCTTTCATCTTGTTGTGCCAAGAATTTGTTAATGTCTTCACTTGAGAGTATAACAACCTGAAGGATTTTGATCCAAGTTTGGCCCAACACACTATTGAGCTAGAGGAAGGCACCAAGCCCATCAAACAAAAATAAAGGCTTGTTAATCCAAAGATTGACCATCTCATGTGGAAGGAACTCACCAAGTTGATTGAGTCCAAAATCATATTTCTAATCAAACACTCTTCTTGGCTGGCCAATCTTGTTCTTGTCCAGAAAAAGAATGGAAAGATCATATTATGTGTAGATTTTAGAGACCTCAATAGAGTCTTGTTGAAGGACCACTACCCTCTCCCAACTATGGAGCAGATCCTCCAAATGGTGATAGGTAGTGAATGTTTCTCCCTTTTGGATGGGTATTCAGGGTACAATCAGATTTTAGTGCAAGACTATGATCAATACAAGACAACCTTCACTACCAAGTGGGGGACATATGCTTATCAGAAAATGCCATTTGGATTGTCCAATGTTGGTGCCATTTTCAATGAGCCATGGACATGGATTATCAAGGCCTAATAAATAATATTGTACTGGTATATCTTGATGATGTGATAGTATTTTATAAGGAAGCAGACCAACATATAAGATAACTTAGGCAAATTTTTGAGAGGTGTAGAGAGTTTGGTATCTCTCTCAACCCAAAGAAATGCGTGTTCATTGTCCATGAAGGTAAACTCCTTGGCCATGTTGTTTTGAAAGAGGGTTTGACCATTGATCCAGAAAGAGTTTGCTTCATCCTAGAGCTATCTTTATTTAAGCATAAGAAAAGTCTACAAAGCTTCTTTGGAAAAATAAATTTCATCAAGAGATTTATCCCAAATTTTGCCAAGGTAGTCAAGCCATTAACCTCCATGCTGAATAAAGATGAGAAATTTGTGTGGATAGCATAAATAAAGGATAGTTTTGAAGGGATCAAGCAGGATATTGCCCAAGCTCCTACTCTGATCAATCTTGACTTCACCAAGGATTTCAACCTCTACACCTTTGGAAATGAAGAGGTAATCTCTGTTATGCTTACCCAAGCAAATGGTGAGAACCTTGAACAACCACTTGCATTTTTTAGCTAGGGTCTAGAGGGTTTTGAGATCAAATATGCATATGTGGAGAAGCAAGTCCTTACAGTCGTATGGAGCTTGAATAAATTTAGATATATGTTATCCAATAGCAGGGTTCATCTCATAGTGCCACATCCCAGCATCAAATATTTCTTGATCAGCCATGATCTAAAAGAAAAGAGAGTGGGATGGATCACTAAAGTAATGGAATATGATGTGGACATCAAAACCACCAAGTTGGTAAGGGGAAAAGACCTATGTGAACACCTTACTATAGACCTTAAGCAACAAAAAGAGGACATTTTGCTAATCCATGATGAAGCTAAAACAAAAGAACCAGTAGTCATGAAGGATTGGGCATTAGACATGAAACATTTCCTTCTCACTGGTGAGAGCTCGCAAGGCCTTGATAGGACCAAGAGGAGATATTTTAGACTCCAATCTCTCCCTTATGTCTAAATTGATGGGGTGTTTTTCAAAAGAGTTTTTTTGGGAGTACCCTTGAGGTGCATAGACCCAGGTCAGGTTGACAAGGTGTTGTCTGAGTTCTATGATGGCCCAACTAGTGGTTCACTTTACTACAAAGCCTATAGCTTCAAGGATTATGAGAGCTAGTTACTTTTAGCCCACTCTATTTCGAGACACCCATGCCTAGGTATGAAAGTGTGAAAAGTGTGTTATCTTTGATGGGAAATAATGGCTAGTTGCAATGCCTCTATAGCTTATTCAAGTAGAACAACCATTCATGCAATGGGGCCTTGACTTCATAGGGATTATTAACCCTCCTTCAAGTGCTAGCCACAAATGGGTCTTGACCACTACAAACTAGTTCATGAGATGGGTAGAAGTTGTCGCTTTGAAGGAGGCCAACAAAAGGGCAATCCTAGATTTTTATGAAGGCCTAGTGACAAAGTTTGGAGTCCTAGCTACCATCATCTTAGACAATGCATTGGCTTTCTTGGGAACCAAAATGAGTGAATGGGTGTTGAGATACGGTATCTACCTCAACACTTCTTCCAACTACTACCCATAAGGGAATGGGCTAGTTGAGTCCACCAAGAATCTGATCAGAATTATTATAAGGCCAATGGAGGAGAATTAGATAACTTGGCATGCCAAGTTGAAAATAGCCCTGTGGGCAAACAGGGTTACTCCAAAGAGGTGCAGTTGGAAATTCACCATACACACTTGTGTATGTAAGGGAAGCTAGACTTCCTATTTCACTTGAATTTTTAGCTTTGGATCTTGCTCACTAGTTGCAATTAGAAGAAGGTAACATCATGGAGGTTAGGCTGTGTGAACTGATGGAACTTCAGGAGACAAGGGACCAAGTTATGGCTTCTATGACTAGCCATAAGCAAAAAATGAAGAAGCACTTTGATAAGAAATCCTCATCAAAAGGTTTCTCTAAAGGTGACATCATCTTAAAATGGGATGAAGACTGAGCTAAGCTTAGAAAGCACACAAAGTTTGATGCCCTATGGAGTGGTATGTATGTCATCACTCAATGCAAGCAACATAATGCATTCCAACTCTCTGGGTTAGATGGTGAAGAACTACATATCCTAGTTAATGGGATATATCTTAAGCACTATCACTGAGCCTTTCCCCATCATGTATATATTTTCCTTGTTTTCCTTAAGTGATTTTGCACATGTTAGTAGTTTTCCTAACCTTGTGTGTGTTTTGTTTCCCTTTTGGGGTAAAATATTCATGATTGATTCTTGGATATCTCAAGGTTATTATCAACCTTTCAGGCTATGTTTTGACTCTGTGCCCAATGGACTTTGAGGCAACCAGTATTCTTTAGCATAGCAGGCATGCTTCCCCTATAGATCACCAAATTTGTCAACTAATTTTAGCCTTGTAGGCCAAAAAATTAGTCTCCTTTCCTTCCCCACTATCTTGAGCAGTCAATCATGTTTTGACCCTTCTACTGTTGTGCTTTTCCCCTTTTATAATAGGCCTATTTTCTGAGCCAAATGAGTTGAGCCTTGTATATATCTTAGGTTGATCCACAAGTTTTTTTCCCATTTCAAGCAGTCGGTCTACACAAGCCTTTTGGCAAAGCATGGGTCGGGTCAAAGCACTCAAGTTATTTTACAAGGCTCCAAATACAAAGTGCCCTTGCAGAGGGAAGGCAAATGACTAATTTGTTAGGGTGTGGAGCTAAAAGCTTCAACTGTTGTAGACACGAAGAAGGGAGGTTGCTAAAGATTAAGAAGTACCAGTGTCGATAGCATGACTGACGTCAGTCAGATACAGTGTAGAAGGCAACTGGCATCGGCAAGAAATCAGTCGATGTCAGTCAGCACCAGACAGACAAGGACCGACGTCGGTCCCCTGTGGCGGTTCCAGAACTGTGGTTGACAAATAGTCAGTTAAGTGAAGTGAGTGTTTGCATGTTTAAGGGCTAATTATAGTCATGAGCTGTGTGTCTAATTATTGTAATTAGAGTTCTATTTTTGTATGCATGGGATTCTATTTAAAGACCCATGAGGCATGTATTGTAAATCAAGCAAGCAAGTAAAGCATTGAAGCAAGGGAGCAAGGTCAAGGAGATTTACAGGTGTAAGGTCAAGGAGATCAGCTGAAGCATTCAAGGAGGGGATAACAACTCAGGTTGTTGAGTTGGTTGTGTTGAGCAAGAGAGAGAGGGAAGAAGGTCTTGAGGTGTGGCAAGCATTTGAGGTGGAGGAAGAAGTGGCATCTTCCTTATTGTATTTTCTTCTAGTAGTATTTAATATAAGAGTGTGTATTGTCTCTCAAATTCTTTGCTATCTCAATTTTCTAGTTACTTAATCATTCTGGTATAATTTTGTGTTTAATTACTTATAAGAAAGTAATCAATTATGCTTCCGTTGGATAAGGAGTTCCTAACAGTTGGTATCAGAGCTACGGTTTGCAGGGAGCAGGTTATTATTTGTTTGATTACAGTTCATTCACAGGGTTTCTGATTGAGTGGGAGTTCAGCAATGGTAGAAGAAAGTAAGCACAAATGGAGAAGTTTAACGGCAAGAATTATCAACATTGGAGGATGCAAATAGAGGATTATCTGTATCAGAAGGATTTATACTTACCGTTAGGTGGGGTTGCATGCAAGCCCACAGATATGAAGGATGAAGAATGGAGTGTTCTTGATCAGAAGGCTCTGGGTTCCATAAGGTTGAGCCTTGCATCGTATGTGATTTCCAACTTGTCACAGTGCAAGACAACGGAAGAGTTGATAAAATCCTTGGCGAATTTATATGAAAAGCCCTCAGCTTTTAATAAGGTATTTCTTATGAAGCAGCTATTTACTTTGTAAATGCAAGAATGTGGATCGGTACATACTCATCTTAGTGATTTTCATGGTTTGGTAAACCAGTTAGCTTCAGTCAATATTGTTTTTGATGATGAAGTAAAGGCTCTCTTGATTTTATGTTCTTTACCTGAAAGTTGGGATAGTTTGGTTATGGCAGTAAGTAATTCTGCATCTGCTTCTAAAATCTTAAAAGTTGATGATGTTGTGAGTGTGATCTTGAATGAATAAATATGCAGGAGAAGCACAGGTGAATCATCAGGGAATGCTCTAAGTGCAAAAAATAGGGGAAGGCAAAGAGAGAAGAAAAAGCAAGGGAAATCAAGGTCGAAGGTGGGAAGGAGATCCGAATCCAGAGGTGTTACCTGTTGGTTTTGTGGAAAGAGAGGACACACAAAGAAGGAGTGTTGGTTGAGGGATAAAGAGAATCAACATGAAGGTAATGAAGAAGCAAAGGATGCAAATATTGTGGTACAGGATGCTCTCATACTTTCTTTGGATAGTCAGGTAGGATCATGGGTTTTAGATTCTAGTTCTTCTTTTCATGCATCCCCAAACAGAGATTTTTTCCATGAGTATGAATAGGGAGACTATGGAGTGCTTTATTTAGGAGATGGTACGCCTTCTCAAATAGTTGGCAAAGGGAAAGTGCAGCTGAGATTGTGGATGGACAACACATGGGTGTTGAAGGAGGTCATGCATGTCCCAGTTTTGAAGCAGAGTTTGGTTTCTGTAGGAAGGTTGGGTGATGAGGGATGCATAATAACCCTCACAACGGATTCTTGGAAGGTTACCAAGGGAGCACTTGTTTTAGCAAGAGGTAAGAAAGTAGGTACTCTTTATCTATCTACTTGTATTACTGATTCTACTTCTGGTTTATCTACTTTAGCTGTAGATTCAAAGATGTGGCTTAATAGGCTTGGTCACATGAATAAGAGGGGAATGGACATTCTTGATTCGAAAGGTATGTGTTCAGATTCAGAAAGCATAGATAGAGTTTATTGCAGGAAAAGAAAATTTGATGCTTTTGACAAGAATAGGGAAGCCTTAGTGTTTATGGAGGAGATGAAGGATAGAGATCAGTCACAGGGGCTGAATGATTCTAAGCAGGGCAGTATGGACAGGGGTTTGATCCAAGATGAGCTCTCAGGTGAAGATTTCATCACTTACAGGAACACACAGACACCGATGTCGGTCACTTGGAACCAATGTCAGTCAGGCAGATACCGACATCGATCATGTGCAGACTAGCAGGGTCGGTAGAGTCGGGCAGGAGAAGTCTGACGTCAGTTAGGTAGGAACCGACATCAGCAGAGGGGACACCAGCATCGGCTAGAGAAATGATGTTGGCAGTTAGGGTCAATGTAGGGAACTGACATCGGTCAGGAGCAGACTGGGAGATGGCTGAGATCAGTCACTGAAACGGATGTTGGGTGGATAGCAAGCTGTCAAAGAGTCTCAAACGCCCATGTGGAGGTCAGAAAGGGTAAGTGAACCTCATATTCATTGTTCACCTTCTTTATATTGCTTACTGATGGTCAAGAACTAGGAAGATGTGAAGAAGCAATGCAGGTAGAATCCAGAAATAGTGGCAGCTTGGCATGGATGAGGAGTGTGAGTCCTTGGAGAAGAACCAAATAGATATTTTTTGGTGGAGTTGTCAGTTGGAAGAAAGCACTGGATGAGGGATGGATTCCCAAGTTAGAGAAGAGATTGGATGGACGCGTGAGATAGAAGGCTATGGTATATGGTCTTGATTAGGCTGGAGGACAATGGAGGTTTGACCATTGTATTTATCTTTACCAGGCTGGATAATATTAGCTACATTATCTTGTTACTGTATTGTGTTGCTTGTTGCAGGGTTTCATATACAGGGAGTTTTTTTGAGCTAAGGGTAAAGTTGGTTCAGAAGTATGTCATGAAGAATTTGGGAGCAGCAAAATTCTTTTGGCATAAGTGACAGGTATAGCATCATAGGTTTTGTGGTGGTTGGTCTTCAAGAGTGATTTTGAAGAGGAATACAGAGCCAAGGGAACAAAATAGATGGTGTACAGGTACAGGTATAGTTGTAGATATTTATTTCCAAGTGAATGATTATTAGGGTGTGGAGCTAAAAGCTTCAACTATTGCAGACACAAAGAAGGGAGGTTGCTGAAGATCCAGAAGTACCGGCATCGGCAGCATGACTGACGTCGGTCAGATACAGTGTAGAAGGCAACCGGCGTCGGCAGGGAGTCAGCCGATGTCGGTCAGCACCAGACAAATAGGGACTAACGTCGGTCGCCTGTGGTGGTTCCAAAACTGCTAGTGACAAATAGTCAGTTAAGTGAAGTGAGTGTTTGCATGTTTAAGGGCTAATTATAGTCACGAGCTACGTGTCTAATTATTGTAATTAGAGTTCTATTTTTGTATGCATGGGATTCTATTTGAAGACCCATGAGGCATGTATTGTAAATCAAGCAGGCAAGTAAAGCATTGAAGCAAGGGAGCAAGGTCAAGGAGATCTATAGGTGTAAGGTCAAGGAGATCAACTGAAGCATTCAAGGAGGGGATAACAACTCAGGTTGTTGAGTCGGTTGTGTTGATCAAGAGAGAGAGGGAAGAAGGTCTTGAGGTGTGGCAAGCCTTTGAGGTGGAGGAAGAAGTGGCATCTTCCTTATTGTATTTTCTTCTAGTAGTATTTAATACAAGAGTGTGTATTGTCTCTCAAATTCTTTGTTGTCTCAAGTTTCTAGTTACTTAATCATTCTGGTATAATTTTGTGTTTAATTGCTTATAAGAAAGTAATCAATTGTGCTTCCATTGGATAAGGGGTTCCTAACACAATTGGGCCTTTCAGTAGGGTCCAAAGGGCAACTTGGGGCCTAAATTCCCTTGCGAAGGGAAGAAAACACTTGCAAAGGGACCAAAGAAGAGGGCTAAAAGGTAAGTTTTTCTTCAGAGAAAAGACTAAGGCAAAATGAAGGATTTCCATTGGACTTTTGTTTGAAGAATAAATCTGAAGGAAATCTAATGGAATTTAATGTGAATTCTTTCAGACATTTTGTCCAAATAAATTCACAAGGCAAGGAGCCAAATATAAAATTACCCTTCGAAAATAAATCCATGGCAAAATGACAAAGTCCTTTCAAACTTTTGTTTGAAGATACAAGAAAAGGAATAAAGGCAAATTCCTTTAGATAAAATCTCAAAGGAATTCCTTTAGACTTTTGTCCAAAGGAATTTGTCTAAATAAAAGGATCGATCGAAAGAAAGAAGGGCTGAGACTCCAAAGAAAAGATTTCCTCTGGGCAAAATGTCTGAGGGAATTCCTTCACACATTTTGTTTGAAGGAATTGAGAAACCAAGGCAGCCCGAAGGAGCCTGAAGGGCAAGTGCCCTTGTGGGGGATTCTCAACTGCCAAGAAGGGGACCTTTTCAAAGCCTTAAAGGGACACTTTCCATTTAGGAGGGTTTAATTATGGAAAGCTGAAGAAGTTTCCAAAGGGGTGATGGGCCTGAAGATGTCAAATTTAGCATCGTAAACTAGCCGTTGGAGTTCAAACATCCAGTGACGTCCCCGTGAATGTCAAATTTAAGATAATAGAGTAGCTATTGGCTTTCAAATGGTGATAGGCACATGAATGTCAACTTTATGGTGATAATATAGCCGTTGATCTTGAAATGCTTAAGGACAGGCCCATGCATGAAAACTCATTTACCCATCGAGAAGAGAGCTCGAGAGATCAAATTGCTAGCAAAAGATGAGAAGATAGCCTCGAGAGCTCAAATTGCTAGAAAGGGCCAAGAAATGATAAAAGATAGCCCCAAGGTCTAAAAGAGTTAAGAAAAGACAAAATCTAAGAAAAGACAAAAGCCAAGAGTAAACTCAGTGACCTATCAAGAAAGGAGCCTGAAGAGCCAAGCACAGACATAGATAGAATAGCCTAAGTGGAAAAAGAGACATCGGTGGAGTTATGCCAGTGGTTGTAATATTCATTACAAAATGGTCATCAAGGAGAAAAAATAGTGAAAGGCATGGCCTATTTTTCTTCATTTAATCATTAATGAGCAGACAACTACGTGAACCTCTTTAAGAAGCAGTCTTGTTTTCAAATAGAAAGGCCCAACCCATGCTTTCACAATGATGTTTAATATAACTTAAATGCCAAAGTCAAGACTTGGACTTTCGCAGCATGGCTTCCTTCACTGAACTTCCTCTTCCCAATGAATTAAACATAGCATGGGCCACTTGTGGAAAAGGGTGCCATTGCTTTCTCTTCTCTATATATTGTAAACTCTCATTTGAGAAAATATCTATCTCTCATTTTGTAAGGTGAATCCTTGCCAAAATTTCACTTTGAATCAATAAGAATGTGTTTTACCTCTATTTGACTACATATATCTATGAGTGTGTCTATGTATTAACCTTGTGTTTAGTCATTTTAGCTTGATGCTTTCACAAGTGGACACCAACACACCTGGTGTAACTAGAGTACCAATTCTGTAGGTTAACAAGAAGTGCTACATTTAGAGTGCAGAGATAGAAAAGAATAACTATCAGACAGTGTGTTTTCTATAGTGCCTATGGTAAGTTACATTTCCTATGTGTATTCATTAAGCCTCCCTTTCAAATCTCCCTATAGTATGGTCTTTTGCTAGATAAAGTGTATGTTCACCCCCCTTCCTAGTTTGAAGTGTGAATAGCTGAGTAGATCAACATCATTTGGTGCATCACCACTTAGATTAGTTTTCTATTCTAGTTATTTCTTATCTCTTTTCACCCCTCCCATTGTTAGCAGTAGTAGTAGAAAACCTTCATAGATGCATCAAAGGGAGCTAGCCCTTATCTAGAGATTCTCCCCTTAGTTTTACCAGACCCAAAGGCAAGAGGGGAGTCTCCATTATGTCGCATGGAAGATAGAAGCTTAGCCTTCTGTCAAGGGTGCAATCCATAGCATCAACACACTTGGTGGGGACTATTTCATCTATAGTAATAACTTCTCCTATCTATGCCTTCTATGCCACCTGGACTACTCTATTCATTCCTGCGCTACTTCTTATCTTTTCCTGGTAACTTGAATCTCGAGGCTATCTTTCATCTCCTCCTAGCTCCTTTCCTAGCGGGTCCTTGAGTCTATCCTTTTGGCCTTATGCCTTCAAATTCCTTTGGACCTACACTTATGAGTTCTTTCAGGCAAAATGTTTGAAAGAAATATTTTAGCCACTTATCTGAAACAACTTGTTCTTTGGCTTCTCTTCAACAGCTAATGCATCCCATCAAAATTGATGTTTGTGGACCTGTCACTATTTGAAAACCAACATCTATTTCACTATCATGAATTTGATCTCTACGGGCACATCACCAGATGTTTGAACCTCTAATGGCTAGTTCACCATGCTAAAGTTGACATTCTTGGGCCCGTCATCATTTTTTATAATTCCTTCAACTTTTTGCAAAATAAACCTTCCTAAAGGGAAGGTGACCCTTCAAAAAAGAGGACCTACCATTTTGGGTTCCTTCAGGTCCCATTGTCTTTCAAATTCCTTCAAATAAAATGTCTAAAGGCATTCCTTCAGACATTTTTCCTGAAGGAAATGTGTCTTTAATGTCTCAGCCTTCTCTTTGTAAATTTCTTCAGATAAAATGTCCGAAGGAATTCCTTCAAGCATTTTTTCTGAAGGAATTTACCCTTTGGTTTTTTGACCTTTATCTTCTACATGGATTTTCTTTGGACAAAAAGTCTGAAGAAATCCTTGGTTTTGCCTTGTCACTTTTCTAAAGGAACTTCCCTTTTGGCTTTTAGCCTTGATCTCTTTTAAATGTATTCTCTGCCCTCTGCAAGGGCACCTTGGGTCCAAAGCTGTCCTTTAGAGCTTGCTTGAATGGTCCCATTTGTCACCTTCCTACCCTCTGCAAGGGCACTTGACCTTCGAAGCTTTTTGAAAGACTTGCATTCCTTTGAAAGTGGCCCATTCCTTTGCCAAAAAAGGCTTGTCCAAGGTAATTTTTTGAAGTGAAATAAGCCCTAGATCAACCCAAAAATCTACAAGATTCAAATCACTCGACTCTTTCATAAAACAAGCCTATCATAAAGGGAAAAAATGACAATTGCAGTAAGGTGAAGACATTAGAGACTGACTAATCAGGATAGCAAGGAAAGAAAAGGAAGACCGATTTTTGGCCTATAGGACCAAAATTTGGTCAACAAAAACTACAAACTAGAAAAAGAATAGATGTCCATTGGTGAGTTTGACAAAAAAAATTACTATTTACTTTTAGTATTTCACTATTGTATTTTGTTTTTGAACATTTGATACTTGATTGTAATCATGAATCATCATTATAAAATTTTGAAAATTCAATGTTCAATTATCAATTTTTATTGTTTAATGGTCAATGTTAAATTGTTAATGTTCATTGTTTAATAGATCAAACTTGAAACTTAAATGATTAAATCAAAATGTTAAATTCTTTATGTTCAATGTAATATATAAATACTTAATCTTTATATATCTTTTTATAAGTAATTTTTCAAGTACTATATGTATTTCAGCACCACTCCCATGCCGCCCACCCTGCCATCGTCCCCCCACCATCCAAAAACTTAGGCCCCCCATTCCCTCGTCCTGGAAATGCATTCCCCCCATCCTTGAAATGCCATGGAACTATGATAATAGCACACACCTTTTCTATTCAATGATATCACACACCTTTATCCATCTTCAAACTTCTTGGGAAATTACAAGGCCTACATATACCAACTCCTCCATAACACTACACTTCTTTATGTTTAAAAACTTTTCTTCTTGCAACTGCTGCAACACTCATCACAGATGCATCAAGTGCTCCTCTTCAACTTACTAAAAATAAAAAATGTCATCTAAATATAATATGATAGATTTACCTAGAAAAGGATTCAGGGATTTATTCATGAGTTTCATGATTGTACTTGGTGCATTAGTCAACCCAAATGACATAACCATCCATTCATACCTCTTTCATCTTGAACCTCATCTTCCATTCATCCCTTCCCTGATGTGGATTTTTTGATATCTGGTCTTCAAGTCTATTTGTGTGAAGTATTAAACTCCACTTAAATAGTCCATCAATTCATCAATGCATGGTAATGGGAATTTGTATCTGATAGTGATTTTATTGATGGCTCTTGAGTCCATGCACATTTTGCATTCACCTCCCTTCTTTGGTGCCAACACTATTGGACCTACAAATGGGCTTAGACTTTCCATAATCAACCCTTTATCTAACAACTCATGCACTAACCTTTGTACCTCTCTATTCTCCTTAGGTGTTACCCAATACTCTGCTTTGTTTGGAAAACTTGATCCCATATTCAAATTCATGGGTGGTAACCCATTGGGCAAATCATTGGAAATGATCTCCACCAATGTGCTCAAGATTTATTTCACTTTGCATGAAAGAAATTCTTCTTCTCATGCACTTCTAACTTGCATTGGTTTTAGTACAAAAGCATAGCATGACTTCTCTTTCTCCACTTCCTTCAAGAATTCCTTTTCTAAAACAAACAACACTTGGTTTTTGTTACTCGTTTCCTCTTTCTTATCCTTTAAGGGACCAAATGTAAACTTCCTACCATCCTTTTCTAGGTGGTGTGTATTTTCCCTACCATTTTGTCAAATTGTCATGGTCTCCCCAAAAGAACATGACACACTTCCATTAGCATTATGTCAAACCAAACTTCATCTTTGTATGTGCCTATCTAAAACTTCACTAGAAACTGCTTGTTGACCAATATCTAATTGGTATTTTACAACCAT
The DNA here is from genome assembly GCA_037957365.1 of Torreya grandis. Taxonomy (NCBI): domain Eukaryota; kingdom Viridiplantae; phylum Streptophyta; class Pinopsida; order Cupressales; family Taxaceae; genus Torreya; species Torreya grandis. The sequence continues at coordinate 3,530,113 of JARHVA010000128.1, read as the reverse complement.
GACACTCTATAAGGGTTAGAGTGCACTACCTTATTCAACCCCAATTTTTCTATCATCTATTAGGGTTCACTATCTTTTTTGCATTCAATAACATCCTCTTCATCATGAGAGTATCTTTGTGCTCTAGTTCCTCATAATGCCCCAAAGAGCCAACTAAATCCTCATCTCCATGTGTAACATGCACACTAGCCTCAATGTTTTTGCTATTTTCACTATGCATTGGAGGGAACTCATGCACTCTATGCCCAAATTGTCCACTTCTGAAACATGTTCCAGAGAATCCTCTTCCCCTTCCTCTATCAAAGCTTTCACTCCCTCTAGATGAGTCAAAGCCTCTTTTGTGCACATGAATATGTTTTCCTCCCCGTGCATAATCTTTCTCCTATGTGTGCATGGGACTATGCACAACATTAGTTTATCATTCACGGTTTTGATATCTTCTTCCAACACCATCTATCCTCCCCTATACAAAAACTTTCCTCTTCCTCATGTGGTATTTTACAGCCTACAGAACAAAATTGTCTCAGCCTTTACCACAAATTGAAATGCTTCCTCGAGATTTTGGATTCTCACCATACTCAACTCTTCTTGGATACCAAGTCTCAACCCATTTAGATGCCTTTCTACTTCCTATTGATTCATTTCACCATGGTAAAATTTGATGTTGATATTATAAAACTCATTAGTATAATCCTTGACATTGATATCTCTCTACTTTAAGTTTTGTAAATTCAATAAATCTAGCTAGTAATCTCCAAGCGGGAATTTCTCTTTCATCTTGGAAACCATTCTCTCCCATTTAAAAATATTTTATTTCCCTCTTCTTCTCCTTTCTGTGTGAATTTGCTTCCACCAAAGGGTTGTGTGTCCCTTCAGTTTGGTCTAAGAAACCTTTAATCTATTTGGGTCACTTATATTATCAAACTCAAAATGTTCCTTAATGTCTATGAGCCAATCTATAAATTATTCAAGATTTATGGTCCCTAAAAAACATGGCACATCCATCTTCATTCCTTCACTAATCATTAAGATATATATAATTAGTCTACCTTCCCTTGCATCCATTAGTAGTCCATCCCCCTAATCATCATCCTCACCTTCATCTCTTGACTCTTCTTAATCAACATCACTTTGGTCATCTCTTGGGTGAATCCCCTTCCTTTTTATTATTCTATGGTGTCCAATGTAGTTTCCACTACCCTCAACACATCCAAGACTTCTTTCAGTCATCCAGCCACACTTGTTGCTACAATTTCACCTCTACCATCTATTCATCTTGGAGGCATCTTGACTCTCTTGTCTACCAAATCACATTGATACGATCTCTCATATCATAATACTATGTAGGCCTCTCCACTCTTACAAAGGATTTAAACCTTATGCTTTGATACCAAACTGGTGCAATCACAAGGATGGAATTTCCAAGAAAGGAAACCCCTAAGCCAACAGTATATAATAAATTCACTCACACATGATCTGAAACTTAAATGGTTTTTTATATTAAAAGTAAAGAAAAAATTACATAAGTTTCCTATTATGTGAGCTACAAGCTATGCATTACTACAAGATGCAAATTCAAGCTTCTCCTAACTATTACAATGGAGTCTACTTATATCTTCCTTTTTTATTCTCTCACTAGATTATTGGATGAAGAAGATGACCTCCTTGTTATTGATACAATGCTTCTTCCTTGCTTCACACACCTTTATATAGGCTCTCCTAAGTGAAAGTAGTCACTTTGAATCCATACAATCCTTTAAAAGTCACCACCCATCCCAAAGATGGTTGTGTGCCCTTCACTCTATCTTGGATATAAGACACTTGTTCCTTCTAATCCACTCTAAGATTCTTGAAGTCAATAGTCATATCTTGGAGCTTTGTGTAAATGTTTCCTTCACATGCCAACATCCTTGAATATTTATGTCAAGACTTCCATGCAATCACATGATTTCATCAATCTGCACCTCATGCGCACAAGTCTAGTGCATCCACCTCTTCACTTTTCTCTTGCCTTTCCCTTTTCTTTGTGTGTAACAACATCCATGTGCATTGATTAGCTTGATTTCTGCACAATTGAACCCTTGAGCACCCTCTACAAGTGAATGAATCCCTCACATGCATTTATGCAAGTCTTGGGCACTATGCCTTGAAAATCATGTGGACTTTTTTTTGAATGAAACCTATGCATCAAACATCATTCTACATATAATCTCCATGCATTCTTTCCTCAGCTTCAAAAACTTGCCAAGTCGGCCACAACCAATGCCAACACCTTGCACAATTGTTCTAATTCACATTTGCACAAAATTTGAAAATACCCACATGTGGCCCTTTAACCCACAAAGCTACACACTTGTGCACAACCAAAACCATGTTAGAACTTTATTTGAAATAAAGACTTAGATATTTTTGGTGATACAAGATTGCATTAAGCTAGGGATGCTCCCACATAAAATTACAACAACATTGTTTGAGTATCACCAGGAGTACAACCAGTGTATTTTCATTGAGTTGATATGGCAATAACTACTTGTTAGAAACTACCCATTTTTTACATGTGAGTTTGTGAAAAATCAAAGTGTGGATAAATGTATGTAAAAAATTCATCCTTGTCTCCCTAGGTGAGTTGAGGTACATGCTTCACTTATGTATTATTTTATTGTAATGTCCCCTTCTCAAGATTAGAGCTGTTAAAGACCCTTAACCTATTTTCTTGTTGTTTCCTATAGGCTAAGGGAAGGAAGGATTAAAGGGAAACATGGTTATTTTATAAGTTGCCAAAAAGTACTTATATTGGCAAACTTTTCCTAATTTTGACTTAATGAGGGGACCTTTTTGTCATGATCAAGTTAGCCCTTAAGTGATAATTATAAGGAATGGATTTTTGAATATTCAAATCCCTTCCCCAAGGGGAGCACCCCTTTTTGAGATTGATTTTGGAGGGAAACAATATAAAAGAAGGAAAGGAGGTTCATTTTTGGTCTCATGTCATTTTAATCAACTAAAATTCACAGTTTGAGCAACTTGCTTATGCTTTCAACTCTAGAGAACAATAACTCTCTTTGGTATTTAGATATTGAGGATGAAACCCTTCAATGTTCAGTAGGTGCTTTCATTTAGAGGTCATATTTGAGCAGGAATTGGCAAATTTCAAATCTATGGCATCTTTCAAGTGGAGCGCAATAGTTGGGTAGCTTGTTGAGATGGTGTGTAGCTGTAATCAGCCCTTGCAAGGGAAATGACTCAGTTGGGAGCTCTCCCCTAGGGCAATTGCTATGTACCTAGGGATATGATATATTAATGTATATGGGTTGATGGAGATGCCGACATGTGGCACACATCCCTTTAGTTAGTTATATGGGTACAATATATTAGGAAAATAGAGTAACTTATGGAATTACTACATTGGGTAATGGTAGGCCTACATTGGGATTAGGAGGTTACCCATCCATGGGTTAGATAGATGTCTATATATAGGAGATGATTATCATGGTAAAGATATATATGGTACATAGCAGTAATGACCCCCTTTAAGGGTTTGAGATTGTAGTTTTTGGGGCAATTTGAAATTGATTTTAGTGTTTGATCATACACTCCAATTGGTATTTTTATAATATTTTCTAGCTATATATTTGATTCAAGAAATAAAATCTTGAGGTATTTTATATGGTTGTACTTCTCTTAATTTTTGCAAGGGCTTGTGGTAATTAAAGATTGAATTTTGATCTAAAATAATTATTTACAGAATTCTAAAACTTTTTGTGGTTAGGGTTTGATAAAAAATCAAAATTTGTATTTTATTTCATGGGTTTGTAGTGATTTCCATAATTGCTAAATTTTGTCCTAAGTGAGAAATTATAGTGGCATCAGAGCCTATCTACTGGCCAGTTGTGGGGTTGAGTAGTTTGCAAGGTTGCCTACATGCCAAATAGTGACAGAGAAGTTAGATATTATGAAAGAGTGAAACGAAAAGGGCTGGAACATCCCAGGGAAGGGTTTAAACAACCAGGGCACAATAATATGGATGATTCAAATGCAAATCATGTTTGATTTGAGAAGTTCACTCAAAATCAAGCATGTATGACAAATATGATGGCTGAGATAATTCACACCATGTGGGCCTTGAACACTTTTCGTCCATCCAACAGTGAAAGGAGTGCCTCAAGAGCCTATTATAGCTTAGAATTGCACCCTTGTGAGAGATTTATTTAGGCTCCCTCACTTCTAGCTACAAGCATGGGAACAACTTCAGGATGTGGGTATCCATGGTGAGGTTAAACCTCTAGACTTTATATGAGGCTAGTTTCTTAGGGGTTTCACTTCAAAGCTTGATCTCACATTAAAATCTACTATCTACTAAGGAAAAGGGGAAGGATGATGACTGAAAAGAAAATCTAAGCTAAGTGAGGTGATGCACCAAAAGAAGTGATCCCTTGGTCTAGGAAAAGAGCCAACTATTGATGAATCCAAACAAGACACAAGTTATTTTGGTTTTGCCTCAAGGCCATAGGCATGGAGATTTTGCGTAGAGGTTGGAGAGAATCCTTACACTTTGAAGGATAACAAAATAGGTATAAGGGGAGACACTATGAACTAGTAACACTCCAAAGGAGCTCGACACACAAACACTTCATGCAATCCTGCACAAAACTGAGAGGACTAAATGCAAGGTGCTGGAATAAATCATAGGTGATGAATAACAATCATACATTCTTCAAAATGAAACCAAATGTGCACACTTATTTTAATCAAAAATAGAAAATTCTTCCTTGTATTGCTTCAAAAGAGTCTTTTACAAAGCAATTTCTATAGAGTGATTCTATCACCAATCTAGAGATAATTTTCTTGGCATGAAAGCCTCTATTTATATAGAAAAGGGGGAAGAGAGAAGGGGAAGAGAGAAGAAGTCATCAATGGTAGGAAATCTAACATTGCACTTTTTTATTGCCCCTTAATGTGCCACTCAGGATCACCAGACAATACTCTCGAGCCCCTTCCATCTTTAAGACTTTCTTTGGCACGTTTGAAAAGTCATGTTGTGAGCAACTGGAATGTTTCTTCTTGGCGTGATTTATTTAAGCATCAAATAATAATTTCAAGCAATGAACCATTGCATATGAGAGCCTTCATAACTTCTAGCTACCAGCTACTCGGACTCTCTCATGTTTATTAAACATCCTTGTGCCACTTGTCCTTTATTAATTGACCCTTTCTACTCTAATTATGCCACATGGTAGCTTCCCATTTGTTGTATCATGATTCTTGTGTTTCTAGACCAAGCTTAAGTCGAGCCCTTGGAAAATCTTGATTTACTCTATGTAGAGTAATTTGGGTTCTTTAAACTCTCCAACTTTGGACTTTCCCAGATCCTTCACTTATAAATCCTTTTAAGTAGAGTACTTGGAGAAACCCAATTTAATCTATGTAGAGTAGTTTGGGTTCTTCAAGTCTACTTACTTTGGGCTTGTCCATCTTGAAGTCTTCTCAATTTGTTATTTCCCAAGCCTTAAGACTTCAAGCTTTTCAAACCTAATTACTTCTAATGGATAGTCACTTATCATGATTTTAACATCCATTGGCTCATCATTTCCTTTGGACACTTGGACTCGAGTTTCTTTTTTGGCTTATTTCTTTTAGGCAAATCTCCCTGTTGACCAATTTTTGGTCTTGTAGGCCAAAATTGGACACCACCTCCTTTCTTATTGTAAGAGTCATTAAATCCATGTTCTGACTAGTTCATCCCTCAACTGCCTTATGCAAAATTTTCTCTGTCAGATCATTTTTCATAAAAAACCAAGTTTTTTCCTCTTTTGCTTGCCAAGTGCATTTTAGGTTTGATGGGTGACTTTACTTGTAAAAAATTCATAAGTAAATCCACTTTCAAACCTCAATTTGGTCTTGGATGATTTGAAATACAAGTGAATTACTTCAGAGGGCTTTCCATCAATAAAATGAACCAAGTGGAAAAGTTGAAAGGTCATTTGCAGGATTCTCGAAGGGTATGTACCCTTGTGGGGGGCACTTAGATGACAAATGAGATCTTTACAATTCTTCCAAAAAGCAATTTTACAGGGTAAGGATCCCTTGCATGTGTCAAGTGATGAATAAAGTGGATCTTTTCAAAAGTCCAAAGAGTAAATTTGGGCTTGAATTGCCCTTGTAGAGGGCAGTCGATTAACACATGTTGGGTGAATATTTTGTCTTCAACTAACTGAAGGCAAAATGGGTATATCAGCCACAATGTAATGAGATAAATCTCTCCTCAAAACAAGGGGAGGTTCCCTATAAACTATTATAAACTAATATAAACTAAAAATAAACTCAGGGGTGAGACCATACCATCCATTTCTCTTTTTTCAAAAATGATGTTTACAAAGTGAAAGAAAACTTCCTTGATATAAACTGAATCCACAAAAAACCCACGAGAATACAAAGCCTATTATAGCTTCTTTTATTGATTTAGAACTTATATAATAGTAGAATGAAGTGCAGCCCAAAGTCTCTACCAAAAACTACAACAAAGTATATGACCACAAAAGATAAAAGTAGTTCAAAGCCTTTCCAATATCCTTTGTACTAAAACATAAAATACAAACTAAAGATAATTATAATAGCGCAAAGTCTCCATAACCAACTTCAGAACATCTTTCAGATTATTTTCACTCACTCTACTTATTTAATCAAATAGATGAAATGGTATTAGGAAAAAGACATAAGAACTATTTCTTAAATAACACAAGTTATTCTAATACAAAGTTTGAAAAGTCACTTGCTTTCTCATTCATTCAATAAAATATGATTTATAATCTAAGCTCAAAGTCTCAAAAGGCATTTCAATTTGGGCAGAGTTTTTGCTTCTAATCACCAAAAGATATCCCTATTACAAAAGAGGCTCTCCTTATTTATAGGGAGAGGCCTTGAAGAAATAGAAAAGCTTAAATACTTTGACTTAGTCAAAGATAGGAGTCCTTATTGACTTTAGACTTTCCATATTTTTACATGTAATTACACATGACAAAAGTACGTGTGAAAATATCCAAAGCAGTTACAAAAATGCATTTGAAAAATGGAAATTAAACCAAGGATAGTTTCAACTTCTATCCTTTTTTTTTTTCATGTGAGCATTGTACATGGTGATAGTTGCTTGTATCTTGATACTGTCTGGAGTAACAGTATTCTTGAAAATCACCTTAGCCCTGACTATGGCATCTCTCCCTACTGTGATCGATTTTGCATGGCTAGTTAACCTAGTTTTTAGATTATCTAGAGTTAACTAATTATCTAGAATATTGTCCACAGAGGCTACTGAGAATGCCTTATCTTCAAATTCCTTCTGGAACATACCTTCAAATTCTTGAATCATTTCTTCTACTGAAAGGAATTGGTTGTCTTATGATGTAAGCTTGCAAGGCAGCTCCTCTAATTTATGCAAAAGACTGATATCACTTTTTTCACTAAAATCCTTTGATGATTCGAGGTCACTGATCAATTCTTTGAGCACCCGAATCCTATATATCAATGCTTCTTTAGTTTTAGTGTAAGAGTCTCTATAAGCAATGACACCAATTGATATTAGAGTACCCATTTTTAACTTCCTCATATCCATCCACTTGTCAAAATACTTCTTTATACTTTTAATATCTTGAGAACTAATAGTAATAAGATCATCCAATTTTGCTCTTATTTTTCTCATTTTACATATTTTCTCACACAACTATGTGAGCAAAGAAATTCCTTATGCATGCATCTTGTCCAAGTACTCTTCAAGTACTTTTCCCTTGAGATAGGTCTTTTCCACTTTTTGAATCATGGGGTCTTCTATGAAAATAGCTTTTGGAGTTACTATTTCTAGAGTGAAGGTGATTCTCCTTATCACTGCAGTCAATTGCTCCACCATCTCTTTGTAGCAATCCTTCATCTCTTTCTTTCTATCAAATTTCTAGATCAAGATGCCCATAGCTAACTGCATATCACTCTTGGCATTCGCATGAGTTATTTCACCCAATTCAACTCTAGAGATAGAGTAATCAGTTATATCCAAATTTTCAATAACTACATCCTATGGAGATCTTGCAATTTCTAAAAATTTATGTCCTTTATCCCTAATCATCTTTGAAAGAATCTTTAGCTTTTTTAGATCCTTGGATTTTATCAACATCAGCTTATTGAAATCAAAGTCATCTAGAGAGATGGATTGTTTCTTCCTTTTGGGCGTATAAGATGAAAACCAAGGTGGGAACATAGAAGTACTTATATTAGGATCAATCTCTATTGTTGGCACTACTAGAGTTACACTTGCACTAGTAGTGGAAAAAATAGGTAGAGTATCAGTAAAAACTACACCTTTTGCTGAGTGATCAAAAGTAGAACTATGTTGAATATCAAAAGATAGGGATGACAAACTAGGAATTGATCTTGAGGAATGAAGAATATCTATAAAAGTGCTTTGAAGGTTATCAAAAATTACCCTAGAAGGAGAGAGTGATCCAGAAGAGGGAACACTAGTTGGAGAAGTAGGTGAAGGAACTATAACAGGTGTGTTAGGCCAGGAAGAAAAGATTTTTATTCCTTATTAAACATTCCCTTATGGAGATAGTTTCCTCTCCTCATTGATTTGTAGGCCTATCATTAGTTTTCATCTATTTTATTATTGGTTCCTCGGTGCTTTACTTCTCAACTTCTATATCTGTTGTTTCTGACTCTTTTTCCATAACTTTTGATTTCTTCATCACAAAGATGATCTTAGGTTTATGTGGCCTCGAAGAAGAAGGAACATCACTTTTATTATTCATCTTATTTTCAACTCTTCTTCTTATTTCCTTTTGAAATTTAGCTTTTGATCCTGTGATGAACTCTTTCAAATTGATTCCCTTATTCATTAACCAGTCATTGGTGTTTGCCAATATTGGTTCAAATCTTTTCCTAAAGGATTTTAACTCTTTTTGTGACCATTAGATTGGGAGAAGAGGGGCACTGGTGACTTGTTCAGCATGGTATCTATTATTGATCAAATCTCCATCATCCACTAGATTCTCAAGGATATCAACAAGTCTCAAATATTCTATCTGCTCAGGAGATAACTTGTTGTGGTCTATTTTTTTGACATCTTTTGTAGTCCTCAGATCTACCCAAACATCTTCAATTATAGACTCATGAAACTAGGTTTTTCTCATAATTATGTCCTTTACACCCCTGTAATCAAAATTTGGTCTCCTTTTGAAATGTTTCATGGCTACAAGTTGTATTTCAGTTTCCATAACTCTAGGTTTTCCAGCAGCTAAAACTAACAACTTGTCAATTTCAATTATGAATCTAAAATTAGGCTTCTTGAATTCTATCTATTTATTATGTACGATAATTATTTGCCTACATAGCTCCATCAAGACCAATTTTTTTGAAGGGAATTTTATAAGTATATAGGCATTACCTTGGAAAAATCCAACCCGTAGGTATGAAAAAGAAAGAAATTGTAAGAACATACATCTAAAATCATTCACAACTGCCTAGGCCTCATCGGATATTCTCCTTTATTCTAATTAAAGATCAAATAAACACAAAAATATAGCAAAGAAAGTGTCATTTACTCTCCTAAAATGATGAATAGAACCCTTCAATGTCAGCTGAGAGTAATATTGATACACTGGGGTTACTCTCCTATCTCCTTCTGATGTTTAACTTGGAAAAGTTTTCATTGAAGGTGCAATATACACCAGGTAGGAAGTCATATATAATTTGGAGGTAGTAGATACCTTCTTCAATTACTCATGTCGAGCTTTACTGATTTGTTCTCCTCAGAAGATGACTTATTTGCCTTGGAGAATTATCTTAATAAAGAGATACATTCATTTGTGAAACTATGAGGAAGAAGGCAAACCTCTCGCCTTGCTAAGAAGAATGATTGGGTCATTAACTTCTATAAAGTCACTTCTAGAAAAGATCCATGGCCATTTTGACAATTTTGCCCTTGGAGTCTTGAGCCATTTATTGTTGATTACTTTCTTTGCTCTTTTGAAATCTTTGTCATATTCCCTTTGTGCTTTGATGAAATCAAGCTTTAATATTTTAGTAGCAGGAGGACATATGAACACTTTGTCGATGAACTCAGGGTCTAGTCTAATCACCACATTACCATTAATATCTAACACAGCCCTGGTATCCTTATTGTAGAACTAAGTGCACTAAAGAACAAACTCTGTGTTGTGAGCTGCTACAAGGAAAGAAGATACTAGATAAATATTAGTTTTGATTATCTTCTTCATTTCATGTTTGGGATTGCTTGATTTAGTTCTCTCCATGAATTCAGCCATATCTACATGATTGATCTCTATATCTCTAATATCATTGACATTAGAAGTTATCAAGGTGATTGGAAAAACACCTTGATACTTGTACTTCATTGTCTTTAATTTCTTCAGAAAAATCTTAATCATCTGGAAGAGCTCTTTTCGAAAAGATGTCGATGAAAAAGGATCCACAAGAAAAATTGTAACAAAATTCATGATCATGCAATCAGGGAAAATATTAGCAATCTAGGAAAATTGCATGTCGATGATCATGACCATGGGGATGCGCTTGATAGGGCTAAAATATGAGCAGGCTAAAAAGTCAATGGAAAGCGGACTCAAAAAAGTGAAAATTCAAAATTTTCCAGAGTTAAGAAATCTAAAAAAATGTATGCAGGGGCGGAAAAAAATTTCACCCTTACATATGAAGGGGGGATCGGTGGCAAAAATCATCGATGTAGCATGTTGAGGTGGAAAGTCCATTTATGCATAGGTAATAATTTTCTTCACCTTTGCATGTTGAGTTTGAGCAGTGGCAACAAAAATTGCTGCTTGTGTACATGAGGTACAATACGTACGTAAGGGCAGTGATTTTTGTTGCCATTACATGGATGGGAAGGTATTGTGTAAAGATAGTGAAAATCACTGCCTTTATATGAATAAACTCGATCGATGATATTTTTGAATTTTTTAAGCTTTTGCCTAAGACGTCTCTTTAAGAAAGAGAGGGAGGAGGAAAAAAGACAAATAAAACCTATAAAGGAGAAAAAAGGGGAAAATTGAACCTTTTAAAGAAAAGAAAAAATAAAATAAAAGCTTAGAAATAAAAGAGAACATAAAACCTACCTGGTAAATCAAAATCTTGCGCTTAAAGTTGGCAAAATTGCAATCCCACTCATTTGCGCTATTGACTATTATAGGGAGGGGGAGTAGACAACACAAAATAATTAAAATGAGATACAAATCAATATTTTAATGACTCAAAACTGATGCCAACCACTTGACGTGTGCAGTCATAAATGTCATGCATGAAAATCAAGGTCATACAAGGGCAATGAAAATCACCGCTCTTGCATGTAGAGGTGAAAAATATGTAAGGGTAACAAGAATTACCGCTCCTACATGAGAGGGCCAAAAAATGCAAGGGCAATGATTTTTGCAACTCTTACATGGAAAAAAAAGGCAAAGGGTGTAAGGGTGATAAAAATTGCTGCCTTTACACAAAACTAAAAGCAACATGCAATAACAACAATTTCTACTGACTTTGCATGTAAAAAACAAAAATAACTCTTGAAAATTTATCAGAGTTTGACATTTTTATTAGATCAAGATCGCAAAGAGTTTCATGTTTTTCAAGAAATCGTGATGAGAGAAAGTTGTGAACTTTTCAAAGATGTTAGCCAACTTCACCTGAGAACAAGTGAAACTTGGTCTTGAATGATGAACTTAGAGTAAAAAATATGAAACAGATAAGTTTCATAGGGGTTGTCTAAAAAAATGAGCGTAGCTGATTTTAAGAACAATAACTGGCTCCAACTAGGGAACTTCCATCGATTTGAACTTTAAAATGATTGAAAAGAGTAGAAACTAGTCTCTAAGTGCCTTCATCCATATTATTATGCCACAGAGTCAAGCTATTAAAAAAAGACAAAAAACTAAATAAAAATATAAAACTATACATGTGTACAAATGAACTCATATGATACTTCAAGGATTGAAGTATTTTAGATGTTTCTCACTGTGAGGTAGTGAGAATGGTGTTTCATCTTGATATTATAGTAAAAAACTATTTTCACCATAGATTTGATGAATGGCGAATGGGCCTCTCCACAAGGAATCAATTTTTTTATGCATTCCTTTTGGTTCTCTCCTCTTATCCCACAACAAGACTTGATCTCTAATCTGAAAATCATGAATCCTTGATCTCTTGTCAAAGATTTTCTTTACCTAATTTTGATGTGTAGTAATACGTTCCACTACCATAGTTCAATGCTCTTCTAGTTTAGTCAAACACATGATCCTTTTATCAATAGAATTTTTAAAAGTTGGATTTTTGACTACCTTTACCAACTTTAGTGCTGGTAGTTCTAAGGTGATTGGTATCTCAATGTTCAAACCATATAGAAGTTGAAATGATGACATACCTATTTCCCTCTTAGGCATAATCTTGTCTACCTACAAAGCATCGAACAATACTTTATGCCAAGTTCTCTGATTGTCATCTACTAGTTTCCTAATAATAATAATCAGGTTCTTGTTGCTTGATTTTGCTTGATCATTTTTTTGTGGATAATAGTCAAAGGAGTGGGAAAGAATAATCTCATAATAGTAGAAAAACTTAGTAACCTCATGAGAAGAGAAATAAGTATCATTGTTTGTTACAATCTTGGTTGAGACTCCAAACTAGGAAATAATATTTTTTTAAGGAAATTACATACCACTTCTGAATTAGTATGCTTAGTTGGAATCGCTTCCACCCACTTGATAAAATAGTCCATCATGATGAGAACATAGTCATGTCCAACACTTAAAGATGAGTTCACAGTGCCAATGAAATCAATAACCCATTGTTTAAAAGGTTCTTTAATCACCATTAGCTTGAGAGGTAATGTGACCAATTTAGGTTTCTCAATGAACTGTTGACACAACTCACACCTATGTACTTAAGTGTACGCATTTTGAAATAGTGTAGGCCAATAGTATCTAGTTCATAAAATCTTGTGAGTTGTCACAGGTGCAAAAAAATATCCTCCACAAGCCAAATTATGGAAGGACTCTAAAAGTTTACCTTATTGCACCTTATCCACGCAACAAAAAAATACCCCATCAAGGCTTCTTTTGTATAAACTATTATCCTACAAGACATAGCTAGTAGCCTTTAACTTAACATTCTTTTTTTCTTTATAAGATAGGTGAGTATGACACTCACCATAGATAAAGAAATGAGTGATATTAGAATACCACTCATCAGTAGTAGTGATAAAGAGAACTGTAGACATGTCTTCAACCTCTATTTCTTCATGTCCTATTTTTTTTAATATGTTATCAGCAATTAATTGGTAGAGACCTTTTCCCTATACAAGCTTAGTAGGTTTGATATCAAGATCAAACTCTTGAATTTTAGCAATCCAATTACCCTTTTTAGTACCAAACTTTTGTTGAGTTAAAATGGAGTTCACTATCGTATCAGGCACTAGAACAATAATATGTAAATTCAGGATATAAAATTTGAAATATTTTACTGCCTTAACCATGGCATAAGCATGCTTCTCTATGTTTGAATATTTTAATTCATGAGCTTTTAGAGGATAACTCATAAATGATATGAGAAATTCCACACTTTCTTTGTTTTGTTAAACCAAAATAGCTGAAAGTGTATGTTCAGAAGCATAGCTATATACTATGAAGTTTTTGGTATAATCTGGACAAACCAAGATTGGATCATGGGTGATAGCTTTCTTGATATCTTTGAATGTTGACTTGTCTTCTACAGTCCAATAGAAAGTAGCTTTACCCTTCATCATGTTAATAATGTGATGAGTCTTGTTTGCGAATTCTAAAATAAATCTTCGTAAAAAATTCACCTTTCTAAAGAAAGAATGAACTACAATCTTACTAGCAGAAAGAGTAAGATTTTGGATAGTTTTAACTCTTTTTGAGTCAATTTTTATGCCTTCTCAGGATACAGCATGACTGAGAAGTTTACCTTCTATAACTCTAAAAACTGACTTCTTGAGATTAAGAGAAATACCATTTTATCGACAGCATTCCAGCACTTATTATAAATGATGCACATTATCAGGACAATGTTTGGAAAAAATGGTCAAATCATCAAGATATACCACAATAAACTTCTCTATTTTGTCTCTAAAGGCAGGAAGGTGGTGCGAACATTGATCAAAATAAAAAGTATTCTGTGATATGCAAATATGCCCCAAGGTGTAGTGAAAGTGGTTTTATATTGATCTACTTCATTGACTTCCACTTGATTATACCTAGAAAAACCATCTAATATTGATAACATTTCTGAGCCATTCACTATTTGCAATACTTGATCCATGATGGGTAAGGGGTAGTTATCCTTTAGTGAAGATTGATTTAAGTTTCTAAAATCAACACAGATACAAATTTCTCCATTATTTTTTCTTATAGAAACTATATTCACAATCCAAGTGGAATGATGAATTAGAAAAATTATTCTAGCATTTAACATCTTTTAGATCTTGAAAAGGATAGTACCTGATATTTTGAGGTTGTATTGCCTTTATTTTTGCTTATGAGGCAATGACCCAACCTTAAGAGGAATTTCATGTTGAATTTCTTTAGGCTTGAGATATTTTAAATCATCATAAGAATATGCCAAAACATCAATGTAACGATGAAAAAGAGTAATGAATTTGATTTTTTTATCAGAAGTGCAACAATTCCCAATGTTGACCATTTTGGAATTTTCTTTCATACTTAAATTTATTTGATTAAACTCCTTGGAAGAACTTGAATCTATTTGTCATTGCTTGATATGCATGTCATGCTTATCAAATAACTTCTCAAGAGAAACTAAATTTTTTAGAATTTTATTTTCTTTGAGTTGAAATAACTCTTCACCAATTTTTGAATATATTTCAAGAACTTATTCTCATGGTGGAGATTCACTACCTTCAAAATAAAGTTCCTCAAAGCTATTCATCTTTTCTAGAAAAGTGATGATTTGACTATCACCATTAAACACCTACTAATGGTTGGCATTATCAGGTACACTTGGTCGAAAAACCAGCTTAATAGTGTACTTGTTCCCTTTAAAATCTTTATGAGGAACCATGAGGGTTGTGGAGACAGCCAATGAATCTGCATGATTATTAAACTCTTTTGGCACTGTAGAAATATTGAAAGCATCAAAACTTTCTATGCAGTCCCATACAAGGTTGTGATAATGTCATAATCTTTCATTTTTAGTTTGATATAGATTTCTTATTTGACAAACCACTAATTCAGTATCTCTTCGATCATGAAGAATTTTAACACCTCTAGCATGAGTAACTTTCAATCCAAGTAACAAAGATTCATACTCAGTGGTGTTATTGGTATTGTTGAACTGCAACTTATATGAATAAGGAAAAAAAATTATTAAGGAGATATCAAAACAATTCAACTTCAAAACTAGTAGAAGAGTAGCTGCCATCAAATTCTAGAATCTAAACATTATTAAAATTTGATTTCCTTAAAGATTTCTCTTTGTTGGCGAGAGAAGATTCTTTCTTACCTAAAATTTTCTTTAACATTTTTTCTGATTTTCTATCTAAATTTTTTGAATTGTCACCTAATGAACTTTCATCTGGGAAGCTAAAAATCTCTTCAGTGGTCAGAAAGTAATTACCCATTCCTGACGATTCAAATAAAATTTGAGCTACAGGGTCTAATGTTTGGGTGACTATATTTTGACTTTTTCTCAGGAAGCAATTTTTGCATGACACCTTTAACAAGTATCTTTACTTCAGTTAGATTTATATTCAACTCTCTACCTACGTCTTTACAAAAATTACATCTAAGTAGAATGCCATAAGAGGCTGGAACATTGGCCACTAAGATTGTCATTTTAATTTTTTTATCTAAAAAAGTTGTAAATATAAATTGAGCATCTTTGATTTAACCCAAAAGTGATACTTGCTTATTTTTTATGGAGAAATATCTCCTAAATGTCTTAGTTAAAGTAAGGCCAAGAGAATCTGCTACTTTAGTGGGCATAACATTATCAGAGGCTCTAGAGTCTATTATATAGTTGCTCAACTTATGACCATTTATCAATAGAGAAACATAAAAAGGTTCTATTTTTCTAGGGGCAATAAGAGGAGTAGCGACAAGATTCTTTTGGATAGATTTCTTCTTTGAGGGATCATGAGTCACTTTTAGAAAATCTTGTCCTATAGAGACAGATTTGTTTTTGATGTATTCAACCAACCTATCAATTGTTTAGGATTGCTTGTAAGTACTCAATTTTAGACATTTGGATCTTAGTCTTCTTAACATGATCAATTATATCGAATAACTGAAATGAACTAAAAATAAAGGAAGGAAGTCCATCATTCTAGTTTTTATTTAATCTGGTACTAGTCTGAGAAACTGAAGTAGAAGGTATAAAAGTGTTTGAGATACTTTCTTGTTGATCATCGGGTCTTTTGATTGGAAAGGTAGTGAAGTCCCCCATTTAACAATTGAGATTGATGGCTGAGATTCTTCTCCTACTTTTTCCTTATCAGCTTGTTGAGTTGACTAATTGTGGGACCTAGTAAAAACAACATATGATCCATCAAACACTTCTCTCTTTTTTTTATCTTTATCTTGGTAATTCAAAAAATTAATGTTAGAATCACCAGCTAATTCTTCTTCTCCTTTTGCAAAGAGATTAGCGTCATCTTCTTGGTCCAACTCAGGTTGGAAAGAAAAATCATATTTAGCTTCATGACAACCAACTACTAAGTTGATCGGTGTTGCTTCAATGGTAAACTTCCCCTATGTGGGAGGAAGATGATTGGATTTCCCTTGATTTTTGATAGCATTGCTTTGATATGAATGGTTGAGAAATGTTCTTTTTGGTATATCCCGATAAGAAAGAGTAGACATACTTTGAGACATTTGCCTTTTCAAAGCTAGCAATTTATTTGCTAACATTTACACCATAGGATTAGTAGTGCTTGTAGAAGAACTTTCAGTAGATGAGAAAAATTTATTTTTATTAAAATCTTTTCTTATCTTACCTACCAGAATAAAATCATCTTTGACCTCAATAGCCAAAATCTGAGTTGAAAAAAGATTTATAGGGCTAGTCCACCTCAACAGAAAACTTACTTCGAGAAGTTAAGAATTGATGAAAAAGCACTTAAGATTTTTTAGTGTTGGCTGAGTGATGGTAGGGATCTAGTTCTTTATCTTATTGAATTTATCAATGAAGTCTTGCATAGGCTCATGAGGCTCCTTCTTCATTTATGTAAGCTGGGCCAACAAAGCATGAGCATTTTCTGTGAGTTTAAACTTAGTCTCAAACTTAGCCTTAAAAGTATTTCAATCTGTTATAGTCTGAGCTTAGAGATGATAAAACTAATCTACAGTAGCACCTTGCAATTTTTCTGCAAATAGTCTTACCACTATATCCTCATATTCAATATCTATCACACTACATGCTATGCAAAAAGCTATAATATACTCATCAGGATGAACTTTCTCATCACTATGGAACTTTAAAAAATTCTTTCTTGAACTACGAGGTAGTTCATGTAAATGTGGAGTTAGATTGAGAGAGCCAAAAGTGTTACCCCAAGGACCTTAGGCTGCCATGATGTGATGATTAAAAAGAGGGATAAAACTTTTGTGGGGTATGTATAGACAAAACTCTGCTAGCACTAGAACTAGAAGCTTCGCCTAGTATTAGAGATCTGACATTGGTGGGAGGAAAACTTCTAGTTCATTGGAGATGAGATTGTAGAGGAAAAAGATCAAAATTACTTTGTCTCACCAACTCAAATACAAGATCAACAATACTTTGAGTTCTTTGGCTTTGTCTATACCATAGATATACCAAAGTGTAGAATGAAAAAGAACTAGAAATACTTTAATTTGAAGTTTGAGGCTTCAAAGTGCACATTTGTATCCCTAACAAAGTTGCCAAAAAATATTGGGTGAATATTTTGTCATCAACTAACTAAAGGCAAAATTGGTATATCAGCCATAGCGTAATGAGATAAATCTCTCCTCATAGTAAGGGGAGGTTCCCTATAAACTAATATAAACTAAAAATAAACTCAGGGGTGAGAGACCGTACCATCTATTTCTCTTTTTTTAGAAATAATTTTTATAAAGTGAAGGAAAACTTCCTTGATATAAACTGAATTCATAAGAAACCCATGAGATTACAAAGCCTATCGTTGCTTCTTTTACTAATTTATAACTTATATAATAGTAAAATGAAGTGCAGCCCAAAGTCTCCACCGAAAACTACAACAAAACATATGACCACAAAGGATAAAATTAGTTCAAAGCCTTTCCAATATCTTTTGTACTAAAACATAAAATACAAACTAAAGATAATTATAGTAGCACAAAGTCTCCATAACCAACTTTAAAACATCTTTTAGATTATTTCTGCTCACTCTGCTTATTTAATTAAATAGATGAGATGGTATTAATAAAAAGATATAAGAATTATTTTCTAAATAACTGTTTCTATGCAAAATTGCTTTCTACCTTCAAAGAAGAAATAAGAAACTAAAAGAAATGGTCAAGGCTAGAAGATACCTGATAAAGTCGTGCGCACCGAAATCAGACGTTGAAAGATTCTCCTCTTTGGCTGTGGAAGAATGACACCTGAAAAGAAAAGAGACTGAAACACGAAAAAATGTTAGTCAAAGATATGGTGGGCTGTCAGGCGAACGCCCGATCTCAGAAGTACGAAGACTTCCTAGAAGGATATCAACCCATTGATAAAAAATGCGTACCTGATAATGAATTAAAATGTTCTGTGCAATCGCCGATGTCGGTCTCTATAGTGCCGGCGTCGGTTAGAGAAAGTGCCGACGTCGGTTAAAGTGCCGGCGTCGGTCGGGGTAATGACCGGCGTCGGTCGGGGCAAGTTCTGGACAGAGTTTGGACGAATTGTAGAAGGTCTGACATATTTGGGATAGGATCTGGTCAAGGTTGGGACAGGGTCGGGACAGGGTCTGATCAAGGTAATGTCGAGTCTAGACAGGGTCTGGGGGTTTTGGTCGAGTCTGGACGGAGTTATAGACTGGGATAGTGGGCAGAGATGTAAGGAAGGGACTCAGGGCTCAAGTCTACGCTCTGAAGATTTGAGACGATAGAAATAACAAACAAATAATAACCAAAAAGAAATAAAACAAACAGAAGAAATACTTACCTGCCAGAAGACACGATAAAAGCTATGATTGAAGTCGTTGAAGTGTTGCTGTAAGTTGATCGAAGCGAATGCAGATTGGTTGAATGCTGGAGTTGGTTGATCGCCAGAGCTAATTGATTGCCATAGTTTTGTGAATGTCAGAGTTCAGGGGTCTATTGATTGATTCGAATGGTTTTGCTGATGAAGGCGTGGAACGGTTCGAGAGATGGTTCGATAACCGATCGGGAAACCGAATGATAACTGAAAATGGGTAATGGTAAGGTGACCGACGTCGGCAGAATTGCCGACGTCGGCCGATAAGTGACCGATGTCGGCGACGTCGGCCGGGTAACGACCGTCATCGGTAGATGCAGAATGGGGATAGAGTCTAGCTTTATCTCTGTGCTCCTTTTTGCATGCTGCCAGGGTCGAGGCTAGTGGAAGAAATGATCGGCAAAGGTTAAATAGGCGAAGAGGAAGAAAACGGGGGATGACCAGGGGAGTCGACACGATTTTGGTGTCTACATTTGCCCCTTTTTGTCTTGTTGGTTGTTCTGGACGAACTGCAAGACAAAAATAGGAGTGATTGCCCCAGGTGTGGGATAAGGTTGATTTCATCTTGTTGGTTGTTCGAATGAACTGCAAGACAAAAATAGGTAGCAAATTGCCCCGATTATGGATGAGGTATTCCCCCTCAAAGCAGGAGTCGAGGGAAGGGAACTGGGAATCGGGTGCTGATTTGACAAAGAGTGGATGAAAAAGGGGTGAGGGTGAATGTTGCAAAAGTCGTGATTGTGCGCATACCACTGCACGAGATGGTTAGGTCAAAGTGTCACAGGTCAAGGGTCGAGGAGTGCCAAAATTAAAATAACCGGGCCCCAGCATTTAGTCGTCTGCTGATCGGGTTATTCAATCGAAGCTGAAACTCCAAATGGGTCATCGTGTTCCAAGTATCCCAGGCTCAGGAAGTGCTCCTAGAAACATGAAAAAGCCACAAGTAGTGTGGATCAACCGGCTTGTGATCCTATACTTGTGAGGGTCCAAAAAGGTCTGCGCACAATTTTACTAACCAGTCATGAGGTAGCATACATGCAAAAACAACCAAGGCAACAATGTCTTGGAAGTGGTCAAGGTCGGAGGAGATAGGTATGATCTCCAATGGTTGGTGGTCGAGGGGAGGAATAGGCGAAAGGATGTGGCCGAGCTAACCCCAAAAGACCCCATGTCGACTGAGTGCTGCCTACATAGCCCTGGTGATAGGGCCTCAGGCCAATGTAGTTCTCCCTAGAAGGGAGGGAGGGATAAAGGGATGAAATTGGTTGTGGTCAAGGGCAAGGTTATGGTTAAAAGAAGGAAAGAAGGTTTGTCCATCAGAGAGACGAACAAACGAAAATGGTCGAGTTAACCCCAGAAGACGGTCATGTCATCTGAGTGCTGCCTACATAGCCCCTACAGAAGGGCCTCAGACCAATGTAGTTCAGACAAAGGGTTCGAGTGGTAGACAGGTGGTCAAAAATGGTTGATAGATTGGTCTTGGTTATGATGAAATGATGAGGAGAAGAGATGTTGCAGCGCCTTTTCCAAATGGTGTATTCTGCAACATTGGTCGAGAGGTCTTTCATCCCTAGCAATATTCCATATTCGTGATGGATGTATGCTAAGAATGAATTGAGGTCTATTTATGCTTCAGCAAGTATTGGTTTATGCTGAACATAAATTGCGGCGGGTCGATAGTTTCCATGTGTATTGGTGTCCATAGAAACTAGGGGGAATAGGCTATGGGGGTGGTCTGAAAAGAGAGTTGAGTCGAGTTGATTGACAAGTGATGAAGGTGAATGTGACCAAAGTGCAGAAGAAGTGAAAAGCATATTGCTCTTTCATTGACAAGGACCAAAAAGATAGCATAGATAGGGGTTATGAGAACCAAGAGCCCAATTCATGCGTGACGTCGTTGACCATAGTTATGTTAGGGCGGTAATCGAATCACTTTGACATTAAAGTGAGCTCGAAGTCCCTTGAACGGGTGATAGGAGGAGAAAAAAGGGTAAACCGTTTTAAGAGCAGAGATAACTTTGCCCCTTTTTATAGGAGACCCTGAGACAACTATAAGTCAAGTCCATGACTCATTTTTTTTTTTATTTTTATTTTTTTTTTGCGCAGACTGATCAATGCGGGAAGTCTGCATAGAGATGTCATTTGCTTGGTGGTCAGTTGTGAAGCTGATCAATGCGGGAAGCTTCTAAAATAGTGTTGTTTATTGCCAGATTATTCATAGCCATCCTTCTAGGGAGTGGTCTAGATTTTTGTTTAATATAAGGGCTTTTGAATAGCTGTCCTTCGAGGGAGCAGTCTATTAATTACAGCAATGATAGCACAGCTGTCCTTCGAGGGAGCAGTCTATTTTTTTGATTTTGATATTGATATAGTGACCATGGATATTGTGACATCTTGATTTGTTTTTATATAAATGTGAGTCATGGACAAGATTATAGAAGGTCAAGGGCTCCCTTTTATTAGGACAAAGCATTCATACAGCATAAAAGGGTTATAGGAATTGTTAAGAGGAATAGGGTTGAAAGGAATTAGGACTAAGAGGATGGGGATTGCTCAAGGGACGAGCTCAAGTTAAGTGTCAAGTGGACGAGTACTCGACTAGCAGTAGAACGGTCGCAGATGCAACGCATTAAGAGGCTCAGGTTTTGGTCGTCCATCAAGAGAAGACAGACGATAAGTCCCTGATCCATAATTGTGGGTGATAATAAAAGGTCCGAGCCAATTAAGAGAAAACTTGCCTCGTTTACTTTGCTCCATATTGGTCACGTGTTGATTCTCTTTGAGGACGAGGTCTCCGATGTTGAAATCTCGTTCTCGCAGATTTTTGTCATAGGTGCGCTTGATGCGATGTTGATAGACATGGAGATGATTAAGGGTAGCAAGACGGCGTTCGTCAAGTAACTCAAGTTGAGCTAAATGATCTTGACAAAATTCATCGTTGGAAAGGATATCATGTAGAGAAATGCGAAGAGACAGAATCTGTACTTCAAGAGGTAAGACAGCCTCTGTTTCGTACACGAGAGAAAAAGGGGTAGCACCCGTAGAGGTTCGGATGCTAGTGCGGTAGGCCCACAAAGCGAAGGGAATGTGAATGTGCCAATCCCTGCCTGTGTCACTGACCACTTTCATGAGAATTTTGGTGAGAATTTTGTTGGAAGCCTCGGCCTGCCCATTTGCTTGTGGGTAGTAAGGCGAAGAGAAACTGAGTTTGATGCCGAATGAGTCGCATAGCTTTTGGACAGTCTTGTTTTTGAAGGACTTGCCGTTATCGGTGATGATTTTATGAGGGACACCGAAACGACAGATGATATGGGTGGTGATGAAGTCGACGATCTTGTCGGCTTTTGTGGAGACGAGAGGAATGGCTTCCACCCACTTGGTGAAATATTCAGTGGCTGTGATGATGGATTGATGATGAAGAGACGAATGAGGGTTAATCTCACCGATGAGATCTAAACCTCACTGAGAAAAAGGCCAGAAATCCTGAGCAATTTGTAAGGCGTGACTAGGAAGATGAAGCAAGTTAGAGTGTTGCTGACACTTGATGCAACACCGAACATAGTCGCTACAGTCTTGATGAAGGGTAGGCCAATAATAGCCCAGACGAAGGATGCGTTTGGGAACCGAATTTCCACTGAAATGTCTGCCACAAATCCCGTCATGGACTTGCTGAATGGCTTGAGATGCTTCAGTGGAGGTGAGACAGCGAAGGAGGCCGTCGAAGCCTCGCTTATAGAGAAGACCCCCTAGCATGTTATAGCGAGCGGTACGCTTGATAAAAGCTCATCGTGCATTACTAGAGAGGTTGGGAGGAATGACAGAGAGAGATAAGAAGTCTACAAGTTGCTTATACCAAGCATCTTGTGGGCTAGGGTCTATAGTGTTGACATGATGAATGTGAGGAGAGATATATGAAGGCAACGGCACACGACGCACCGTGACAAAAAGTCTGGATGCAGATGAGGAAGATGGGATATGCAAAGCAAGAGAAGCCATGGTGTCAGCAAATTTATTCGTGGATCGAGGAACAGTCTGCAGGAGGTAATGATCGAAAGATGCAAGGAGAATGTCAGCACGGTTTTTGTACCTTTGCAAAATTTTATTTTTACAGAGGTATGAACCGTTGACCTGATTGACGATGAGCTACGAGTCGCCGAAGATGTTAATGGACTTGATGCTGAGAGAGAGGGCGGTCTGAAGTCCCAAAATTAAGGCCTCGTATTCGGCCATATTATTGGTACAATCAAAGTCGAGTTTAAAAGACAAAGGCATGGGCTCCCATTCGAGTGGGATGAGAATGACCCCAGCACCCCCACCTAGTTGACATTTGGAACCGTCAAAGAACATAGTCATCTGATAGGTGGTGTCGTCGGAGGAAAGCGCAGTGATAGACTCATCAGGGAATTCACACTGCGAAGGTTGATTGTCAGGAAGAGGGGCATCTGCTAGTTGATCAGCAATGGTTTGCCCCTTGATAGATTTTTGCTGGATGAATTCGAGGTCGAAGTCAGCAAGCAGCATGAGCCACCGAGCCATACGTTGATTCTGATATGGCTTGGAGTGCATATACTTGAGAGGGTCGGTGTGGGTGATGACAAAGGTTTTGTGACTAAGAAGATAGTGGCGAAGCTTAGTAGCAGTAAAGACTAATGCCAAATAGAGTTTCTCGATATGGGTATATCGAGTTTCATAGTCGACCAGTGTTTGGCTGATATAATAGACTGCTTGCTCACGGTGATGCTCGTCTCGGTGCGCGATCATGGCACCTAACGAATGATGAGTGGCTGAGATATAAAGGTAGAAGGGTTGGTCATCTTTAGGTGGAATGAGGACTGGTGGAGAGACCAGATAGCGTTTTAAGGCTTCAAAAGCCTCTTAACAGTCCTTATCCCATGTAAAAGAGACGTCCTTCTTAAGGAGATGATGAAAAGGTTGGCAGCGGTCAGAAAGCTGTGAGATGAAACAACGAATGGACTGGAGCTTGCCTTGCAAATTGTGAAGCTGCTTGAGATTGGTTGGGGGCGGCATTTCGAGGATAGCGTGAATCTTGGTGGGATCTATCTCGATGCCATGGAAGGAAATGATGAAGCCGAGAAGCTTGCCAGAGAGGACCCCAAAGACACATTTCTTGGGGTTAAGATGAACATTGTACTGAAGAAGATGAGAAAAGATGATTTTGAGAATGGTCAGATGGTCACGGCGAAGTTTGGAATTGCCGAGCAGGTCATCCACATAGTCCTCCATGATTTTTTGAAGGAGATCATGGAAAATGTAGGTCATGGCACGCTGATAAGTGGCGCCTATGTTTTTCAAGCTGAAAGGCATGACTCGATAGCAGAAAGTCCCCCATGGGGTGATGAAAGTAGTCTTGTGCTGATCTTCTGGAGCAATCAAGATTTGATTGTATCCTGAAAATCCGTCCATAAGAGATAGCATCTCATGGCCGGCCATAAGATCAACAAGCTGGTCAATGTTAGGAAGAGGAAAGTTGTCTTTAGGACAGGCTAGGTTAAGGTCATGATAGTCCGTGCAGATCCGAATCCCCCCAGTTGCCTTGGTGACTAGGACGATGTTAGAGACCCACTATGGATAATCGATGGGCTAGATGAAGGAGACAGAAAGGAGGCATTGAAGCTCTTCTTTGATAAGGAGGGCAATGTGAGGATGCATCTTTCAAAGCTTTTGCCTGACAGGATTAGCCTCTGGTTTGGTAACAATGTTATGGGTAATGATGGTGGGGTCAATGCCAGGCATATCACTGTAAGTCCAGGCAAAGGCCTTGCTATGGTCGGAGAGGAACTGGGTATAGTCAAGCTGCTCCTGAACGTCTAAAGATTGGCCAATCTTTAAGACATAAGGAACATCAAAAGAAGGAAGGTTGATGTCAATGGTTGATTCATTTAACATAACCTGGGTCTCAAAAGGGAGGGAGCGCTGGATGAAAGAATCGTCAACACCCATGTACGAAAGAATGGCGTCGTCGTCAACGCAGTGAATAGTGTGAATGGTTGCCAACTCATCTTTGATCATGCTGGGAAAAATGAGAGGGAGAGACTTGGACACCCCATTGAGTTGATAAGTCAAGGGGTCCAGGCGGATGGTGTTTATGCAAAAAAAACTAGGAGGAATGGAAACCACTGACTCCGTAGGTGAAGGGGGCAGAATAGGTGAGTGTGGAGGAGATTGGTCAATGATTGGTTCAGGACAAAGGTCTACAGGGTCTTGAGTGGGGTCGTGATATCCCAGACCATACCATTTCTTGGCGTCGTCATCATTGAGCGGTTGGATAGGCTGATGGGAGCCCTGCTCATAGCGTCTGAAACCAAAACCCTTCCATGCACACCTGTAAAGGTAAGTGTGTGCAAAGGCGGGGTTGCCAAGAAACGAGAAATTTGATGTGAAAGGTTGAGGTGAAGAAAGAAGATTACCGTCAGTAGGAGCTTGATTAAGCCCCCCATAGACGAGGTTAGTGCGGAGGTGAGGGGGACCATAAGGTATGATCATCCCGATCTGATGGTCGTAGCTAAGGCTGTGATGAAGGCGTCCATACTCTTGTGGAGTTTGGAACATGTCTAAAGCCAGCAAGCGATACTCTTCCAATGAAAGTCTTTGGAAGACATCTTCCATGGGGTCTGTGGTCATCACTTGAAGGGGAGGTGTAAGGGCGACCGCCTGTTGCGAAATGGTCGAAGCTTCCGCGGATGGAGGCGGTGCTAGGGTTGATGGCTTGATAGGAATGAGGACATCGTTTGGACGATAGGTGGTGTTGCAAGTTTTGAAGGGCAAAGGGTCAGCGGGAATGTTGTGGACTTGTCCGTCATGCTCAAATTTCACACAACGGTGCAGGGTGGAGGGGACACAGGCCATGGCACGAATCCAGGGTCGGCCCAGCAAGATGTTATATTGAAACTCTCCTTCGATGATGTAGAAGAGCTTCGGGACTGTGCGTGGACCAACGTGAATATGAAGGATGACTGTGCCAATGGTCATGGCAGTAGTGTCATTAAAAGAGTGCAAGATTGCATCAGTTTTGGAGACGCAATTCTTGGGAAGAGCCAACTGATCAAAGGCATGGGTGGAGATGATGTTGATGCTAGCGCCTCCGTCGATCATAACGTGTTTAATGCATGTCTGATCGATATAGGCAGTGATGAAGAGGGTGGCATCCTGATCTTCCGTGTTGGATGTGGGAATCTCAGAATCGTTGAATGTGATGGAAGCAACAGGGGCTAAGGAGTGGACAAGGGCAGCAAGTGGCTGGGGATCCTCGGGTTGGACCTCCGCTGCCTGCAGGGCTTGGATGAGGGCCTGACGATGTTGGGGTGAGGTTTGGATGAGATCGTAGAGGGACATCTTCACAGGCGTTTGGTGAAGCTGTTTCAACATGGAGTCGTGGATTGGTCCGGAAGAGGAAGAAGAAGAGGAGGGTTGAGGTGCACCAAGGATAGAAATCTTAGGCTTAGGTGGTTGAGGTGGATTGACAAAAGGGTAGGTCCAAGGAATGGCGGATTTTTCTTTTGCCTTGTCCTTTTGTGACCTAGTGGTGATGTGAATGGCATTGATTTCAAAGATGGGAGGTGAAGGTGAAGAAGGGGTTGTAACCGATTGATGAGATGTGGATGGGTTTGAAGAGGTTGAAGGGTTATGAGAAGAAGTCGGGGGTCGATCGAAAGTGTCCTCAAAGAGAAGAGTGTCTTTCTCCAGATAACGGCGAATGATAGCCTTGAGGGCACAACAAGTCTCGGTGTCATGTCCTGGTGTACGATGATATAAACAAATCTTCGTGTCGTCGAACCAGGAGGGTTTAGACCCGAGAGGTTGGAAGGGCTTGATGGGTGGAAGAGTTATGCTAGAAGTTTGCAAAAGTCGTTGCAAGATTAAAGAGTATGAGCCCACTAAAGGGTCCATGCTTATCGATGTATGTGATGTCGGTGACTTTTGCTTGGGCGAAGTTGGAGGAGGCTTTCATACCACCTTCTGGGTTGATGGTGCGATGACAGGCGGAGACGGTACACTCTTCATGAGAGGTACCGCCTTTTCGAGAGAGGGTAGGCTAGTGGTAGGTAAAGGAAGCAAAGGAGGCAACCGGTTTTGATTAGAGGTTGAAGTGGGAAGGATTCTGGTTAAGGTTGAAGGATGTGGGCCCAAAATGGAGGGCAATGGTGACAAAAGAGGAGGCGTTCACCTCTGTGGTTTGGCAGTCTTTTGTGATATGGGTTGAAGACTACTATTGGTTGAAGTCTGGGTTAAGTCCACCTTCACTTGTGGATGAGTGAGGTTGGAGATGGGGCGAACGCCAAGCGACTTGATAGGTTTAGGTGGATTAGATGAGGGTTTTGGTTTTGATGAGGTTGATGGAGATGTAGATGGTCTAGAGGTGGATATCTGATTT